>OX940953.1:20430758-21630758 GCA_954870475.1 Euphrasia confusa
ACTCCCAATATTATTCCATATTATATCAAATAATATTTCTCCATCTTAGTATTATTTATTCCGTGTATTTAAGATTTAAATATCCATGAATAAATTTATTTATTGCTCAATAAATAATATTCATATCTTATATCCGAGACTAGTACCGTTCAACCTTTATTATTATGCGGATTAAATCCACCTGCAGGGTTTACATAATAATTCCTTATGAACTCATCTCGGGGATATTATCAACCCTTACGGGATACACTTTCCCGTCAAGTATTCACGGCATGTCGTATATAAAATATAGTGACCCAACTCAACCGGTAATTAACCCAATAATTAAATCGGTTAATTCCTTTGGAAAATCAAAGTCACTTATATTAGATATACACACCCGCAATAATATCGGGGATTAAGAATAAAATACTCTGAGATTTAAATTGATTATCCAAGGCAATCCTAATCAATAAATCTCAAGCTGATCCGCCCAATACACCAAGTGTACAAGTGTGATAAAATAATTAAGACAAATTATTTTCTCTCTCACACAACGACTATACCGATGGATTGGTCCGTGTCCATCTAGGTCGTGAGCAACTGTTCGATTAAATACGAGTAACCGATAGTATGATCTTCCGTGTGGGCCAGACACACCATACTAACTACAACGTATAAAATCCAGGACTATATTTTGCATAATTAATTAATAATAATTAATTGCAAATAATTGTTTATTAATTAAATAGGTTAAATGCTATGATCGGGAGTTTACGAGTACTTAAATCTAGACATTAAGTACACAACCCCAACAAGAAGCCGGAGCTTTCTTCTTACTACGGGTAAACACCATATTAGTAATAAACAAATTACAAAGATGAAGAAGTTACCGGGATTGCCGGGAGGAGACGAACAGGGCTACCGAGGTGAGTCGAAAACCGAGACGGGACTGCCGAAGCTCGGAATCGAGGCGGAACAAATTGAATTAGCCGAAGTTCACGGGATTGCCGTGAATCGAGTCGAAGCCGGGAGTGGGGCTGTCGGAGTGAGTCGAGAACTGAGACGTGAAACGTTCACGGGACTGCCGTGAATCGAATCGAAGCCGGGAGTCGACTTCGAGGTTTGAGCTGCCGAGGGTGTTCGGCCGGCGGTGGGCAGCGGTGACTGGTGCCGAGGTGATGTTTGGCCGGCGGAAGTGGTAGTTTCACGGGATTGCCGTGAATTCTCCGGAGAGCGCGCGGCGGCTAGACTCGGTGCTAGTGGGCGGCGACTGGTCCGGGCGGCGGAACGACGATGAGGACCTAGGTGGCTGAACGGCGGCGGTCTGAGCAATGGCGAGGGTGGCGACTGAAACTCGACCGGAAATGGTGGTGGTGGTTCGCGGCTCGTGCAGGCTCGCGGGGAGGAATCGCCGGCGGTTGTTGGTGATGGTGGTCGGAACTGTCGACGGCGGCGGCTGGCTGGGGCGGCTGATGGTCGGCGGTGCTGGGCGGCTGAAAGGGAGGCGGTCGATGATGCTCAAAATTCGCTGCAAGGGAGGAGACAAAGATCAAAGAGTGAAAAAGGAGGCGGATTAAAATTAGGGCTTCTCCCTCTCTTTTCAAATTTTAAAATAAAAATTTTAATTAATTAATTAATTTTTTTTTTTTTTTAAAACTTAGGAGGAAGCGAGCGCTCCCCCCAAGCCGGCGATCGCCTGCTCAAAAATTACACTCCCTGGAATTGGCACCAGGCGATCGCAACCATGGAGGGCGATCGCCCGCGACGAGCCTCAAGCGACCGCTTGAGGAGGAGGCGACCGCCTGCTATAAAATCCAGAATTCCTGGAATTGGGACGAGGCGATCGCGTCCTTGGCAGGCGCGCGCTCGCGGCTAGGTTGAGGCGATCGCTTCGTGTTTGGGCGGCCTCCTGCTCCGGGCTGAAGTCGATCCGTCCCTTTTGTGCCATGTGATCTTTTCACTCTCGTGCTCCTGTCATGTAAAGACACAAATTAGCTCAGTTTACGTCGTGAGCTTGACGTCCGTGGGTAGGCCCCCACGTGGCACTCATTTTGGGAACCGAAAGAGCGACACGGTCCGTGGACTAGTCTCCACGCGACGCTCGTTTATAGTCACGAGCCCGACTAACGTGCTCTATTCATAAGAGACGTCTCCGAGTAGAATCGACTCTACTCCAATGGATTGCGGTTCTCCCTCGATGTACGGTTTAACTCGATGGCCATTGACTTGAAATGCCTCCTTCGTCTTCGGATTATAGAGTTTAACAACTCCATACGGAAACACCTCTAAAATCTCATACGGTCCACTCCACCTCGATTTGAGTTTCCCGGGGAACAACCGGAGCCTCGAGTTGAATAAGAGTACCTTCATCCCGGCCTTTAGCTCCTTGTTCTTAATCCTCCTATCATGAGTCACCTTCACCTTTTCTTTATAAAGACGCGCATTCTCGTAGGCTTCATGGCGCATCTCGTCAAGCTCGGACAACTCTAAGGCTCGGGCACCTCCGCCTTCCATTAGATCCATATTGGTAGCCTTGATTGCCCAATAAGCTCGGTGCTCGATTTCCACCGGCAAGTGGCAATGCTTCCCGAACACGAGGCGGTAAGGACTCATTCCGAGCACCGTCTTGTATGCGGTCCGATAAGCCCATAAAGCCGAGTTGAGCCTCTCCGACCAATCCTTGCGGGACGGTTTCACGGTCTTTTCGAGGATCTCTTTTACTTGGCGGTTACTTGTCTCGGCTTGACCGGAAGTCTGGGGGTGATATGCCGTGGCTATTTTGTGGTTGATGCCGTTCTTGACCATCAACTTCTCGAAGAGCTTATTGCAAAAGTGTTTCCCTCCATCGCTGATGATGGCCTTCGGGAAACCGAACCTAGAAAGGATGTTTTCCTGCACAAACTTGAGCACCACTTTAGCATCAGAAGTCCTAGTCGGGATTGCTTCAACCCACTTGGACAAATAATCAACACCTAGCAATATGTACTCAAAACCACTCGAAACGGGGAAGGGTCCCATAAAGTCAATACCCCAAACATCAAAAATTTCAACCGCCAAGTTGATATTCAAAGGCATTTCATCACGCTTACCTATATTCCCCATACGTTGGCACCGATCACAAGCTTTGCAATAATCAATCTCATCACGGAAAAGAGAAGGCCAATACAAACCTGATTGGAGCACCTTGTGGGCTGTTTTATGGCCTCCAAAGTGACCTCCACTCTCGTCGTGGTGGCAACACTTTAGTACATCAGTTTGCTCCTCCTCCGGGAGGCATCGACGGATCACCTCATCTTTCCCGAACTTGTAAAGGTAGGGATCCGACCAGAAGTACTCCCGGGACAAATGCTCGAACCTCGCCCTTTCTTGAGAGGTCATCCCTTCTCTTAGAGCTCCTGCAACCAAAGAGTTCACAATATCCGCGTACCAAGGTACCGGGGTCATAGCCATAGCAAGCTCATAGGGAAAAGAATCGGGGATCGAACCATCAATGCTATCACCTAAAATCTCGGGGGGTGACTCTAGCCTAGATAAGTGGTCGGCTACTACGTTCTCACACCCCTTCCTATCCTTAATCTCTACATCGAACTCTTGAAGTAATAGGATCCACCTAATCAATCTCGGTTTGGCTTGAGCTTTAGCTAGCAAGTGTCGTAGGGCTTGGTGATCACTATGGACGATGACTTTAGAACCTATGATATAGGACCTAAACTTATCCAAGGAAAACACTACGGCTAACAACTCTTTCTCGGTGGTGGTATAGTTGGTTTGGGCGCTATTTAACGTCACACTAGCATAATAAATAACCCTAAGCAACTTATCCACTTTCTGACCAAGAACCGCTCCTACTGCTGAGTTAGACGCATCACACATAATCTCAAAGGGCAACTCCCAATTAGGTGCTACGACTACCGGGGCTGAGGTAAGCCTCTCCTTAAGTGTATTAAACGCTACTAGACACGACTCGTCGAACTTAAACTCGACGTCTTGCCCTAGCAAATGACACAAAGGTTGGCTAATCTTGGAAAAATCCTTAATGAACCTCCTATAAAACCCGGCGTGTCCAAGGAAGCTACGGATGCCCTTAACATTAATGGGAGGGGGTAGTCGCTCAATAACCTCAATCTTAGCTCTATCAACCTCTATCCCCCGACTAGACACCATATGACCTAGCACTATCCAACTAGTTACCATGAAATGACTCTTCTCCCAACTCAAGGTAAGACTACTCTCGATACATATCTTAAGAACCCTATCAAGCTTACCCAAGCAATCATTAAACGAAGAGCCAAAAACAGAAAAATCGTCCATAAAAACTTCCATGAAGTTACCTATCATCTCGGAATAGATGGACATCATACACCGCTGGAATGTTCCCGGGGCATTGCACAAGCCGAAGGGCATCCTCCTCCAAGCATAGGTACCAATGGGGCACGTGAAAGTCGTCATCTCCTGGTCCTCTGGTGCTATCGCCACCTGGTAATAACCTGACAATCCATCAAGAAAACAATAAAATGCATGTCCCGATAGTTTATCAAGTAATTGATCAATGAAGGGAAGAGGGAAATGGTCCTTTCGGGTGGCGGCATTTAACTTCCGATAGTCAATGCACATCCGCCATCCCGTAGTAATACGAGTCGGAAGGAGCTCTCCTTTCTGGTTCTCCACCACGGTGATGCCTCCTTTCTTCGGAACCACGTGAACCGGACTCACCCATCGGCTATCGGCAACGGCATAGATCAACCCCTCATCCAGGAGCTTGTAGATCTCCGTCCTCACGACTTCCATTAATACCGGATTGAGTCGCCTCTGCCCATCTCTCTTAGGGATCGATCCCTCCTCTAAAATTATCCGGTGCATGCACACCGAGGGGTCGATGCCACGGATATCTCCTAGACTCCATCCAAAAGCCTTCTTGTTCTGCTTAAGTATCGCCACGAGCGCTTCTTCATCCTCGGCTCTCAATGTGGCTGAGATGATCACGGGTTTTTGTTCCCCGTCTTCCAAGAAAACATATTTGAGGTGGCTCGGTAACGGTTTCAACTCCACCTTATTTTTCGGAGCCTCGATCTCGGCTTCTTGTGAGCTAGGTCGCACAAAGGTGGGATCCGTTAATTTTTCCTCCTCGCCTTCAAGGTTATCGGGGCTGCTCTCCTTTACGAATGCGGCTTCAACTTCGTCATCAACGTGGTCGACGAAGGAGCAATTTTCCACGTAAAGGGCAGCGGGAATGGCCTTTCCCGTTCGAACGGAAAACGAGGCTTTCTCACCAAGAACGGTCATCTCAAGCGCACCGTTCTTCACATCGATCATCGTATTAGTGGTGGCCATGAATGGTCTTCCCAAAAGAATGGCGTGATCTCGCCCATTTTCGGGAACTTCTCCAACGTCGAGTACCACGAAATCCACGGGTACTATCAATCCTCCGACCTGTACCAATATGGTTCCACAATCCCCTTGGGGTATCGAATCGATCGGTCGGCGAGCTGGAGGCGCATACGAGTGGGCTTGAGATCGCCCAACTCCAACTTCTCGTACACGGCGTACGGCATCAAATTTATACCCGCTCCCAAGTCGAGCATCCCGGACACTTCTTTGCCATTCCCAACGGCAATCATTATGTTGAAACTCCCGGGATCTCTTTGTTTCTTGGGGAGCTGGTGCTGAAGTATCGCACTTGCCACCTCGGAAACTACAACCTTCTCGTTGTCGATGAACTTTCTCTTCCTCGAAGCGAGGTCCTTGAAGAACTTGACATAGGACGGGATGTTTCGAATGATGTCGAGAAGAGGGAGATTCACATTCACCTTAGATAAAAGCTGATAAATCTCCGAGAACTGCTGATCTTGCTTCTCGTTCCTCAAACGATGCGGGTAAGTAGGCACGGGAGGTCTATAAGGATTACCGGCCTTGTGTAAGGCTGCACGACTCGTCTCGGGTGCTGGTATCGGATTTTCTACCGGTTTCTCCACCGGCTTCTCCAATGGTTCCTCGATCGTGACTCTTTGCTCGGCTTCTTCCGGAGCCGAAATGTCCTCTTCTACTTCCTCGGTTGGCATTTCGACGTGATTATCAATGAAACGTCTGCTCCTAAGCACTGTGACCGCCTTAGCCTGATATGGTTGGCTCGGAATCCGATCCTTCTGATTAGCCTGTGCCATCTCGTTCATTCGGCTGGCCATCTGCCCAACCTGTGTCTCGATCCTCTTAATCGCCGCATTCTGGTTAGTCATATTAGACTCCACCCCCTCTATCTTCTGCTGGTTATGATTCAGGATAGCCTGAGTCGAAGCTATGAAGGATGCAAACTTCTCGTCTAAGTCTGAAGTCTTCGGTGGCACCTGTTGAGGCTGAGGTGGTGGCGGGTAGTACGGCTTATTTTGCTGTTGCTGGTACTGGGGCCTCTGATAATTCTGATTATTATGCCAATTCTGGTTCCCGGCATTCTGGTACCCCTGATTCTGAGGTCGGTTCTGGTTATTGAAGTTCGTCTGAGAACCTTGCCCCTGAGTCTGTGGCTGGTCTTGTTTCCATGAGAAGTTAGGATGGTTCCTCCAGCCCGGGTTGTAAGTGTTAGAGTAGGGGTCATTCCTCTGGTTGCCCTGCTGATTGTACCCCTGCATCGCATTCACCTGCACCTCTGGACCATAGTTCGGGTCCATCATTTGGGGTGGAGACGGCATTCCCTGTCCACAAGTGCTGTAGAAATGGCCAATCTCCCCACATAAGCTACACGGCTCCACGTGATAGATCTGCCTCTTAGGTTGCTCCTCAGTAGTCTCCAACATCTGGACTTTCTTTGTCAGGTCGGCAACCTGTTTCGCCAACTGGGCATTCACGTTCCCCTCGGGTCTGGCGTAGCTACTGCTTCCCCTTGAGCTCGTTTGCCTCGACTCAGCTGATAGTGACTTGAAGATCTCCGTCATCTCATCACTGTTCCGACCACTGATATTTCCGCCAGCTGCGGTTTTCACCTCTCTCTGGTCCTCTCTGCTCAACCCCTTGTAGAAGAATTGGATGACCGAGGTGGGCGTGAGGTCGTGGTGTGGGCATTGTCTTAATAGGCTCCGGAATCGCTCCCAAACCTCATGAAAGAACTCCCCCGGTTCCTGCTCGAAGGCGCATATCTGACCTCTCAAGTCGAAGGTCTTCTGCTGAGGGTAGAAACGAGTAATAAACTCCCGGTACATGTCCGTCCAGGTAGTGATCGAGTCCGGCTCCAAGGATAGCAGCCAGTTCTTCGCCCTATCTCTCAAGGCATACGGAACACATTTCAACCGGAGCTGATCATCATCTAGTGCTCCGATGGGGAAGGCCTGCAAGGCTGTGTAGAACTCCCTGATGAAGTTGAGGGCATCCTCGTTAGTGGTTCCGGAAAACTGAGGAAGCTGAGCAAGATGGTGTGCCTTGAGGTCGTATCTCCGGGCGGCATCACTCAAGACGATGCATGAGCTAGCTCCGTCGATATGCGGATGAGTCAGATCTCCAAAGAGGGGTGGCTGGACACGGTTTCCGTTGTTCCCGTTGTTTCCGTTGTTGCCATTGTTCCCATTATTGCCGTTATTTCCGTTGTTGCCATTGTTCCCATTATTTCCGTTGTTGCCATTGTTGGGTATAGCCCCGTCCATGGCTGAGATTTCGGTCTCGGGTTCGGAATCGGTGATGGAAGAATCGGACGAAGTGTCATCGCCTAACTTCGCGCACCGACTGATGCTCTTGCGTTGGTTGATATTCTCGATCACGGGTGCAAGTTCGGTAGTTCGACTTCTTGTACCTACCATGCACCAACAAAACCAAGAAAATAATCAAACGCACCTGAACAATGAAAGTGAGTAAAAAGAAAAATAAAAAGAAATTGTTGCAAACACCTAAACACTAATACTAGTGCCTAAAGTGCTCCCCGGCAACGGCGCCAATTTGATTAAAGTCGTTTTTGCAGCGTCACAAATCAAATAAAATAACCGAACTAGTTGCTAAAGCAACTCGCCCGAGTCGATCTCTCGAGGAACACTACTATCGGCGGTAAAAGAGTTTATTTGTTTGCAACTAAGAAAAGAAGAGAAATAGCATAATGCATGAGTTGATTTTTGGTTTTTGGAATTAATCTAAAATTAACTAAGGGATTTGAAAGACGATAAAACAAGTAAAAGCAAGAAATAATGTTTTTGAATAAATTGGGAAAAATCTAGGGTTTCGGGATTCACGATTTTCTTAATCGAATTAAAGTTCAATTTCATAAAATAGTACTAACACGTCCGTTACCGGTTGATGTTAATTCGATAATGAAATTTAGATTCAAACCCTAGTTGGAAAAGCGATCATCCCTAGCCCTAGTAAAAGGGTTTAGCGACTCATATTTCTAAACGAAAGATTAATGGATTTTTGCAAAGTAGAATTCATGAAACAAATTTTGAGAAGTAAAAATAACGAAGCAATAATCTAACACGGAATTGAAGAACACGGAAATTGAAAACAAAGAAAACTTACTAGATTAAAATTCGAAATCAAACGAAAGTACCCGTCGGCGTAATCTCCGAATTTTACCGAATTCCAATCCAATCCAAGAAAAAGAAAAGCGGAAATCAAAGCTAAGTGAATGAGTTCAAAGTTCTCTCAAGTACCGAAAATAAAAGTCTGGAAAAAAGTGCGTAAACCCTAGGTTCAAAAGCCTCTTAAATAGTCTCGGAACTCGAAGGTCAAATCGCGGTCAAGGCTGGAAAAGGAGGGCAAGCGATCGCCTGGGGTAGGGGGCGATCGCCCGCGTCAGGCAGGAGGCGATCGCTTGGGCTGGTGAGCGATCGCCTGGCCAGGAGGACAGACTTCCTGGAATGGTGGGCAAGCGATCGCCTGGCAGGGGGGGCGATCGCCTGGGCTGGTGAGGAGGCGATCGCTCAGGGAGGCGAGCGATCGCCTGGTGTCTTCTGCAGGCTCCCTGGAATCTGGCCATGCGATCGCTTGGGGAGCTCGGGCGATCGCCTGATCCTGGGCTGCACCGGCTTCGCCTCGACTCGACACGTTTTAGCTCCTTTCTTCGTCCTTTTCGAAACATGCGTGCTCGTCTACCTACACACTCGACAAACACATCAAACGCACCAAAGCCACGAAGAATAAACCAATAACCAACTAAACACGACACAATAAACACACAAAATGTCACGGAAAAGCGGCACAAAAACAAGAACATCACACGACTCGCCTCCTCCTCTCGATTCCTCGACACCTTTGTGAGCTCTTTTCGATTATGAGTTATCTATATATTATGTGCTTGATTGATTGTGTGATTATGAGTAGCTAGTCTTTTAGTTAGGGCTTTAGAGAACTTTGCTTAGGGACTGGGTTGACAATGTTTTGAGGGTTTTAAATGAATCGAGGAGTCGATCGGTTCGAGTCGTGGGGCCTCGTGTTGAATATCCTCTCCGAGGAACATCACTAGTGGGCTACGCACTCGAGTCGAGAGACGTTTAGGTTCGACTCAAGGTCGTCTCGTGTTGAGGACCTCTCCGAGGTGTATCACTAGTGGACTACGCGGTCGTACCTAAACGACCTCGTTTATAAATTGTGGAATTGCTAGGTGCAAGTTGTGGGGTCTCGTGTTGAATATCCTCTTCGGGGCACATCACTAGTGGATCACGTGCTTGTGTCGAGCAATGTTTAGTTACGGTTCAATGTCGTCTCGTGTTGAGGACCTCCTCGAGGTGTATCACTAGTGGACGACGCGATCGTGCCTAAACAACTCCGGTTTTGTGAAAATCTAAGGTTTTATTGTGTGTCGACCCATCCTCCGAAAGCAAAGGAACCTAACTCCCTAACCTCTCTCACTTTTGACTTCATTTTTCCATTTATTACATGTTTTAATTGTTTGCTACTTTGATTCTAGCTTAATTGATCACCTCATTTGAAACCCCCCCCCCCCTTTAGTTGTTAGTATTTGTTTTCTTATCTCTTTTTAAAAAACTCGAACTAAACACAAAAACACGATGAAATACACGTGCCGATAGTATTACTCCTCAAGAGATCGACCCGGGGAATCTACTTTCGTAGGTTTTTCGGTAAATACTAAATAACTTTTTGTGCAAACACAAAAATGGCGCCGTTGCCGGGGAGTAATTTAGGCAACGTGTTTTGATTTGTGTTCTTGTGATTAGTTTTAGTTCGGTTTGATCTTTTGTTTTGTTGTTGTGTATGCAAGGTTGAAGACGTTCTTCCTATCATACATTCATCTCTTCTATAACGACCAAGGTGATATCATGGCGAGACGCAACGGTAACCGAGCCTATGAAGTCGACTATTCCGGATCTCCTTCCGAAAGGGACATTTATCCGAGTTATTGTTCTAGCCGTCGACCTCGACATGCCGGTGTTTCTTATGAAGATGATCGAGATTACTCACCTCCACGTCACCGGAAACATCACCGATACCGCTACCGAGATATCGATTATTCATCCACCGAGAGACATTCCATGTCCCCGCCTCCTTGTCGAGATCGAAAAGAAAAGCCGCCTCGGGACCTTAACCGTGGAAACTACCGTGAAGAGAGATTTGTTGGGAATGGATATGATTATTGTCGTCAATACACCGTGGTGCAAGCGACAAAGCGACGAACTATTGAGGATTTCTCAAAGCCAAAACTTCACCATGTGTTGCCTCCACGACGTGACATTGAGGATCCCATTCGATCGAGGTACATTTCCAACCCTTCTTGCAAAAGCCGTTTTCCGAGGGTCCAAGACGACAAGCTCTTGCCGCATCATCTAGCTCGACTACCGTCATTCTCCGGGTTGCCTAATGAGGACGCTACTTTGTTTCTTAAAGATTTTATCATTGAAGTTGAGACACTTCAGTTGGACGGCTTTGAGAAGGATGAATTGAGAGTATGTTGTTTCAAATATTGCATGAGAGATGGAGCCCGTGATTGGGTGATGTCATTGCCTTCTAGATTCGTGCACACGTGGAAAAATCTCTTCGACGCATTTATCGCTCATTTCTTTCGCCCACCACAACGGTCTCCTATGCCACCTCCTCCATCTATAGGCATATTGATGGATGTTATCGAGGTCGAGATTGATCACTTGCTTGTTGAGGTGATTTCACACTTTGTCGAGGAGCGTTCCACCGGAGAGGAGTGGGAATTTGAGCCTGGCACGTGCATCAAGGAAGATAATGCTTTAGTTGCCCGAAAAGACGAGACGTCTATGATAGATGCTCCTCTTGAGGTCGAGAGTCCTCCCATTAATGACACAAGCCCCGAAGAAGACGAGTTTGAGAATATGTCTCTCCTATTGGGTCATTCGTTCGAGCCTCCCACTACAAAAAAACCAGGGAATCCCTACGGGGATTCCCTACGGCAATTTTCCCGTAGGGATCCCCTACGGCATTCCCTACGGGAATCATATTCAGAGTTCGAACGAATGACCCGAAGAAGACGAGTTTGAGAATATGTCTCTCCTATTGGGTCATTCGTTCGAGCCTCCCACTACGGCATTCCCTACGGGAATCATATTCAGAGTTCCCCTACGGCATTCCCTACGGCCTCAGCCGTAGGGGTGACTCCCGTAGGGAACTGCGCGCGAATGCGCGCGCATAGCTTCCCTCCATTGTCCCTACGGCACAGCCGTAGGGAAATAATAAATTCCCTACGGGAATTTTTCCCGTAGGGGTCCCCTACGGCTATTTCCCGTAGGGGAGAATTTAAAAATATTCCCTACGGCAAATGCCGTAGGGGAATTGTTTTGTTTTTTTTTTCAAATATTCATTTATATAATAATAAATAAATTAAATATTATTATAAAATTATGCTAAATTATTTGAAATGTTTTTTTAAACCAATATTTCACTAAATAATAAATTACAATTAAAGTTTTTTTTAACTTTACGCAATTATAATTTTATAAAAATAATTAATTACAAAAATTATACAATTACGCAAAAAATTACGCAATTTTATAAAAATAATTAATAACAAAAATTATACAATGTTGGTTCAACATTTTGACAAGTTTTTTTTAAGCGCAATTATACAACTACACAATTATAATTTTATAAAAATAAATAATTACAAAAATTATACAATTACGCAAAAAATTACGCAATTTTATAAAAATAATTAATAAAAAAAATTATACAATTAACCAAAAAATTACGCAATTTTATAAAAATAAACAATTACAAAAATTTCGAAATTTAATATATTTAAATGGTGTTTTATTTAAAATTAGCTTTTGTTAAACCACTATTTATATTTATAATTTGATATATATATATATATATATATATATATATATATATATATATATATATATATATATATATATATATATATATATATATATATATTGTATTTTATCTTATAATTACATTATACTACATAACTAATATAGATTAATGAATACATATATAATATCTTTTAAAAATTGTACATATAACTCAGATAGCCCAGCGGTTATCTTCCTCCTCTTCACTCATGAGGTCCAAGGTTCAAACCCTTGGCTATGCAATACACATTATTAATTAATACGAAGAGGGCTGGGCTTGGGTCGGCCATCGGTCGGGCCGATGGCCCGAGTAACATATGGCCCACGTTTTTATCGAAAAACGTATTCCCTACGGGCTTAGCCGTAGGGAATACCCCTACGGGTATGCCGTAGGGAACCCCTACGGGGAGAATGGGAGGCGGAGACGAGCTTCCCAAGGGGATCCCCTACGGCCCGCCCGTAGGGAATCTGTTCCCTACGAGGGAACCCCTACGGCGTGATTCCCGTAGGGGATGCCGTAGGGAATCCTGTTCCCTACGGATTTTTGCGGATTTCCCTACGGGAATGGCCGTAGGGAATCCGCGAATTTTTTGTAGTGTCCTCTCTTATCTTCGGTTGACTTAATTTGTGAGAAGCCGATTGTGAGTTGTGTTTCCCAAGCCCCTAGGTCGCTTGAGTCCGGTGTGGACAAGATGGGATTTGGTTGGAGCTTCGGTAAGAAAATATCGGGATTGGTTGATTTGGGTGTGGATATTTGATTTTCCCGAGGTATGACGGATGTGTCGAGAATTAATGAAGATAAAAGAGATAATTTTGGTTGCGATTCTCGGAAAGTTCCATGGACTTTGGTGGAGGTGATCTTTCTCCAAAAATTAAGTTCGATATTTTTAGAGGTCTCGGGGGAAGAAAGGAGTAGGGACGACTTATTGTATCCATTTTCTCATCCCGGTCGAGTATTTACTTCTTCCCATCTAGAAGATCGACCTCCTATGAATGAAAAGTTGTTCTTGAGAAAGTATAGTTCGATCTTTTTAGCGACCGAGGTAGTCGACGTCTACTATCTACATCTTGATGCAAGTGTGGGGGAGACTCTCTTATCTAAGCTTATTATTCGATACCTCACCTTGTGTTACCTTGATGGACCCTCTCTTGAGAACCGAGAGCTCTTGGCCGAGATGGTTTTCTTGAGAAGGTGGAGTTCGATATTTTTAGTTTCGAGGTGGTAGATCGTGGATGGTGTTTGCTCGGGACGTGAAACGAGTGCCTCGTGGGGGCGAGCCCACGAACGTCAAGCTAATAACGTAAAATAAGCGCTTCTTGGGAGGCAACCCAATGTTTCTTTTATGTTTTTGTTTTCTTTTTTTAGGAGAGAGTATGTGGATCCCTATGCCCGATGCCCAAGCCCTCGATGCGATGATTATCTCTTCTCGACTATGTCTACCATTCCACGACTACAAGCCATGATAGGATTCATGTTTTTCGTTCGAGGTTGGATGTCCATTGTCGCCCCGTTGATTAGTCTTCAACTTGCCATGTCCGGTTCTCGCCATTCTAGGGAAGTTTTGTTATCCTTTCGTCTCTTTTCCCTTTATTTTTCGCATGAGGACATGCTTTTATTTTAAGTGTGGGGGAGTTTTGTGGAATCCATCTTGTATTTTGTTTTGTGTTTATGTGGTTTGTAGGGATGTTTCCATTTTATTTTGGTGGATATTTTACTTTGGATTGTTTACTTTTTGTGTGATGTTTGTTATTGTGGGGGGATTTTCCGAAACCTCGATGAGTTTGAAATGATCGAAAACATGAAGTTTTATCCGGTATAACTAAATTTTTTGAGAAATGGTCGGGTGTTACAAAGTTGAATGTTGTTCGAGTGATTGTGTAATTGTGACGTTTTAACAAAGTCGAATTTTCAAAAAGCCGACATTGTGAGACTTGAGCCTTTTAACTTCGTTTGATGAGTGATAATTCTTTCGATTTCGATTTCTCGTTGATTCTTGAGACCCGTGCTTCCTTGTTCTATGACTTGGTGTGTAGACGATAAGAGATAACTAGAACATGTGCATTTCGGTTTTCAAAACTCATTAGCATAACTTTCATGATCTTGAAAATGAAGGAAACTAATCGCTTAGGATCTTAGCCGTTCAAGGAGATTTTTGAAACCCCCGAGCCCGTCGAGGGACACCCTAGAAGCCCCTTTGAGACTACGTTTAGCCCTTTTGTTCATCACCCTATATTCCCGATGTTGGAGAGTGTGTATAAAAATATATGTTGAGAAGAACTCCGTGTTGTGTGATGAGTGCTTCGAGCCTCGAGTTGTTTGCTAGTAGCCACCACATTTTGATATTTCCATTTCCATTCTATGTGTGCGAATAGCCACTTTGTACTCCCAAATATTGCTCTATGCTTATTATTTCTATCTATGAGAAAAGAGAGAGATAGTTGTTGTGAAAAGAGAGCATCGTTCATAAATATAAAGCGTGAGTACTTGAGCTTTTATGTTCCTTGATGACCCGAAAAATAGGTTAAGTGTTTCATTATATATAAAGTTGATCCTTGAGTGTTATTTGAGAGTTGAGGGTGAAGATGAGGGTGAAGAGAGAAGGAGAAATAAGGTTGGAGCCACAATGGCTAATGAGTCCAATTATCCATAAATTACCCGAATCTCCCTTAACCTAGCCCCATTACAACCCTTTAACGATTAGGAGTTCCCCGATTCTTGAGATTGATGACTTTGTTGAGTGGAGTCTTCCGTGTGTGTGCATGCTTATGGTTGTTATCGTCACATATTTTTAAGTCATTACATGTGGTCTTTTCCTCATTATGTTCTTTGTGTCCTATTCTTTCTTATATATGCAAGTTTACCTTGATTTGATTCCTTTCGCTTGCATATGACTATTTGGACTGCACCTTATTTCGAGAGGTAAAAGAACGAGTGTACCATTTGTGAGGAAACTTCGGTTTGTTGAGATTGAACGATTGCTTTTTGAACTCGCTCGATATGATCTTTGTGATGTTTGAACTTTTCTCGGTGGCTCATATTTCTCGATTGATTGATGACCGGAATGAACTTCTATTTCTTTTCAGGAGAATTTGCCTTGTTTTCGTTGTTTGTGTGTTCTTTTGTTTGCTCGAGGACGAGCAAAGTTTAAGTGTGGGGGAGTTGTTTCGCACATTTTTGTGCGACTTTTCTATTATTTTGTGTGACCTTTTTGTGATGTTCTTGTGCTCATATTCATCCTATTCATGTGATTATATGTTAATATTTTTATGGTTTTGGTTTGGTAGGACTTGAACGAGAATTGAGCGAAAACGAGAAGAAATGCACGAATTATGTTATATTGACGCCCAGCCGTGCGCAGTGCTGGGAGAATCCTCATCTCGACCAATTCCACCGTTGGATCGTCTCCAAACTTTTCAGGCCTGTAGAAGACTTCTCGAGCTACAATATCAACGGTGGGTTTGACGAAACAACAATCGAAGACGAAGTTATACCACACAAACTGAAGGGCAGAAAAGCTGATTTTGCATGAAGAAACTATTGGGTGTCGGCCGACATGTATACCTGTCTGCCGACGGGTAGTGAAAATGTTGGCCAAACTCAGAATTGGCAGGTGAATCAGCCCGCGTCCGCAGGAAAAGCCGCGTCCGCGGGATTGATGTCGGTCGACATTATTTCACGTCGGTCGACATGAAGTTTGTATTCCAGCACTGCGCGACTTTGGGAGAATTCTATTTCCCGCTTCGTTAACCGTTGGATCGGCCTGAAAATTTAGGAGCATGTTCCCAACTTCTTCAACTACAACTTCAACGGTTGGATCGACGATTGGATGAACGACCAAGTTCCAGTAATTCCCAGAACGTAGCAGCAAGCATTATTGGCGAATTTATTAGAGAATAAGTGTTTGACTTGACTTTTGGGGCTTTTTTTATCTTTTTGTAGAGGCATGTGGGAAAAATATAAATATTGTGTAAATGAAACACTCTGTTCATGAAGTCCATAAAAAGGTTGGTACTTAACTTAACTCAAACGACATTACTACGAACTCGTAGTGTCTATAACGAGTCCTTAATATTAATTTTAGAATATCACTCTTTTAAATTCTTAAGTGATGATATCCCACTCTTAAGTTCATTTAAGGACCTGCACTCACTTCGCAGTTGGTCGAACAAATCTTCATTTCTTGGCAGTGGGTACTTATAATTCACGGTGAGTCGATTCAACTTCCTGAAATCGACACACGTGCGAAGTGACCCATCTTTCTTCTTCTTCTTCTTCTTCTTCTTCTTCTTCTTCTTCTTCACGAAGAGAGTTGACGCTCCCCATGGTGAGACACTGGGTCGGATAAATCCAAGGTCCAACAACTCCTAAACTTGATTATTCAATTCTTGCAACTCGTCGAGTGCCATCCGATAAGGTACTTTAGATATTGGTGTTGGTCCTGACACCAAGTCAATCTTTAAATTCTATGTAGGTTATGTGGTACTTTTGGTAAGTTCTCTGGAATGATGTTTAGAAATTCTTGATTTGATACGCCTGTTGGCGATTTTTTTTGTTTTTTTTTTTTTTTTTTTTTCCTTTTTTTTTTTTTTTTGGGTTTTGGGTTTAGTTTGTTGACTAAGCTAATGAGATAGCACTCAAACTTCTTCCTTTGTATTAACATCATTTCCTTCATGACGGATATTATTCGGAGTTTCGTCTTGTATTTTGTCCCATAATATTTAATATTTCCTCATTCAGATAGTGAGAAATTGATCTCACGTTCGCGGCATTGGATTTTAGCTTGACACCTTTAGAGCCAATCCATCTCGAGGATGAGGTCAAAATCCTTCATCTCTATAACGTATGTGCATTAGCACTAAGTTGTTACCTTCAATTTCGATCTCCATTTCCTTGGTTAGTTTGTTCGTTACCATAGTACTTCCTGAAGGCATGCTAATCTCTAGTAGGTTATCTACTATAGTACTATGGAGTCCAGCTAAGTCGTGAAATTTCCTAGATACGAACGAGTGTAAAGCACCAGTATCAAATAGTACAAAAGCAGGAACTCTAGAAATGTTCAACTTACCTTTCATTACTCCAGGGTTCTTTTCAGCTTCATCGCGTATCATTGCATTCATGCACGCATTTCCTTTGGAAGTTTGTACAGTCCTTGTTTGTTCTGTCCTTGGGGTGCTCTGTGTTGGAGTTGTGTACTTAATGTCTAGATTTAAGTACCGGTAAACTCCCTATCATAGCATTTAACCTATTTAATTAATAAACAATTATTTGCATTTAATTAAATATGCAAAATATAGTCCTGGATTTTATACGTTGTAGTTAGTATGGTGTTGCATGGGCACACAGAAGATCATACTATCGGTTACTCGTATTTAATCGAACAGTTGCTCACGACCTAGATGGACACGGACCAATCCATCGGTATAGTCGTTGTGTGAGAGAGAAAATAATTTATCTTAATTATTTTATCACACTTGTACACTTGGTGTATTGGGCGGATCGATTGAGACTCATCAATTAGGATTGCTCGGCGATAATTGATTTGAGACTCGGAGTATTTTATTCTTAATCCCTGAAACAATTGCGGGTGTGTATATTTAATATAAGTGACTTTGATTTACCAAAGGAATTAACCGATTTAATTATTGGGTTAATTACCGGTTAAGTTGGGTCACTATATTTTATATATGGCATGCCGTGAATTCTTGAAGGGGCAGTGTATCCCGGAAGGGTTGATAATATCCCCGAGATGAGTTCATAAGGAATTATTATGTAAACCCTGCAGGTGGATTTAATCCGCATAATAATTAAAGTTGAACGGTACTATTCTCGGATATAAGAAATGAATAATATTTATTGAGCAATAAATAAATTTATTCATGGATATTTAAATCTTAAATACACGGAATAAATAATACTAAGATGGAGAAATATTATTTGATATAATATGGAATAATATTGGGAGTGCAATTTTATTTATATAGTGGAAAATAAATAAAATTAATATTGATAAGAATTAATGGATTTGGGTTGGACCCAATTTAATTTTCAATATTGGAAGCCCAATATTTATTCTCCTTTTGATCCCCTACGTAGCCTATATAAGCACTACATGGTCTTCACTTTTCATAACTAAGAGAACCTAAGTTACGCCAACTATAAAGTTTTGAGAGTGAGGAAGATCCATAAGAGTTCGATAGATCGTCGCCCACACGACGTTCGAACGGAGTGCAAGGAATACGCGGGAAGATCACAAGGTCGTCAACCGATTTCGTTTCTCCGTACAACGAATCGAAGGTATAATCGAGAAACCCCTTCTATGATTATTTGCGTTGATTGATTGTAGTATATACATGAACGCACGATCCGGGTAAACGTACGAACTTCGGGGACGGGGATTCGAGATCCCCGGCGAAGATCGAAGGACCCTCGGCTTGGAGCCGAGGGGGCGATCGAACCCTAGGGTTCGATCGCGGCGCGCGGACGAGGGAGCCTCGGCTGGAGCCGGGGCAAGCGATCGACCTTGAGTCGATCGCGGGGAGACCGCCGTGGGCTGGTGCCACGGCAGCTGGTCCCCCCAGCCACCTCGACCGGCGGCCAGGCGCGACGGAGGAGCCCCGGCTGGAGCCGGGGCATGCGATCGACCGTGAGGTCGATCGCGGGGAAAGCCGCGGCTGGAGCCGCGGCGGGTCAGCTGGGGGCTGACCGCCCCTCCTCCGGCGATGGTGGTGAGTCGCCGGACTCACCACCGGGGGCTGCTGGGCAGTCCCGGCGATCGCGGCGTGCGATCGCGAGCCCCCTCGCGGCGGGGGGCTCGGCTAGGGTTTTCTAGCCGCGGGGTTTCATCCCGCGGCGGTGATGCTCAAGTCGAGCTCCGTCGACGTGAGATGGTTCGCGTTCATGGATTCGGCTCGCGGGAGAAAATCGGCTGGGGGCGGGCTGCGTGTCTTCGGGCGCGTAGTCTCCAAAGGTCGGACTCCTGCGGATGAGTCGGGAATCCAATCTCCGGCGATGAAGGATTTCGGTCGGGCTATCGGTTCCGCATAAATTTTAATAGCCCGGGATATCGATTTCCAACAATTGGTATCAGAGCGTTTGGTTTCGTGTTCATGTATATGCTCGATTATTGTTCTACCTTGCAGGATTTCCGGCTATCATGGTTGGATTTAATTAATTATTGTTTATTAATTAATTATCATGATTATTAAACTCTCGGACATGTCGAGATTCGTTTTGTGTGGATGAATGTTTGTAATAGTAAAAATTCGGGGGTTGACCGAATTTAGGATTTATTATTACGCACTTTATTTTCCGGAAAATGTATAGGGTCGATTTCATGTAAAGAATCGATACCGGATAGTGTAATTTAAATTCTTGTAATTTATTTACGTTGGTTCGATATTGAGACGATCGCCGGAAGACGAAGAAGGTGTGACGAAGAAGACGATGGACGAAGGGGCCGATCATCCCCATGATCGACCCCATGGATCGATCGCCGGACAAGGGGCTGTCCGTGGGAGCTCCCGGCCACGCCGGCCACCGGTGGTGGTGGCGCGTGGGCTGGGGGCGGCGGCGGTGCTCCTCCCGGGCGGCGGTCGACGGTGGGGGTGGTGCGGGGACTCCCAACCCGTGCTACTCCTACCATAATCCAACTTTCCTAAATTAATTCGGCTTTCCTATTTGAGTACTTTCCTTTTAGGTAATTCTCATGCATTAGGAAAAGAATTAATTTAAATTAATTTTATTTCTATTGATTTATTTCCTTCATGGAAATATTCATAGATTAGAAATTTAATTAATTTAGTACTAAATTTATTTATTTTTCCTATTTGATTATTCCTACTCATGGGAATATTCATGGATTAGGAATAAAAATAAATTTGGAAAGTAGAAGAGTCCTAAATTTATTTTATTTCCTTATTCTATTATAGAAGTCTTCTAGAATATTCCGAGTTTGACTTGGATAGATTATTCTAAAGATTTAATAGAATTAGATGGGAAATTAAATAAATAAAATATTAATAATATTTAATTTTATTTTTGATATATTCAATTGACTTAATTTTCGAATTAAGTAACTTTTGGATTAATTGAAAATAAATAGATTTAAATATTGGAGATTAATATTCTTGTCACATGGAGCATTCAAGAACGAAGACTGAAGACTAGAAGATGCATACGGAGATGCGACAAAGCCATGATAGTCGGAAAATAATTTTCTAGCATTATTTTGACTATGTGTTACTATGTGCTTTATTGCTTGTATGCATGCTATATGTGTTTATTTTATGCACTAGATAGCGTATCCCTTTATTATAAAAAGCTAAGTGGGAGAGGGGATGGAAACATTCCCATGGTCTCCATTACTGTTCTCTTGGTGACTCTTATGGACTTTCGAAGTTCGTATAGACGAGTCATTGGAGGAGAATTCTTGTAATTCCTTTTACAAGAAACATTGATCGAGTTTATCAAACAATGCCTAATTTGTCTTTCTGAAACTGACTTCAAGTCGACTCATTCTCACCCCGGGGAGTGGAATGGATCCAAAGCCACTTGGTCATGTGGATGACACAAATTAGAGACCTTCGTGCCATTCTTTGATAGGTAGGTCGTTTGTCTGCTCGGCTCCCCCATTTATGAGAGATAGGGTCGCTCGCATGGCGAATCACTGGTTAGAAACTTCGAGTTTCACTTATGATTCTCCGAGTCTTGATTTACAAAATCTAATGGATCTTGTAATTGGGAGTCAATTATAAAAGTCTCTTAGTGTAGTAAACGTCCACACCACGTGGCTTGCTATGCTAACGGACTTTGGATTAATTGATGTAGACAGTTATAAGTGATTGTGAAGAGTTGTGAAATTATCGTAAACGTCCACACCACGTGGCTTGCGGTGATGTAGCAATTCCAAACGATTTACTTTAGTATTGAGTAATGGTTTACACTTAGATACGCGTTATAGTATTCTTCCCCACGAAGTTACGCTATAATTGATGTATGGCCAAAGAAAATCTAATTACTAAATCATTTGGGTGGGTAAACGTCCACACCACGTGGCTTGCCTTACCTGATGGGATTTTAGATGTGATTAGTGATTTAATGATGTTATTCCAGGGAGATAACGTCGGATATTAAATTAATTGTTTGTTTAAATGTGCTCATAGGTTTAGAAAATGTCTATGAATCCACTTGAGATGATACTTGAGGAATTTGACGCACTGGTTCCACACTGTGTTGAATGGAAAGAAGAGTTAGACATTGCTCAGACTGCAAAAGAGTACAAAGACGTACTCAGTGAAACTTGTCCTCCTGGACTCACCATTAACTCAACTGAGGATGAGATTTTTGACTTTGAAAAATGGGAGAGTGCTCGTTCACTAGCCATTAATCATGATGTCATGCTCAAACTCAAGTTGCTGTTTGGACATGATGGGGAGGCTAGAAAAGAGGCGATGAGGATACTCGTAAAGATCTGTTACTTCGATGAAACACTTGATCATGTTTTTGAGATGATGGATCTTTTGGACGAGTTGAAACAATCGCAAGCTCTTATAGCCAAAGCCAAAGGTTTCAGACCTGATGGCAAGGAAAAGGAGAAGAAGACAAGGAGGTCCGGTGGTCCTAAAGGACTTGGACCAAAGGGTGGGATAAAGAAGCCTTCTGGCAAATGTCCCCAAGGAAAGCAGTCTAAGTACTGGGGGTCTACATCTTGTCCTCTCAAAGGTACGAATTTTTCTTTAGTCGTAAAACATAGTCAGCGGTATTATCTACCAGAATTCTGGTGTGTAGATATGGAACCACTGACGGTATGTGCATTCTAAATGCAGGGGTTCCAGAAAACCCAGCGACTTAGATAAGAAGAGTTCAAGTCCTCATGGGCAGAGCTGTTGAGGAAGCAGCGGTTGCAGTGGAAGACGTTTATCTTTTGATAGTTATAGGATTTCATTTCAAGTTTATTGCTTTGTACCTTTTAGAAAGAACTTTTGTTCTGGATTTCTATTATTAATGGATATTTTATTTCTTTAATCATTTGATGGTTTAGATAAGAAATAATGGCAATATCTATTCTGGTACATTAGATAGCAATATATGAATGATGAATCCTTAAGTCTACCACGATGCAACAAACCGTTTTATAAACTTGTTTTACTTATTAGATGTATTTCTTTATCAATCATTATACTTGTGAATTCTTGAACTTAATAGTATTTATTCAAAAGAGGATTCAAAAGGTCGAAATTGATTCATTCAATTATAGTTGGAGGAATGGACCTCCCGACCTAAGAATCAAATTTTGGAGGAAGATACAACTAAGTTAACCTTTCTGGATAAAGGATGGAGTTCGGACAAGTATTAAGAATGATCAAAGATGATATATGCAGACGTATGTGTAAATAGAAAGGTATGAGTAGTTTTTTCCTTTCAAGGAATACTAGTAAATGGATTAGACTACTTGATGTGCCATAAAAGCGGAGTGTTTTTTCAACACAAAGCTGTTATGGGGAACCTTCAAAGTATATCCATTGAAAGCCTGCGACTTGTTCGCGGAGGCTATCACCTATCTAAATAACACATAGCATAAATCAAAGATTGAGATTAAGTCTCAAGTGACTACACCATACACTGAGGTGTAGACATGGTGTGTCAGAAATAAGAAATGGGATTCTAATAGTAAAAGGACAAGTTTGTTCGGAACTACCTATGTTCTATGGATATTTCTGGATACAACGGCACATTCTATGTAGTTGTAGAATATCCTAGAAGAACAAGTGATTATATGTTCAATAGTACTACGAACCAGAAGGGTGTCTTCGCCCGGTTCTTAGAGAATGACTATTAAATGAACTACAATGCCCTAACAGACAAGGTACCTTATAAAAGGGAAAGAAAAGACTGAGAACCAGCCTAACCGAGTAATAGTACACCACTAGCTGCACCTAATGTTATTACTGTTATACACCGGAACGCCATTGCAGTGGGAGGTTGTTAAGCGACCAGAGATGTTCATAAGACTGGAGGAGTTTTAAACTCTGGATCTAGTAGACATGAAATTGATCCCTAGTTCTGCATAGGAGGCAGTACTAATCTAAATGTGCCTACTTGGATAGCAATAATTTATTATTGTTAAAGGGGCAAGATCATTTAGAGGTACAAGCTTAGTAAATCCATTTATGGATTATCACAAAGCTGAAACTTGTAGAACTTGCGAATTGATGAGATAGTCCATATTATGGATTCATCAAGAAGCATAGACAAGATTGGTGTATTGGAGACGTAATGGAAACAAAGTGGTATTTCTTGGAATTTTATGTAGACAACACTTCATCATTGGCAACAATGTAAAAGCGTTGTCAGACATAAAATAGAGGTTGTCTAAATAAATCGAGATATAAGATTAAGATGAAGTTGGATAATGTTCTTAGAAATCTTTCGATCTCTGGATAAGAACGTTTGTACTTCTCTTTAGATATCTTATACGATTATGGTTTGTTTTAAAACATGCACAATTCTGAGAAAGGTTATTGCCTTTCGAGAACAGAATGCATCTATCTAAGGTATGTGTCTTGAACACATGAAAGGAGATAGATATAAACAAAGCAGATTCTTACACTTCAAGTGTAAAGGACTTTGTAGATGCAATGTTATAAAACAAGAACCTGATATCAACTATGCGGTTTGCGTAGTGGGAGGATATCAAAGTAATCTGGATAAGAGATATTCGAATGCTGTAAAAGTACTTGGAAGTACAGGATTACTAGCAAAACGGAATCTTCTTAGATTACAGTTTATCAGATCCAAAAATCAGAGAAGGACCAGTGTAAGTCGATATCAGGCTATGTGTTCACTTTTAGAAGAGGTGGAACCTAAGGAAGAAAGAGTGACAAGCGTAAAGCTTCTCGGACTCTATCATAAACCGAATAGCAGCCTCAGAGGCAGCGGAAGTTTTGGTTAGGTTAGGGAATGACCTCTGAACTTGGATATGATTCTTGGTTCACCAAAGGCTATGTATATAGCGGTGCATGGAGAACTGGAAGAAGTCATAAGTTCGAAAGGTGATGATAACACATAGAGCCAGTACCACCTGATACGAGTCATCGTCAGAGAGATAACTTCAGAGCGGCAACCTAGATTGCTCAGTCACATAATACTTCTGGGAAGTATAACTTAAGCACGTGATGAGTATGGGAGTCGGGAGTTTGGAGGAAATGACTAGACCTTAGTACAAGTGGGAGATTGTTGGAGTTGTGTACTTAATGTCTAGATTTAAGTACCGGTAAACTCCCTATCATAGCATTTAACCTATTTAATTAATAAAAAATTATTTGCATTTAATTAAATATGCAAAATATAGTCCTGGATTTTATACGTTGTAGTTAGTATGGTGTTGCATGGGCACACAGAAGATCATACTATCGGTTACTCGTATTTAATCGAACAGTTGCTCACGACCTAGATGGACACGGACCAATCCATCGGTATAGTCGTTGTGTGAGAGAGAAAATAATTTATCTTAATTATTTTATCACACTTGTACATTTGGTGTATTGGGCGGATCGATTGAGACTCATCAATTAGGATTGCTCGGCGATAATTGATTTGAGACTCGGAGTATTTTATTTTTAATCCCTGAAACAATTGCGGGTGTGTATATTTAATATAAGTGACTTTGATTTACCAAAGGAATTAACCGATTTAATTATTAGGTTAATTACCGGTTAAGTTGGGTCACTATATTTTATATATGGCATGCCGTGAATTCTTGAAGGGGCAGTGTATCCCGGAAGGGTTGATAATATCCCCGAGATGAGTTCATAAGGAATTATTATGTAAACCCTGCAGGTGGATTTAATCCGCATAATAATTAAAGTTGAACGGTACTATTCTCGGATATAAGAAATGAATAATATTTATTGAGCAATAAATAAATTTATTCATGGATATTTAAATCTTAAATACACGGAATAAATAATACTAAGATGGAGAAATATTATTTGATATAATATGGAATAATATTGGGAGTGCAATTTTATTTATATAGTGGAAAATAAATAAAATTAATATTGATAAGAATTAATGGATTTGGGTTGGACCCAATTTAATTTTCAATATTGGAAGCCCAATATTTATTCTCCTTTTGATCCCCTACGTAGCCTATATAAGCACTACATGGTCTTCACTTTTCATAACTAAGAGAACCTAAGTTACGCCAACTATAAAGTTTTGAGAGTGAGGAAGATCCATAAGAGTTCGATAGATCGTCGCCCACACGACGTTCGAACGGAGTGCAAGGAATACGCGGGAAGATCACAAGGTCGTCAACCGATTTCGTTTCTCCGTACAACGAATCGAAGGTATAATCGAGAAACCCCTTCTATGATTATTTGCGTTGATTGATTGTAGTATATACATGAACGCACGATCCGGGTAAACGTACGAACTTCGGGGACGGGGATTCGAGATCCCCGGCGAAGATCGAAGGACCCTCGGCTTGGAGCCGAGGGGGCGATCGAACCCTAGGGTTCGATCGCGGCGCGCGGACGAGGGAGCCCCGGCTGGAGCCGGGGCAAGCGATCGACCTTTAGTCGATCGCGGGGAGTGATGGAGTTGTATTCTAAATGTCTAGTTTAGTGCAAATACGGAACTCCTTATCTATACCTTAATTCGATATATGATTCAAGCATAATTGCATTTAATGCAATAGTCCTTGATGTATACGTTGTAGACAGTATGGCGTGAGGAGACACGCGGAAGATCATACTGTCGGTTACTCGTATACTATCGAACAGTAGCTCACGACTTAGATGGACAGGGACAATCCATCGGTACGTCGTAGTGTGACTGGTAGATAGTCGGTCTTGACTATCATGTTACACTCGTACACTTGGTGTATTGAGCAGGACCACGGGAGGGCGTTTGATTTATACTAATCGCAGTAATCGAACTAGACCTCAGATATTACGGATATACGAATTCCTAATCCCTATATAATTATAGGTGCGTGTGTCCAATTCTCGGTTCTTTAACTTGCCAATGAGTGAGACTAATTGATTAGTCGAGATCCTCGGTAAATTGGGAATCGTAATTGTACGCACGGCATGCTATAGATTATAGACAGGAAACCGTGTCCCGTTTATTGGGTTGATTGCGTCCCCGAGATGAGCTCATAAAGTTTATCATGTAAACCCTGCAGGTGGATTCGTTCCACATGATAATAAGGATGAGTGGTACTAGTCTCGGATAATAAGAAACGAATTAATTTAATTATTAGTAATTAAATAAATTCGTGGACGTTCGATATCTTAAACACGGGGAAAGTCGTATACGTAATTTCGGCGGAAATATTATTGGTAAAATAATATAGATTAATTAATTGGGAATTCAATTATAATTTTATAGTGGAATTAATTATAATTAAAATTGGATTTAATTAAAGGTTTTCTTTTAAGGACACCGGTTTAATTAAATTACAATTTAGCCTAATTAATTAATTGTCCTAAGGTCCCTAGTGTGGCCTATATAAACCCCTCGTCTCTCTTCTCTAAACCTACAGAACGCCGCTATTTTATTTTTGCGGAGAAAAATTATTTTGTTAACGCAATTAATTTTTCTGTGAAAATAAATAGATTAGCGCAATAATTTTTCTGCTCCAGAAAGAAAATTATATTTTTGCGCAATAACTTATTCTGTAGAAATTAATTTGCTAGCGCAAATATATTTCTGGAGACAGAATAATTAAAACGTGAAAAAGAGGGTTTGAGAGAGAAGAAGAAGAGAAGACTCCGGTGGATCGTTGCCCACACAACGTCCGGCGTCGAGGGCTAGGATACACACTAGAAGATCTCAGGGTGTTCGCCTATTCGGCTTCTCCGAATCACGCATCAAAGGTATGGAATCGAAACCTTATTTCCGCATCGTTTCGATTCAATCTCGTACGTAATCATACAACAAACCAAAGATCGGGTTCCGTGGCTTGGATGAGATGTTCTCGGACTGCTGGGAGGTTTCTGACCTCCGGCGTGGCAGTCGGATCGAGAAAATCGCGTCGGAAAAGCCGGAACGGGCGAATCGGGTCGCTGTTCGCGGCAGGCAGGCGCCCGCCTGAGGGGCAAGCGCCCGCTCGCGACAGGCAGCAGGCGCTCGCCTGGGTAGCAAGCGTTTGCTTGCCTTGCTGCGCGAGCGCTCGCTTGGTGAGCAAGCGGCCGCCTGCTCCGGGCAGATCGCGAGCCGCGGCTTCGGCCGCGGCGGACGCGCGATCTCTTGGGTGGGCGGCCATGGCTGTCCGAGGGTGACTTCCAGAAGTCGATTGGGGACGTCCGGATGTTCGAGTGGTCGAACGGACGTGTCCCGGGTAGTCGATTTCCAACAATTGGTATCAGAGAGAGGTTTATCGGTTTGTTGTATTGTTCGTACGTTTTGTGATGCAGGATGAACCCGATTGTTATGGCCAATGTTGTGATGGATGTTGTGCTTTAATTTTGTGGTTTGATTAAACTCTCGGGCTTGTCGAGATTGTTTTGTTTTTGGAATAACGTTGCTTGTTTGTAATAGATAAAAACGACGGGTTGAGTCGTTAGGTTTATTTATTTATTTCGTCGTTTCCGGGCATGTATAGGGTCGATCACCTTGTATAGGATCGATGCCGGATTTAGTAGATTTATTCTTGTAATTTTTCTTACTAATTTTGGTGGATCGAGACGAGACCAAAACCCGGAGAAACGAGGATCGAGGAGGGCGAACCGGCAACGGGCAGCCATCGAACACACCCCGTGTTCGCGACGGGCAGCAGCGGGGCTGGGGTTCGTTCGACCCCACGGACGACTCAACGAGGCTCGAGACGAGGCTCCAGTGGGAGGAGTTCGTCTCTTGACCCTCGAGCGAGTCGGTGGTGGACCGAGATCGAGACGAGCAACGAGATGAAGTTCCAAGAGACGTGCATTGGAGAATACTTAAGGCCATAATAATCGGGGCCACGTTAATTGCTTTTTATGTGATTTACGTGCCTTTTATTATGCTTAATTATTTTATGCATGTTATCCCTCAATCGTAAAATACTAAGTGGGAGAGGGATTGGAAACAATCCCGCGGTCTCCATTCTCTGTTTTGAATGTGATGTGTATTGACTTACGAGTTGGCTTTAGTGTCATCCTCCCTATCGGATAAAGTCGATACACGGATATCACTGGATCAAAATTCGAATTCAATTCCACTTATAAAAATCGAACAATTATATTTTTCAAAAGCAAGTGCCTAATCTGTTTTTCAAAGACTAAGTTCAACTCGACTCATTCTCACCCCGGGGAGTGGAATGGAGCCAAAGCGCTTGCTTATGACGATGACACAGATTAGAGACATTCGAGTCATTCGATGACTAGATCGATTGTCTGGTTGGCTCCCTCACCTAGTGAGAGATAGGGCTCAATTGCATGATTGATCGCTGGTTAGAAACTTCGAGTTTCACTTACGAGATATCAAGCTTTGAATAATAAAATTGTGGTATTTAATAAATGTAAGAGTCAATTAACAAAGTTGTTTGTTTTAGTAAACGTCCACACTATCGTGGCTTGCTAAATGGAAACGGTACTTTGGGTTAATTGAGACTCTATGACATTTAAGTAAATGGGATTCAATTAATAAAGTTGTTTGTTTTAGTAAACGTCCACACTAACGTGGCTTGCTAGATGGAAACGGAACTTTAGGATTAATTGAGGCTCGACAGTTATAGAAAGTCGTGGAGGACCACATGTCAACGTAAACGTCCACATGAACGTGGCTTGCGGTGGGCATGTAGTTCCCGAGCGGTGGACTTAGTACAGAGAAATGGTATACACTTAGGTACGCTTTATAATATCCTCCCCATCGGAGTCACTGCTATAATGATGTACGACCGAAGTAAAAATCCAATTATAAAATCGTTTGGATTAGTATACGTCCACAAGAACGTGGCATGCTAGTCTGATGGGATTTTGGAAATGATTGGTAGTTTAATGATATTATTTGAGGGAAATGATATCGAATTAAACTAATTGTTTGTTTTATATGGTATTATTCCCATTAAAAGTCAACAAACTCACTGAACCTATTTTGTATGGATTAAAGAAGAAACTTGGACATTGTCCTAACTGCAGAGGAGTACAATTATGTACTCCAAGTCAATTGACCTGCTGAACCAAATGATGCTTCCACTCCTGAGGAAAGGAAGCTCATGGAAATGGATCAAGGCTCTGAGATGACGCAGAGCTACATTATGGCTTTCATGTCAAATGTACTGCAACATCGGGATCAAGCCATGACCATTACCTATGATATGATGCTTAAACCTCAAGAAGCTTTTTGGTTATCAGGACAGGACAGCCGGGCAAAATGCAATGAGGCAACTCATGACGGCCATCGCATCCGAAGGAACACCCGTGAGGGATCACGTTCTTAGGATGATGTGCTATCTGAATGAGATAGAGATTCTAGGATCAGTTATCGATGGGGTAACCCAAGTCGATATTATGCTCCAGTCTCTGCCGAGAAGTTTTGAGCAGTTCCGCCTGAACTATAACATGAATAAGGGGTCTTACTCATTGGCGGAACTCCAGATTGAACTTCAAGCGGCTGAGGGAATCTCTAAGGGCTCTCAAGCACTTGTGGTTGAGAAATTGGCTCTTCCTAGGCCTCCGGGCGGCAAAAGGAAGAAGAAGCAAATACGGAAACCCAGTGGGCCTAATATATCTGGACCACGGAATTGGACAAGCAAGCTCAAGGGGCAAGTGCTTCCGTTGTAAGAAGTCTGGATACTGTGAGTTTTAATTGTCCTCTCAAGCAACAAGAAGTTGACTCTTCCTTAGTCACCGAAACATGTTTAGTGGTAGTATCTGCCAGTACCTGGTGTGTGGATACGGGAACCACTAATCATGTCTGCACTTAATGCGGGGGTTCCAGGAAACCCGGAGACTTAGAAAGGAAGAAGTTATAACCTACATGGGCAATACTGTTAAGGTAACAGCCGTTGCAGTGGGAGATGTTAAATGTTTTAACGGTAGGATTTTAGTTCTAACAAATTGTCTTTATGTGCCGGCATTTAGAAAGAAATTTCATTTCGGATTTCTAAATTGGCTTAGAATGGATATTCCGTTTCTTTGGATGGTTTCATACCTATCAGAGTAGGAAACGGGGATATTATCTATTCTGTTACATTGATAGACAATTTAATACTAAATCCGTGTTCTTCCACGATGCAACACACCGGAGCTAATAACACATTGTCAAAACCCAATAAGAGTAAAGATCCTTCTAGGATGAATCAAATGTACTTATGGAATCTTAGGATAGATCATTTTAACTTGAGTACGATTCAAAGGGTGAAAGCTGATGGACTACTCAGCTAGGTTGAAGGAAAGGACCTTCCAACCTTCGAATCATACTTGGAAGTTTAAATGACCAAGCAACCCTTTACGGTTAAAGGGAAAAGATCCAAGAAAGTACTAGAGTTGATTCGCTCTGATATATGCAGACCTCTTTGAGGAGTAAGGCATACTTATCAGAAAATGGGATTAACTCCCGACAGACTACACCATTTATGCCTCGGCAATATGATGTGTTGTAAAGAAGGAATAGGACTCTTATAAATATGGGAAAGTAGACAATGAGTTATTCGGAGTTACCTAATTCGTTTTTGGGATATGGCTTGGAAACAGCGGCGTTTATCCTGAACTTGATTCCTTTGGAAACTTGTACTGATATTCGGCTGTTTATAAGATACCCTAAGAAAACGAATTGAGATATGTAATATAGTCCAAAGGACCAGATGTTCGTTGATTGCATCAATGTTCGGTTCTTAGACATGGACTATATATATGCAATATCACAAGCCCAAGAGTAGGGTAATACTTAATGTGCTTAGAGGGACTGATCAAGACTCAGAACCAGCCTAACTGAGTAGTTCACTACTGTAATCTTTATTCACTAAAGACACACCGGAGCGTCGTCGTAGTGGGAGGGTTGTTAGACAACCCAACAGGTTCATGTTTATAGGTGAGTCTTCGGACTTGTTACCTGGAGAACATGAAGCCGAACCCTGGATCTATGACGAGACGCTGAAAGATCTAGATGCTCAGTCTTGGCAAAAGTCGATCAGGATTCTTTTGTCTTCACATGGAAGATGGAAGTCAAGACAGATTTCCTAAATCGAAGTCTTGACGGGGCCATCTGTGTGGGACAGCCAGAGAGATTCATCGAAAAGAGCCAAGAGCATTCGGTAAGCAAGCTTAATCAATCTTAGGATTGAAGGAAGCTTCAAGATCTTGGACACATGCGGACCTATGAGAAAATCCATTTCATGGATTCATTCAAGGCATGTTTAGGTCCTGAGTGTAATAAAGAAGTGACAGAAAAGATGTGGTGTTTTCTCATTCTTTATGTAGACGACATCCTTCTAAATTGGCAACAATATGAAAGATGTTATCGGACATAAAGGGATGGTTGTCCGAGTAATTCAATGTAAGAGACTTAGGAGAAGTCGGGAATGTTCTAGGGATCAAAGTTATAAAGGATCGCCAGAAAAGAACATAGAACTTATCTCGAGTCTCATACATAAATACAATTCTTACTCGTTGCAGCATACAGAATTCCAAGAAAGGTCTTCACCTTTTAAATGTGGAATTCGTCTATCTAAAGTTTTGTGTCCGACACAATAAAGGAGATAGATGAAGAGTAAGCAGTTCCCTGCACCTTAATGGTGGGAAGCTTAATGTATGTAATGCTATGCACGAGACTGATATCTACTATGCCGTGGGCATGGTGGTGAGATATCATAGTAATCCTGGAAAGGATCACTCGACTGATGTAAATAACATGTTTAGGTTCCTGCAGAGGACCAGGAATTATGTTCTGAGTTACAAAGCAGTCACGTTGTTTCTTTTGGATTACATAGAATTGGATTTCCAAATCAAACAGGGACAGTCGAAAGTCGAAGTCAGGCTATGTGTTCTCACTGTGAAGTGGAGCAGTCACATGGAAGAATGTAAAGCAGCGATGCATTACGGACTCTACCATGGAAACTGAAAGGATAACGGCCTCTGAGGCAGTTAAAAGGTCAGTGTGGCTCCAGAACTTCCTAAGGGACTTAGATGTGGTTTCTAGTTACCCAAAGCTATTTTGAATAGCGGTATTGGCAAACTTGAAATGCCACGAGTCCACAGTGGGAGATAACACGTAGAGCGCAAGTACCACCTGATTCGAGAGATCGTCTAGTAAGACGATGCAGTTGTCACCTAGATAGCATCGAGAGGATTGCCTGGTAAACCCGTTCACAGAGGCACTTCCAGCGAAAGCGTTGGGTAGGCGTGATGAGGTTATGGGAATCTGATGTTTGGGAGAGGGCGACTAGACTTTTAGTATAAGTGGGAGATTGATGGAGTTGTATTCTAAATGTCTAGTTTAGTGCAAATACGGAACTCCTTATCTATACCTTAATTCGATATATGATTCAAGCATAATTGCATTTAATGCAATAGTCCTTGATGTATACGTTGTAGACATTATGGCGTGAGGAGACACGCGGAAGATCATACTGTCGGTTACTCGTATACTATCGAACAGTAGCTCACGACTTAGATGGACAGGGACAATCCATCGGTACGTCGTAGTGTGACTGGTAGATAGTCGGTCTTGACTATCATGTTACACTCGTACACTTGGTGTATTGAGCAGGACCACGGGAGGGCGTTTGATTTATACTAATCGCAGTAATCGAACTAGACCTCAGATATTACGGATATACGAATTCCTAATCCCTATATAATTATAGGTGCGTGTGTCCAATTCTCGGTTCTTTAACTTGCCAATGAGTGAGACTAATTGATTAGTCGAGATCCTCGGTAAATTGGGAATCGTAATTGTACGCACGGCATGCTATAGATTATAGACAGGAAACGGTGTCCCGTTTATTGGGTTGATTGCGTCCCCGAGATGAGCTCATAAAGTTTATCATGTAAACCCTGCAGGTGGATTCGTTCCACATGATAATAAGGATGAGTGGTACTAGTCTCGGATAATAAGAAACGAATTAATTTAATTATTAGTAATTAAATAAATTCGTGGACGTTCGATATCTTAAACACGGGGAAAGTCGTATACGTAATTTCGGCGGAAATATTATTGGTAAAATAATATAGATTAATTAATTGGTAATTCAATTATAATTTTATAGTGGAATTAATTATAATTAAAATTGGATTTAATTAAAGGTTTTCTTTTAAGGACACCGGTTTAATTAAATTACAATTTAGCCTAATTAATTAATTGTCCTAAGGTCCCTAATGTGGCCTATATAAACCCCTCGTCTCTCTTCTCTAAACCTACAGAACGCCGCTATTTTATTTTTGCGGAGAAAAATTATTTTGGTAACGCAATTAATTTTTCTGTGAAAATAAATAGATTAGCGCAATAATTTTTCTGCTCCAGAAAGAAAATTATATTTTTGCGCAATAACTTATTCTGTAGAAATTAATTTGCTAGCGCAAATATATTTCTGGAGACAGAATAATTAAAACGTGAAAAAGAGGGTTTGAGAGAGAAGAAGAAGAGAAGACTCCGGTGGATCGTTGCCCACACAACGTCCGGCGTCGAGGGATAGGATACACACTAGAAGATCTCAGGGTGTTCGCCTATTCGGCTTCTCCGAATCACGCATCAAAGGTATGGAATCGAAACCTTATTTCCGCATCGTTTCGATTCAATCTCGTACGTAATCATACAACAAACCAAAGATCGGGTTCCGTGGCTTGGATGAGATGTTCTCGGACTGCTGGGAGGTTTCTGACCTCCGGCGTGGCAGTCGGATCGAGAAAATCGCGTCAGAAAAGCCGGAACGGGCGAATCGGGTCGCTGTTCGCGGCAGGCAGGCGCCCGCCTGAGGGGCAAGCGCCCGCTCGCGACAGGCAGCAGGCGCTCGCCTGGGTAGCAAGCGTTCGCTTGCCTTGCTACGCGAGCGCTCGCTTGGTGAGCAAGCGGCCGCCTGCTCCGGGCAGATCGCGAGCCGCGGCTTTGGCCGCGGCGGACGCGCGATCTCTTGGGTGGGCGGCCATGGCTGTCCGAGGGTGACTTCCAGAAGTCGATTGGGGACGTCCGGATGTTCGAGTGGTCGAACGGACGTGTCCCGGGTAGTCGATTTCCAACAGGGAGACCGCCGTGGGCTGGTGCCACGGCAGCTGGTCCCCCCAGCCACCTCGACCGGCGGCCAGGCGCGACGGAGGAGCCCCGGCTGGAGCCGGGGCATGCGATCGACCGTGAGGTCGATCGCGGGGAAAGCCGCGGCTGGAGCCGCGGCGGGTCAGCTGGGGGCTGACCGCCCCTCCTCCGGCGATGGTGGTGAGTCGCCGGACTCACCACCGGGGGCTGCTGGGCAGTCCCGGCGGTCGCGGCGTGCGATCGCGAGCCCCCTCGCGGCGGGGGGCTCGGCTAGGGTTTTCTAGCCGCGGGGTTTCATCCCGCGGCGGTGATGCTCAAGTCGAGCTCCGTCGACGTGAGATGGTTCGCGTTCATGGATTCGGCTCGCGGGAGAAAATCGGCTGGGGGCGGGCTGCGTGTCTTCGGGCGCGTAGTCTCCAAAGGTCGGACTCCTGCGGATGAGTCGGGAATCCAATCTCCGGCGATGAAGGATTTCGGTCGGGCTATCGGTTCCGCATAAATTTTAATAGCCCGGGATATCGATTTCCAACACTCTGGGCCTTTAAGAAATGATTCCCCTCCTAATGTCACTTCAAGGCACCTTCATTGGCCTTTGATGTAAAACCCCTTGATATTTCTTCCCGCATTCACGACATACTTGTCGACTGTGGAGTATTATAAAGCAACTGTTTCCTACAGGCTACAACTTTCGCTTATGTTATCTAAATTTTATTTTTCGTTTTTCAAGCCCCATTGTCGGCTTGGGTCTCACTTCACCCATGACCAAGATTTTTTTTCTACATAAAGGGTTCTTATTACCATTTCAACATATTCCAACTTTCCCCTAACCGATAGTATACCAGTCAATTGAGATCGTAATTCCTTTTGGAAACTTAAGGACTTCTTAGAGGCGTACCCACAAAATGTGCCCCAAAATGACTCAATTGTTAAATTTTATTAGTAATCCATACTTAAAATGTTCCTTTATTGAGATTTAGGAATTCGGTTTCCTTTTGATCTTTAGAGGGTTAATAACTAAAGTACACATGAATTCTATTTGAGGGTACAAACCCATTAAATAAAATATAAATATATATTACCTTTACCTTCGAGGATGTCGCCGAGGAAGGACAAGGACCAATGGAAATCTTTTCAATAATATACATATAACCGAGTGAGTCTACAGAATCTTAGAACTCAAGCTCTGATACCATACTGTAACGCCCCGCCTTTCGTAACTTAAAATAAATACAATAATTTATTTAGTAATAGTAAAATAAGGAATATTTTATTTTTATAAAACCCGAGGCGCTACAAAACTTAGTTCTTTGAAAACATTTCGTACTTATCCGTGTCATATCAGACCGGATCAAATCATAATCACTTCATAATTACTTAAAGGTGTTATCAGCACACCAACATACTTATCATAAATCGTCGTAATTCTTCATATATTGCAGCGGACAATATATATAATTATTAAACATAATATTATTTTATAAATTTATTCCATTGTCCCGTCGTCTCCTCCGTGGACATCCTCAGCCGTGTTGGGTGTGAAGGTTTATTCACGCCGGAGGGGACGAAGAAAAACGTCGGATCGAAGTCGGACGTGCGTCGGGAGTGCACCGCGGAGGCCAGCTGAAGTTTTGGCCTGGTGTCGGCCGACACCAGGCCCTGTCGGCCGACATGGAGCCAGAATTGATATTCTGTGGAATGCGAGGCACAACCCGAGCTGAAACCCGAACTTCGGGATGGGTGTCGGCCGACACCCTTGAGCCGTCGGCCGACAAGCGGGGGATTTTCAGCCGCGGACGTGTTTTCTTATTCTCCAAGTCTCCCTCCCCTATAAATATAACCCTACTCGTGTATTAGGGTTATGAGAGCACCAGAAGCACAATAAAAGTCTAGAATAGTTAGAATAATCGAGAGCGTGAGTATACTGAGATACGAGTGTATTTGTAAACTCCCCGGAGTCGATTATTGCGTATTCTAGTGAAATCTGCAGCGGCGAGAGTGGACGTAGCCCTTGTTAACGGGTGAACCACTATAATTCTTGTGTCTTTATTTTCTCATACTATTTTTCGTGTTTGTTTATCGTTTCTTGTAGAGACGGAATTGGGCGCAAATCCCAACAACTGGTATCAGAGCTTTGGTGGAAAAGCTGGGCAATCGAAGAAACGATGGGAGACATCACGACCTTTGGAGTTACGAGATTTGATGGCTTGGGTTTCGCATCTTGGAGGATGGAAATCGTGAACTATTTGGACGAGAACAATATTCATCACTCGTTGGAAGGCGCGAAGCCGGAGGAGACGAGCGAGGCGGATTGGGCTATCCTTGATCGACAAGTACTCGGATTGATCCGTTTGACGTTGTCGGAGAACGTTGCCAAGAAGGTGATGAAGGAGAAGACAACCGCGGGGATGATGAATATGTTATCCGAGCTGTATGAGAAGCCATCGATGACGAATAAAGCGGCGTTGTTGCAGAGGTTGTTCCATTTGAAGATGGACGACGATGGTGTGGTTGCGACTCATGTGAACGAGTTCAACTCGATTGTCAAAGAAGTGACTTCGTTTGAGATCGAGGTTGATGATGAAGTTCTGGCCCTGACCTTATTGGCATCGCTACCGATTAGCTGGGAACCAATAAGAAAGGCGTTGGGTGATTCCATGGGAGGTGGGAAGTTGAAGCTTGAAGATGTGAGGGACCGCGTCCTTGCCGAGGGAGATCGGAGAAGGGATTTCGGGGAAGCATCTACTTCGACTATGTCGGCCATGTCCATGAGCCGAGATGAGTATTTCCATGGGGATTTCAAACGCAGTGGAAGGGTGAGTTCGAGCAACCGAAAGAAGAAGCAATTCAAGTGCTGGAATTGCAGAAAAGTCGGTCACTTAAAGAGGCATTGTGGAGAGCTTTCGGGGATCGGAGGCGGGACAAATGCGGTGACGGAAAAAGACGAGAGTGGAGATGTCTTGCTAACATCTTCTGAGCCTCTCGGAAACTCTTGGGTGCTTGACTCAGGAGCATCGTTTCACACAACGACGAGACGTGAAGGCATGGAGGATTTCGTTGCCGGAGATCACGGTAAGGTTCATCTCGGGGATGGAAAGACCTTGGGCGTCGTGGGTGTTGGTAACGTGAGATTGAAGACGTCGTTTGGGCAGACGTTGAAGCTGTCGAATGTAAGGTGTGTGCCGAAGCTGTGGGGGAATTTGATCTCGATTAGCCAGCTTGAGAGGGGCGGACACAAAGTTACGTTCGAGAATGGGTCTTGGAAGGTGTCAAAGGGTGCGATGATTATTGCTCGCGGTCGAAGGACGGGTACCCTTTACACTACGACTTGTGGTCGTGATATTGGTGTGGCCGACAACACCAATGAGCCTGAGCATTGTGGGCTGGGTCATATGAGCGAAAGAAGGTTGCAACCAAAAGTGAGTTCGGAGGAACCTCATATGGATCGGAGTCCGTGTCTCGAGAAGCAGAGAAGAGTACGATTCTCGGTAGCCGAGAGAGAATCGGAAGATGGAGAGCTGAGATATGATTTGAGAGATATTCCGGTAGATGTGGCCCATGTAGACCAACCGGAGGAGGTCTCGATGTTCAATCATATGCTTTCAAAGCGAGACGACATAGCAATGTTGGCTGAAAATTCGAGCAATAGGGCAATGAGAAACGAGATGAGCTCGTTATTGTCAAGGTGTGACTCGTTGGTAAGAGACGAGGTAATGCATTCGGGTAAGTTTCCTAGCGACTCTGCTGGAGGAAGACTTATGAAAACTTCGAATTGCATTGTTGAGGAGTCCGACATTTCCCATGCGGTGGGAGTTGTTAGACGATTTGGATGCAGCTCCGGGGATCGTTTTGGAGAGAGTCCGATGATTAGGATTCTGGAAACGAAGAGGAGTATGCAAGGGAATCGTGAGGCTAGCAATGAGAATGATGGAGGATTTCGAAAAGGGTCGTCGGGGATAGACGACGGGCATGCGAATGCCGACGTTGTCCATACAGTGGGAGTTAGCCGGTTCACAAGCAATTCGGGGAAGCGACGTTTGGGAGCTTTGAGAAGCTTGGTTTCAATGTTGCGGTTTCGGAGGTCCGAAAGGGAGTTGCGAGGTGATGAGAAGGTTAACGGGGATGGCAATGTGATGAAGGCCTGGAAGAACCTGAGAAGTCGCGATGCGTCGAAGTTGGTGGATACTTCGACTGGGCGATGTTGGTGAGAACCGGGGATGCCGCTGCAGTGGGAGGTGATCGATGATCGGGATTCGCCTCCATGTGAGAAGAAAAGATAGGGGTCGTGAATTAACTTCAAGTGGGAGATTGTTGGGTGTGAAGGTTTATTCACGCCGGAGGGGACGAAGAAAAACGTCGGATCGAAGTCGGACGTGCGTCGGGAGTGCACCGCGGAGGCCAGCTGAAGTTTTGGCCTGGTGTCGGCCGAAACCAGGCCCTGTCGGCCGACATGGAGCCAGAATTGATATTCTGTGGAATGCGAGGCACAACCCGAGCTGAAACCCGAACTTCGGGATGGGTGTCGGCCGACACCCTTGAGCCGTCGGCCGACAAGCGGGGGCTTTTCAGCCGCGGACGTGTTTTCTTATTCTCCAAGTCTCCCTCCCCTATAAATATAACCCTACTCGTGTATTAGGGTTATGAGAGCACCAGAAGCACAATAAAAGTCTAGAATAGTTAGAATAATCGAGAGCGTGAGTATACTGAGATACGAGTGTATTTGTAAACTCCCCGGAGTCGATTATTGCGTATTCTAGTGAAATCTGCAGCGGCGAGAGTGGACGTAGCCCTTGTTAACGGGTGAACCACTATAATTCTTGTGTCTTTATTTTCTCGTACTATTTTTCGTGTTTGTTTATCGTTTCTTGTAGAGACGGAATTGGGCGCAAATCCCAACAAGCCGTACCTAAAAATAGTGTGTTGAAGGGGTGAGCTCAACGACTCAATAGAGAAAATCTATATCTGGTCTAATGCCGATAATTCAAACATACCACACATAAACATGTTCACAAATGCGAAAGACATCAACGATAAACATAACATACTTGAAACATGTGGTGCGCACATAAAACACGGCGGGCTCTCCCCGATGACCCTTAGTTCGGTCACTGACCCCTCATGGGATCACAGGTCTTATAACATAATATCGTTCAGTTGCTTCGAAAACAGTTCATGTACGTCACATTTAAATTTACAACATTAAAAGAGATATAAGAAAGACCCTACCTTGTGGGCGCATGCCGAAATGTCGAAATCCTTAGCGTGCAAGATCTTATATCCTGAGACCGAGTGAACCGATGCGAGTCCCTTTATCCTCCTTCTTCTTTTTATTATTATTATTATTATTATTATTATTATTATTATTATTATTATGTTAACATATTTTAGTATATGTATTTATATATAAAAATGGTAGGGAGTAGGAACGTATATGTTTAAATGGGCCTTGGTAGAAAAATGAGCTTTGAGGAATTGGGGCATACGGGCTTGGGAGATTTAGGATTTGGGCTTGGATTAAATGGTCCATCTCTTGTTTGGGGAAAAGGAACGAAAGAACAAAATGAAGGTTTTCGATACCGATCCAATCGCTCGATTACCTTGTTCGTGAGTGCGGAAGCGTGTAAAACAATAGAACACGAACAACATGAAGATCTAGGCACACATTATATGTATAGACACATTTATATATATATACATCCAATATATATATATAGGGATTAACGAGAACACTTACAATCGGTGTAGCGTGCCTCGTTGATGTTGATGAAGGTGGCGTTGAGTCGATTGAACCACCTTCATGGATCAGTCACTAGATGCTCTCCTTGTGAATGACCTCGTCACTCTTCTTGTCTAGATCGCCCGGATGTTGAAGCCGCACAAATGGCCCGGCCTCTACGTGTTGCACACGAACCCGGATGATGAACACTTTGCTTGCTTGAGTCGGTTCTCTAAGAACACTCTCTCGTTTCTCTCTTTTGTGTGAATCTCGAAATTGGTCATCAAGTCATTGTGAAAATCAGATTTTCACTCCTTAACACCTTCATTACCACCTCCATCACTCCCTTGTAACCCCCATATTGAATATGCACCATTATATCACATAATGGATGGTTAATGGGGAGGTGAAAGGTCATGTACACATCACTATGCCACAATGGCATAAGATGTGGTCCCTCTTGCTTGTGTGGCATGCCATGTCACACTATGTGACATGCATCCATGCAAGCCATGCAATGCATCCCATGCATGCATATAAATTCACGTAAATATTGATTCTAAATCAATATAATTAACAAGCATTGTACATCATCTACGAGTCCGTGTGTGACCCTGTAGGTATGATTTATCGATCAATATTATATTGTTCCCAACAATTAATATTATCGAATAATCATTAAACATCCAAAGACGACCTTATGACTTTATCGATTGCACACGTAGGATCGAAGGACATATCCCAACACAAAATTCCCAATCCCTAATTTCACTTCTCGTTTGGAACAAGAATTGTACAGGGGAAAGGAAGAGCGAACCAGGTGATAAGAAAGGGGGTCAGGGGTTCTAATATCATTTTCCATCTTCATCGACCGTGAGAGAGAGAATTTTGGTGACGTTGGAAGGTTGACAGGCAAGAGCTTTGAATGAATTCGGCAACGGCGGCATCATAGAAGAGAGGCGATAGATTTTAATCGGCGGTTGATGCACGTCGTGAGGGATAAATCGTCTACTGGACGGCGTCTCGGAGCTGGAGAGGCAAAGACTGGGGTTTCTACTTCGGCGTGTGGCTGATCGTGTGGGGACTCCGGTGGAGTGCTTTCCAGTGGCGACGATAGTCGAGTCGAGAATTTCATCAATGGCAGCGGTGGTGGAAATAGAGGTGGCAGTGGGGCTGCACTCGAAGGGCTTTGTCGATCGTGGGGGAGGGGTCTATGACAGAGCTAAATTTATCGGGATAGGTTTTCGACTCTTATACGGGCTGATCGGATGGTCTAAAAAGTTAGTCGAGATGTTTGTCAGACACATTGGGGTTTCGATAATTCCGAAGGTGGTACGGGGTGGTTAAACTGATTTACGGAAATGATTTGGTTCACTTGTAGGGCTAATTTTGAGGTCTTATATGTTAGTCGATAAGTTCGACATTTGTCATGGGGGTCCATGGTTCAGATGGTGTTCGAGCAGCGGTTCGGGTTCAAGAATGGTCTTGAACAAGAGGGTCCATGGGTCCGGTTCGTCGGGGAGTATACGGGTTCTCGAAGAGGGTGGAAGAAGATTGACATATGAACATGGTTTCGGGTCATAGACGACCAAAACGAAAGGGTTTTCTAGGTGGACATAGGATGAAGTAGAGCTTGATGTAAGCTTAGTGTTTTATTTAAATCAACAAAAGGAAGTGTATGTATAAATTTCTACATGTAAATATGCATTATTTTTTGGATTTACCGTGGGCTTAAGAGATAAGAAATGGAGGAGGAGAGAAGGAATGAGAGAGGAGGGATGAGAGAATGTATTTTGGTGTGAAATGATCAAATAATGAGACGGTATTTATAAGCTCAATTATACCGACATGTGAATCTTATCAAATCTAAAGAAATCTTACCGTATCTCCTTAACACATTATACTATCACATGGGATGAGAGAGAGAGAGCACAAGGAATGGAAGAAGACATGTTAAAATATTTTCCCGACATATGTTTAATCATCCCTTTACCTATTACACAACTATCATAATGTAGCATCTTCTAAGAAAAAGTATTATAGTAGTACTACTCCAAGTATAATGTACTAGTATATCTCATAAAATTTAATGAAAGTATTTTAATCAATTAAATTCATGTTAAGTAATTAAATACTTAATATTTTAAATTTAACGTGTGTATATATATTTTTATTATATTAAATGGTTTCGAAAAATTAAACATGGGTATTACATAACCGACAAATAATTAACAACTAAAGAAGAAAGAAACCACCTTAGGGTTGAGACAATTAGGCAATGCAACAAGAGAGTTCCAACAACAAAGATTTGTAATTATTGTCTCATGCAAGTATGAAAACCGAAAACGAAATCATAATCAACAAAATAGGGAAAACTAAAATCATAAAATGGATTGTGAAAGAAGAAGAATTCAATTAAGATAAAAATCGATGAATTACCTTGAATATTGACAACTTGAAGATAATAATGGGAATTTTCGGGTTAATCCGAATAAAAGATGAATTTTAGGGTTGATAAAAAAATGATGAAAGAATGAGGAGGAATGAGTGATTTATGTGAAAGACGATTATAGCTAGCGGATGATAATAGTATTTTTTTTTTAATTGAAGGTGTAGGAAAAATTGGGCTTTTTTCGTGTTTCTTCTTTATTTTCCGTTTCTTTTTCTTTCTTCTTCTTTGTTTTAAAAAAAAAAAAAAAAAAAATTATTTTTTTATTTCGAATTTACTGTTCATCTTGAACAGTTACTGTTCATCCGAAAAAAAAAAAAATTATTATTTATTCTCGATTATTCTTTTGTTGCTGTTCATCGATTCGTTCAGCAATTTAAAAGTCATTTCGTGGATTTTTGTTGGAGCTGAATTCGACCGGTAAATTGGGGGTGTTCGATTCTTGAGAGAGAGAAGTGCGAGAACCGAGTATTGAGTGACTTACCATATTGAGTGATACACGAGAGTGGTGAGGAATTTTCTCTATTTGTTTCTAACATTTTTGCAGGATAGCTGACATGGATCATACCCAAGCTAAGCTCATCATGGAGAAGGCAATGGCACGGTTCGAAGGGTTGCTCAAATCGAAGATGAAGGTGGTGAATGAGCGACTTACCGCTTTAGAGGAGAAAGCTCATCGTGAAGATGCATGGAATCGAAGAAGTAGCGGCGGATACCGAGAAGTTCAGAGTGGCTATCATCGAGCCCGTGAGCTTAGTCGGGAGCGTCGTGAAGAGAGGAGGTCCAGAGCTGAGCGTTTGGACGACGAGAGGAGGGCCAGAGCTGAGCGTTTGGACGACGAGAGGAGGGCCAGAGCTGAGCGTTGGGACAAGTGTTGGAGCAATATTGAGCGTAATTTAGAGGAATGGGTACAATCGCCAATGAAGGCTGAGAAAGTGGCGACTGATGACGACGACGAGAAACCAGAACCGAAGGCCTTGGTAGAGTCCGAAGAAGAGTCGGTCTTGGTGTGTTCCGAGGAAGATTCGGCTTCGGAGGATTCCGTAGAAGAGTGCGACGAACCGACACCATCGGTTGCCGTGGCTTCTCACGTAGAGGAGGTTTCGGTGGATTTTGACGTCGCGGAGGTTTCGGTAGAGTCCAAGGAGGAGGAATTGATGAAATCCGAGGAACTTCCGCAATTGGAGTTACCCATGGTGGAACAAGCAACGAAAGAGGGACAAGCAACGTCTGTGGTGTTGTGCGATGAGGCGAAGTGCTACACTAACGTTTTATTGTCTCTACACCCTTTTATTCATTGTGCTTTTCAGGAATTTCATGATGACTTCCCTGAAGAAAGATCTCTTAGTTTTCCGCTACATCGAGGGTGTGAGCTGCAAAAGTATGTAGTCCCGAGCTTGTTCGTGAGAGTGGTGTTCGACCCTGGCATCGGCGTGGATTTGAGGACAAATCCTCTTGAAGAGGAGGGGAAATGATACGTACCTCGTCGGGGATAGAAAGATAGAAGATGAACGAAGAACAAGAAAGATAAAAGATACCGGCGGAAGTCCCAAAACCTCTGAACCTGAAGTCGTGAAATCAATTAAGGACGGAACCCTAACCCCCAACACGAAATCGATGCAGCAACTCGGGGATGATGAAGACACACAAACGAGATTTGACTGGCTCGTTGATTCGTCGGTTGAACTCTTTTGGATAATCGGGATAGAATTCGAACCCGAGAGATTTAATAAAACTCACAAAATATATCTTTATTCATCAATTCATGGTTGTCTAATCTAAACAATGAACTAGAAAAGCCTTAAATAGGCAAACAAAACCCTAAAACTCGAAATAAGGAATAAAAACAATTAAAAACGCTGAAACATGAAAAATCCGCCGTTGTAGCTGACTTTGTGAAGATGTCGGCCGACAATATAGGGTGTCGGCCGACACCAAGGCAAAAATCCTGCGTCCGCGGGTTTTCCCGCGAGCGCGGCCTTATTCCGCTGTCCAACTCGTCATTTTCTGAAGGTGTCGGCCGACAGGCCTTGGTGTCGGCCGACACCAAGCCAAAAGTCCGACCGAACTCTTCGTCTTCGTCTCGATGCACGCCCGACTCTCGTTCCGACGTCTTCTTCGCCATTCTAGACTGAATTCGAGCTCCAACGTCGATTGCCGAACCTTGGGTTGCATCAGGATCGAAGGACATATCCCAACAATCTCCCACTTGGCCTTCAGAGCCAGTGTGCTGCCAATTTCCTGTTGTCTCTTTATGTCTAAGTTTGAACTTGAGGTAAGACTCGAGTCATCCTCAATCGGTTCAAACCTTTCTTGGACTTTGAGACAGACTGTAAAACCAGATTTATCACTATGATACGAATCTGGACGTGGCCACGTATTTTCCACAGTCTCGACTCTCCAAGTGGCCGGTAAGACATATATCCCATTAAAATGGAGGACAATCCCATCTTGTCAATCCAAGCTCTCCCACTTGCTTCCTGATATACCCAATAACAAGTTTTATAACCTCCTTTTACGAAAGGCGTTTACTTGTATCAAAGTATACCATTTCACAATGGAATCACTCTGGACTACTCAGGTCAGAGGAAATTGCTCGACAGTCAATGAAATAGTATTATGACTCAAAATCTCAAATACTATTCCAGTCGGGTCTGTTCGATCATTAGCTCCCAGCTAATATCTATGTAATTGTACTTGATGTCCCACATCACTAGCCCATGAAGCGGCGCTATAGTACACATTACAAACTAGTTCATTGTATTATCGGTTTGTCCGTACTCGATTATACGAACCAGGAACAACTATATGATTCAAGTATATCAGTTCAACCATTGGGACTTCATTATTCGGTAAGTCGACCTCATAACCCAATTGATATCACTTTAATCATTTGGACAATTCATATAAATTAAACCATATTTATATGAAGAAATATGTATTATACATATGAATGAATGTTTACCAAATCTCCAAAAGTATCTAATACAGTAATAGAAATCACAACCCATCTCTAAGATGTCTGGTCTCTTTTGCAGTCGTGAAAGCCTCAAGCTTAAACTGTTAGAGAGGTTTAGAAAACGGGTTTGCAACCTTACCAAAAGTTGCAACTTTATTATCTTGATGTCTCCACAAAACTATCTCCCAGATAATGTGGAACTTCCTGAGCACCAGTTTTAGACTTGTGGTGCTTCCTAGCTCATTGGCTTGCGCGATAACTCTACTATAAATAGAGAACTATCGGATGGGCTGAGCTAGTTACGCCACCTAGTTCATTCAAGAACTTTCAAATCTTAACTGCCAACATTATTGCATCCAATGCAATACTGTGTGCTCAGCTTCTGTAGTTTAATCAGCTATATTGCATTGCATGGAACTATTCCAGCAAATTTCACCTCTAACCAGACAAAAGATATAACCAGATTAAAATCGGAAATTATCTTAGTCTGTTTTGAAGTTAGCATTCAAACAGCTTGTTAATATCAACTCTTTTTGTCTTCCAAAGACAACAAAATATTCTTTAGTCCATCTAAGGTACATAAGAATATTATTGGCCGCAGTCTAATGCGCCTCACCTGGATTTCCTTGAAACTGACTCGTCATGCTCAAAGCATACGATACGTCCGGTCGTGTACATATCATGGCGTGCATTATAGACCCTATTGCCGAAGCATAAAGAATGTTTTCCATCCTCTTTTGCTCATCAAGTCCCGTAGGGCCTTGCATCTTGCTAAGAGATGTGCCATGACTCATTGGAATGAGACCCTTTTGGCGTCTTTCATTCTGAACTTATCAAGTACCTTATCAATATAGGTCACTAGACTAAGTCCAAACATCATTTTCGATCTGTTCCGATAGATCTTGATGCCCAATGTATACAACGTAACTCCCACTGTTCTTCTTGTAAAACAAGATTCTTACGAGTTCCTCTGAAATCCAAAACCCAGTATGGATTCATTGAACTGAAGACTGCTACTCCGATATGCTTTGCTTTATTCCATAAATGGAATTATAAGATTGCATAATTTCTCAGCCTTATTAGGATCGATAAAACTCTTTGGCTGTGTCAAAACACATTCTCTTCTAGAATCCAATTCAAGAAGTTAGTTTTAGCATCCAATATTACCATAACTCATTATCAAGATAAGTAGCAATGGCTAAGATAATCTGAATGATTTAATCAAAGCAACTGGTGAAAGTTTTTACATAATCCACCTCGTGAATAAAACTTTTACCATTAACCTTGCTTTGAAAACCCTAGGTTTTCCATCTGTCTGTTTAGATCTTAAAGATCTATTAGCATTCATTGGGTCTAACCCCGTGATGCAAATATATCAAGTTCAAAACTTGATTATCAGATATTGATATCATCTCAGATTTCATGGCACCATGCCAATTTTAAGTAGCTGGACTCGTCACAGCTTGAATATAGGTCGAAGGTTCATCGCTTTCCAAAAGCATGAATTCATATCTCTCATTGGTCACAATATCTTAGTATTTGAATAATAGAGATAGATATATGCCTTACGGACCTACGAGGGTTGGTATGGCTTCCAAAACCATAAGAATACTCTCAACCCAGTCTTGAGTATTCATCATTGGTTGTTTCACTTGAACCTCGTTCAAGACAACCGAGCTCCCACTGAATTTCTAGGAAAGATAACTCTTTTCAAGAAAATCACTATCTCGAGCAACAAAATATTGTTCTCAAATAGATCGTAGAAGTTGTACCCTCGAGTTTCTTATGGACATACCATAAGGAAACTTTTATCCCATTTGAGTTCAAGCTCTATAGAGATAAATCTCGTCAGAGAAGCTTTTAGAAGCTCAAATCTTGATGAAAACAATTTAGGGACCCTCCCTTTCCATACCTAGTATGGTGTCTTATCAACAGCTTTTGACAGCGTCCTATTCAGTGTATAAGTTGAAGTCTAGAATTGTGTGTTCCCAAAAGAGACCAGTAGTTCATTTAGACCTCTCATCGAATGGTCGAACTATATCTAATATAGTTTGTTTTCTCTTTTCCGAAACATAACCTTCATGTGCTTGTGAACTAATAGGTTCCACATACATCAGTATGGATCATCCCTAATTACTCACATATTCTCCTTTCTCCAAGAAAGATGACATTGTTATCTTTTCAATCACACATCATTCACATGTATCAAATGACTCCAAGTCAAATGATTCTAAAATTCCTTCTAAAAGAAGCTTCGTTACATGTTTAGATTTTGATTTGATCTAATCAACAATGTTTCAGTTATGTCTCATCGATACTTATTCGATTTGGCCTTTGGTCTTAATGATATATATGATTTGTCAAGTTAAAAGTATACATAAACAATATAATAATCGTACCAAAACAAAGAATAATTCACAATTAAAATAGTTACCAAACTATTTAATAGTGAAAAAACTAATCCATCAGTATCTAATACTGAACCAATATTCATTGTTTATTGAAGGTACGAAATTACATAGTTATAATACTAAAACAAGGCCCTAAGGCAAAACAACATCATATGATCATACGGCTAATGCAGCGACCTTCGCTCAATTTCTTGCCCGTAGATCGACATCTCTATTCACAAAACTTATACTTCTATGTAGTTCCTCCACATAAAAATGTGAGAACCATATTTGGCATCCAATACCCAAGAAGTAGAATTTGTGAAGTTTAATGTCTATATCATTAATACTTGAAGATGAAGCAACCCCGTTCTTCACATCTTCTTTGAACTTTGGGCAAATTCAATTATTCCCAATAATTGAGTCTCATTCAAATTTCCCATTCAAAATTAATACAATGTCAAAACGTGATAAATCGTAAGTGAAAAATCGAAGTTTTCTAACCAGCGATATTATCATGCAATTGAAGCCCTATCTCTTATAAAATATGAGGGAGCCAACCAGACAATCGTTTCACGCCATCCAATGGCTCGAAAGTCTCTAATTTGTGTCATTTATGAACTTAAGTGTTTTGGATTAAATCACTCCCCGAGGTGTAAATAATCCTAACCTTATAATCCATCAAATGAAAGACAAATTAGGCATTTGTTTTGAAATTGAATAAAATATGAATTTTTATATGTTTGCAAGTAGTGTCCAACACTTTTGCAGTAGACGCTTTGAGATTCCCTAGGAACCCTAGTAGCCTTCTTGCCCATGCTCTTTTGAATACCCTATCCCATATCATAAGAATTTCCCTCTTAGGGTCCTTATCTATCGCCGGCTCAGCAGCCTTGAGCATCCCGTGGAGCTCACGAAGCGATTTCTTCAAACCATTCATGTGGAAATTTTAGCCTAAAGGCATTATAACCATCATGAGATTGAAGTATGAAATCGGTTGCCAAATAATCATTATAGGAAAAATCTAGGCGGTCATTTGAAGCAAATAATCCAATCATTTGTTGCACATGTGATTCCATCGATTTCCATTTTTCCAGCCTAGCTGAAGCGATGACCCTGGTCATACCGAACCGCTCAATCTTAGCATATTCCCCGAACATGCTATTGAGTTGTTCAATGATATCTTAGGATGTGGTCATTTAACACATTTTCATTGTCTTCGTATTTGAGGACCATCCTCAAATTACGTTGTGAATCAAGAAAATTTATGTTGTTCAATTTTTCATAATCAAGAATTGAACCAAACTTGAATCGAGTTGAAATTAACATGATAAACTACAAAAGAAAGATAAATAAAGTATGTAAACATTCACAAAGCGGTAAACAAATAAGGTTGTCTAACAAGCTACTTATTTATTCCATTTTGTTCAATCGATATCTAATATCTTTGTTCCCTTGAACAAAACAATCCCAAGACCCTCATCTTGCAAATTCTTAAGCCGACTGAGTCCGCACTTAAGAAGTCCAAGATAGGTAGACATCCCATGTCAATGACATCTAATGTCACTCTCGGTCGATGAGAGCCCCATTCTCATCTCATGTCTCGATAGCCACGCCTGCAGTGGATCTATCGATGAGAAAACCAAACTCACGTGTAAAGGTCTAACCTTTACTCCCACTTATCCCAAGATAACAAGTAGTACCCCGCTGAGGCGGACCTACCAACTTATGATCGAGGGCTTCATGAGTGTGATGTTTTTGGACAAGACATTATACTCATTATTTTGGGAACTTGCATGCATAGGTTTGTTTATATGTAAGTTGAACCTTTATAACATAAAACAACCTATAACTAGCAAAGCAAATAAATACGTATTCGAAAGGCCCCTAGAACCTCACAACTCTCAAACGAAAAGATTAAAAGCAACAAAATAGGCCTTGAACATCTTCTGGACTGGTCCACGCCCGCCGTTTCAGTTCCGCGCCCTCCGATTTTGGTCAAATCTATTCCGTACCCAAAAAACCACGAACGGCACCCGCCGTTACACAATCAGCGGTCGCCGAACACCACCGGCGGTCGCCGTTTCCAAAACGGCGCCCGCCGAAAGGGTTTGGAAAAAATCTGACCCAAAATCAGCATTTCGACGGTCGTCGTTTCCCAAACGACGGTCGTCAAATCAAAACGACGGTCGTCGTTTTTCTCTGACAGCCCCGGTTTCGCCCGTTTTGCTTCGTTTTGCTTCGTTTCTTCTCGTTTTCGCCGGAGAGACGAGATCCTCCATCGAACCATGGACCAAGTCCATCGCTTACAAGTAGTACAATACAAATATAATAGAAAAACCTATCTATTACAAATGATTCCAAGGGACGCAGCCCTCAAATACTACGGCCAATCGAAACGTAAAAAACGACGAAATCATTCACCCGACCACTAACGGTGGCCGGCCTTATATCTAATCACATAATAACATAATCACAATTAAGCCATTTATGTTGATTTAAACATATTGTGTCCAACACAAAAGTGTGCACGAGCCCTAGGCTCTGATACCAATTGAAGGTTTTCGATACCGATCCAATCGCTCGATTACCTTGTTCGTGTGTGCGGAAGCGTGTAAAACAATAGATTACGAACAACATGAAGATCTAGGCACACATTATATGTATAGACACGTTTATATATATACATCCAATATATATATAGGGATTAACGAGAACACTTACAACCGGTGTAGCGTGCCTCGTTGATGTTGATGAAGGTGGCGTTGAGTCGATTGAACCACCTTCATGGATCAGTCACTAGATGCTCTCCTTGTGAATGACCTCGTCACTCTTCTTGTCTAGATCGCCCGGATGTTGAAGCCGCACAAATGGCCCGGCCTCTACGTGTTGCACACGAACCCGGATGATGAACACTTTGCTTGCTTGAGTCGGTTCTCTAAGAACACTCTCTCATTTCTCTCTTTTGTGTGAATCTCGAAATTGGTCATCAAGTCATTGTGAAAATCAGATTTTCACCCCTAACACCTTCATTACCACCTCCATCACTCCCTTGTAACCCCCATATTATATCACATAATGGATGGTTAATGGGGAGGTGAAAGGTCATGTACACATCACTATGCCACAATGGCATAAGATGTGGTCCCTCTTGCTTGTGTGGCATGCCATGTCACACTATGTGACATGCATCCATGCAAGCCATGCAATGCATCCCATGCATGCATATAAATTCACGTAAATATTGATTCTAAATCAATATAATTAACAAGCATTGTACATCATCTACGAGTCCGTGTGTGACCCTGTAGGTATGATTTATCGATCAATATTATATTGTTCCCAACAATTAATATTATCGAATAATCATTAAACATCCAAAGACGACCTTATGACTTTATCGATTGCACACGTAGGATCGAAGGACATATCCCAACACAAAATTCCCAATCCCTAATTTCACTTCTCGTTTGGAACAAGAATTGTACAGGGGAAAGGAAGAGCGAACCAGGTGATAAGAAAGGGGGTCAGGGGTTCTAATATCATTTTCCATCTTCATCGACCGTGAGAGAGAGAATTTTGGTGACGTTGGAAGGTTGACAGGCAAGAGCTTTGAATGAATTCGGCAACGGCGGCATCATAGAAGAGAGGCGATAGATTTTGATCGGCGGTTGATGCACGTCGTGAGGGATAAATCGTCTACTGGACGGCGTCTCGGAGCTGGAGAGGCAAAGACTGGGGTTTCTACTTCGGCGTGTGGCTGATCGTGTGGGGACTCCGGTGGAGTGCTTTCCAGTGGCGACGATAGTCGAGTCGAGAATTTCATCAATGGCAGCAGTGGTGGAAATAGAGGTGGCAGTGGGGCTGCACTCGAAGGGCTTTGTCAATCGTGGGGGAGGGGTCTATGACAGAGCTAAATTTATCGGGATAGGTTTTCGACTCTTATACGGGCTGATCGGATGGTCTAAAAAGTTAGTCGAGATGTTTGTCAGACACATTGGGGTTTCGATAATTCCGAAGGTGGTACGGGGTGGTTCAACTGATTTACGGAAATGATTTGGTTCACTTGTAGGGCTAATTTTGAGGTCTTATATGTTAGTCGATAAGTTCGACATTTGTCATGGGGGTCCATGGTTCAGATGGTGTTCGAGCAGCGGTTCGGGTTCAAGAATGGTCTTGAACAAGAGGGTCCATGGGTCCGGTTCGTCGGGGAGTATACGGGTTCTCGAAGAGGGTGGAAGAAGATTGACATATGAACATGGTTTCGGGTCATAGACGACCAAAACGAAAGGGTTTTCTAGGTGGACATAGGATGAAGTAGAGCTTGATGTAAGCTTAGTGTTTTATTTAAATCAACAAAAGGAAGTGTATGTATAAATTTCTACATGTAAATATGCATTATTTTTTGGATTTACCGTGGGCTTAAGAGATAAGAAATGGAGGAGGAGAGAAGGAATGAGAGAGGAGGGATGAGAGAATGTATTTTGGTGTGAAATGATCAAATAATGAGACGGTATTTATAAGCTCAATTATACCGACATGTGAATCTTATCAAATCTAAAGAAATCTTACCGTATCTCCTTAACACATTATACTATCACATGGGATGAGAGAGAGAGAGCACAAGGAATGGAAGAAGACATGTTAAAATATTTTCCCGACATATGTTTAATCATCCCTTTACCTATTACACAACTATCATAATGTAGCATCTTCTAAGAAAAAGTATTATAGTAGTACTACTCCAAGTATAATGTACTAGTATATCTCATAAAATTTAATGGAAGTATTTTAATCAATTAAATTCATGTTAAGTAATTAAATACTTAATATTTTAAATTTAACGTGTGTATATATATTTTTATTATATTAAATGGTTTCGAAAAATTAAACATTGGTATTACATAACCGACAAATAATTAACAACTAAAGAAGAAAGAAACCACCTTAGGGTTGAGACAATTAGGCAATGCAACAAGAGAGTTCCAACAACAAAGATTTGTAATTATTGTCTCATGCAAGTATGAAAACCGAAAACGAAATCATAATCAACAAAATAGGGAAAACTAAAATCATAAAATGGATTGTGAAAGAAGAAGAATTCAATTAAGATAAAAATCGATGAATTACCTTGAATATTGACAACTTGAAGATAATAATGGGAATTTTTGGGTTAATCCGAATAAAAGATGAATTTTAGGGTTGATAAAAAAATGATGAAAGAATGAGGAGGAATGAGTGATTTATGTGAAAGACGATTATAGCTAGCGGATGATAATAGTATTTTTTTTTTAATTGAAGGTGTAGGAAAAATTGGGCTTTTTTCTAATAGAAGGTATAGAAAAATATGGGCCCCAAAAATTTGGGGGCCTTGTGCAAGTGCACATCCGGCACTTGTTAAAGGTTGGGTCTGCTCACAACTCGACACTTAATATCTCTCAATCGATCTATCTACACAAGACGCACTATATACCTTATTTCGGTAGAACACACGTGGGATGAAGGACACTATTCCGACACACTACTATCGGCAAATACAAATATTTTTATGTTTGCAACGAGGGAAACAAAAGAGATATAACATAATACAAAGTTTGGGATTGTTTTTATTTTAAACTAAAATTAACTAAGAAATAAGAAAACTAAAATTAATCTTGAAGCAATTAACGAGGTTTAATTAATAAAAAAAAGACTAAGGTTTCGGGTTTATCAAACACAAATATTGGATCGTCAATTTATGAGATGCAATCCAAAGCTTAAACGTCCATCACCGGTAGATTTTAAGGTATTCAATTATCTAAGTCTTATAATTTCTTTTAAGCCTCATACAAAAATTTAAAATCTAATTAGCTTTTAATCGAACACATCAAATTCTACTCGTAAATTTCTAACCCTAATTCAAGTTCGAATCCCCTAGCCCTAGAATGATATTTAGCTACTCATAACTAGGTTTTGAAAATAAAGCATGTTGAAGGAATTTATGAACGAGTTAGAGGAATCAAACAACCAATCGGAAGAAAGAAACAAAGCAATTGAAACAAATGATAATAAGATGAAAAAGGAAACTTACTAAATTACTTGATCAAGAAAACCAAAAACAAATATCGGGAGATAACCCCGATTAATATCCACGAATCAAAGCAAGGAAAATCGATGATGATAACCTAGGGAACTAAGTCTCAAGAAGTCTCCAATCCTGCGGAAATAAAAGGAAAAAAGCGTAGTAGTTTATTCGATCGGGTCGAAACCCTACTTATAGTACAAGAAAATTGACGGTCAAACTCGGTCAAATTTGGGAATCATGTCGGGCGGTCGCCTCCGTACGAAGCGGGCGCTCGCGACAGAGTCTAGGCGAGCGCTTGGATAGGAGGCAGCCGCCTGGTGGAGTTTTTGAGGTTCAGTAGATGGATCAGGCTCCCGCTTGGCCAGTGGGCGGGCGCCTGGTGGCGGCGCCTAGAGAGCGCCTGGGGACCAGGCGGGCGCCTGATCCTGCTGGGGTCCAGATCGTCTCATCATGGCTCGATTATGCCCGTTTCTTGATCCTTTCCAGACATGTATGCTCAAATCCTGCACACTCAATCATAACATCAAACCTATTAAAAATCATGAGGAAGACACACAAAAATGACTAGAAAGAACACAAATCACACACAAATAATCTAGGAAAACGACACAAAGACATATAAATCAATACTCATCCAAAATGGGTTGAAAGTGTGATGAGCCATTTTATTTGCTCATCTTTGAGCTCTTTTTGTACCTTTATCGAGTCGGTTTGAGTCTTTTATGTGTTTGGGAGGACACAGTGGAGTGTTTGGGCAGAGTGTGAAGGGATGCAGGTAGCAGGTGGCGCACTGGACGAAAGAGGCAAGGACATCCCCTTCTATGGGCAAAGAAGTATTTTGGAGCGGGTAGTGACTAAAGCAGTTTGACCCAGCCGGGTAACCCTCCCAGTTTGGGCAAAGTCATGAAGCAGAATACCCAGGATCCTTACCAAGTACCGCATTTAGTCCGACCACCTGTGGGAGAAAAGTACCTGAAGACCTAGATTTGGGCACAGAACAACTGCAGACAAAAGATTCCCTATGGTCAAAGCAAGCGCAAAAGATCCCCCAACTCTTTAAAGGCGGGTAGTGATGGAAGGATGAAAAAACACTACCCACGCAGGACCCCGAGAGCACAGCCGCCAGTCGCCTGAGGAAGTCGCCGGAGAAGAGATCAGAGCAAGTCGATCGAGTCTCTTTTCTTTGTTTTGAAGTAGATCGAGCCTACGGGCTATAAATTTAACCGCTTTCATGTTTTTAATTTCCTTTTGTTATTTCCCGTTTCAAAATAGTTCTTCTTTTGAAACAATGAATAATATAGACCGTTTTCCCTTAACTGTTTTGTCTTTTATTTTCTGCATGAGTAACTAAATAGTTAAGCATCTGGGCAAAGGCAGATCGAAGGGGATTTAGGGTAAAGTTCGGCTGTGAGGTTAAAGGGGCTAGAGTAGCTGGTTGGGAGTTTGTTCCCAAGAAAAGTTGATTAAGTACCATTTTCGGGGAGTTTGGGGAAACTAGAACGGCCACTAGTAAACCTTTAAAAACCGGGATACCGGTGATTGGGCAAACCGCATAGATGTACCTTGTAGTATTGTTGCAGGCATAACACTAGAACTTGATGGTGATTGCGGTCGTATGACTCGGAGTTTCAGGCATGCTATTGGCCGAGTGGGTCTGTCTAGATGTTAATGCGGGTTTGGGTAAACTAGATCCATGTTTGGCCGCATAGGTTATCAAATTATTCATATCTAGGGTTTAGGCCTAACGTTAGTTTGGCTTCTCTTTATATAGCAAAGATAGATAAGGGGTGGGGAAACTGGGGGCGTGACGCAATAGGACCACTTTTGTCTTGTTTAAGCACCCTATAACCACTGACAAACCGCTGATAAAAATCTTTAGTGCCTATTGTTGGAGTTGTGTACTTAATGTCTAGATTTAAGTAACGGAAACTCACGATCCATTGCCACTGATCTATTTAATTAAATAAACAATTATTTGCATTTAATTATTTATAATTAAATATATGCAAATTATAGTCCTGGATTTTATACGTTGTAGTTAGTATGGTGTGTCGGGCCCACACAGAAGATCATACTATCGGTTACTCGTATTTAATCGAACAGTTGCTCACGACCTAGATGGACACGGACCAATCCATCGGTATAGTCGTTGTGTGAGAGAGAAAATAATTTATCTTAATTATTTTATCACACTTGTACACTTGGTGTATTGGGCGGATCGTTTGAGATTTATCGATTAGGATTGCCGGCGATAATCGATTTAAGTCTCAGTGTATTTTATTCTTAATCCCCGATACTATTGCGGGTGTGTATATTTAATATAAGTGACTTTGATTTTCCAAAGGAATTAACCGATTTAATTATTGGGTTAATTACCGGTTAAGTTGGGTCGCTATATTTTATATATGACATGCCGTGAATACTTGACGGGAAAGTGTATCCCGTAAGGGTTGATAATATCCCCGAGATGAGTTCATAAGGAATTATTATGTAAACCCTGCAGGTGGATTTGTTCCGCATAATAATTAAGGTTGAATGGTACTAGTCTCGGATATAAGAGATGAATAAATTAATTAGCAATAAATTAATTTTATTCATGGATATTTATATCTTAAATACACGGAATAAATAATACTACCGGAGAAATATTATTTGATATAATATGGTTTAATATTGGGAGTGCAATTAATTTATATAGTGGAAAATAAATTAATTAATAATGATAAGGATTAATGGACTTGAGCATTGGGCTCAATTTAATCTTCAATATTAGAAGCCCAATATTCCACCTCCTTTTGATCCCCTACGTAGCCTATAAAAGCACTACATGGTCTTCTCTATTCTCATAACTTGAAGATCACAATTCTAGAGAGAGAAAGGAGAGAAGGAGATCCATAGTGTTCGGAGGATCGTCGCCCACCCGACGTTCGAACAAGTGCAAGGAATACGTGGGAAGATCTCAAGGTCATCATAAGATCTCGCTTCTCCGCACAACGAATCCAAAGGTGAATTAAATTTCCGCAATTTAATTCTAGTTTATTGATCAATTATCGAAAAACAAGATCCGAAGTTCGAACCCGGATTAGACGGACGATCGCGTGGTGGTGGCGAAGCCACCGGACCACGCCAATCGCCCGCTAGGGTTTCGGCGGGGGCGAGAGGATCGAACCCTCGGCTGGGCCGAGATCTTGCGATCGATCCAAGGATCGATCGCCGGGGGCACGGGCTGGTGTCGTCCCCCTCCCCACCTCGACGGTGGGGATCCTCCAAGCGGCGGCGAGTCGCCGGACTCGCCGCGGGGGCTGCTGGGAGCAGCCCCACCCATCGATCGCCAAGACGCGATCTTCGATCGCGTGAACCCCGTCTCGCGGGGGTTCGGCTGGGGGCGGGCCGCGTGCCTTCGGGTGCGTGGTCTCCAAAGGCCGGACTCCGGCGGATGAGTCGGCGTTCATGTGATCTCCGGCGAAGGGATGATCGGGTTATTGGTTTCCGCAAATTTAAATAACCCGGGATATCGAATTCCAACAACTGGTATCAGAGCGTATGGTTCCGTTTTTTCGTTAATTATTTCGATAATCGATTGTCGTTGTTTATAGCCATAGATTAATTTAAATTGTTAAATTATTGTGCTATTTTGTTCTACGTACTTGTTTTATCTCTCGTGTGAATTGTGTTTGTCGGAAAAATTAAATATTAAAAATCGAGGGTTTTTCGGAATAATCGAACCAAAATCGATCGCGGCATACCTAGGCTCGTAGGGGCTGTGCGGGCTGCTGGGCGTGACCTAGACGTGGCTGGGCATGCCGGCGTGTGCCACCAGTGGTGGTGGTTCGCCGGCAACCGGCGGCTGCGTTCGGTGGTTGCGTTGGCGGCATCGCGGACGGTTTCGTGCTCGGTGCGGGCTGCCGGGGAGGTGGCTGGTAGCACGGGCTATGCGGGCTGCTGGAAGCGGGCTGAACGCAGCTGGGCGTGTCGGCGTGTGCCACCAGTGGTGGTGGTTCGCCGGCAGCCGGCGGCAGCGTTAGGTCCGCGGCATCGGCTTCGGTTCGCGGCTTCGGCTTCGGATCGTGGGCTGCTGGTGCGCCAAGGCTCGGTGCTGTTGATGCTGGGCTGCTCGACTTGGTGATTACCATCGTGTGATGGCTCGCCGGAAGTCGGCGGCAGTCGGCGGCGCGGCTACGAGCGCGCAGCCATCGAAGTCGTGATTCGTCTTCACGGGTCGCGGCGGCAGGCATGGCTGGACGCGTGGCTTGCGTGGACTGTGTCGAGGTTGATGGCGTGTGTCGTCAAAGGAGACGCTATGCCAGAAATCAACCAGGCTCGTGCACAGTCCGCCGGAGAAGACGATCGAAATTGTGCGCGATGCTGAAATTAATTAAGGGTGTCGGCCGACATTGGTTTTGTCTTTGGCCGACACCATGTGATTTCTGTTATGCATGTGCGTGAATTGATGGTTGGCTGAATGGAATTATTCATTCTTTTGCATGGCCTGGTGCGATGGTGTGCATGCGCTTGTCCGCATGCATGAATCAAAAGCCATGGTTTCGATTGGAATTGGGTCGACCGGAATTCGTTTCGGTTCGTCCCGATAAATTCGATCTTTCCGAAAATAATTTAATCTTTCTAATTTTATTTAATTTAATTTTGGAATTAATTCAAATTCTATTTGGATTATATTTCTTAATTATGGAATTAAATAATGGAATTAAATGGAGAGTTAAATTAGGAAAGAGAATCCTAGTTTCTCTAGATATCCTATACCTACTTGGATTAGAAGTCTTAAGAAGAATCAAAATTCGATTTTGATTAGGATTCTTGAGATCTAATCTAAATAGGATTGAGAAATTATTAAAATATTGATTTTATTTAATTTAAGTATTTTATTTAAAATCATTGGATTAATTCAAAATTTATTTTGGATTGGAAAATCTTGGATTTTATTTAGAATAGAATTAAATATGGAAATCAATGGATTTTAATAATATTGATTTTATTTAATTTAAGTATTTTATTTAAAATCATTAGATTAATTCAAAATTTATTTTGGATTGGAAAATCTTGGATTTTATTTAGAATAGAATTAAATATGGAAATCAATGGATTTTAATAATATTGATTTTATTTAATTTAAGTATTTTATTTAAAATCTTTAGATTAATTCAAAATTTATTTTGGATTGGAAAATCTTGGATTTTATTTAAAATAGAATTAAATATGGAAATCAATGGAATTGATTTTATTTAATTGGTAAGATTAAATATGAGAATCAAAGAATTTTTCCGTCGCTCGGCAAAGTATTCAAGACGTAGAATGAAGATTCAAGGCAAGCATGCTGGAATTCATCAAGGTACGAATAGTCGAGAAATAATTTTACTTGAGTAATTATTTGATTATTTGTGTACGTACTTGCATGAAATGTATGTTAGTTATTATGCTTATGTGTATTTAATTATGCATTAGATAGCGTATCCCTTTGTTATAAAAAGCTAAGTGGGAGAGGGAATGGAAACATTGTCATGGTCTCCATTGCTGTTCTCTTGGTGACTTTTATGGACTTTTGAAGTTCGTATAGACAAGTCATTTGAGGAGAATTCTTGTAATTCCTTTTACGAGAAACATTGATTAAGTTTATCAAACAATGCCTAATTTGTCTTTCCAAAACTGATTTCAAGTCGACTCATTCTCACCCCGGGGAGTGGAATGGAGCCAGAGCCACTTGGTCATGTAGAGAACACAAATTAGAGACCTTCGTACCATTCTTTGATAGATGGATCGATTGTCTGCTCGGCTCCCTCATTTATGAGAGATAGGGTTGTTCGCATGGTGAATCACTGGTTAGAAACTTCGAGTTTCACTTATGATTCTCCGCGTCTTGATTTACAAGATCGAATGGATCAAGTAATTGGATTTCAATTATATAAATCTATTGGTATAGTAAACGTCCACACGAACGTGGCTTGCTATACTGAATGGGATTTTGGAATAATTGATGTAGACAGTTATAGGGAATTGTGAAGGATTGCGAGTTATCGTAAATGTCCACACGAACGTGGCTTGCGGTGATGTAGCAATTCCAAACGATTCACCTTAGTGCTGAGTAATGGTTTACACTTAGGTACGCTTTATAGTATTCTTCCCAACGAAGTAACGCTATAATGATGTACGACCGAAGCAAATCTAATTGCTAAATCATTTGGGTGGGTAAACGTCCACACGAACGTGGCTTGCCTTACCTGATGGGATTTTAGATGTGATTAGTGGTTTCATGATATTATTTGAGGGAGATAATATCGGAGATTAAATCGATTGTTTGTTGTTATATGTGCTCATAGATTAGGAAATGGCCTTGAACCCACTTTATGTGATACGTAAGGATTTTAACTCACTGGTCCCTAAATGTAATGATTGGAATAGAGATCTAGACATTACCCAAACTGTTAAAGAGTGCAAGGTTGTACTCAGTGAGCTTTGTCCTCCCGAGCCTATTGACATAGGCGGCTAGACAAGAAGCGATGAGGATACTCATAAAGGCCAGTCACTTCGAGGAAACGCTTAAAAACGTTTTTTGAGATGATTGACCTTTTAGACGAGTTGAGACGGAAATCGCAAGCTCTTGTAGCCAATGCCAAAGGTTTCGAACCTAAAGGCATGAATCGGGGGAAAGGACAAGAAAGCAAAGAAACCCAGTGGTTCCTTTTGGACCACGAGATGGGACGAGAAAGCCAATAGGCAAGTGTTCTCGATGCAAACAGTCTGGGTACTGGAAGTCTGATTATCCTCTCAAAGAAAGTACGAAATCTTCTTTAGTCGTGAAACATAGTCGGTGGTAGATATGTAACCACTGACGGTATGTGCATTTTAAATGCAAGGGTTCCAGGAAACCCGACGACTTAGAAAAGAAGAAATCGTAGTCTACATGGGCAATGCTGTGGAGGAGGCAGCAGTTGCAGTGGAGGACATTATAGGATTTCGTTTTTGGTTATTGCTTTTATGTACCTTTCAAATTAGAAAGAACTTTGTTCTGGATTTCTAATAAATGGATATTTTATTTCTTTTAATCATTTGATGGTTATAAGAAGAAATAATGATATTATCTATTTTGGTACATTAGCTAGCAATATATAAATGATGAATCCTGAGTCCACCACGATGCAACGAACCGTTTTATATAACTCGTTTTACTAATAAGAGAATTCTTTATTAAATCATTTATACTTGTGGATTCTTATGCTAAGTCATATTTATTCAAATAAGAAGTTCAAAGGTCGAAAATTGATTGTAAAATCAATTAAGTTGAAGGAGTGGACCTTCCGACCTAAGAATCTAATTTGGAAGATAATACGACTAAGCAATCCTTTATGGATATAAGATATAAGATCCGGACAAGTATTAGAATTGATTGACTCTGATTTATGATCAGAGCTTGGGATTGGATCCCAAGTAACTACACCATGCAGTCCTCTGTAGAAATGGTGTGTCGGAAATAAGAAATGGAACTCTTATAGAAATAGTAAAAGCATGAGTTAAACGGAACTACCTATGTTCTATGGATATGTCTTGGAAACAACGGCACATTCAAGTGTGGTTGTAGAATATCCTAGGAGAACAAAAGGTGTGTGTTCGATAGTACTATGAACCAAAAGAACGTTATAAGTTCTAACGCCCGGTTCTTAGAGGAAGACTATTAGATGAACCACAAAGCCCAAAATGACATGATACTTTTGTAAAGAGAGAAAACGATTAAAACTTAGAACCAGCCGAACCGAGTAGCGGTACACCACTAACTGCACCTATTGTTATTACTGTTTATACACCGGAATGCCATTGTAGTGGGAGGTTGTTTGACAACCGGAGATATTCATAAGACTAGGAGAGTTTTGAACTCTGGACCTAGTATACATGAAATCAATCCCTGGATCTACATGAAGGCGGTACTAGATCTAAATGTGCCTTCTTGAAAAGCAATAAGATTATTGCTAAAGAGGCAAGATCATTTAAAGTACAAGCTTAGTTGATCCATTTGGATTGGAACAAAAGCATTGAGTTCGTGGTACTTGCAAATTGATGAGATGGTCCATTTTATGGATTCATCAAAGCATAGACGAATCGAATGTATGGGAAACGTGATGGAAACAAGGTGGTGTTTTCTCGGAGGTTTTATGTAGATAGCATTTTATCATTGGTAACAATGTAAAGATGTTGTCAGACATAAAATGATGGTTGTCTAGAAAAATCGATATATGAGATAAAGAAGAAGTTAGAGCATGTTCTTAAGATCTAGGATCTCAAGAAAATAACATTGTACTTCTCTAGATATCTTATACGATTATGGTTCGTTTTAACATGCAAAAATGCATTGTTGAAAAACAAGAACCTGATATCGGCTATGCGGTTAGCATAGTGGGAGGATATCAAGGTAATCCTGGAAAGGAATACTTGACTGCTGTAATGAACATTTTAAGTACTTTCGATGTACTGGAAACTATGTTCTGCATTACGGAGCAGACAAACATTTCCTTTGGATTACATTCTCTTAGATTTCTAATCGAATGAGGACCGGTGTAAGTCGATATCAGGCTATGTGTTTCACTATTGAAGGAGAAGGAGTTTTTACATGGAAGAGTGATAAGCACGATGCTTTTCGGACTCTACCATGGGTAACCAAATAAGCGGCCTCAGAGGCAGCGAAAGCTTTGGTATAACTCCGGGATAATCTCTGGGACTTAGATGTGATTCTTAATTTGCCAAAGGCTATGTAAATAGCGGTGCGATGGCAAATGGTAAGATCGCAAGTCCATAAGTGTAAGATAACACATAGTGCAAGTACCACCTGATACGAGTCATCGTCGAGGGAGACGACGCTGTAGTCACCAAGATAACTTCAGAGCGGCAACCTAGATTGCTCATTCACATAGTACTTCTTGGAAGTACAACTTAAGCACGTGATGAGTATGGGAGTCGGGAGTTTGGAGGAAATGACTAGACCTTAGTACAAGTGGGAGATTGTTGGAGTTGTGTACTTAATGTCTAGATTTAAGTAACGGAAACTCACGATCCATTGCCACTGATCTATTTAATTAAATAAACAATTATTTGCATTTAATTATTTATAATTAAATATATGCAAATTATAGTCCTGGATTTTATACGTTGTAGTTAGTATGGTGTGTCGGGCCCACACAGAAGATCATACTATCGGTTACTCGTATTTAATCGAACAGTTGCTCACGACCTAGATGGACACGGACCAATCCATCGGTATAGTCGTTGTGTGAGAGAGAAAATAATTTATCTTAATTATTTTATCACACTTGTACACTTGGTGTATTGGGCGGATCGTTTGAGATTTATCGATTAGGATTGCCGGCGATAATCGATTTAAGTCTCAGTGTATTTTATTCTTAATCCCCGATACTATTGCGGGTGTGTATATTTAATATAAGTGACTTTGATTTTCCAAAGGAATTAACCGATTTAATTATTGGGTTAATTACCGGTTAAGTTGGGTCGCTATATTTTATATATGACATGCCGTGAATACTTGACGGGAAAGTGTATCCCGTAAGGGTTGATAATATCCCCGAGATGAGTTCATAAGGAATTATTATGTAAACCCTGCAGGTGGATTTGTTCCGCATAATAATTAAGGTTGAATGGTACTAGTCTCGGATATAAGAGATGAATAAATTAATTAGCAATAAATTAATTTTATTCATGGATATTTATATCTTAAATACACGGAATAAATAATACTACCGGAGAAATATTATTTGATATAATATGGTTTAATATTGGGAGTGCAATTAATTTATATAGTGGAAAATAAATTAATTAATATTGATAAGGATTAATGGACTTGAGCATTGGGCTCAATTTAATCTTCAATATTAGAAGCCCAATATTCCACCTCCTTTTGATCCCCTACGTAGCCTATAAAAGCACTACATGGTCTTCTCTATTCTCATAACTTGAAGATCACAATTCTAGAGAGAGAAAGGAGAGAAGGAGATCCATAGTGTTCGGAGGATCGTCGCCCACCCGACGTTCGAACAAGTGCAAGGAATACGTGGGAAGATCTCAAGGTCATCATAAGATCTCGTTTCTCCGCACAACGAATCCAAAGGTGAATTAAATTTCCGCAATTTAATTCTAGTTTATTGATCAATTATCGAAAAACAAGATCCGAAGTTCGAACCCGGATTAGACGGACGATCGCGTGGTGGTGGCGAAGCCACCGGACCACGCCAATCGCCCGCTAGGGTTTCGGCGGGGGCGAGAGGATCGAAACCTCGGCTGGGCCGAGGGCTTGCGATCGATCCAAGGATCGATCGCCGGGGGCACGGGCTGGTGCCGTCCCCCTCCCCACCTCGACGGTGGGGATCCTCCAAGCGGCGGCGAGTCGCCGGACTCGCCGCGGGGGCTGCTGGGAGCAGCCCCACCCATCGATCGCCAAGACGCGATCTTCGATCGCGTGAACCCCGTCTCGCGGGGGTTCGGCTGGGGGCGGGCCGCGTGCCTTCGGGTGCGTGGTCTCCAAAGGCCGAACTCCGGCGGATGAGTCGGCGTTCATGTGATCTCCGGCGAAGGGATGATCGGGTTATTGGTTTCCGCAAATTTAAATAACCCGGGATATCGAATTCCAACACCTATGATCGGTAGTTAGCCCTGACAACCCTAAGTGAAGCAGTATGCCCAGATGCCTTGTTTTCTTATTTGATTTATGTTTTCCTTTTCAGTAATCTGTTAGATCTAAGTGTTCACATTGTTTTATTTATATTTGTATGACTAGTTTGGTCACAATAGGTAGTTTGGGTGAATTGCATGTTATTTCTGTTAGTCGTAGTTAGATGTGAGTGCTTGAATAGAATTGAAAAACCGCTGTGCCCACAGCAAATAAAACTAAAAAATCTTTTTAAATGTGACAACTCCTTGGGTAAAGTCGAAATCACCAACTTATCACTATACATTGTAGTGCTAGGTTAAGGTTAAATTATAAATTCATTTTGACCGGCGTTTGTTCCACGACAAACATTCGTCGTCGTCAAAGTGCCCCATTTTTATGTATGCCCTCCTAGTCTCATCTCTTGGATTCACGGGATGCTCAAGAATTGGGGTACGATTTAGAAGGATCACATTCTAAAGAATCAAGATCAATTTGTGAATGTTGAGGAGGTTGAACATTAATTAAGAGCAACATTAGTATCAATAGAGGATATATGTACTTCACTTGTAGAGTATACTCCTTTCTTTTGAATAATAATAATAATAATAATAATAATAATAATAATAATAATAATAATAATAATAATAATAATAATAATAATAATAAATAAATAAATAAATAAATAAATAAATAAATTAATTAAATTAATTGAATGAACTGAACTTAAATATTAGAGTTTGAACTAAAATGAAGTAAATGAGTCTGAACTGAATTGAAGCGGGCTGAAAATAAGGACCTATTCTTTTGAACTTAGAGGGGTGTATTCAATTGAGATTTCATTGGATTTTTTTGAACTTTAAAATGTCTATGGAGTTTCATTGATTTGGAAAATCTACGGAGTCTATAAAGAGTTTGACCGATGGATTTTCGTAGAGTCTGATAGACTTTCTTTTATAAATTTATGTAAAATTTTATTTTGTCAATTATTTTTTAAATATTTTATTTATTGATTTAAATGAATTTTTATAATTTTTAAACTAGTAAAATATATAATTAAAAAATATTTATATTTTTTAAAATAACTTGATAAATAAATTTAATTATTTTAATAATTGTTATACAAATATAATTTTTTACTAAATAAAAAATTATTAAATTGAATTCGCACAAATCGATTTTTTTTTTTAAATAGCTGCAAAACTACAAGAGGGTGAAAAAACCAAATTTCTTTTTTTTTTAAGTTCCTCCTAGATAAATTGCTTACATACTTGGCTAGACATTCTTGGAAAACAATCAATTGAAGGTTCGGAAGAGAATTGACATTTCAATCTTGTGAACTAATAGAGACCAACAATATTGAAAAAAAAAATTAATTTTAATATTAATTTTATTATAATATTATTTTTTAAAAATTTTATTTTATTTTTTATTTTTATCTTTTTCATGTTTTCTAATTTTATTATTAATTCTATTATGTTTTAATATATATTTTTATGTTTTATTATTTTTAATAATAAATTAATCAATTAAAATAAAAATCTATAGAAATCTCACGTATTTAGGAGATATTTCAAAAGATGGAATTCTTTTGTATTTTGAAGATGAAATCAATTAAAATCCATAGACATTTAAAATCCATTAACTTTTGAATACCGGTAGATTTTTAAAAACTTTTTAAAATCCGTATTAAATAACTCAAGGTTTTAATGGACTTTTAAAAATCCGGATTGAATACCCATAGACTTTAAAAGTCCATAAAAATCCCACATAGTCTTCATTGAATACACCCTCCTTAATTTAAGTTCAGTTCGAATCGCTTTAGTTTAGTTCTTTCATACTTAGTTAAGTTCGTTTAAAATAAATTAAAATGCAATAAATAAATAATAATTTAAATTAATAATTTTATGTATACAATATAGTTAATGCTAGAATATTATCAATATTAAAAAAAAAAATTATTTAACAATTTATAAAAACTATTATTATTTTTATAAATAATTCAATTTAAGCCACTTCAATTCACTCCAGTTCACGTCAAATTCATTCAATTCATTTCAGTCGATTTCAATCCAAAAGAGCATGTCCTAAAACATGAAGTTTACACAAAATCAAAGTGTACTATTTAAGTTAGTTCGACCAAGTAACAACTTTAGACGAATGAGATTGAACTATAGACTAATACTTTGCTCTATTTAAAGTACTTTTTTATCCCTATATTCATAATTAACTACTCCTTTTATATTTTTTTGGGATATTTTGACTTTGCTACTCAAGGTTTGAGGTTTTTTTTTTCACATTGCTACTAAAATGACAAATTTGCTAAGTGACTACATGAGTTTCGATAATTTTGTACTTTTCTACTTGTCGGATGACCAGAAAAAAATATTCTGACAAATATACTATTTGCATGACGGGCACATAATTTTTCCACAACAAAAGACAATTTTAACCCTATATCACCATTGTTTCCAACAATTAATAATAATAATAATAATAATAATAATAATAATAATAATAATAATAATAATAATAATAATTCAAATCCAAATGGCTTTTCCAGATTTCACAAACCACTCTAACAATTAATAATAAGAATAATTAATAAATAAAAAACAAGCTCGACACTGTGGAAAAATGTCCCATAGACACCGGGCATTGACTGGTGTTAAAAAAAATTGTCTGGTGTCTTTGTACGTGGTGTTAAAGATAAGCTATGTTTTAACACCGATCATTGACCGGGGTTAAAAATAATTTATAAAATCTGGTTTTGTGAATAGGACCGGTGTCTATATTATTAAAGACACCGGTCAGTTCCATGGAAACTAGCAAAATCAACCGGTTTGAAAAGTAATAACACCTCTCTTTTTCATATATGACTGGTGTCTATAATTGTTTTTAACATCAGTTTTAAACTCTAAGAACCGATGTCGTTGATAATAATTAAAATAAAAAATATATTATTTTATGAATTTCCAATAATTAAAATTATAATAAATTCTTAGAATCCAAATACAATATTAAAAATAACCAAATCTCCAAATCCTTACAATTGTCAAAACAACAATATTACATAAACTTGTAAATACAAAACATTGAGTACAAAATAAATACAATGACTTTAACAAAATATTGTTAAATCTCATAAGAAACACATTTCATGCTCCTCCCTTTTTCCATTCCATTCCTGCAAATTCAATGACATACACAAACAAATGCAAAACATGAACCAATCAAAATTATGCCAAAACTGATTCATTTAAATGCACAAGAGTTTAGTGTAAATAAAAAACATACATTTCTGTAAATGTGCACCATGAATATGTGTAAGAATCAGTTTTGTGAAATATATGTACTTAAAAGAACATATTACTATATAATAGGAACAATTTAGTGTACTAGGTAAATATGAATTTTCCTGTTCTTACAACCAGTAGAGCTGAAATATGGTTATCACTAGACATAAGTATGTATTTAGACATAACATAAATGGGCATAAAAATCTGGACTACACTAAATTGTTCCTGTTATATAGTAATATGTTCCTTTTAAGTACATATATTTCACAAAACTGATTCTTACACATATTTCACAAGCGCGGGGATCGGTCGGCGTGAAGGTGACGATAGCTTGTTGGAAACAGCAAGGCGGAGCTCCTCGAGATCGACGGCGAGGGCTGCGATTTGGCGGCTTAAGGCGGCGACGTCGGCGTCGCGACGGGCTGCGGCTTCAACGGCGGATTCGCGAGCAGGCCGGGGACGGGGAGGCATCGTTCGGCTCTGATACCAACTGACGCAGGGAAGCAATAAAACAAACAATGCCTTCCTAGGAATCAACGAACTTTGATTTTAATTAATTCTCGGTATTCATAGAATCAACGAGTCTTAATTTTGTGTTCTAGCTTCCGCCTGCGTCAGTTGGTATCAGAGCCGAACGATGCCTTCCCATCGCCAGCATGCTCGCGAATCCGCCGTTGAGGCCGCAGCCCGTCGTGACGCCGACGTCGCCGCCTTAAGTTGCCAAATCGCAGCCCTTGCCGTCGATCTCGAGGAGCTCCACCTTGCTGTTTCCAACAAGCTATTGTCACCTCCACCGATCCCCGCGCTTGATCGCACCCTTGGCGATTGTCGAACTCGCCAACAATTCATTCCCTCATCGACGCTTGGAGCCCCCGCCGTCAAGGTGGAGTCGCCATCGGCTTCGACTGTAGTATGCTGCTTTGAGTGTGGCGCGACCGGCCCCCGTCATGAGACTTGCCCGTTCTCTCACCCTCACACGCTATGTGTGGATGAAGAGTTATCCACGTTTGTGAAGGTACCGGTATACCGATCCGATCGATATACCGTGTGTGCGGAAGCGTGTAAAGCATATAAATCTATCATGCTTGGATCTTAGTGCACACTTAATGTGTATAAGAACACATATAAACATATATATATACACATCCAATATATATATATAAGGTTCAACGATTACTTACTTTTGGTGATCGTTGATTTTGGTTAAGGTGGTGTTGAGTCGATTGAACCACCTTAATGGATCAGCCTCTCGAAGCTCTCCTTGTGAATGACCTCGTCACTCCTCTTGTCTAGATCGCCCGGATGTTGAAGCCGCACAAATGGCCCGGCCTCTACGTGTTGCACACGAACCCGGATGACGAACACTTTGCTTGATCGAGTCGGTTCTCCAAGAACACTCTCTCCTTTCTCTCTTTTGTGTGGATTTCGAAATATGTGATTAAGTTGTGTGAAAATCTGATTTTCACCCTCTTATTCATCTCATTATGGTCACATAATTGTCCCATTATCAACCTTGTAACCCCCCACCTTAATGTGTGTCATCAACACACATAATGGGGTGGTTTATGGTGAATATGAATGGTCATACCACATCATCATGCCAACTAGCATAAGACATGGTCCCACTAGCTTGTGTGGCATGCCATGTCACACTATGTGACATGCATCCATGCAAGCCATGCATCCCATGCATGTGAATTAAATCCACGTAAATATTGATTCTAAATCAATATATTTATCAAGCAACGTACATCATCTTTGAGTCCGTGTGTGACCCTGTAGGTATGATTTATCGATCAATATTATATTGTTCCCAACAAATAATATTATCAAATAATCATTTAACATCCATAGACGACCTTATGACTTTATCGATTGCACACGTAGGATCGAAGGACATATCCCAACAATCTCCCACTTGGCCTTCAGAGCCAGTGTGCTGCCAACTTCCTGTTGTCACTTTATGTCTAAGTTTGAACTTGAGGCAAGACTCGAGTCATCCTCAATCGGTTCAAACCTATCTTGGACTTTGAGACAGACTGTAAAACCAGATTTATCACTATAATACGAATCTGGTCGTGGCCATGTATTTTCCACAGTCTTAACTCTCCAAGTGGCCGGTAAGACATGTATCCCATTATAAAAAATGGAGGACAATCCCATCTTGTCAGTCCAAGCTCTCCCACTTGCTTCCTGATATACCCAATAACAAGTTTTATAACCTCCTTTTACGAAAGGCGTTTACTTGTATCAAAGTACACCATTTCACAATGGTATCACTCTGGACTACTCAGGTCAGAGGAAATTGCTCGACAGTCAATGAAATAGTATTATGACTCGAAATCTTAAATACTATTCCAGTCGGGTCTGTTCGATCATTAGCTCCCAGCTAATATCTATGTAATTGTACTTGATGTCCCACATCACTAGCCCATGAAGCGGCGCTATAGTACACATTACAAACTAGTTCATTGTATTATCGGTTTGTCCGTACTCGATTATACGAACCAGGAACAACTATATGATTTAAGTATATCAGTTCAACCATTGGGACTTCATTATGCGGTAAGTCGACCTCATAACCCAATTGATATCACTTAATCATTTGGACAATTCATATAAATTAAACCATATTTATATGAAGAAACATGTATTATACATATGAGTGAATGTTTACCAAATCTCTAAAAGTATCTAATACAGTAATAGAAATCACAACCCATCTCTAAGATGTTTGATCTCTATTTCAGTTGTGAAAGCCTCAAGCTTAAACTGCTGGAGAGGTTTAGAAAACGGGTTTGCAACCTTACCAAAAGTTGCAACTTTATTATCTCGATGTCTCCACAAAACTATCTCCCAGATAATGTGGAACTTCCTGAGCACCAGTTTTAGACTTGTGGTGCTTCCTAGCTCATTGGCTTGCGCGATAACTCTACTATAAATAGAGAATTATCGGATGGGCTAAGCTAGTTACGGCACCTAGTTCATTCAAGAACTTTCAAATCTTAACTGCCAACATTACTGCATCCAATACAATACTGTGCTCAACTTCTGTAGTTTAATCAGCTATATTGCATTGCATGGAACTATTCCAGCAAATTTCACTTCTAACCAGACAAAAGATATAACCAGATTAAAATCGGAAATTATCTTAGTCTGTTTTGAAGTTAGCAGTCAAACTGCTTGTTAATATCAACTCTTTTTGTCTTCCAAAGACAACAAAATATTCTTTAGTCCATCTAAGGTACATAAGAATACTCTTGGCCGCAGTCTAATGCGTCTCACCTGGGTTTCCTTGAAACCGAATCGTCATGCTCAAAGCATACAATACGTCCAGTCGTGTACATATCATGGCGTACATTATAGACCCTATTGCCGAAGCATAAGGAATGTTTTACATCCTCTTTTGCTCATCAAGTACCGTAAGGCCTTGCATCTTGCTAAGTGATGTGCCATGACTCATTGGAATGAGACCCGTTCTGGCGTCTTTCATTCTGAACTTATCAAGCACCTTATCAATATAGGTCGCTTTACTAAGTCCAAACATCCTTTTCGATCTGTTCCGACAGATCTTGATGCCCAATATGTACTGTGCTTCTCCAAGATCCTTTATTGAAAAACAATTTCTAAGCCATTCTTTAATAGAATTAAGCATAGAAACATTGTTTCCAATAAGGAGTATGTCATCGACATACAACACAATGTATACAACGTAACTCCCACTGTTCTTCTTGTAAAACAAGACTCTTCCGAGTTCCTCTGAAATCCAAAACCCCGTATGGATTCATTGAACTGAAGATTGCTACTCCGATATGCTTTGCTTTATTCCATAAATGGAATTATAAGATTGCATAATTTCTCAGCCTTATTAGGATCGATAAAACTCTTTGGCTGTGTCAAAACACATTCTCTTCTAGAATCCAATTCAAGAAGTTAGTTTTAACATCCAATATTACCATAACTCATTATCAAGATGAGTAGCAATGACTAAGATAATCTGAATGATTTAATCAAAGCAACTGGTGAAAGTTTTTCCACAATCCACCTCGTGAATAAAACTTTTATCATCAAACTTGCTTTGAAAACCCTAGGTTTTCCATCTGTCTGTTTAGATCTTTAAGATCTATTAGCATTCATTGGGTCTAACCCCGTGATCAAGTTCCAAACTTGATTATCAGATATTGATATCATCTCAGATTTCATGGCACCATGCCAATTTTCAGTAGCTGGACTCGTCATAGCTTGGAATTAGGTCGAAGGTTCACCGCTTTCCAAAAGCATGAATTCATATCTCTCATTGGTCACAATATCTAAGTATTTGAATAATAGAGATAGATTTATTCCTTTCGGACCTACGAGGGCTGGTATGGCTTCCAAAACCATAAGAATACTCTCAACCTAGTCTTGAGTATTCATCATTGGTTGTTTCACTTGAACCTCGTTCAAGACAACCGAGCTCCCACTGAATTTCTAGGAAAGATAACTCTTTTCAAGAAAATCACTATCTCGAGCAACAAAATATTGTTCTCAGATAGATCGTAGAAGTTGTACCCTCGAGTTTCTTATGGATACCATAAAAACTTTTATCCCATTTGAGTTCAAGCTCTATAGAGATAAATCTCGTCAAAGAAGCTTTTAGAACCTCAAATTTTGATGAAAACAATTTAGGGACCCTCCCTTTCCATACCTAGTATGATGTCTTATCAACAGCTTTTGACAGCGTCCTATTCAGTGTATAAGTTGAAGTCAAGAATTGTGTGTTCCCAAAAGAGACCAGTAGTTCATTTAGACCTCTCATCGAATGGTCGAACTATATCTAATATAGATTGTTTTCTCTTTTCCGAAACATAACCTTCATGTGCTTGTGAACTGATAGGTTCCACATACATCAGTATGGATCATCCCTAATTAATCACTCACATGTTCTCCTTTCTCCAAGAAAGATGACATTGTTATCTTTGTCCATCAAACATCATTCACATGTATCAAATGACTCCAAGTCAAATGATTCTAGAATGCCTTTTAAAAGAAGATTCGTTATATGTTTAGATTTTGATCTAATCAACAATGTTACAGTTATGTCTCAATGAGACTTATTCGATTTGGACTTTTGTGTTAATGTTATATATGATTTGTTGAGTTTAAAGTATACATAAATAATGTAATAATCGTACCAAAACAAAGAATAGTTCACAATTAAAATAGTTATCAAACTATTTAATTAGTGAAAAAATAATTCATCAGTATCCAATACTGAACCAATATTCATTATTTATTGAAGGTACGAAATTACATAGTTATAATACTAAAACAAGGCCCTAAGGCAAAACAACATCATATGATCATACGGCTAATGCAGCGACCTTCGCTCCATTTCTCGCCCGTAGAACGACATCTCTACTCACCAAACTTATACTTCTATGTAGTTCCTCCACATACAAATGTGAGAACTACGTTTGGCATCCAATACCCAAGAAGTAGAATTTGTGAAGTTTAATGTCTATAACATTAATACCTGAAGATGAAGCAACCCCGCTCTTCACATCTTCTTTGAACTTTGGGAAAGTTCAATTATTCTCAATAATTGACTCTTATTCGAATTTCCCATTCAAAATTATCTCAATGTCAAAACGTGATAAATCGTAAGTGAAAAATCGAAGTTTTCTAACCAGCGATATTATCATGCAATTGAAGCCCTATCTCTCATAAAATATGAGGGAGCCAACCAGACAATCGATTCACGCCATCCAATGGCTCGAAAGTCTCTAATTTGTGTCATTGATGAACTTAAGTGTTTTGGATTAAATCACTCCCCGAGGTGTAAATAATCATAACCTTATAATCCATCAAATGAAAGACAAATTAGGCATTTGTTTTGAAATTGAATAAAATATGAACTTTTATAAGTTTGCTAGTAGTGTCCAACACTTTTGCAGTAGACGCATTGAGATTCCCTAGGAACCCTAGTAGCCTTCTTGCCCATGCTCTTTTGAATACCCTATCCTATATCATAAGAATTTCCCTCTTAGGGTCCTTCTCTATCGCCGGCTCAGCAGCCTTGAGCATCCCGTGGAGCTCAGGAAGCGATTTCTTCAAACCATTCATATGGAAAATTTAGCCTAAAAGCATTATAACCATCATGAGATTGAAGTATGAAATCGGTTGCCAAATAATCATCATAGGAAAAATCTAGGCGGTCACTTGAAACAAATAATCCAATCATTTGTTGCACATGTGATCCCATAGATTTCCATTTTTCCATCCTAGCTGAAGCGATGACCCTGGTCACACCGAACCGCTCAATCATTGCATATTCTCCGAACATGATATTGAGTTGTTCAATGATATCTTAGGATGTGGTTATCTAACACATTTTCCTTGTCTTCGTATTTGAGGACCATCCTCAAATTACGTTGTGAATCAAGAAAATTTGTTCAATTTTTCATAATCAAGAATTGAACCAAACTTGAATTGAGTTGATATTTGACATGATAAACTATAAAAGAAAGATAACTAAAGTATGTAAACATCCAAAAAGCGGTAAACAAATAAGGTTGTCTAACAATTGTACTTATTTATTTCATTTTGTTCAATTGATATCCAATATCATTGTCCCTTAGAACAAAACGATTCCGAGATCCTCATCTTGCAAATCTTTAAGCCGACTGAGTCCGCACTTAAGTATTTCAAGATAGGTAGACACACCCATTTCAATGATATCTAATATCACTCTCGGTCGATGAGAATCCCATTATCATCTCATGTCTCGATAGCCACGCCTGCAGTGGATCTATCGATGAGAAAACCAAAGTCACGTGTAAGGGTCTAACCCTTACTCCCACTTATCCCAAGATAACAAGTAGTACCCCGCTGAGGCGGACCTACCAACTTATGATCGAGGGCTTCATGAGTGTGATGTTTTTGGACAAGACATTATACTCATTATTTTGGGAACATGCATGCATAGGTGTTTATATGTAAGTTGAACATTTATAACATAAAACATCCTATAACTAGCAAAGCAAATAAATACGAAATCGAAAGGCCCCTAGAACCTCACAACTCTCAAACGAAAAGATTAAAATAACAACAAAAGCCTTGAACATCTTCTGGACTGGTCCTCGCCCTCCGTTTTAGTTCTGTGCCCTCCGATTTTGGTCAAATCTATTCCGTATCCATAAAACCACGAACAGCGCCCGCCGTTTCACAACCAGCGGTCGCTGAACACCACCGGCGGTCGCCGTTTCCAAAACGGCGCCCGCCGAAAGGTCCGGGAACAATCTGCCAAGAAAAAAGGGCTTTCGGCGGTCGCCGTTTCCAAAACGGCGCCCGCCGAAACAAAACAGCGCCCGCTGGAGCTACAACGGCGCCCGCCGTTTGGCTCCAGCAGCCCGGTTTCGTCCGTTTTGCTTCGTTTTGCTTCGTTTTGCTTCGTTTCTTCTCGTTTTCGCCAGAGAGCCGAGATCCTCCATCGAACCATGGACTAAGTCCATCGCTTACAAGTAGTACAATACAAATATAATGGAAAAACCTATCTATTACAAATGATTCCAAGGGACGCAGCCCCCAAAAGACTATGGCCAATCGAAACGTAAAAAACGAAGAAATCATTAACCCGACCACTAACGGTGGCCGGCCTTACATCTAATCACATAATCACAATTAAACAAATAATCCAATTATGTTGATTTGACCTTCGTGTCCAACACAAAACTGTGCACGAGCCCTAGGCTCTGATACCAATTGAAGGTACCGGTATACCGATCCGATCGATATACCGTGTGTGCGGAAGCGTGTAAAGCATATAAATCTATCATGCTTGGATCTTAGTGCACACTTAATGTTTATAAGAACACATATAAACATATATATATACACATCCAATATATATATATAAGGTTCAACGATTACTTACTTTTGGTGATCGTTGATTTTGGTTAAGGTGGTGTTGAGTCGATTGAACCACCTTAATGGATCAGCCTCTCGAAGCTCTCCTTGTGAATGACCTCGTCACTCCTCTTGTCTAGATCGCCCGGATGTTGAAGCCGCACAAATGGCCCGGCCTCTACGTGTTGCACACGAACCCGGATGACGAACACTTTGCTTGATCGAGTCGGTTCTCCAAGAACACTCTCTCCTTTCTCTCTTTTGTGTGGATTTCGAAATATGTGATTAAGTTGTGTGAAAATCTGATTTTCACCCTCTTATTCATCTCATTATGGTCACATAATTGTCCCATTATCAACCTTGTAACCCCCCACCTTAATGTGTGTCATCAACACACATAATGGGGTGGTTTATGGTGAATATGAATGGTCATACCACATCATCATGCCAACTAGCATAAGACATGGTCCCACTAGCTTGTGTGGCATGCCATGTCACACTATGTGACATGCATCCATGCAAGCCATGCATCCCATGCATGTGAATTAAATCCACGTAAATATTGATTCTAAATCAATATATTTATCAAGCAACGTACATCATCTTTGAGTCCGTGTGTGACCCTGTAGGTATGATTTATCGATCAATATTATATTGTTCCCAACAAATAATATTATCAAATAATAATTTAACATCCATAGACGACCTTATGACTTTATCGATTGCACACGTAGGATCGAAGGACATATCCCAACAGTTTGATGGTCCCCCTAAATTTGATGAAGAGCCATTTTCTGAAATTCCCGTGAAACTTGTGCTGAATTCTGATGTCATTAACTCTGCACCACATCAACATGTTTTTGCCCTTGCGCTGAAAGGAGATGATACTGCCCCTGCATCATATCCTCATGCTCATGTTCTTACGCTGCATCCTGATGTCGTTGCCGCTGCCCTTGCGTCGCTTCCTCAAGTTGTTGCTTTGCGTCGGTTCTTCCGACTATTGTCCCTGCGCCACATCAACGTGTCGTTACCCTTGCGTTGTTTCCTCAGGGTTGTCGACGATTGGTGTTTGATCCAGGTATCTTCGTGTTCGATTTTCAGGTTCGCGGTCGAACCTTCTCCTAGAGGGGGAGAATGATGCAGATACGACAAAGATTGTTTCTTTCTGCCCAAGCTATTAGTATTATTTTATTTATTATTTTAATTTATTTTATTAGGGTTTTAGTACTATTTATATGTTATCTTTTCATGAAGTTAATCAGTTGTTTTTGATATGAAATAAAAAGGTTCCTCTTTGAGGTTTTTATCAAGTGTCGGTATTCTTCGGAATCAACGAAAGTTTGATGTATTAATTCTCGGGTATTCGTAAAATCAACGAGTTTTAATCTGTGTGTTTACGCTTCCGTCTGCATCAGTTGGTATCAGAGCCAGAACGATGCTTCCCCGTCACCAGTATGCTCGCGAATCCGCCGTTGAGGCCGCAGCCCGTCGCTGCCTTAAGCCGCCAGATCGCAGCCCTTGCCGTCGAAATCGAGGAACTCTGCCTTACTACCAATGGTCTAACAAAATCTATCCTCGTGGCGCACCGATCCATCCCCGTGGCGTCGTTGGATCTTGACGATCCATTTGTCCTTTGTGATGATGAACCGTTATGGAACGACAATCCGCTATGGGATGACGAGCCGGTTTGGGATGACGAATCAATCTGGGATGCCGAGCCCGCCGAGCCAATCTGGGACGCCGAACCCACCGAGCCGATTTGGGATGCCGAGCCCGCCGAGCTGATATGGGATGACGAGCTGATTTGGGACGACAAACCGATTTGGGACGACGGGCCGCTTCATCACGTGACTGCCCCGACGCCGCATCCTCATGACGTTGCCTCTACCTAACCTTCTATTGCCCTTGCGGCGTTGCCTCTAGTTGCTGCCCTGACGATAAATTCTGATGTCGTTTCCCGTGCACCACATCACCATGTTGTTTCCTTTACGTCGCTTTCTAAAGTTGTTGCCCCTGCGCCGATTCTTCCAGTCACTACTTATGCGCCACCTCAACAAGTCGATGCCCCTGCGTTAAGTCAATGTGTCACTGTCTTTGCGCTGCGCCGACGATTGGTGTTTGATCTCGGCATCATCTTGTTCGATTTTCAGGTTCGCGGTCGAACCTTCTCCAAGAGGGAGAGAATGATGCAGATATAAAAGGCAAAGATCGTGTCTTGTTGCCCAAGCTAGTTTTATTATTTTATTTATTTAGTTTACTAGGTTTTAGTACTATTTATATATTTGAGTATTTTTATTTATGCAGTAGTTTTTATGATGAAATAAAAAGAGATTCTTCTCGTTCTTCAAGGTTTTCTTGAAGTTTATCAATTTTCGGTATTCCTAGGAATCAACGAACTTTGATTTTAATTAATTCTCGGTATTCATATAATCAACGAGTCTTAATTTTGTGTTCAACTGATGCAGGGAAGCGATAAACAATATTATAAAGATTAAAACTCGTTGATTCTGAGAATACCCGAGAATTAAAACATCAAGACTTTCGTTGATTCCTAAGAATACCGAAATCTGATAAAACCTCAACTGAGAAACGAACTTTATTTCATATCAATAATCAACTGCGTAAAATGAATGTAAAAGCAGAATATAAATAGTACTAAAACCTAAATTAAAATAAATAAATAAAATAATAATAATGTCTTGTTCAACAAGACACAATCTTTTCCTTTTTAGTATCCGCATCATTCTCCCCCTCTAGGAGAAGGTTCGACCGCGAACCTAAAAGACCGAGCACGGAGATACCGGGATCAAACACCAATCGTTGGCGATCCTGAGGGCACGACGCAAGAGCAGTGACACGTTGACGTGGCGCAAGGGCAATAGATGGAAGAACGACAGTAACTTGAGAAGGCGACGCAAGGGCATCGTCAACGACATCGAGATGTCGCGCAAGAATAGTAACATGCGGGTGCCGTGCAGTGATAGTATCATCTATTTTCAGCGCAAAGACAACAATATGTTGATGTGGTGCAGGGGCAACGACACCGGAATTCAGCACAAGTGTCACGGGGATTTCCGAAAAGGACTCTTCATCAAATTTAGGAGGACCATCATACTTGGATGACTCCTCATCCATAAATAGCTTGTGAGGGTGAGTGAACGGGCAAGCCTCACGACGGGGGCGATCGCGCCACACTCAGAGCAGCGGACCTTAGTTGAGGGCTCTAGGGACTCGACGGGGACTAAGGGCGTCGACGAGGATACGTGTTGTTGGCGAGGACGTCGATCGACACGAGTGGACACAAGCGCGGGGATCGATCGGTGTTGAGCCTTCGTTATACCATTGGTGATAGCAAAACGGAGATCCTCGAGATCGACGGCAAGGGCTACGATCTGGCGGCTTAAGGCGGCGACGTCGGTGTCGCGACGGGATGCGGCCTCAACAGCGGGTTCGTGAGCATACTGGCGACGAGGAGGCATCGTTTCGGCTCAGATACCAACTGATGCAGGGAAGCGATAAACAATATTATAAAGATTAAAACTCGTTGATTCTGAGAATAACCGAGAATTAAAACATCAAACTTTCGTTGATTCCTAAGAATACCGAAATCTGATAAAACCTCAACTGAGGAACGAACTTTATTTCATATCAATAATCAACTGCGTAAAGTGAATGTAAAAGCAGAATATAAATAGTACTAAAACCTAAATTAAAATAAATAAATAAAATAATAATAATGTCTTGTTCAACAAGACACAATCTTTTCATTTTTAGTATCTGCATCACTTCCTTGAGCTCCAGCGCCAGGTTTTTCTTTTAATTCAGCAACTCAACGATGGGCAAAGGACCAGCAGGGGAGATTAGCGACGATAAGGGAAGCGACGATCACTCAACGGAAACGGATAGGAGTCGCCCTCTGGAGGCCGAGGCCAAGAAGAAGACCAAGAGAAGCGCGAGCAGAGACCCACGAATGGAACTAATCCTTGGCCAAATTTTCGAGCGCCTCGAAAAGCTAGAAACCGCGTTTACCGATCTGGATGGTTACGCGAAAGACGAAGCTGCTGCAACTAAACAAATTGTCACAGAGAATTTCTTTGATCTAGGGCCGATCGAAGAAAGATTATCCCAGCTGGAGGAACGATCTGGAGATGCAGGGCTTGTCTCTAGACGCGCCGACATGCTCGAGAAACAAGTACACAGCCTACGAGAGGACGTAGCACTGCTGAAAAAGGCAAATCTCGATACAGAGACGTGCCACCCTCATCCTAGGGTTAGGTTCGAGGGACCTAGGCCGATCGAGTTCCATGGGCAAAGGGATGCCAAGGTACTCGACGACTATCTCTGGAGGATGACGCGGTACTTTGAAGGGGCTCAAATTACCGATGAGGGAACTAAGATCCGTGTGGCTTCAGATCAACTAGTGGAGACAACTAGTATTTGGTGGAGGCGCAAACTGGGGGACATCGAACGCAAGGAGTGCGTTATTGATACGTACGAAGAGTTTGTACGGCTGTTGAAACGACAGTTCTATCCAGAAAACGTCGTGTTCGAAGCTCAGAAACAATTTTGAGAAATTCCACAAACAGGGTCAATTCGGGACTATGTCACCAATTTTTCCAATATTTTGTTGATGATTCCCGAGCTTCCAGCGGAGTACGTCCTCTTTACTTTCATAGATGGGCTGCAAAGGTGGCCACAACAAGAAGTGAAACGACAAAACTCATTGTCGAATCACTTATTGAGTACCAACCCAAGTCAGACAAAACAAAGAAGGCGACTCCAAACAAAACAACCTAAGCGAAACCGCAACAATCCACCAATGATAAAACGCCGACACCAAATAAATCTTCTGGGGTGAAGACTTATCAAGAAAGACAAGCAACCCGCACTGGACCACCTCGTGATGGTTGTCACCTGTGCAAAGGACCTCACTGGATGCGAGATGGTCCTAAGTTCGGCAAATTAACGGCGATGTTGAACGACGAGGAAGAGAATTCCTTTGAATAGCGCAACGTAGGGACGATGCAGTTGCTCAACGCTCTTAAAGTGGTCCCCAAACCAACTACGCCCAACAAGGGGCTAATGTTTGTCGAAACTCAAATTCAAGGTGGTTCGACACTGGCCTTAGTCGACACGGGAGCAACCCATAACTTCATCACGGTAGACAAAGGTACGAGGCTCGGTTTAAAGTGGACTCAAGGAGGAGGCACTATTAAAATCGTAAACTCAAAGGCGCAGTCCTTAACTTGAGTAGCTCGAGGGGTTCAAGTAACTTTAGGGACGTGGACAGGCCAAGTTGATTTCTCCGTGGCCCCCATGGACGACTTCAAGGTGGTACTAGGCATGTATTTTCTAAAACTCGTGTCTGCCGTAGTCTTACCCGCAAACAACGCGGTATGTATCATGGAGAAAGGGTCCCCATGCGTCGTAACTGGAGTCGGACAAAACCAGGGTAACATTAAGGCTAACCAACTTTCTGCTATTCAAATTGCCAAGGGTGCGAGAAGAGGAGACGAGACACACATCGCCGTGCTGAAGGATGATGCTCAACCTGACTCAACTCCAGAAATTCCTGAGGTAATCCTGAATGTTCTTAATATTAATCGGGACATGATGCCGGCCCAACTACCTCTGGAACTACCCCCACGAAGGGAGGTAGATCATGTGATCGAGTTAGAACCTGGAGCAAAGCCACCGGCTAAAGCTCCGTATCGCATGGCCCCCTCAGAGCTAGAAGAGTTACGTAAGAAACTCACGGAGTTGCTGGAAATCGGGCGTATTCAACCATCTAAATTTCCTTTTGGGGCACCAGTCTTATTCCAAAAGAAGAGTGACGGGACGCTGCTAATGTGTGTAGACTACCGAGCCCTAAACAAGATCACTATCAAGAATCGATATCCGATACCCTTGATAGCTGATTTATTTGATCGGCTGGGCGAGGCGAGAGTATATACCAAGATGGATTTACAGAAAGGCTACTATCAAGTGCGAGTCGCAGAGGGCGACGAAGTCAAAACTACGTGCATCACTAGGTATGGTTCATATGATTGGTTGGTCATGCCGTTCGGATTAACCAATGCACCAGCAACGTTCTGCACCTTGATGAATAGAGTATTACAACCTTTTCTCGATCAGTTTGTCGTGGTCTACCTCGATGACATAGTCATTTATAGCAAGACATCGGAAGAACACGCCGTTCATCTCAACAAAGTGTTCTCCGCCCTACGAGAGGCAAAGTTTTATGTCAAGGAGTCTAAGTGCGAGTTTGCCCGCAACTCAGTGCACTTTCTGGGGCATGTCATTGGTCAAGGAAAGATCATGATGGACGACTCGAAGATTCGCGCCATCAAAGAGTGGGTAACTCCAAGAAAAGTGGGGGAGGTTCGTTCTTTTCTTGGATTAGTGAACTACTATCGTAGGTTCATTGAGGGTTATTCAGCGATAGCCGCACCCCTAACGGACACCTTGAAGAAAGGACGTCCCTGGGAATGGACTGAGAAGTGCAAGGGTGCTTTTCAAGGGTTAAAAGACGCAATTTGTCAAGAACCAGTGCTAGTTTTGCCCAACTTTGCTGAGCCATTCGAAGTACAAACAGATGCTTCAGACTTTGCCATTGGTGGGGTGCTGATGCAGGGGCGTCACCCCGTGGCATTCGAATCGAGGAAGTTGAATGACGCCGAACGACGATACACTGTCCAGGAGAAAGAGATGACAACAGTGATTCATTGTCTCCGTACTTGGAGACACTACATATTAGGTTCTCACTTTGTGATCAAGACGGACAATATAGCAACAACCTACTTCCAAACTCAACCAAAATTATCAGCGAAACAAGCAAGATGACAAGATTTTCTAGCAGAGTTCAACTACGATTTGGAGTACAAACCGGGCAAAGTTAACGTGGTCGTTGATGAATTAAGTCGTCAAAGTGAGTTGGCAGCAATCACTGAGGCCCAAGGGGCTCTTATGGGTCGTGTTCGCAATGGTTTAGCATCCGATCCCCTCACCGTGACTATGATGGACTTAGTGAACCAGGGGAAAACCAGACGCTTCTGGATAGAAGACGGCCTGCTGCATATGAAGGGAAGACGAGTATATGTGCCAAAGATAGTGGACCTTAGGCACGATTTTGTCAAAGAATGCCATGACACGGTATGGGCAGGACACCCGGGTCAGCGTCGTACTTTGGCCCTTCTTGAACGCTCATGTTTTGTCCAGGGATGCGCGACGAGGTTGAGGCGTACGTAAGAACTTGCCTAGTGTGTCAGCAAGACAAACACTTAAATCAGCTTCCTGCCGGACTATTGGAACCCTTACCAGTTCCCTCAAAGCCATGGGAGTCAGTTTCTTTAGATTTCATCAGCGCGCTCCCAAAGTCAGATGGATTCGGCACGATCCTGGTGGTTGTGGATCGATTTTCGAAGTATGGAACGTTCATACCTTGTTCAAAGGATTGTACGGCAGAAGAGACGGCGCGAGCCTTTTTCAAAGGCGTGGTCAAATATTGGGGCTTACCGCGGAGTATAATTAGTGACCGAGATCATCGATTCACTAGTAAGCTATGGACTGGGTTATTTAAGTTGTTAGGAACCCAACTTAACTTTTCTACTAGTTTCCATCCGCAAACGGATGGGCAGACGGAGCGCGTTAACGCATTAGTCGAATGCTATTTACGACACTTCGTAAGTGCTAACCAGAGTGATTGGGAAAAATTGCTGGATGGGGCACAATTTTCGTACCATCTCCAACGCAACGAGTCTACAGGTAAGAGTGCCTTCGAATTAGCTAATGGGAAGCAACCTGAAACGCCCATTGCGGCCTCAATACCGATGGAGAAGAGCCCTGGTGCGGTCAACATGTTCAAAGCACTTCGAGAAGGGGCTGATGTTGCTAAGGCATGTTTAGCAAAGGCACAATCCAAGATGCGGAAGTGGGCCGATACGAAGAGACGTGAGTTAGAGTTCGTTGTTGGGGACCAAGTACTTGTAAAGTTGTTTCCACAACAATGCAAGGCTTTTCGGCAGCTACACAAAGGCTTGATACGAAGATACGAAGGACCCTTTCCCATCGAGGCGAAGGTTGGTAAGGTTTCCTATCGTGTTACTCTGCCCCCAACTATGAAGATTCACCCAGTATTCCACATAAGTATGCTTAAACCATACCACGAAGACTCGGAATACTTAGAGCGTGGAGAATTTAGTAGAGCACCCCCTATGGCGGTAGCATCTTTTGAGAAGGAGATAGAGGAGGTGCTCGATACGAAAATCGAAAAGCGTCGCGGTGTCCCCAGACGAACGATGTTTCTGGTACGATGGAAAGGACTCCCCACTTCAGAATCGTCATGGGAATATGAAGATGATTTATGGCAATTCCATGACACACTTCAAGAGTTCACGGCGACGAGGGCGTCTCCGATTCAAGTGGGGGAGAATGTAACGCCCTGCCTAAAAGGCTGCGATACTAGTGGAGGTTCCCCAGGGAATCTAGTAAAAGAAGTTACTAGGCCCCTCGCATCAATGCTGGAGAAACCCGTAGCGAGCCCGTAGCCTCTCGTAGCGATGCTGGAGAAACCCGTAGCAAGCCCGTAGCAGCTCGCAGCAAGTAGTTGGGCCGCGCAGCCCGCGACCCCGCGAACAGGCCCGAGCGCGTACAAGATTTGGGAAGCGGATTTTGTTTCCTTTTTGGAGTAGGATCCTTCTAGAATCCTTCTCCTATTTTTGTTTCCTATTTTTATTAGAGTTTTCCTTTTCCTTTTTCGATTAGGACTAGTATTGGGATACTATATAAAGGGCTTCACCCTTATAGCTTTGTATTCAGCTTTTCTTTGAGAATTTTCGTGCGTAATAAAAGTTCTCCCATAAAAATACCTTTCCTTTATTTTTCGTATAATTCTCAACTCTTTTTCTTCCCAGAAATTCGAGTTGTTCTTGTGCACGTTTTAGTGGTTTTGGCTGAAGACACTCGCCATATACTAGGGTATTTCGAATGTTTGCCGCGCGTTCAAGGTTCCTCGAGACCCGAGGAAAGTAGGGCGTGACAAGTGGACGAGTTTGGTACTTACACAAGGTTCTCAACGTATTATTCGCACAGCTCAATGCGCATTTCATCAATTTCCTGCTGATTAAACTCAAACTTTCTCGAGTTAATTGCCCACTAAAATAACAAGTAGATGAAAATAACGTAACTTGATCGGTGATAATTTTATGAATAATTGTTCTACCTCTTTTTTCGATTTCAACATCAAAATCCAAATATTTATGAACACAAAAACAAACACACATTTTTTGCTTATAGTAAAAACAAATACAATAATAAATAAATTATTCTTTCAATAATTAATAATTCTCATATTCACATAAAATCTCAAATTTGTTCCAAGGTTGATTTTCATTTATGCAACAAAATCATTATACATTTTAAAAATTATCATTACAACAATAAATAAATAAATAAACTTAGATCTAAGATAACAAAGAAATAAAATGTCTACAAACACTATTTCACCCGCCTCGGAAGAAGCTTCAAGTCCAATGAGTGCAACGAATATAAAACCATTGAGCTCTGCGATGGCACCGCCACTATCCTCAGCATGGCCTGCATGCCCTCCGTCAACGCCTCCATTCTCTCCTACCACTCGGTCTCCCCTTGGATTGCTTCAACTGCTCCAAAACATCTTCAAAATTATTTCCCAAAATTATTCTTTAAATATTTCTCAGATCTATGCATCCATTGAACTTTCTAGAATTCTTCATCAAGATATTTCTTATATCTATGTTCTCGGGCTTTATCCTCTCATTCAAGATATTGTCAGATTTAATGTGTTTTTTTTATTAATATCAATTTTTAACGTTTGTTTTTGGAAGAGAGCAAATAATATTAGTTCTATTTTTTAAAAGAAGCACTAGCAATTTTAATTGGCTTGACACTTTCAACGAGCTTTAAGCAACGCCTGCTTACGACTGAAGAATTCAAGGTTGCCTTCCTCGCCTCCCACTCCAAGTTCTAGATCATCAACAAGCTTGGGAAGCACATGTACGCTGACGAGGTCCAACAAGCGATATGGGCAACAGAGGGTGTAGAGGTAGTATATTTATTTGTTGTGTAAAAGGGTATAATAGGAACTGTTAGGATTTACGCCTAACTTCGTCTCTAAGAGAAACGATAAATATGAAACGAGAAACGAAAGAAATTAAAAGAAAAAAATAAAGAAAACGAATTTATAGTGCTTCGCCCGAATAGGCTACGTCCACTTTGCCGCTGCAAATCCTTTTACTAGAATATTAATTGACTTCGGGGAGTTTACAAACACATACGCACCTCAGTATACTCACGCTCTCAATTAATTCGCTATTCTAGTCTTTTTGTGTTCTCTAACCCTAATTACACGAGTAGGGTTATATTTATAGGGGAGGGAAACTTGAGGAGGAAGAAAAAACATACGCAGCCATAACATCCGCCGCCTTTCGGCCGACGCCGGAATCCTATCGGCCGACATAATGATTGGCGCCCGCCAATCCATTTCGGCGCCCGCCGAAAGCTGCCAAAACCTGGCAATCCGTCTGACCCGTTTTTCCCAGTTTCAGCGCCGGTCGAAACCATTTTCGTGCTCGCCGGAGCTCCTCCAGCGACCGCCGTTTTTACCTTTTTCATCCTCCTCGTCTTCTCGGCGTGAATTTGGACTTCACACCCAACAATCTCCCACTTGAAGCTAATTCAAGACCCCTATCTTCTCTTCTCACTTGGAGGCGAATCTCGATCATCGATCACCTCCCACTGCAGCGACGTCCTTTGTCCTTACCAACATCGCCCAGTCGAAGTTTCCTCCAACTTCGACGCATCGCGACTTCTCAAGTTTCTCCAGGCCTTTTTTCACTTTGCCATCTCCATAACCTTCTCATCACCTTGCGATTCACCTTCGCACCTTCGAACTCGCAACATCGAAACCAAGCTCTTCCAAGCTCCCAAGTGTCGCCTCCCCGAATCGCTCGTGAAACGGCTAACCTTCACTGGATGGTCACCACCGGCATTCGCATGCCCATCGTCTATCCCCGACGACCCTTTCTGATAACCTCCAACATACTCATCGTTAGCTCCACGACTAACGACTCCCACTGCATGGGATATGTCGGTCTTCTCAACAATGCCCTTCGACTTTTCCGTAAGACTTCCTCCAGCAAAGTCGCAAGGATTCTTACCCGAATGCATTCCCTCGTTTCTCACGGACGAGTCAACGTGAGACAATAACGAGCTTGTCTCGTTTCTCATTGCAACCTCCCACTTGCTCGATTTCCCAGCCAACATTGCCTCATCGTCTCGACTTGAAAGCTCGTGACTGGTCTTCAATATCTCATCAGTTGGTCTTCTCTCACCGGAAAATCTTCCACGTTACTTCTCAGCTCTCCACTCTTCGACTCTCCATCGATCATCGAGAATCGAACTCTGCTCTGCTCTTCGAGAACCGAACTACGATCCATGTGAGACTTCCCCGAATCCTCACTCACACGACCCAGTTCGCAATGCTCAGGCGCATTGTTGTTTTCGGCTCCACCAGTATGGTCACGACCTCCAGCGTAGTATAAAGGGTGTCCCTCCTTCTTGCAGTTCCAACAAACCACCTTCTTGCCATCTCTCGTCTTCGACCCTCCACTGCCATGATTAGTGTTGCTCCCTCGGCCTCTTGCTCGACTCTCAGTACTCAGGACAGAACCGGACGGTGCCTCTTGAAAATCCTTCTTTCGCAGCTCCTCGGCCAGAAGACTATCTCTGACATCAGCAAATTTGAGATTTTCCTTTCCCATGGAGTTACTAATCGCAGCCATCCTGGGCTCCCAGCTGTCCGGCAAAGACGCTAGCAAGATCAGTGCATACACCTCGTCATCGAACACAATTCCGACCCCCTTCAGCTTGTTTAGTGTCGAGCTCATCTCATGGATATGAGACGTAGCATCGAACCCGTCTTTCATCCTTAAGTTGAATAGGCTCTTCATGAGGTGTCTCTTGTTGTTGACAGTGGGATTCTCATATACTTGTTGGCAAGGGCCTGCATCAAGCCTTGAGTGGTCTTCTCATCGGCCACGTCATCTGCCACCTGCTGGGATTCGATGTCCCGGGCTATCAAAAATTGCGGAACCGATAACCCGATCAAAACCCTCGATCACCGAAGATTGGATCCCCGACTCATCCGCAGGAGTCCGACCTTTGGAGACTACGCGCCCGAAGACACGCAGCCCGCCCCCAGCCGATTTTCTCCCGCGAGTCGGATCCACGAACGCGAACCACCTCACGAGCCGGGGCCCGACCGAACGCCCAGCGAAGCCCGAAGGCTGCGTGCGCCCAGCCGAGCCCCCGCGAGGGGCTCGCGATCGTCCTCGACGATCGCTGGGATCGCTCGTAGCGATCCCTGGGGCTGCTCGTAGCAGCCCCGCAGCGAGTCAAGGACTCGCTGCTCGCGAGGGCGTCGCCCTCGCACGCCTCGCTACGGGTGAACCCGTAGCGCGTACGAGGCAGCTACGGGTCATCCCGTAGCACGCCCGCGATCGATCCGAGGATCGATCGCACCCCTCGGCTCCAGCCGAGGGTTTCTCGCGCCACGCGCCTCCGACGATGGGGCTGGGGTCCGCCACGGCACCAGCCCATGGCACCCCGGGGATCGACCGAAGTCGATCCCATGCCCCGGCGTCCAGCCGGGGCTCGTCCCTTGTCGCGCGTCCGGCGGTCCAAACCCTAGGGTTCGACCGCACCTTCGATCCTCGCCGGGGATCTCGAATCCCCGTCCCCGAGGTTCATCGTTTTCCCGGATCGTGCGTTCATGTATATATCACAATTATTCAACGCAAATAATCATAGAAGGGGTTTCTCGATTATACCTTCGATTCGTTGTACGGAGAAACGAAATCGGTTGACGACCTTGTGATCTTCCCGCGTATTCCTTGCACTCCGTTCGAACGTCGTGTGGGCGACGATCTATCGAACTCTATGGATCTTCCTCACTCTCCGAACTTTTTTGTTGGCGTAACTTAGGTTCAAGTTGTGAAAAGTGAAGACCATGTAGTGCTTATATAGGCTACGTAGGGGATCATAAGGAGAATAAATATTGGGCTTCAATATTGAAAATTAAATTGGGTACAACCCAAATCTATTAATTCTTATCAATATTAATTTTATTTATTTTCCACTATATAAATAAAATTGCACTCCCAATATTATTCCATATTATATCAAATAATATTTCTCCAATTAGTATTATTTATTCCGTGTATTTAAGATTTAAATATCCATGAATAAATTTATTTATTGCTCAATAAATAATATTCATCTCTTATATCCGAGACTAGTACCGTTCAACCTTTATTATTGTGCGGAACGAATCCACTCATGAGGTTTACACAATAATTCCTTATGAACTCATCTCGGGAATATTATCAACCCTTCCGGGATACACTTTCCCGTCAAGTATTCACGGCATGTCATATATAAAATATAGCGACCCAATTTTACCGGTAATTAACCCAATAATTAAATCGGTTAGTTCCTTTGGAAAATCAAAGTCTCTAATATTAAATATACACACCCGCAATAATATCGGGGATTAAGAATAAAATACTCTGAGATTTAAATTGATTATCTAAGGCAATCCTAATCAATAAATCTCAAGCTGATCCGCCCAATACACCAAGTGTACAAGTGTGATAAAATAATTAAGACAAATTATTTTCTCTCTCACACAACGACTATACCGATGGATTGGTCCGTGTCCATCTAGGTCGTGAGCAACTGTTCGATTAAATACGAGTAACCGATAGTATGATCTTCTGTGTGGGCCCGACACACCATACTAACTACAACGTATAAAATCCAGGACTATATTTTGCATAATTAATAATAATTAATTGCAAATAATTGTTCATTAATTAAATAGGTTAAATGCTATGACGGGGAGTTTACCGATACTTAAATCTAGACATTAAGTACACAACTCCAACAATCTCCCACTTGTACTAAGGTCTAGTCATTTCCTCCAAACTCCCGACTCCTATACTCATCACGTGCTTAATTTATACTTCCCAAAAGTATTATGTGAATGAGCAATCTAGGTTGCCGCTCTGAAGTTATCTTGGTGACTACTGCGTCGTCTCTCTGACGATGACTCGTATCAGGTGGTACTGGCTCTATGTGTTATCATCACCTTTTTGAACTTATGACTTCTTCCAGTTCTCCACGCACCGCTATGTACATAGCCTTTGGTGAACCAAGAGTCATATCCAAGTTCAGAGGTCATTCCGGAACCTAACCAAAACTTCCGCTGCCTCTGAGGCTGCTATTCGGTTTATGATAGAGTCCGAGAAGCATTACGCTTATCACTCTTTCATCCTTAGGTTCCACCTCTTCTAAAAGTGAACACAGAGCCTGATATCGACTTACACTAGTCCTTTCTCTGATTTTGGATCTGAGAAACTGTAATCTAAGAAGATTTCGTTTTTGCCAGTAATCCAGTACTTCAAGTACTTTACAGCATTCGAATATTTCTTATCCAGATTACTTTGATATCCTCCCACTACGCTAACCGCATAGTTGATATCAGGTTCTTGTTTTTCAACATTGCATCTACAAAGCTTTCCACACTAAAGTGTAGGAAACTACTTTGTCTATATCTATCTTCTTTATGCGTTCGGAACACATACCTTTAGATAGATGTATTCTGTTCCGAAAGGCAATAACCTTTCTCAGAATTGTGCATGTTTAAAACAAACCATAATCGTATAAGATATCTAAAGAGAAGTACAAATGTTCTTATCCAGAGATCGAAAGATTTCTAAGAACATGATCCAACTTCATCTTAATCTTATATCTCGATTTATTTAGACAACCTCTATTTTATGTCTGACAACACTTTTACATTGTTGCCAACGATGAAGTGTTATCTACACAAAATTCCGAGAAACACCACCTTTGTTTCCATTACGTTTCTAACACACCTTTCTCGCAAATCTATGCAGACCTAGGGATCGATTTCATGTATACTAGATCCAGAGTTCAAAACTCCTCCAGTCTTATGAACATCTCTGGTTGCTTAACAACCTCCCACTGCAATGGCGTTCCGGTGTATAACAGTAATAACATTAGGTGCAGTTAGTGGTGTATTGCTACTCGGCCAGGCTGGTTCTCAGTCTTTCCCTTTCCTCATTTTAAAGTACTATGTCAGTTAGGGCATTGTAGTTCATCTAATAGTCTTCCTCTAAGAACCGGGTGAGGATACCCATCTGGTTCGTAGTACTATTGAACATACAATTACTTGTTCTTCTAGGATTATTCTACAACCACATAAAATGTGCCGTTGTATCCAGAAATATCCATAGAACATAGGCAGTTCCGAACAAACTTGTTCTTTTACTATTAGAATTCCATTTCTCATTTCTGACACACCATATCCACACATCAGTGTATGGTGCAGTCGTTTGAGATTTAATCTCAATCTTTGATTTATGCTATGTGTTATTTATATAGGTGATAGCCTCCGCGAACAAGTCGCATGCTATCAATGGATATACTTTGAGGGTTCCCCATAATGGCTTTGTGTTAAGAACACTCCGCTTTTATGGCACAACAAGTAGTCTAATCCATCTTCGAGTATTCTTGAAGGAATGACTCGTACCTTTCTAATCACACATACCGCATTAATCACAAATCATTTTCTATACTTGTCCGAATTCCATTCTTTATCCAGTTAACTTAGTTGTATCATCTTTCAAGATCGATTCTTAGGTCGGGAGGTCCATTCCTCCAACTATAATTGATCGAATCAATTTCGACCTTTTGAATCCCTTTTGAATAGATACTACCAAGTTCAAGAATTCACAAGTATAATGATTAATAAGAAAAATACATCCAATAAGTAAAACAAGTTATACATAACGGTTTGTTGCATCGTGGTAGACTAAGGATTCATCATTCATGTATATTGCTATCTAATGTACCATAATAGATATCACCATTATTTCTTATCCAAACCATCAAATGATTAAAGAAATAAAATATCCATTAATAATAAAGAAAAACAGAACGAAGATCTTTTTCAAAATAAAGGGGTACATAAGCAATAACTGAAATGAAAACTTAAACAGATAAATGTCTTCCACTGCAACCGCTGCTACCCCAACAGCTTCGCCCATGTAGACTCGAATTCTTCTTCTCTAAGTCGCCGGGTTTTCTGGAACCCCTGCATTTAAAGAAATGCACATACCGTCAGTGGTTCCATATCTACACACCAGAATTCTGGTAGATAATACCGCTGACTATGTTTTTACGACTAAAGAAAAATTCGTACCTCTGAGAGGACATTCAGACTTCCAGTGTCCAGACTTCTTGCATCGGAAGCATAAGCCCTTTGGCTTACTAGCCCCCACTCGTGGTCCATTCCTCTTGGCACCACTGGGTTTTATGGCTTGCTTCCTTTTCTTGCCCCTACCTCCAATAGCTTTCAAGCTTTTGGACTTGGTAGCCACAAGCGCTTGAGACTTGCCCTTCTTGTAGATCCCCTCTGCCGCCTTCAGTTCAGTCAGGAGTTGCGCAAGAGTATAAGATAGTTTACCCATATTATAGCTCATGCGAAACTGCTCAAAACTAGGGGTCAGAGACTGGAGTATGATGTCGACTTGCGTCTCACCATCAATCATAGCTCCTAGGACCTCCAATTCATTCAACAGACTCATCATCTTAAGAACGTGCTCCTCGACAGGCGTTCCTTCAGACTGAGTAGTTGACATGAGGACTCTCATGGCATCTTGCCTACCCGCACGGTCATGATGCCCAAACATCTCCTTGAGGTTAAATAACATATCCTCGGCAGTGTTCATCGACTGATGCTGGGTTTGGAGTACATTTGACATTAGAAGCCAAAATATAGCACTTAGCCATTTCATCAGCCTTTTTCCACTTCCGATATGCTTCTTTTTCCTCATCAGTTGAGGCGGCCGTGGGTTCAGCAGGGCATTGCTCATAGAGTACAAACTTGTACTCTTCAGCAGTCAGGACAATGTCTAAATTTCTCTTCCAATCAATGTAGTTGGGACCAGTGAGTTTTTGTTCCTTGAGTATCATAGAAAGTGGATTCATAGCTATTCTCTAAACCTATAAGCACATGTAAACAAACAATCAATTTAATGTCCGATATTATCTCCCTCAAATAATATCATTAAATTACTAATTGCATCTAAAATCCCATCAGGTAAGGCAAGCCACGTTCGTGTGGACGTTTACCCACCCAAATGATTTAGCAATTAGATTTGCTTCGGTCGTACATCATTATAGCGTTACTTCGTTGGGAAGAATACTATAAAGCGTACCTAAGTGTAAACCACCACTCAGTACTAAGGCAAATCGTTTAGAATTGTTATGTCACCGCAAGCCACGTTCGTGTGGACGTTTACGATAACTCGCAATCCCTCACAATCTCCTATAACTGTCTACATCAATTATTCTAAAATCCCTTTCAGTATAGCAAGCCACGTTCGTGTGGACGTTTACTACACCAAATAGATTTATATAATTGAAATCCAATTACTTGATTCATTTGATTTCGTAAATCAAGACTCGGAGAATCATAAGTGAAACTCGAAGTTTCTAACCAGTGATTCACCATGCGAGCGACCCTATCTCTCATAAATGAGGGAGCCGAGCAGACAATCGATCCATCTATCAAAGAGTGGTACGAAGGTCTCTAATTTGTGTCCTCTACATGACCAAGTGGCTCTGGCTCCATTCCACTCCCCGGGGTGAGAATGAGTCGACTTGAAGTCAGTTTCGGAAAGACAAATTAGGCATTGTTTGATAAACTTGATCAATGTTTCTTGTAAAAGGAATTACAAGAATTCTCCTCCAATGACTTGTCTATATGAACTTCGAAAGTCCATAAAAGTCATCAAGAGAACAGTGATGGAGACCATGGGAATGTTTCCATCCCCTCTCCCACTTAGCTTTTTACGATAAAGGGATACGCTATCTAGTGCATAAAATAAACACATATAGCATGCATGAAAGCAATAAAGCACATAGATCACATAGTCAAAATAATGCTAGAGAAATATTTTTCCCGACTATCATGGCTTTATCTTCATATGCATCCTCTAGTCTTTAGTCTTCGTTTCTTGAATGCTCCATGTGACGAGAATATTAATTTCCAATATTTAAATCTATTTATTTTCAATTAATCCAAAAGTTACTTAATTCGAAAATTAAGTCAATTGAATATATCAAGAATAAAATTAAATATTATTAATATTTTTATTTATTTATTTTCCTATCTAGTTCTTATTAAATCTCTAGAATAATCTATCCAAGTAAAACTTGGAATATTCTAGAAGATATCTATAATAGAACAAGGAAATAAAATAAATAAATTAGGACTCACTACTTTCCAAATTTATTTTTATTCCTAATCCATGAATATTCTCATGAGTAGGAATAATCAAATAGGAAAAATAAATTTAGTACTAAATTAATTAAATTTTTTAATCTATGAATATATCCATGAAGGAAATAAATCAATAGAAATGAAATTAATTTAAATTAATTCTTTTCCTAATCCATGAGAGTTTCCAAAAGGACAACACTCAAATAGGAAAAATCCGAATTAATTAGGAAAGTAAATTTACGGGCGTGGAGAGCATGGGGTGGGAGTCCCCACGCCACCCTCGACCCACACCTAGGAGGCGGCCGGCCACCTATACCGGCGGCTCCTCCATGTGAGGGTCGATCGACCCTTATGGATTAACCATGGGGTTGGTCGATCCGAGCCCTAGCTCCCTCTCGTCATCTCGTCTTCATCTTCCGGCGATCGTATCATCATCGAACCAACGTAAATAAATTACAAAATTTAAATTACACTATCCGGTATCGATTCTATACATGAAATCGACCCTATACATTTTCCGGAAAATAAAGTGCGTAATAATAAATCCTAAATTCGGTCAACCCCCGAATATTTACTATTACAAGCATTCAACCACACAAAAAACGAATCTCGACATGTCCGAGAGTTTAATAATCATGATAATTAATTAACAATAATTAAATTAACCATGATAGCCGGAAATCCTGCAAGGTAGAACAATAATCGAATACATACATGAACACGAAACCAAACGCTCTGATACCAGTTGCTGGGATTCGATGTCCCGGGCTATCAAAAATTGCGGAACCGATAACCCGATCAAAACCCTCGATCACCGAAGATTGGATCCCCGACTCATCCGCAGGAGTCCGACCTTTGGAGACTACGCGCCCGAAGACACGCAGCCCGCCCCCAGCCGATTTTCTCCCGCGAGTCGGATCCACGAACGCGAACCACCTCACGAGCCGTGGCCCGACCGAACGCCCAGCGAAGCCCGAAGGCTGCGTGCGCCCAGCCGAGCCCCCGCGAGGGGCTCGCGATCGTCCTCGACGATCGCTGGGATCGCTCGTAGCGATCCCCGGGGCTGCTCGTAGCAGCCCCGCAGCGAGTCAAGGACTCGCTGCTCGCGAGGGCGTCGCCCTCGCACGCCTCGCTACGGGTGAACTCGTAGCGCGTACGAGGCAGCTACGGGTCATCCCGTAGCACGCCCGCGATCGATCCGAGGATCGATCGCACCCCTCGGCTCCAGCCGAGGGTTTCTCGCGCCACGCGCCTCCGACGAGGGGGCTGGGGTCCGCCACGGCACCAGCCCGTGGCACCCCGGGGATCGACCGAAGTCGATCCCATGCCCCGGCGTCCAGCCGGGGCTCGTCCCTTGTCGCGCGTCCGGCGGTCCGAACCCTAGGGTTCGACCGCACCTTCGATCCTCGCCGGGGATCTCGAATCCCCGTCCCCGAGGTTCGTCGTTTTCCCGGATCGTGCGTTCATGTATATATCACAATTATTCAACGCAAATAATCATAGAAGGGGTTTCTCGATTATACCTTCGATTCGTTGTACGGAGAAACGAAATCGGTTGACGACCTTGTGATCTTCCCGCGTATTCCTTGCACTCCGTTCGAACGTCGTGTGGGCGACGATCTATCGAACTCTATGGATCTTCCTCACTCTCCGAACTTTTTTGTTGGCGTAACTTAGGTTCAAGTTGTGAAAAGTGAAGACCATGTAGTGCTTATATAGGCTACGTAGGGGATCATAAGGAGAATAAATATTGGGCTTCAATATTGAAAATTAAATTGGGTCCAACCCAAATCTATTAATTCTTATCAATATTAATTTTATTTATTTTCCACTATATAAATAAAATTGCACTCCCAATATTATTCCATATTATATCAAATAATATTTCTCCAATTAGTATTATTTATTCCGTGTATTTAAGATTTAAATATCCATGAATAAATTTATTTATTGCTCAATAAATAATATTCATCTCTTATATCCGAGACTAGTACCGTTCAACCTTTATTATTGTGCGGAACGAATCCACTCATGAGGTTTACACAATAATTCCTTATGAACTCATCTCGGGAATATTATCAACCCTTCCGGGATACACTTTCCCGTCAAGTATTCACGGCATGTCATATATAAAATATAGCGACCCAATTTTACCGGTAATTAACCCAATATTTAAATCGGTTAATTCATTTGGAAAATCAAAGTCTCTAATATTAAATATACACACCCGCAATAATATCGGGGATTAAGAATAAAATACTCTGAGATTTAAATTGATTATCTAAGGCAATCCTAATCAATAAATCTCAAGCTGATCCGCCCAATACACCAAGTGTACAAGTGTGATAAAATAATTAAGACAAATTATTTTCTCTCTCACACAACGACTATACCGATGGATTGGTTCGTGTCCATCTAGGTCGTGAGCAACTGTTCGATTAAATACGAGTAACCGATAGTATGATCTTCTGTGTGGGCCCGACACACCATACTAACTACAACGTATAAAATCCAGGACTATATTTTGCATAATTAATAATAATTAATTGCAAATAATTGTTCATTAATTAAATAGGTTAAATGCTATGACGGAGAGTTTACCGATACTTAAATCTAGACATTAAGTACACAACTCCAACACCACCCTCATAGACAAGGATAACCGGATTATCCCCAGAACCTGCCTGTCTAGCTAAAGCTATTTATCATCTTCCATCTTCTCCGGCTTCAGACTCAATTGTTGATACAGCATCCTCCCGTACAGGTAATCCTCGATCTGCATCCTCCAGTGCCTGTAATTCTCTCCATCGAATCTCGTCACAGAGAAATTCGCAAGATCTCCCATCGTCTCTTCAATCGCCTCCCTTGAAGCTCTTATACCAGTTGTTAGGATTTACGCCTAACTTCGTCACTACAAGAAACGATAAATACGAAATGAGAAACGAACGAAATTAAAAGCAAAAATAAAGAACACGAATTTATAGTGGTTCACCCGAATAGGCTACGTCCACTTTGCCGCTGCAGATCTTAATTAAGTCGCTATTCTAATCTTTCTGTGTTCTCTAACCCTAATTACACGAGTAGGGTTATATTTATAGGAGAGGGAAACTTGGAGAGGAAGAAAAAACATATGCAGCCATAAAATTCGTTGCCTGTCCGCCGACGCCGGAATCCTGTCGGCCGACATCATGATTGGCGCCCGCCAATCCATTTCGGCGCACGCCGAAAGCTGCCAAAACCCGACATCATGATTGGCGCCCGCCAATCCATTTCGGCGCCCGCCGAAAGCTGCCAAAACCTGGCAGTCCGGCTGACCTGTTTTTCCTGGTTTCGGCGCCCGCCGAAACCATTTCCGAGCCCGCCGGCGATGGCCCGCGACCGACGGAGCTCCTCCAGCGACCACCGTTTTTACCTTTTTTGTCCTCCTCATCTTCTCGGCGTGAATTTGAACTTCACACCCCAACAGGAACTTTTGTGTTGAATGTAAAAAAAATTAAAATGGAAAGTGTATTTATTCTTAACCAATACTATAAATATTTGGCTGGGAAAATATATGAGCAGGCTACATCCGGCCCGACCCAGCCTCTGAAATCATCCGTCCTTAGCTTGTTGATATTGATCCGTCGAAAAAAAAAATGATTTTTGATATATTGCAAGACGGCCCGACCCAGCCTCTGAAATCATCCGTCCTTAGCTTGTTGATATTGATCCGTCGAAAAAAAAAAGATTTTTGATATATTGCAAGACTTCGTAATACATTATTCCAGCAACACACAAATCTGATCATATCAAATTATATAAACATAAACATATATAAAACAAATTTATATTATGAAACTAAATATATACTTGACACAAGTTCTTGATTTTTTTGTTATTGGGAAACATATTTTCCCAAATACATGTTTGTTTGACAACAACAAGATGCAATCGATTCTCTAAAAAATACTCCAATTATGTGACAACTAATATACATCCACATAATGAGCACCGTGATACATCATACATCACTAGATTTATTAGTCATCTCAAACTGAAGAAAAAAAAAAGGAAAAAATGAAGGTTCGATCAATCCTTCGTATAAGAAAAAACAGTTACTCAGGCCAAAATGACACCATCTTCACCTGCGCGAATACTGAGATCGTCGAGCTTACTAAAATCGCCCATAAAAAACCCGTTCTTATCTACGATCCGAACCCCGCGATAGACCCCAAACTCAGCCTTCGGAGCTCCCCTCTCGCCGGAATCCTCGTCTTCCTCCTCCTCCTCCTCCATGGCCGTCTCGATCTCCAGAACCGAACCCGGCGAGTCTCGATCCGACGACTTTTCCTCAACGGGAACCCAATCGAAGCCCCGTTCGGCTCTCAGCTTCCTCTGGAGCTCAATCTTCTTTGATTGATAAGCGACGGAAGCGTCCTCCGCCGTATTGAAAGTCCCCAGCCAAATACGCCTCTTCGTCGTAGGGTCTCTAATCTCCGCCGCGAATTTCCCCCACTTTCTCATTCGAACCCCAACGTATTTCCGAGGAGATCCTCCTGCTTTTTTCTCCTCTTCCGGGGGATTAATCCTCGCCTTCTTCTGGACGAATATAACCTCGCGAGTCGTCCTCTTCAATTTCTTCCTCGCCGCCGTCGTATCCAGCTCGTCCGACGATGAATCGGTGGCGTCTGGATCGGCGTATGAAACCCTGATTTTTCTGATGAAATTATAATCCATGATTTTTTGATTTTTTTTCTGGATATTGTTTTTATTTTCGGCTGAGTGGAGCGGAAATAAATAGTGCCATATTTATTGAAGACCTAGACATTACTATAAATTAATTATTTATTTTTTGATTTTCCATGCTTTTACCTGAAACCAAGAGATTGGAATATGCGGTTGGCATATTTATTGGTTGCGAGTGGTTAAAGAAGGCAGAACCCTAATGGGCCGGGCCCAAATATCTAATGGGCCTATGATTTCATCTTTTCCGGACTAAGAAATTATTTTCCCATATTATCCAAAAGGATGATTTTCTCTGTCTTGCTGTTGCTGAATGCTGATATACCCAACTTACTAATTTTAGGAATTGAATAGAATCTTTTAAAACGAATCTTTGTGGCGTAATAAGCATTGCCCATATATCCATGCGGTCTAAATCAGTCAGTCATTAGTACAGGACGATTCAATATTTTGTGACGAGATTTGCTGGATAATGTGTAAATAATTTGGTCTGTTCTCAGAAGCATAGCCGAGTGGTAAGGTCTGTGATGATGTGGGTGTAATTCCCCGGCGACGCAGGGTTCGAATCTTGAGTGAGACAAATTTTCATTGAAATATTATGAAGATTTGTCCTGGGGTTCGACCTGTTGGCTCTCTCGCACAGGTATCTGCTACTCGGACACATTCCTCGATTTACATCCTACCCGATTGAGGGACCTCCGATCAGGTGAGGTGGAGTTTCTCGTCTCTCCTCTTTATCAAAAAATAAATAAATAATAATTTGGTCATGATTATATACGTAATTATGATTAAATTCATTCACACAGTATTCATTCACACGTTTCGATAAAATAAGTCACTTTATGTTTCATTATTAATTAAATTGCACATATACTCCCCTTATCTCGCCTAGGGATATAAACAAATCGAATAATTTTTTTTAACTCGATTCGACTTTTGATGATTTTTATTCGAAAAAATGAATACAAATATAAATACGAATATTTTTTATATTCAATAATTACGAAAACAAATATGATTAGTGTATTATTCGATTCGAATATTATGCAAATAATTCGATTCAAAAAATAATATATATATATATATATATATATATATATATATATATATATATAGTCTTTGATTTCCTACTTTCCATTTTATGATGCATAATATAATGTCTTACTCCAGCTTTTAGAATGACTTTTTAATGAATTAAGATGTATTGATGAAGGATTATGCGACAATTATGTCAAATGATATTTTAGTTTTATTTTAATGTGGCATGAACATGTGTCAATGACCTTTTTTATAAATAATATTATCGTTGGAACAATAAATATATATTATAAATATTTATCCTAATAAAGGTTGTTGCGGTTATGTATATGCAGTTATCTATATTATTAAATATATAGAGATATATTATACAGATTGAATCTACTACAAGTTAAAGCATTTACTGAGATTTAATGCATAACAAAGTACAGAGAAATAATCAAAAGAATAATATCATTGTGGTTCTTAGATCGTGAAAAACCATTCAACACTTTGATTAGACGTTTTTCGTGTGCATCTCTCGTCAAAATCCAAGGTCAGTTGTAGTTTAACTCGTTATCAATCCAAGGAAAAGGAAGAGTAATATTTCGTGAATGTTTAGTGTTAGATGCATTTTTTATTATTCTATGTCCTAGGTACAAGTTCGATTAACAAAGAAATTAAATAAAAACATGAAAACAATAACTTAAATACTTGAATTGAAATGCGATAATTAAAAAGACTCAGGCGATAATAATCAAAACTTAGTAATAGATTTGTATTTCCCCTTTTTCGGTCTACACGATTAAAAACACGAACGTCAAGTTCCCGATCAGGCTTCTTAACTCGTAAAATACGTTTAATTCACTTAGAGATTCGCTCCCGGTCGGGTTACGATTCTAAGATCGTGTTAATCACATTTTAACTTTCCGATTAATATAAATCAATTACTTCGTTTATCATATAATCATCCGAGTTTTTATTTAGTTAATCATTATCATGAAAATGAAAACACAAAGCAACGATGAATATAAAAGCATGCGAACAAACATTAAACGTAAAAGTTTAGCGGTTGAAAACGAAACATAAACTATGACATTAATTCAAACAATGTTAATTGAAATAAATTAAGAGAATAAACATAAAACATGTAAAAGCTTCTACAATCTATAAAAATCGGAGATTACTATATTTAAGAACAATCTACAAAGTTTGGAAAAGAAACAAACAAAAGCAAATACATGACATAAGGTGGCTTGTGGAACTAGATCGTGCTCCCGAAGTTGTCGACTCCGGTATGGCATCACTCGACACTCTCCTTGAAGTTCCCTGGCGAATGGTTACTATTTTTCCTCTTTCTTTCGTGCATATATACTTTTCCCTCTTTAGAAACCTCCCCCAGCAACTTCCACTTTCATTCCTGAACAACTTCCACTTTCATTCCTGAACATTTTATCAAAACTGTCGGCCAACATTACTGGGTAGCGACCGCTGGACATAGGGTAGCGGTCGCTACCCCATTCTAGTCCCAAAATCTTACTTCTTTGATGATCGTTGAGCGCTCCTGCTAGCGCTTCCCCAGCGATTACTGTAGCGGTCAAGGGTAGCGACCGCTACTTTGGTTTTTTGTCTCTTTTCTTCGTCTTTTCGTCTACGACTCGTTTCTTTCAATTTTCTTCGCCTTTTCACTTGAAATATTACACAACACACCAACTCCATACACCCGTGAGATCAACACACATCTTACTCAACATAACACGATAAATAACATAAAACAACTAACACGACTAATAAAAGACAACTTAAAACAAAGAGTAAAAACTCACACACACGACACAAATCACACTCCAATTGGGAGAATGTTGTAAACACTGTGTAGCACAAGAAACAACACGAAACAAGAGGATTCGATCTGTTCGTTCGATTTACGTTTCCGCATTGAAGAGAAGTAAGTCTTCTAATTTATTTTTATCGAATTGCTTATGTCGTTTAAGTAATTTATTTAGTTTTGTTGTTGTGGTCACTTGTGAGTTTTCCCACATTGGATTTTTGAGGAAAGAGGACCAAATTATAAGTAAAGGGAGCTACTCCATCTAGTACCAATTGGTTTTAGGATGGAACCTCCCTACGTGTCTCGAGTCTCCCTGTTCCGTCTTCGTGCGCTAGGCGTGGGACCTGATGGATTTGTATTCTAAATGTCTAGTTTAGTGCAAATACGGAACTCCTTATCTATACCTTAATTCGAGATATGATTCAAACATGATTGCATTTAATGCAATAGTCCTTGATGTATACGTTGTAGACAGTATGGCGTGAGGAGACACGCGGAAGATCATACTGTCGGTTACTCGTATACTATCGAACAGTAGCTCACGACTTAGATGGACAGGGACAATCCATCGGTACGTCGTAGTGTGACTGGTAGATAGTCGGTCTTGACTATCATGTTACACTCGTACACTTGGTGTATTGAGCAGGACCACGGGAGGGCGTTCGATTTATACTAATCGCAGTAATCGAACTAGACCTCAGATATTACGGATATACGAATTCCTAATCCCTATATAATTATAGGTGCGTGTGTCCAATTCTCGGTTCTTTAACTTGCCAATGAGTGAGACTAATTGATTAGTCGAGATCCTCGGTAAATTGGGAATCGTAATTGTACGCACGGCATGCTATAGATTATAGACAGGAAACCGTGTCCCGTTTATTGGGTTGATTACGTCCCCGAGATGAGCTCATAAAGTTTATCATGTAAACCCTGCAGGTGGATTCGTTCCACATGATAATAAGGATGAGTGGTACTAGTCTCGGATAATAAGAAACGAATTAATTTAATTATTAGTAATTAAATAAATTCGTGGACGTTCGATATCTTAAACACGGGGAAAGTCGTATATGTAATTTCGGCGGAAATATTATTGGTAAAATAATATAGATTAATTAATTGGGAATTCAATTATAATTTTATAGTGGAATTAATTATAATTAAAATTGGATTTAATTAAAGGTTTTCTTTTAAGGACACCGGTTTAATTAAATTACAATTTAGCCTAATTAATTAATTGTCCTAAGGTCCCTAGTGTGGCCTATATAAACCCCTCAATCTCTCTTATCCTAACCTAAGTTTCGCCGCAATAATTAATTCTGTGGAGAAAAATAATTGTTAGCGCAATTAATCTTTTTCTCTACTTAATTAATTTAGTTTGCGCAATAACTTTTTCTGTAGAAAATAATTTGCTAGCGCAAATATATTTCTGGAGACAGAAAAACATCTCACGGTGGGTTTGAGGGAGAAGAAGAAGAGAAGACTCCGGTGGATCGTTGCCCACACAACGTCCGGCGTCGAGGGCTAGGATACACACTAAAAGATCTCAGGGTGTTCGCCTATTCGGCTTCTCCGAATCACGCATCAAAGGTAAAGAATCGAAAACCCTTTTCCGCATCGTTTCGATTTCTTCTCGTACGTAATCATACAACGAACCACCGATCGAGTTCGATGGCGTAGGTACGATGGTCTCGGACCCCTGGGCGATCGCCGATCGCCGGAACAGTGGTCAGATCGAGAAAAACGGCCAGAACAGCCCGAACAGCCGCGACCCGCCGCTGGAACAGCGACGCTGTCGGCCGACATGTTTGACTGTCGGCCGACACAGCCCTGTCGGACGACACCCTCCTGGTGTCGGGCGACAGACAGGGCAGAAGCCCTCGGTTTTGCGCGGTTGTGCCTCTGGCATGATGGCTGGGCGTAAACCGGGTTTGGGGCTTCATGCTGAGTGCAGTAGGGACGCTGGAGGTCGACTGGGCATGTCCGGATGTTCGAGAGGTCGAACGGACTCGTCCCGGGTAGTCGATTTCCAACAATTGGTATCAGAGCCGGTTTATCGGTTTGTTGTATTGTTCGTACGTTTTGTGATGCAGGATGAACCCGATTATTATGGCCAATGTTGTGATGGATGTTGTGCTTTAATTTTGTGGTTTGATTAAACTCTCGGGCTTGTCGAGATTGTTTTGTTTTTGGAATAACGTTGCTTGTTTGTAATAGATAAAAACGACGGGTTGAGTCGTTAGGTTTATTTATTTATTTCGTCGTTTCCGGGCATGTATAGGGTCGATCACCTTGTATAGGATCGATGCCGGATTTAGTAGATTTATTCTTGTAATTTTTCTTACTAATTTTGGTGGATCGAGACGAGACCAAAACCCGGAGAAACGAGGATCGAGGAGGGAGAACCGGCAACGGGCAGCCATCGAACACACCCCGTGTTCGCGACGGGTGCAGCGGGGCTGGGGTTCGTTCGACCCCACGGACGACTCAACGAGGCCCGAGACGAGGCTCCAGTGGGAGGAGTTCGTCTCTTGACCCTCGAGCGAGTCGGTGGTGGACCGAGATCGAGACGAGCAACGAGATGAAGTTCCAAGAGACGTGCATTGGAGAATACTTAAGGCCATAATAATCGGGGCCACGTTAATTGCTTTTTATGTGATTTACGTGCCTTTTATTATGCTTAACTATTTTATGCATGTTATCCCTCAATCGTAAAATACTAAGTGGGAGAGGGATTGGAAACAATCCCGCGGTCTCCATTCTCTGTTTTGAATGTGATGTGTATTGACTTACGAGTTGGCTTTAGTGTCATCCTCCCTATCGGATAAAGTCGATACACGGATATCACTGGATCAAAATTCGAATTCAATTCCACTTATAAAAATCGAACAATTATATTTTTCAAAAGCAAGTGCCTAATCTGGTTTTCAAAGACTAAGTTCAACTCGACTCATTCTCACCCCGGGGAGTGGAATGGAGCCAAAGCGCTTGCTTATGTCGATGACACAGATTAGAGACATTCGAGTCATTCGATGACTAGATCGATTGTCTGGTTGGCTCCCTCACCTAGTGAGAGATAGGGCTCAATTGCATGATTGATCGCTGGTTAGAAACTTCGAGTTTCACTTACGAGATATCAAGCTTTGAATAATAAAATTGTGGTATTTAATAAATGTAAGAGTCAATTAACAAAGTTGTTTGTTTTAGTAAACGTCCACACTATCGTGGCTTGCTAAATGGAAACGGTACTTTGGGTTAATTGAGACTCTATGACATTTAAATAAATGGGATTCAATTAATAAAGTTGTTTGTTTTAGTAAACGTCCACACTAACGTGGCTTGCTAGATGGAAACGGAACTTTAGGATTAATTGAGGCTCGACAGTTATAGAAAGTCGTGGAGGACCGCATGTCAACGTAAACGTCCACATGAACGTGGCTTGCGGTGGGCATGTAGTTCCCGAGCGGTGGACTTAGTACTGAGAAATTGTATACACTTAGGTACGCTTTATAGTATCCTCCCCATCGGAGTCACTGCTATAATGATGTACGACCGAAGTAAAAATCCAATTATAAAATCGTTTGGATTAGTATACGTCCACAAGAACGTGGCATGCTAGTCTGATGGGATTTTGGAAATGATTGGTAGTTTAATGATATTATTTGAGGGAAATGATATCGAATTAAACTAATTGTTTGTTTTATATGGTATTATTCCCATTAAAAGTCAACAAACTCACTGAACCTATTTTGTATGGATTAAAGAAGAAACTTGGACATTGTCCTAACTACAGAGGAGTACAATTATGTACTCCAAGTCAATTGACCTGCTGAACCAAATGATGCTTCCACTCCTGAGGAAAGGAAGCTCATGGAAATGGATCAAGGCTCTGAGATGACGCGGAGCTACATTATGGCTTTCATGTCAAATGTACTGCAACATCGGGATCAAGCCATGACCATTACCTATGATATGATGCTTAAACCTCAAGAAGCTTTTTGGTTATCAGGACAGGACAGCCGGGCAAAATGCAATGAGGCAACTCATGACGGCCATCGCATCCGAAGGAACACCCGTGAGGGATCACGTTCTTAGGATGATGTGCTATCTGAATGAGATAGATATTCTAGGATCAGTTATCGATGGGGTAACCCAAGTCGATATTGTGCTCCAGTCTCTGCCGAGAAGTTTTGAGCAGTTCCGCCTGAACTATAACATGAATAAGGGGTCTTACTCATTGGCGGAACTCCTGATTGAACTTCAAGCGGCTGAGGGAATCTCTAAGGGCTCTCAAGCACTTGTGGTTGAGAAATTGGCTCTTCTTAGGCCTCCGGGCGGCAAAGGGAAGAAGAAGCAAATACGGAAACCCAGTGAGCCTAATATATCTGGACCACGGAATGGGACAAGCAAGCCCAAGGGGCAAGTGCTTCCGTTGTAAGCAGTCTGGATACTGGGAGTTTTAATTGTCCTCTCAAGCAACAAGAAGTTGACTCTTCCTTAGTCACCGAAACATGTTTAGTGGTAGTATCTGCCAGTACCTGGTGTGTGGATACGGGAACCACTAATCATGTCTGCACTTAATGCGGGGGTTCCAGGAAACCTGGAGACTTAGAAAGGAAGAAGTTATAACCTACATGGGCAATACTGTTAAGGTAACAGCCGTTGCAGTGGGAGATGTTAAATGTTTTAACGGTAGGATTTTAGTTCTAACAAATTGTCTTTATGTGCCGACATTTAGAAATAAATTTCTTTTCGGATTTCTAAATTGGTTTAGAATGGATATTCCGTTTCTTTGGATGGTTTCATACCTATCAGAGTAGGAAACGGGGATATTATCTATTCTGTTACATTGATAGACAATTTAATACTAAATCCGTGTTCTTCCACGATGCAACACACCGGAGCTAATAACACATTGTCAAAACCCAATAAGAGTAAAGATCCTTCTAGGATGAATCAAATGTACTTATGGAATCTTAGGATAGATCATTTTAACTTGAGTACGATTCAAAGGGTGAAAGCTGATGGACTACTCAGCTAGGTTGAAGGAAAGGACCTTCCAACCTTCGAATCATACTTGGAAGTTTAAATGACCAAGCAACCCTTTACGGTTAAAGGGAAAAGATCCAAGAAAGTACTAGAGTTGATTCGCTCTGATATATGCAGACCTCTTTGAGGAGTAAGGCATACTTATCAGAAAATGGGATTAACTCCCGACATACTACACCATTTATGCCTCGGCAAAATAATGTGTTGTAAAGAAGGAATAGGACTCTTATAGATATGGGAAAGTAGACAATGAGTTATTCGGAGTTACCTAATTCGTTTTTGGGATATGGCTTGGAAACAACGGCGTTTATCCTGAACTTGATTCCTTTGGAAACTTGTACTGATATTCGGCTGTTTATAAGATACCCTAAGAAAACGAATTGAGATATGTAATATAGTCCAAAGGACCAGATGTTCGTTGATTGCATCAATGTTCGGTTCTTAGACATGGACTATATATATGCAATATCACAAGCCCAAGAGTAGGGTAATACTTAATGTTCTTAGAGGGACTGATCAAGACTTAGAACCAGCCTAACTGAGTAGTTCACTACTATAATCTTTAGTCACTAAAGATACACCGGAGCGTCGTCGTAGTGGGAGGGTTGTTAGACAACCCAACAGGTTCATGTTTATAGGTGAGTCTTCGGACTTGTTACCTGGAGAACATGAAGCCGAACCCTGGATCTATGACGAGACGCTGAAAGATCAAGATGCTCAGTCTTGGCAAAAGTCGATCCGGATTCTTTTGTCTTTACATGGAAGATGGAAGTCAAGACAGATTTCCTAAATCGAAGTCTTGACGGGGCCATCTGTGTGGGACAGCCAGAGAGATTCATCGAAAAGAGCCAAGAGCATTCGGTAAGCAAGCTTAATCAATCTTAGGATTGAAGGAAGCTTCAAGATCTTGGACACATGCGGACCTATGAGAAAATCCATTTCATGGATTCATTCAAGGCATGTTTAGGTCCTGAGTGTAATAAAGAAGTGATAGAAAAGATGTGGTGTTTTCTCATTCTTTATGTAGACGACATCCTTCTAAATTGGCAACAATATGAAGGATGTTGTCGGACATGAAGGGATGGTTGTCCGAGTAATTCAATGTAAGAGACTTAGGAGAAGTCGAGAATGTTCTTAGGATCAAAGTTACAAATGATCGCCAGAAAAGAACATAGAACTTATCTCGAGTCTCATACATAAATACAATTCTTACTCGTTGCAGCATACAGAATTCCAAGAAAGGTCTTCACCTTTTAGATGTGGAATTCATCTATCTAAAGTTTTGTGTCCGACACAATAAAGGAGATAGATGAAGATTAAGCAGTTCCCTGCACCTTAATGGTGGGAAGCTTAATGTATGTAATGCTATGCACGAGATTGATATCTACTATGCCGTGGGCATGGTGGTGAGATATCATAGTAATCCTGAAAGGATCACTCGACTGATGTAAAGAACATGTTTAGGCTCCTGCAGAGGACCAGGAATTATGTTCTGAGTTACAAAGCAGTCAAGTTATTTCCATTGGATTACATAGAATTGGATTTCCAAATCAAACAGGGACAGTCGAAAGTCGAAGTCAGGCTATGTGTTCTCACTGTGAAGTGGAGCAGTCACATGGAAGAATGTAAAGCAGCGATGCATTACGGACTCTACCATGGAAACTGAAAGGATAACGGCCTCTGAGGCAGTTAAAAGGTCAGTGTGGCTCCAGAACTTCCTAAAGGACTTAGATGTGGTTTCTAGTTCACCCAAAGCTATTTTGAATAGCGGTATTGGCAAACTTGAAACGCCACGAGTCCACAGTGGGAGATAACACGTAGAGCGCAAGTACCACCTGATTCGAGAGATCGTCTAGTAAGACGATGTAGTTGTCACCTAGATAGCATCGAGAGGATTGCCTGGTAAAACCCGTTCACAGAGGCACTTCCAGCGAAAGCGTTGGGTAGGCGTGATGAGGTTATGGGAATCTGATGTTTGGGAGAGGGCGACTAGACTTTTAGTATAAGTGGGAGATTGATGGATTTGTATTCTAAATGTCTAGTTTAGTGCAAATACGGAACTCCTTATCTATACCTTAATTCGAGATATGATTCAAACATGATTGCATTTAATGCAATAGTCCTTGATGTATACGTTGTAGACAGTATGGCGTGAGGAGACACGCGGAAGATCATACTGTCGGTTACTCGTATACTATCGAACAGTAGCTCACGACTTAGATGGACAGGGACAATCCATCGGTACGTCGTAGTGTGACTGGTAGATAGTCGGTCTTGACTATCATGTTACACTCGTACACTTGGTGTATTGAGCAGGACCACGGGAGGGCGTTCGATTTATACTAATCGCAGTAATCGAACTAGACCTCAGATATTACGGATATACGAATTCCTAATCCCTATATAATTATAGGTGCGTGTGTCCAATTCTCGGTTCTTTAACTTGCCAATGAGTGAGACTAATTGATTAGTCGAGATCCTCGGTAAATTGGGAATCGTAATTGTACGCACGGCATGCTATAGATTATAGACAGGAAACCGTGTCCCGTTTATTGGGTTGATTACGTCCCCGAGATGAGCTCATAAAGTTTATCATGTAAACCCTGCAGGTGGATTCGTTCCACATGATAATAAGGATGAGTGGTACTAGTCTCGGATAATAAGAAATGAATTAATTTAATTATTAGTAATTAAATAAATTCGTGGATGTTCGATATCTTAAACACGGGGAAAGTCGTATATGTAATTTCGGCGGAAATATTATTGGTAAAATAATATAGATTAATTAATTGGGAATTCAATTATAATTTTATAGTGGAATTAATTATAATTAAAATTGGATTTAATTAAAGGTTTTCTTTTAAGGACACCGGTTTAATTAAATTACAATTTAGCCTAATTAATTAATTGTCCTAAGGTCCCTAGTGTGGCCTATATAAACCCCTCCATCTCTCTTCTCCTAACCTAAGTTTCGCCGCAATAATTAATTCTGTGGAGAAAAATAATTGTTAGCGCAATTAATCTTTTTCTCTACTTAATTAATTTAGTTTGCGCAATAACTTTTTCTGTAGAAAATAATTTGCTAGCGCAAATATATTTCTGGAGACAGAAAAACATCTCACGGTGGGTTTGAGGGAGAAGAAGAAGAGAAGACTCCGGTGGATCGTTGCCCACACAACGTCCGGCGTCGAGGGCTAGGATACACACTAGAAGATCTCAGGGTGTTCGCCTATTCGGCTTCTCCGAATCACGCATCAAAGGTAAAGAATCGAAAACCCTTTTCCGCATCGTTTCGATTTCTTCTCGTACGTAATCATACAACGAACCACCGATCGAGTTCGATGGCGTAGGTACGATGGTCTCGGACCCCTGGGCGATCGCCGATCGCCGGAACAGTGGTCAGGTCGAGAAAAACGGCCAGAACAGCCCGAACAGCCGCGACCCGCCGCTGGAACAGCGACGCTGTCGGCCGACATGTTTGACTGTCGGCCGACACAGCCCTGTCGGACGACACCCTCCTGGTGTCGGGCGACAGACAGGGCAGAAGCCCTCGGTTTTGCGCGGTTGTGCCTCTGGCATGATGGATGGGCGTAAACCGGGTTTGGGGCTTCATGCTGAGTGCAGTAGGGACGCTGGAGGTCGACTGGGCATGTCCGGATGTTCGAGAGGTCGAACGGACTCGTCCCGGGTAGTCGATTTCCAACAGGACCGCACCAACACACCTCCGATTTCAACATGTTCTTCATACGATCATCCGAGTTAAATAAATTAGTTCATCAGTTTCATTAAGGTTCGAATAACAATCAACAAAACAAAAGTGATAATTATTTTTAACATAAATCCAACAATTAACAAGCAAAGCAAAATGATCAATACATTAAGTAGGATTTGAAATCACATTTTAGTAATAATAAACCAAGTCATAACATAAATAGAAAGCAAACATATTAGAGTTCAACATAAATTCTGAAAATAAGAAATAACATAGCAATCTAAGTATTCGAATTTTAAAAGAAATGCACTTTTACGATAATTAAGATGGCTAGTGAATAACATAGCAATCTGAAGAGATTTCTTTGGTTTGGGTTGGGCGACAAGGGGTACGCCAAGGTCAGATGGGTTGATATTTTCCGGCCTGCTTGTGACGGTGGACTGGTTATCCATGATCTCACTGATCAGAATCTAGCCCTTATGACCAAACACATCGGGGCTATTCTGAGCCAGGATTCGGAACTGTTTCGGTCAGTTGGATTCAGGAGAATCGACAGAGTAGGCACTCCTTTTGGAGTGCTAAGGTGCCGAGGGCATGCTCCTGGAGTTGGCGTCAGGTTCTTAAACTACGCCCATCTGTGTTACCAGCTATACAGATGCGGGTCGGGGATGGATTGCAGTTTTACCTTTGGAGGGACCCGTAGCATCCCATAGGTCGATTATATTGGAGGAGGTGTGTCAGTTGGGACCGTGGATTAGGAGGCTTCCTAGGGCTGCGTCGTTGAGTATGGTCATCGTTGACGGGATGTGGAGATAGCTAGAAGACTTTGCGGCCGAGTTCGTTGATCTTATGGATGGTTTGCCGAATATAAATATGAGGACAGATACAGTGTGGTGGACACTACATCGATCAGGGACCTACACCTCTGAATCGGCATATACTCTTTTTCGTCTGGAGGGTCCCAGGGTGCCGTGGGCTGCCCTTTTGGCTGGACCAGGATGTATCCCGCGACATTTCTTTATTCTATGGATGGCTATCCGAGGTCGGTTGCCGACTAGAGATAAGCGGTGGATTGGTCTAGGGGATGACTCGTGTGTACTATGTGGTGGGGAGAGCGTGGAGACACACTCTCACCTTTTCTTTGAGTGCCCCTTCTCACGGGATTGCTTGCGGAGGCTCAAGGTGGAGGTGGGATTTCTATAGCCACGTGGTAGTTGACATAGTGCTGTATTACGGGCTTCTAGTCGATGGCGTAGGAAGCACTTGATATCCTTCGCGTATCGTGGACTTCTCGCTGCTCCGATCTACTTTATTTGGCTCGAGAGGAACACGAGGATTCATGAGGCTCGTTCGGTGTCGCCTGGAGTGTTGGCTTCTCAGGCGATCTCTATCATTCAGGAGAGGATTCGCTCGTTACGACTTCCTGATTCTCTTCAGGCACGTGCGCTGAATAGGGTATAGCATATAGCTTGGTGATTGTGTTTGTATTCTTTAGTGCTATATGTTTACTTGGTTGGTTGGGGAGCTAGTCTGTTAGCTCGGTGATGCGGTAGGGATTTCATTCCCTATGCGTTATACTGTATCATACACTTTTTATTTTATATGTGATTGACCTTTACCCAAAAAAAAATGGCTAGTGAACTTGAACGTGAATCTCGAAGTTGTCGGCTCTGAGTGGATCTTCTCCGTTTCCCCAATCGAATTCCCAGGCGAAAGTTATCAATTATCCATTCCGCCCTCTCCTAAATCAATGCTTGAATCTGTTGAAAACCGCCGACAACCGCCACCCAACCGCGCCCCCTAAGCCTCATTCGGCGGTCGCTGATTTCTCTTTTCTTGCTTGAGTTCGATTCTTCGAATTTTCTTCGATATACGACCCGCAAAATGCACCAACTAACCTCCAACATACCCGTGAGATCCGACACATACACACAAACACAAAACCTACTAAATAACCTAAACAAGACTAAAAACAACTGACACACGACACTAAAAACATAAACGAAAAACACAAAAAAAAATGACATAAGTAAACTACCTCACCGAAAAATCATACAGATCAGTACCTAATGTTTAAATTTTTTACATTTTACAACCTACTTGACACCGCAATAAAACATTCTGTTAAATATCCTAGTTAATTTAGTAGTTGGTCGTGTCGTGACGTGCACTAATTTTTATAGTTTAAATGTTGTCGTTATTGTCAAAAACAATTCTGCGAAAATCACACATAACGTCATTATATTGTGTCTCACTCAAATTGTATTTTACAACTTCAAATGACCGCAAATCCATTAAATGCTACTAAAACGAGTCACTAAATATCAATGAAAATCATGACAAATATATTCTAATCATGGAGCGACGCCTACACAAAGTTAGATGTTGTGATTTGGCATACGGGGAGAGCCAACGGTAGAGCATGACGGTGAGGAGGCGACGCTTCTCGAATCGATGGAACTGGATGGAGCCCGGGTCGATCACGGCTAGAAAGGGCGGTCGGCTCGTCGGCCGGGTCGCGACAATGGTCAATCGCGGCGAACGGCTTCGATTATTCGTCGGAGTTTCTCATCAGTTTTTTCGTCTAATTGAATTTCATCTCGAATATTTAATCGAATATTTTGGCAAGGGGTGGCGGCAATTCCTCTTTTTCTTCTCTTTTCTTTTATTCTCGTGTTGTCAAAATTGACAATCAATGTCTCGTCCGAAAAATATAACCATTATATTTTCTTCCTCATGGTAATTTTCTCATTCATATCAGATAAAAATATTATTGTCCAATTTCGCAAAATTAGAAAGCCCGATTTCAGTACCATTGCTAAATCGGGAAGTTTCCAAAAATAGAAAGTGTACGTTATTTTTTTTTCTTTCTCTTTTAATTTGAATCCATAATCAACAATTATGAATTTTAGATTCAATCATATTGATCTAAGAATACATTATCGTATTCAAGGATCTATGTACATAAGTGTGTAACCCTCAATATAATTCAGGTGTAAGATAGTCGTGGGCTCACAACATATGGTGAATTGAACAACACATTGTTCTTATTAAGGACTCCTCCTGAAGAGTCGAAATATAAATAATCTTATCATTTAATTCCGATTAAATCAGTGTCCAATGAATCACTGATTGACGTTTGGAAACTACGCTTCATGATTCCCTATATACAATGAAGTGTCTGCAAAAACTTTCTATTATAGTTATCGTACAGTACGATTCCTCTGATTCATATGTCACGATCAAGCTAGATGTATTGGTTAATCGAGACCTCATGTTATGTTTGATAATTGTACGTGTGTACGTTCTAGTTATTGTAAAATTCAATTGTGGTCGATAGAAAAACACATTTTGTAATCCCTCCACTATCAACTTTGGCTAGAGATGTTGGAATAGTGTTCTTCACCGAAACAAGCTATGTAGTGCGTTATGATTAGACGTTTTTGTGTGCGTCTCTCGTCAAAATCTGAGGTCAGTTGTAGTTTGACTCGGTATCAATCCAAGGAAACGGAAGAGTAATGTTCGGTGAATGAACTAGTGTTAGATGCATTTTTCATACTACTAAGTCCTATGTTCAAGTTTTGTTCAACAAATAAAAATAGAAAAAACGAAAATACGAATACAAGAAAAAAGACTCGGACGACGATAATCAAAACCTGAAATAGATTTATACTTTGCATTTTTCAATCAAATACGATTTAACAAATGAACTTCAAGTTCCCGGTCGGGTTTCTTAACTCGTAAAAACTACTTTTAATTCACTTAGAGATTCGCTCCCGGTCGGGTTACGATTCTAAGATTATGTCAATCGTATTATATCTTTCGGTTAATACAAATCGATCAACTTTTCTATCATATCATCATCCGAGATATTATTTAGTTATACATCTTACAAATCAAACAAGTAAGAACAATTATTAAATATGAAAACATGATTGAAAAGCAATTACTAAAATTTGAGAAAGAACAAAAGTAAATAACAAGTTTGATAAAGGAAATGATTCAACAATTTAAATAATTAAAAAAAATTCAACATTCATAAGAAATTCAAAACAAGAAAAACAAGACAATTTAAAGTACAAAATAAAGTAGAAATTAACTTATCGAAACTAGTAGAAACTAAAGGATGTCGAACTAGATTGTGCTCCCCATGAACGTTTTCGTTGACAATGGCGTCGTCTCCAACCTTCTCCCAAGTGCAGCAGGCGAGAGATGTGTTTTTCCATTGTCAAACTTGCCTAAATACCTCCAAAATACGGTGGACGAAAACCGCACCTAGGTCGCGCCCGCCAGAATGAGGTAACGACCGCTACTTGGTCTCTACCTGGTCGCCACCTGGGTACTGTCCAAAATCAGCACTTCGTCGCTGACGTCGTGTGGGCATGTAGCGGGCGCTACATGCTCCTCTTCGTTTCGGGTCCCAAAATTATCGTTTTCCTTCTATCCTCGACCTAAAATGTGAACAAACACCACTCCAATATACCCGTCAGATCAACGACACACACATAAACAAAACATACTAAATAGCATACACAAGACACGAACACGACACACAAACGACATAAAAACACAAACGAAAAACATACGAACACTACACAAATACCGTCATGTGTAGATGGATCGATTGGGTGATATTAAGTGTCGAGTTGTGAACTTGAACTTAATAGTTGACAATCAAGCCAAATGAGTCACACGACCCTATTGATCATGTTTACTTGGAGTATATAAACCTTGGTTGGAAATCGAGGTTGAACGACGGAAGAAACGGAGAGAAAAACCGAACTCGACACGTTTTTACACTGGGTGTCGGCCGACACCTATACCTGTCGGACAACACCAAGGCAAAAACTATGTCGGTTGGATTTTTCAAAGGGTGTCCGCCGACACCTCTATATGTCAGCCGAAAGCGGCGAAAATTCCACCGCGGGATTTTCCTTCTTTTTCCTAATCAACCCTAAACTCTCTTGGACATCCCTCCTATATGAAGGGACCTTGACCCACAAATTTTGATGCATGAACATAATAGAATTCATATTCTACAAGCACCATATTCGCGGCGAGACGAGAGAATCGAGTGGACACGATATACGTTGAAGGGCTTCCACATTCGTTGATCAAGGAAGGTTCGTGCAACGAATTGAAACTGGGTACTTTCGCGGTTGATTCATCTACGCTCTTCGGCACTACATACATGAATTATCAAGTACACAATTCTTACTAACTCAATTTGTTCTTACTACATACGTGTGCACTAGATTCATGAATAGGGTTTTACGTGTTTATGCATTGTTTACTTTTCCGCACCTTTTCATGCTTGTAAAATATATAAATCAATCTATTGGGTTATGGATGGAATCCATAGAAAACCCAACAAGAGATTCTAAGGATTACAAACTATTAAAACACATAAGACATCCATGATTGATCAAGCGATCAAATCCCCGACTACAATGCACAGACTTCACACTTGATTTTGGACTACATGAACGTTGTCCTTTTGAGTGATCTCCTAGAGGATTTAGAGAAAGGTCAAGATACAGCTGGACCTCTAGCTAGTCATAGTGATGTGTGTGTCTTAATAATTAATGTTGTACAACTATATAATAGAACTCTCTACTCGATTAATGAGAACATCTTAGAGATTTCTAGAAGATGGAGTTCAATGAACTCATCAAGTACGAGCAACTGACTTAAGTATGTCGATGTGACTACATCGTGGTTTGAGATTCATGAGCCCACATACACTAAGTGCTAGTCTCAAAAGAGAAAGACCGAGTATCCTTATTATTGGCGTAATAGATTTATGACTAGAAACATTGCTTTACAGTTATGTTACGTTAATTGAATTATCTCGCGATTTGCACAAAATCGAACTCATGTAAATAATGTAAGTCGTCAAGACTATATCTTTGCATGAGCAAAGGGAGAAAGATATAGAAATGCCTTCATAAACCGAACCTAAGATTTCAAAAACTCTGAGTTTAATGTATTGATAAGACGTTGTAGTAGCGTCAAAAATCAATTAAATTTATTCAAACTAATTGACGAAAAAACTCGCCCAAGTCGAACTCACGAGGAACACTACTATCGGCTTAATAAAAAATTAATTGTTTGCAAAGAGAATAAGAAGAGAAATAGCATAATGCGTGTTGTTGGTTGGTTTTTGTTTTTAATAATCTAATTCTAAACCAATAAAATAGAACAAGCAAATTAGATATGCAATAACAATAGTGGATTTTCAAATAATAAAAATACTAGGGTTTCGGGTTCGTCAATTCTCTAGCTTGGGAGTATAATTCATAAATCGCTCAATAACAAACTAAGATGCCCGTTTCCGGTTGATCCTAGTGTTGCTCTATAAATAGATCGCACATAAATATTAACAATTGACCAATCGTTATTTTGAAATAAACATTTTATCGAACACCTTATATGCTATTTATAAATTTAAATCCAAGTTCGAGAATTGCTTCACCCTAACCCTAGAAATATGTTTATCTATTCATGGATGTAATCACGATGCAATTATAATTCAAATAATTCATATCTATGCAATTTGTGATTAAATATTAAACGAGAAAACTAAAAAGTAAAAAACAAACAATAAAAGAAAAACTTACTTCAATAATATTCAAACTCAATCCTTGATAGAAAAATTATGAAAAAGCAAAATCAAAGTATGGATCCGTGTTTTCAATCCCCAAAGTATGAAAAATGTATATGAAAAATAATCTAAAAGTGTCTACGTATCTCTCTCATCTCTCACGAAGAATATATATAGTTTCTCCCGTCAAAATAATGTAAACTCCAAAATTAATTGGTCCTTGTCAGACCCTAGCACCTCGCTTGTTGGAGTGGTGTACATAATGTCTAGATTTAAGTAACGGAAACTCACGATCCATTGCCACTAATCTATTTAATTAAATAAACCATTATTTGCGTTTAATTATTTATAATTAAATATATGCAAATTATAGTCCTGGATTCTATACGTTGTAGTTAGTATGGTGTGTCGGGCCCACACAGAAGATCATGCTATCGGTTACTCGTATTTAATCGAACAGTTGCTCACGACCTAGATGGACACGGACCAATCCATCGGTATAGTCGTTGTGTGAGAGAGAAAATAATCTGTCTTGATTATTTTATCACACTTGTACACTTGGTGTATTGGGCGGATCGCTTGAGATTTATCGATTAGGATTGCCGACGACAATCGATTTAAGTCTCAGTGTATTTTATTCTTAATCCCCGATACTATTGCGGGTGTGTATATTTAATATAAGTGACTTTGATTTTCCAAAGGAATTAACCGATTTAATTATTGGGTTAATTACCGGTTAAGTTGGGTCGCTATATTTTATATATGACATGCCGTGAATACTTGACGGGAAAGTGTATCCCGTAAGGGTTGATAATATCCCCGAGATGAGTTCATAAGGAATTATTATGTAAACCCTGCAGGTGGATTTGTTCCGCATAATAATTAAGGTTGAATGGTACTAGTCTCGGATATAAGAGATGAATAAATTAATTAGCAATAAATTAATTTTATTCATGGATATTTATATCTTAAATACACGGAATAAATAATACTACCGGAGAAATATTATTTGATATAATATGGTTTAATATTGGGAGTGCAATTAATTTATATAGTGGAAAATAAATTAATTAATAATAGTAAGGATTAATAGATTTGGGCTTGGGCTCAATTTAATCACTATTATTGGAAGCCCAATATTTCACCTCCTTAAGATCCCCTACGTAGCCTATAAAAGCACTACATGGTCTTCTCTATTCTCATAACTTGAAGATCACAATTCTAGAGAGAGAAAGGAGAGAAGGAGATCCATAGAGTTCGGAGGATCGTCGCCCACCCGACGTTCGAACGAGTGCAAGGAATACGTGGGAAGATCTCAAGGTCATCATAAGATCTCGTTTCTCCGCACAACGAATCGAAAGGTGAATTAAATTTCCGCAATTTAATTCAAGTTTATTGAATCAATTATCGAAAACAAGATCCAAGGATCGAACCCCGGATTAGACGAACGATCAAGCGGTGGTGGTGAAACCACCGGACCGCGGGATCGCCCGGCTAGGGTTTCGAGGGCGCGCGGAGGAGAGACCCGCGGCTGGGCCGCGGGCATGCGATCGATCTTACAATCGATCGCTGGGGGCGCGGGCTGGTGCCGCACCTCACCCCACCTCGACGGTGGGGACCTCCCAGGCGGCGGCGAGTCGCCGGACTCGCCGCGGGGGCTGCTGGGCATCCCCACCCCAATCGATCGATCGATGTGATCGGTAATCGCATGGAGCCCCGCTCGCAGGGGCTCGGCTAGGGCAGCGGCGTGCCTTCGAGTGCGTCGTGTCATCGGTCGTGCTCCGGCGCGTGCGGTGGTGTTCGCGTGATCTCCGGCGAAGGGTTTTTGATCGGGTTATTGTTTCCGCAAATTTTAATAACCCGGGATATCGAATTCCAACAATTGGTATCAGAGCGTACGATTACGTTTTTTTCGTTAATTGTTTCAATAATCGATTATTGTTGTTTATAGCCATAGATTAATTTAAATTGTTAAATTATTGTGCTATATTGTTCTACGTACTTGATTTTCTCTCTCGTATGAATCGTGTTTGTCGGAAAATTTAATTATTAAAAATCGAGGGTTTTCGGAATAATCGAACCGGAGAGATCGAACGTGCGCTCGGTGCGGGCTGCCGGGGAGGTGGCTGGAAGCACGGGCTGTGCGGGCTGCTGGGCGTGACCTAACCAGTGGTGGTGGTTCGCCGGCAGCCGGCGGCTACGTTCGAAGGTTTCGGCATCGCGGACCGCTTCGCGTGTTTGACGGCTGGAGACGCGGGCTGCTGGGAGGCGGCGGCTGGGCACATGGGCTCGTCGACTTGGCGTTCGCCATCGTGGGATGGTTCGCCGGAAGTCGACGGAAGTCCGGCATGTTGCAGCTGCTCGTTCCGGCGAAGGCGCGATCGATCGAATGGGTCGATGGCGTGGGTTGTCAGGGGAGACACCGTGCCGGAAATCGACCAGAGCTAGTGCACATATCCGCCGTTGAAGAAGACGATCGATCGGAGAAGACGACTGCTGTAATTTACAAAGGGTGTCGGACGACACCATGTAATTTTTTGGTGGTTATGCGTGAATTGCATGTTGAATGCATGGCCTCTTCTACATGCATGTACATGTGCATGGCTAAGTGCACGTTGGTGTGCATGGCTAGGAATGTGATGTACATGGTTCGATGGGCACAAACCTAGTTGATTCGAGCGGGTCTCGTTTTTGGTTCGTCCCGGTAATTCGATCTTTCCGTAAATAATTTAATCTTTCTAATTTTATTTAATTTAATTTTGGAATTAATTCAAATTCTATTTGGATTAGATTTCTTAATTATGGAATTAAATAATGGAATTAGATGGAGAGTTAAATTAGAAAAGAAAATCCTAGTTTCTCTAGATATCCTATACCTACTTGGATTAGAAGTCTTAAGAAGAATCAAAATTCGATTTTGATTAGGATTCTTGAGATCTAATTTAAATAGGATTGAGAAATTATTAAAATATTGATTTTATTTAATTTAAGTATTTTATTTAAAATCATTAGATTAATTCAAAATTTATTTTGGATTGGAAAATCTTGGATTTTATTTAGAATAGAATTAAATATGGAAATCAATGGATTTTAATAATATTGATTTTATTTAATTTAAGTATTTTATTTAAAATCATTAGATTAATTCAAAATTTATTTTGGATTGGAAAATCTTGGATTTTATTTAGAATAGAATTAAATATGGAAATCAATGGATTTTAATAAAATTGATTTTATTTAATTTAAGTATTTTATTTAAAATCATTAGATTAATTCAAAATTTATTTTGAATTGGAAAATCTTGGATTTTATTTAAAATAGAATTAAATATAGAAATCAATGGAATTGATTTTATTTAATTGGAGTATTTTATTTAAAATCATTAGATTGATTCAAATTTATTTTTTGAATTGGAATCTTGGATTTTATTTAAAATAAAATTAAATAAGAGAATCAAAGAATTTTTCCGTCGCTCGGCAAAGTATTCAAAACGTAGAATGAAGACTCAAGACAAGCATGCTGGAATTCATCAAGGTACGAATAGTCGAGAAATAATATTACTTGAGCAATTATTTGATTATTTGTGTGCGTACTTGCATGAAATGTATGTTTTTTATTATGCTTATGTGTATTTAATTATGCATTAGATTGCGTATCCCTTTTGTTATAAAAAGCTAAGTGGGAGAGGGAATGGAAACATTGCCATGGTCTCCATTGCTGTTCTCTTGGTGACTTTTATGGACTTTTGGAGTTCGTATAGACAAGTCATTTGAGAAGAATTCTTGTAATTCCTTTTACGAGAAACATTGATTAAGTTTATCAAATAATGCCTAATTTGTCTTTCTTAAGCTGACTTCAAGTCGACTCATTCTCACCCCGGGGAGTGGAATGGAGCCAAAGCCACTTGGTCATGTGGATGACACAAATTAGAGACCTTCGTACCATTTCTAGAAATGGATCGATTGTCTGCTCGGCTCCCTCATCTAATGAGAGATAGGGTTGTTCGCATGGTGAATTGTTGGAAATCGATATCCCGGGCTATTAAAATTTGCGGAAAATAATAACCCGAACGAAATCCTTCATCGCCGGAGATTGGATCCCCGACTCATCCGTAGGAGTCCGACCTTTGGAGACTACGCGCCCGAAGACACGCAGCCCGCCCCCAGCCGAAGTCCCCCACGAGTCGGATCCACGAACGCGAACCACCGCACGAGCCGGGGCCCGACCAAACACCCAGCGAGGCCCGAGAGCCGCGAGCGTCCAGCCGAGCCCCCGCACGGGGCTCGCGATCATCTCGCGATGATCGCTGGGGATGCACGAGGCATCCCCGGGGCTGCTCGTAGCAGCCCCGCAGCGAGTCCACGACTCGCTGCTCGCGGCGGGGTTCAACCCCGTACGCCCGCTACGGGCGAACCCGTAGCGCATACAGGGCAGCTACGGGTGACCCCGTAGCATACCCGCGATCGAGCTCACGGGCTCGATCGCCCCTCGGCTCCAGCCGAGGGCTTCTCCGCGCGACGCCGCCGGCGATGGGATTGGGGTTCTCCCGCCGTGGCACCAGCCCACGGCGAACCCCGGTGGTCGACCCGAGGTCGACCCCACGCCCCGGCGTCCAGCCGGGGCTCATCCCCTCAACCGCGCGCCGGCGGTCGAACCCTAGGGTTCGGCCGCCACCCTCGATCCCATCGAGGGTTTTCTCGACCTTCGCCGGGGATCTCGAATCCCCGTCCCCGAAGTTCGTACGTTTACCGGATCGTGTGTTCATGTATATACTACGATCAATTCACACGAAATCATAAAAGAGGGTTTATGATTTCTACCTTCGATTCGTTGTACGGAGAAACGAATTAACGCGTTGATGACCTTGCGATCTTCCCACGTATTCCTTGCACCTTGTCCGAACGTCGTGTGGGCGACGATCTATCGAACACCTTATGGATCTCCTTCACTCTTCAAGACTTTATTGTTGGCGTAACTTAGGTTGTGAAAAGTGAAGACCATGTAGTGCTTATATAGGCTACGTAGGGGATCATAAGGAGAATAAATATTGGGCTTCCAATATTGAAAATTAAATTGGGTCCAACCCAAATCCATTAATTTTTATCAATATTAATTTTATTTATTTTCCACTATATAAATAAAATTGCACTCCCAATATTATTCCATATTATATCAAATAATATTTCTCCATCTTAGTATTATTTATTCCGTGTATTTAAGATATAAATATCCATGAATAAATTTATTTATTGCTCAATAAATATTATTCATCTCTTATATCCGAGAATAGTACCGTTCAACTTTAATTATTATGCGGATTAAATCCACCTGCAGGGTTTACATAATAATTCCTTATGAACTCATCTCGGGGATATTATCAACCCTTACGGGATACACTTTCCCGTCAAGTATTCACGGCATGTCGTATATAAAATATAGTGACCCAACTTAACCGGTAATTAACCCAATAATTAAATCGGTTAATTCCTTTGGAAAATCAAAGTCACTCATATTAAATATACACACCCGCAATAATATCGGGGATTAAGAATAAAATACTCTGAGGTTTAAATTGATTATCCAAGGCAATCCTAATCAATAAATCTCAAGCGATCCGCCCAATACACCAAGTGTACAAGTGTGATAAAATAATTAAGATAAATTATTTTCTCTCTCACACAACGACTATACCGATGGATTGGTCCGTGTCCATCTAGTGTTGGAGTTGTGTACTTAATGTCTAGATTTAAGTACCGGTAAACTCCCCGTCATGGCATTTAACCTATTTTATTAATAAACAATTATTTGGAATTAATTATTATTAATTAATTATGCAAAATATAGTCCTGGATTTTATACGTTGAAGTTAGTATGGTGTTGCATGGGCACACAGAAGATCATACTATCGGTTACTCGTATTTAATCGAACAGTTGCTCACGACCTAGATGGACACGGACCAATCCATCGGTATAGTCGTTGTGTAAGAGAGAAAATAATTTATCTTAATTATTTTATCACACTTGTACACTTGGTGTATTGGGCGGATCGCTTGAGATTTATTGATTAGGATTGCCTTGGATAATCAAATTAAATCTCAGAGTATTTTATTCTTAATCCCCGAAATTATTGCGGGTGTGTATATTTAATACTAATGACTTTGATTTTCCAAAGGAATTAACCGATTTAATTATTGGGTTAATTACCGGCTAAGTTGGGTCACTATATTTTATATACGACATGCCGTGAATACTTGACGGGAAAGTGTATCCCGTAAGGGTTGATAATATCCCCGAGATGAGTTCATAAGGAATTATTGTGTAAACCTCATGAGTGGATTCGTTCCGCACAATAATAAAGGTTGAACGGTACTAGTCTCGGATATAAGATATGAATATTATTTATTGAGCAATAAATAAATTTATTCATGGATATTTAAATCTTAAATACACGGAATAAATAATACTAAGATGGAGAAATATTATTTGATATAATATAGAATAATATTGGGAGTGCAATTTTATTTATATAGTGGAAAATAAATAAAATTAATATTGATAAGAATTAATAGATTTGGGTTGGACCCAATTTAATTTTCAATATTGAAGCCCAATATTTATTCTCCTTATGATCCCCTACGTAGCCTATATAAGCACTAGATGGTCTTCACTTTTCAAGAGAGAATTAATTGACCTACGGAATTCATAAAGTCTTGAGAGTGAGGAGGATCCATAGAGTTCGATAGATCGTCGCCCACACGACGTTCGAACGGAGTGCTAGGAATACGCGGGAAGATCACAAGGTCGTCAACCGATTTCGTTTCTCCGTACAACGAATCGAAGGTATAATCGTGAAACCCCTTCTATGATTATTTGCGTTGAATAATTGTGATATATACATGAACGCACGATCCGGGAACGTCGAGACCAGGATACGGGGATCTCGCGATCCCCGTCGGGATCGAGGAAGGGGCGGCCGAACCCTAGGGTTCGACCGCCGGCGCGCGGGCGTGAGGAGAGCCCCGGCTGGACGCCGGGGTGAGCGATCGACGTGAAGTCGATCGCTGGGGGTTCGGCCGTGGGCTGGTGCCACGGCGGATCGAAACCCCCGGCCTCCCTCCGCCGGTGGTGCGCGCAAAGGGAGAAGGCCGCGGCTGGGGCGATCGAACCCTAGTTCGATCGCCGGGAACCGTCGCGGCTTCGCGCCGCGACTGGTGGTTCCCCTCCCGTCGGATGGCGGCGGTGAGTCGCCGGACTCACCGCCAAGGGGTTGTTCCGAACAGCCCCGGCGATCGCCATGCACGGCGATCGCGAACCCCGCGGATGGGGTTCGGCTAGGGTTTAGCCGCGGGTTCATCCCGCGGCGATGCTCTCGTCGAGCCCGGTTCTTCGCGTGGTGTTCGCGTTCGTAATTTCCGACTCGTGGGAGAAAATCGGCTGGGGGCGGGCTGCGTGTCTTCGGGCGCGTAGTCTCCAAAGGTCGGACTCCTGCGGATGAGTCGGTGTTCGTGCGAACTCCGGCGACGGGTTTTCGGTCGGGTTATCGGTTCCGCATAAATTTTGATAGCCCGGGACATCGAATCCCAGCAATTGGTATCAGAGCGTTTGGTTTCGTGTTCATGTATATGTTCGATTATTGTTCTACCTTGCAGGATTTCCGGCTATCATGGTTGGATTTAATTAATTGTTTTTAATTAATTATCATGATTAATAAACTCTCGGACATGTCGAGATTCGTTTTGTGTGGTTGAATGTTGTAATAGTAAAAATTCGGGGGTTGACCGAATTTAGGATTTATTATTACGCACTTTATTTTCCGGAAAATGTATAGGGTCGATTTCATGTATAGAATCGATACCGGAATTTTTTGTAATTTTAATTACGTTGGTTCGATGATGAGACGATCGCCGGAAGACGAAGACGTGTGACGAAGACGAAGAGGACGAAAAACCGGGGGGGTCGATCATCCCCATGATCGATCCCCATGAGGATCGATCGACCCCATCCCGGGGGCTGCCCGCTAGGGTTTCCGGCCACGCCGGCCACCGGTGGTGGTGGCGCGTGGGCTGGGGGCGGCGGTGGTGGTGGTCCCGGGCGGTGGAGGTCGACGGTGGGGATGGCGTGGGATCTCCCAATCCCATGCTATTCCTACCAAGATCTACTTTCCTAATTGATTCGGTTTTCCTATTTGAGTACTTTCCTTTTAGGAAACTCTCATGGATTAGGAAAAGAATTAATTTAAATTAATTTTATTTCTATTGATTTATTTCCTTCATGGAATTATTCATAGATTAGAAATTTAATTAATTTAGTACTAAATTTATTTTTCCTATTTGATTATTCCTACTCATGGGAATATTCATGGATTAGGAATAAAAATAAATTTGAAAAGTAGTGAGTCCTAATTTATTTTATTTCCTTGTTCTATTATAGATGTCTTCTAGAATATTCCAATTTTAATTGGATAGATTATTCTAGAGATTTAATAGAACTAGATAGGAAAATAAATAAATAAAAATATTAATAATATTTAATTTTATTTTTGATATATTCAATTGACTTAATTTTCGAATTAAGTAACTTTTGGATTAATTGAAAATAAATAGATTTAAATATTGGAAATTAATATTCTCGTCACATGGAGCATTCAAGAAACGAAGACTGAAGACTAGAGGATGCATACGAAGATAAAGCCATGATAGTCGGGAAAATAATTTCTCTAGCATTATTTTGACTATGTGATCTATGTGCTTTACTGCTTTCATGCATGCTATATGTGTTTATTTTTATGCACTAGATAGCGTATCCCTTTATCGTAAAAAGCTAAGTGGGAGAGGGGATGGAAACATTCCCATGGTCTCCATCACTGTTCTCTTGGTGACTTTTATGGACTTTCGAAGTTCATATAGACAAGTCATTGGAGGAGAATTCTTGTAATTCCTCTTACAAGAAACATTGATCGAGTTTATCAAACAATGCCTAATTTGTCTTTCTGAAACTGACTTCAAGTCGACTCATTCTCACCCCGGGGAGTGGAATGGAGCCAGAGCCACTTGGTCATGTGGATGACACAAATTAGAGACTTTCGTGCCATTCTTTGATAGGTGGGTCGTTTGTCTGCTCGGCTCCCTCATTTATGAGAGATAGGGTCGCTCGCATGGTGAATCACTGGTTAGAAACTTCGAGTTTCACTTATGATTCTCCGAGTCTTGATTTACGAAATCGAATGGATCTTGTAATTGGGAGTCAATTATAAAAATCTTTTGGTGTAGTAAACGTCCACACCACGTGGCTTGCTATACCGACGGATTTTGGATTAATTGATGTAGACAGTTATAAGTGATTGTGAAGAGTTGTGAAATTGTCGTAAACGTCCACACCACGTGGCTTGCGGTGACGTAGCAATTCTAAGCGATTTACTTTAGTGCTGAGTGATGGTTTACACTTAGATACGCGTCATAGTATTCTTCCCCACGAAGTTACGCTATGATTGATGTATGACCGAAGAAAAACTAATTGCTAAATCATTTGGGTGGGTAAACGTCCACACCACGTGGCTTGCTTTACCTGATGGGATTTTAGACGCAATTAGTAATTTAATGATATTATTTGAGGGAGATAATATCGGACATTAAATTGATTGTTTGTTTACATGTGCTTATAGGTTTAGAGAATAACTATGAATCCACTTTCTGTGATACTCAAGGAACATAAACTCACTGGTCCCAATTATATTGATTGGAAGAGAAATTTGGACATTGTCCTGATTGCTGAAGAGTACAAGTTTGTACTCTCTGATAAATGCCCTGCTGAGCCCACGGCTGCCTCGACTGATGAGGAAAAGGCAACATATCGGAAGTGGAAAAAGGCTGATGAAATGGCTAGGTGTTATATTTTGGCTTCCATGTCAAATGTACTCCAAACCCAACATGAGCCGATGGACACTGCCCGGGATATGATGACCAACCTCAAGGAGATGTTTGGGGAGCAGGATCGTGCGGCAAGGCAAGAAGCCATGAGAGTCCTTATGTCGACTACTCAGTCTGAAGGAACGCCCGTTGGGGAGCACGTTCTTAAGATGATGAGTTTGTTGAATGAACTTGAGGTCCTAGGAGCTTCCATTGATGATGAGACGCAAGTCGACATCATACTCCAGTCTCTGACCCCTAAGTTTGAGCAGTTTCGTATGAGCTATAATATGGGTAAACTATCTTATACTCTTGCGCAACTCCTGACTGAACTGAAGGCGGCAGAGGGGATCTACAAGAAGGGCAAGTCTCAAGCGCTTGTAACTACCAAGCCCAAAAGCTTGAAAGCTATTGGAGGTAGGGGCAAGAAAAGGAAGCAAGCCATAAAACCCAGTGGTGCCAAGAGGAATGGACCACGAGTGGGGGCTAGTAAGCCAAAGGGCTTGTGCTTCCGATGCAAGAAGTCTGGACACTGGAAGTCTGAATGTCCTCTCAGAGGTACGAATTTTTCTTTAGTCGTAAAAACATAGTCAGCGGTATTATCTACCAGAATTCTGGTGTGTAGATATGGAACCACTGACGGTATGTGCATTTCTTTAAATGCAGGGGTTCCAGAAAACCCGGCGACTTAGAGAAGAAGAGTTCGAGTCTACATGGGCGAAGCTGTTGGGGTAGCAGCGGTTGCAGTGGAAGACATTTATCTGTTTTAAGTTTTCATTTCAGTTATTGCTTATGTACCCCTTTATTTTGAAAAAGAACTTCGTTCTGGTTTTCTTTATTATTAATGGATATTTTATTTCTTTAATCATTTGATGGTTTGGATAAGAAATAATGGTGATATCTATTATGGTACATTAGATAGCAATATGTGAATAATGAATCCTTAGTCTACCACGATGCAACAAACCGTTATGTATAACTTGTTTTACTTGTTAGATGTATTTCTCTTATTAATCATTATACTTGTGAATTCTTGAACTTGGTAGTATCTATTCAAAAGGGATTCAAAAGGTCGAAATTGATTTAATCAATTATGGTTGGAGGAATGGACCTCCCGACCTAAGAATCGATCTTGATAGATGATACAACTGAGTTGACCTTTCTTGATAAAGGATGGAATTCGGACAAGTATAGAAAATGATTGATGATTAATGCGGTATGTGTAATTAGAGAAGATACGAGTCATTCCTTCAAGAATACTCGAAGATGGATTAGACTACTTGTTGTGCCATAAAAGCGGAGTGTTTTTTAACACAAAGCCATTATGGGGAACCCTCAAAGTATATCCGTTGAAAGCCTGCGACTTGTTCGCGGAGGCTATCACCTATCTAAATAACACATAGCATAAATCAAAGATTGAGATCAAGTCTCAAAAGACTACACCATACACTGATGTGTAGACATGGTGTGTCAGGAATAAGAAATGGGATTCTAATAGTAAAAGAACAAGTTTGTTCGGAACTACCTATGATCTATGGATATTTCTGGATGCAACGGCACATTCTATGTGGTTGTAGAATATCCTAGAAGAACAAGTAATTGTATGTTCAATAGTACTACGAACCAGATGGGTATCCTAACCCGGTTCTTAGAGGAAGACTATTAGATGAACAACAAATGCCCTAACTGACAAAGTACTTTAAAATGAGGAAAGGAGAGACTGAGAACCAGCCTGACCGAGTAGCGATACACCACTAACTGCACCTAATGTTATTACTGTTATACACCGGAACGCCATTGCAGTGGGAGGTTGTTAATCAACCAGAGATGTTCATAAGACTGGAGGAGTTTTGAACTCTGGATCCAGTATACATGAAATCGATCCCTAGGTCTGCATAGATTTGCGAGAAAGGTGTGTTAGAGACGTAATGGAAACAAAGGTGGTGTTTCTCGGAATTTTGTGTAGATAACACTTCATCATTGGCAACAATGTAAAAGTGTTGTCAGACATAAAATAGAGGTTGTCTAAATAAATCGAGATATAAGATTAAGATGAAGTTGGATCATGTTCTTAGAAATCTTTCGATCTCTGGATAAGAACATTTGTACTTCTCTTAAGATATCTTATACGATTATGGTTTGTTTTAAACATGCACAATTCTGAGAAAGGTTATTGCCTTTCGGGAACAGAATGCATCTATCTAAAGGTATGTGTTTCGAACACATGAAGAAGATGGATATGAACAAAGCAGTTACCTACACTTCAAGTGTGGAGAGCTTTGTAGATGCAATGTTGAAAAACAAGAACCTGATATCAACTATGCAGTTAGCGTAGTGGGAGGATATCAAAGTAATCTGGATAAGAAATATTCGAATGCTGTAAAGTACTTGGAAGTACTGGATTACTGGCAAAACGAAATCTTCTTAGATTACAGTTTCTCAGATCAAAAATCGGAGAAAGACCAGTGTAAGTCGATATCAGGCTATGTGTTCACTTTTAGAAGAGGTGGAACCTAAGGATGAAAGAGTGATAAGCGTGATGCTTCTCGGACTCTATCATAAACCGAATAGCAGCCTCAGAGGCAGCGGAAGTTTTGGTTAGGTTCCGGAATGACCTCTGAACTTGGATATGATTCTTGGTTCACCAAAGGCTATGTAAATAGCGGTGCGTGAAGAACTGGAAGAAGTCATAAGTTCGAAAAGTGATGATAACACATAGAGCCAGTACCACCTGATACGAGTCATCGTCAGAGAGACGACGCAGTAGTCACCAAGATAACTTCAGAGCGGCAACCTAGATTGCTCATTCACACAATACTTCTGGGAAGTATAACTTAAGCACGTGATGAGTATGGGAGTCGGGAGTTTGGAGGAAATGACTAGACCTTAGTACAAGTGGGAGATTGTTGGAGTTGTGTACTTAATGTCTAGATTTAAGTACCGGTAAACTCCCCGTCATGGCATTTAACCTATTTTATTAATAAACAATTATTTGCAATTAATTATTATTAATTAATTATGCAAAATATAGTCCTGGATTTTATACGTTGAAGTTAGTATGGTGTTGCATGGGCACACAGAAGATCATACTATCGGTTACTCGTATTTAATCGAACAGTTGCTCACGACCTAGATGGACACGGACCAATCCATCGGTATAGTCGTTGTGTGAGAGAGAAAATAATTTATCTTAATTATTTTATCACACTTGTACACTTGGTGTATTGGGCGGATCGCTTGAGATTTATTGATTAGGATTGCCTTGGATAATCAAATTAAATCTCAGAGTATTTTATTCTTAATCCCCGAAATTATTGCGGGTGTGTATATTTAATACTAGTGACTTTGATTTTCCAAAGGAATTAACCGATTTAATTATTGGGTTAATTACCGGCTAAGTTGGGTCACTATATTTTATATACGACATGCCGTGAATACTTGACGGGAAAGTGTATCCCGTAAGGGTTGATAATATCCCCGAGATGAGTTCATAAGGAATTATTGTGTAAACCTCATGAGTGGATTCGTTCCGCACAATAATAAAGGTTGAACGGTACTAGTCTCGGATATAAGATATGAATATTATTTATTGAGCAATAAATAAATTTATTCATTGATATTTAAATCTTAAATACACGGAATAAATAATACTAAAATGGAGAAATATTATTTGATATAATATAGAATAATATTGGGAGTGCAATTTTATTTATATAGTGGAAAATAAATAAAATTAATATTGATAAGAATTAATAGATTTGGGTTGGACCCAATTTAATTTTCAATATTGAAGCCCAATATTTATTCTCCTTATGATCCCCTACGTAGCCTATATAAGCACTACATGGTCTTCACTTTTCAAGAGAGAATTAATTGACCTACGGAATTCATAAAGTCTTGAGAGTGAGGAGGATCCATAGAGTTCGATAGATCGTCGCCCACACGACGTTCGAACGGAGTGCTAGGAATACGCGGGAAGATCACAAGGTCGTCAACCGATTTCGTTTCTCCGTACAACGAATCGAAGGTATAATCGTGAAACCCCTTCTATGATTATTTGCGTTGAATAATTGTGATATATACATGAACGCACGATCCGGGAACGTCGAGACCGGGATACGGGGATCTCGCGATCCCCGTCGGGATCGAGGAAGGGGCGGCCGAACCCTAGGGTTCGACCGCCGGCGCGCGGGCGTGAGGAGAGCCCCGGCTGGACGCCGGGGTGAGCGATCGACGTGAAGTCGATCGCTGGGGGTTCGGCCGTGGGCTGGTGCCACGGCGGATCGAAACCCCCGGCCTCCCTCCGCCGGTGGTGCGCGCAAAGGGAGAAGGCCGCGGCTGGGGCGATCGAACCCTAGTTCGATCGCCGGGAACCGTCGCGGCTTCGCGCCGCGACTGGTGGTTCCCCTCCCGTCGGATGGCGGCGGTGAGTCGCCGGACTCACCGCCAAGGGGTTGTTCCGAACAGCCCCGGCGATCGCCATGCACGGCGATCGCGAACCCCGCGGATGGGGTTCGGCTAGGGTTTAGCCGCGGGTTCATCCCGCGGCGATGCTCTCGTCGAGCCCGGTTCTTCGCGTGGTGTTCGCGTTCGTAATTTCCGACTCGTGGGAGAAAATCGGCTGGGGGCGGGCTGCGTGTCTTCGGGCGCGTAGTCTCCAAAGGTCGGACTCCTGCGGATGAGTCGGTGTTCGTGCGAACTCCGGCGACGGGTTTTCGGTCGGGTTATCGGTTCCGCATAAATTTTGATAGCCCGGGACATCGAATCCCAGCATCTAGGTCGTGAGCAACTGTTCGATTAAATACGAGTAACCGATAGTATGATCTTCTGTGTGCCCATGCAACACCATACTAACTACAACGTATAAAATCCAGGACTATGATTTGCATATATTAATTAATAATAATTAATTGCAAATAATTGTTTATTAATTAAATAGGTTAAATGCTATGATCGGGAGTTTACCGATACTTAAATCTAGACATTAAGTACACAATTCCAACATGAATCACTGGTTAGAAACTTCGAGTTTCACTTATGATTCTCCGCGTCCTGATTTACAAAAATCGAATGGATCAAGTAATTGGAAGTCAATTGTAAAAATATTTTGGTGTAGTAAACGTCCACACTATCGTGGCTTGCTGCACTGAATGGGATTTTGGATCGATTGATGTAGACAGTTATAGAGGGTAGTAAAGGAGCGTATGTTAACGTAAACGTCCACACTATCGTGGCTTGCGGTGAATATGCGTGTCCCAAACAATCTTCTTAGATACTGAGTAATGGTTTACACTTAGGTACGCTTCTTAGTATTCTTCCCATCGAAGTAACGCTAATGATGATGTACGACCGAAGAAAATCTAATTGCTAAATCATTTGGGTAGGTAACCGTCCACACTATCGTGGCTTGCCATATCTGATGGGATTTTAGATGTGATTAGTGGTTTAATGATATTATTTGAGGGAGATAATATCGGAGATTAAATCGATTGTTTGTTGTTATATGTGCTCATAGATTATGGATGGCCTTGAACCCACTTTATGTGATACGTAAGGATTTTAACTCACTGGTCCCTAAATGTAATGATTGGAATAGAGATCTAGACATTACCCAAACTGTTAAAGAGTGCAAGGTTGTACTCAGTGAGCTTTGTCCTCCCGAGCCTATTGACGTAGGCGGCTAGACAAGAAGCGATGAGGATACTCATAAAGGCCAGTCACTTCGAGGAAACGCTTAAACACGTTTTCGAGATGATTGACCTTTTGGACGAGTTGAGACGGAAATCGCAAGCTCTTGTAGCCAATGCCAAAGGTTTCGAACCTAAGGGCAAGATAGGGGAAAAAGGAAAAGCAAGCAAAGAAACCCAGTGGTCCTAAGCTACTTGGACCACTAGATGGGACGAGAAAGCCATGAGGCAAGTGTTCTCGATGCAAACAGTCTGGGTACTGGAAGTCTGATTATCCTCTCAAAAGTACGAAATTTTCTTTAGTCGTGAAACATAGTCAGTGGTATTGTCTACCGGAACCTGGTGTGTAGATATGGAACCACTGACGGTATGTGCATTTTAAATGCAAGGGTTCCAGAAAACCCGACGACTTAGAAAAGAAGAAATCGTAGTCTACATGGGCAATGCTGTGGAGGAGGCAGCAGTTGCAGTGGAGGACATTTTATAGGATTTCATTTTGGGTTATTGCTTTTATGTACCTTTCAAATTAGAAAGAACTTTGTTCTGGATTTCTAATAAATGGATATTTTATTTCTTTTAATCATTTGATGATTATAAGAAGAAATAATGATATTATCTATTTTGGTACATTAGCTAGCAATATATAAATGATGAATCCTGAGTCCACCACGATGCAACGAACCGTTATACATAACTCGTTTTACTAATAAGAGATTTCTTTATTAAATCATTTATACTTGTGGATTCTTATGCTAAGTCATATTTATTCAAATAAGAAGTTCAAAGGTCGAAAATTGATTGTAAGATCAATTAAGTTGAAGGAGTGGACCTTCCGACCTAATAATCTAATTTGGAAGATAATACGACTAAGCAATCCTTTATGGATATAAGATATAAGATCCGGACAAGTATTAGAATTGATTGACTCTGATGTATGATCAGAGCTTGGGATTGGATCCCAAGTGACTACACCATACAGTCCTCTGTACAAATGGTGTGTCGGAAATAAGAAATGGAACTCTTATAGAAATAGTAAAAGCTTGAGTTATACGGAACTACCTATGTTCTATAGATATGTCTTGGTAACAACGGCGCATTTCAATGCGGTTGTAGAATATCTTAGAAGAACAAAAGATGTGTGTTCGATAGTACTATTAACCAGAAGGACGTTATAAGTTCTAACGCCCGGTTCTTAGAGGAAGACTATTAGATGAACCACAAGCCCAAAGTGACGTAATATTTTTTTTGAAAGAGAGAAAACGATAAAGACTTAGAACCAGCCGAACCGAGTAGCGGTACACCACTAACTGCACCTACTGTTATTACTGTTTATACACCGGAATGCCGTTGTAGTGGGAGGTTGTGTGACAACCGGAGATATTCATAAGACTAGGAGAGTTTTCGGACTCTGGACCTAGTATACATGAAATCGATCCCTGGATCTACATAGAGGCAGTAATACATCTAAATGTGCCTTCTTAGAGAACAATAAGGATTATTGTTAAAAGGCGAGATCATTTAGAGTACAAGCTTAGTTGATCCATTTATGGATTTTAACAAAGCTAGAGTTCGTGGAACTTGCGCATTGATGAGATAGTCCATTTGATGGATTCATCAAAAGGCATTAACGAATCGTGTGTATGGGAAACGTGATGGAAACAAGGTGGTGTTTCTCGGAGGTTTTATGTAGATAAAATGATGGTTGTCTAGAAAAATCGATATATGAGATAAAGAAGAAGTTAGAGCATGTTCTTAAGATCCAGGATCTCAAGAAAAGAACATTGTACTTCTCTAGATATCTTATACGATTATGGTTCGTTTTAACATGCAAGATTCCGAGAAAGGTTCATTACCTTTCAGAGAAGGAATGCATCTATCTAAGGATATGTGTTTTGGAACACAAAAGGAGATAGAAGCAATGAAAGCGGATTCCTACACTTACAGTGAGGAAAGCTTAATAAATGCATTGTTGAAAACAAAAACCTGATATCGGCTATGCGGTTAGCATAGTGGGAGGATATCAAGGTAGTCCTGGAAAGGAATATTCGACTGTTGTAAGGAACATTTAAAGTACTTTCGAAGTACTAGAAACTATGTTCTGGATTACGGAGCAGACAAGCATATCCTTTGGATTACATTCTCTTAGATTTCTAATCGAATGAGGACCGGTGTAAGTCGATATCAGGCTATGTGTTTCACTATTGAAGGAGAAGGAGTTTTAACATGGAAGAGTGATAAGCACGATGCTTTTCGGACTCTACCATGGGTAACCAAATAAGCGGCCTCAGAGGCAGCGGAAGTTTTGGTATAACTCCGGGATAATCTCTGGGACTTAGATGTGATTCTTAATTTGCAAAAGGCTATGTAAATAGCGGTGCGATGGCAAATGGTAAGATCACAAGTCCATAAGTGTAAGATAACACATAGTGCAAGTACCACCTGATACGAGTCATCGTCGAGGGAGACGACGCTGTAGTCACCAAGATAACTTCAGAGCGGCAACCTAGATTGCTCATTCACATAGTACTTCTTGGAAGTACAACTTAAGCACGTGATGAGTATGGGAGTCGGGAGTTTGGAGGAAATGACTAGACCTTAGTACAAGTGGGAGATTGTTGGAGTGGTGTACTTAATGTCTAGATTTAAGTAACGGAAACTCACGATCCATTGCCACTAATCTATTTAATTAAATAAACAATTATTTACGTTTAATTATTTATAATTAAATATATGCAAATTATAGTCCTGGATTCTATACGTTGTAGTTAGTATGGTGTGTCGGGCCCACACAGAAGATAATGCTATCGGTTACTCGTATTTAATCGAACAGTTGCTCACGACCTAGATGGACACGGACCAATCCATCGGTATAGTCGTTGTGTGAGAGAGAAAATAATCTGTCTTGATTATTTTATCACACTTGTACACTTGGTGTATTGGGCGGATCGCTTGAGATTTATCGATTAGGATTGCCGGCGACAATCGATTTAAGTCTTAGTGTATTTTATTCTTAATCCCCGATACTATTGCGGGTGTGTATATTTAATATAAGTGAATTTGATTTTCCAAAGGAATTAACCGATTTAATTATTGGGTTAATTACCGGTTAAGTTGGGTCGCTATATTTTATATATGACATGCCGTGAATACTTGACGGGAAAGTGTATCCCGTAAGGGTTGATAATATCCCCGAGATGAGTTCATAAGGAATTATTATGTAAACCCTGCAGGTGGATTTGTTCCGCATAATAATTAAGGTTGAATGGTACTAGTCTCGGATATAAAAGATGAATAAATTAATTAGCAATAAATTAATTTTATTCATGGATATTTATATCTTAAATACACGGAATAAATAATACTAATGGAGATATATTATTTGATATAATATGGTTTAATATTGAGAGTGCAATTAATTTATATAGTGGAAAATAAATTAATTAATAATAGTAAGGATTAATAGATTTGGGCTTAGGCTCAATTTAATCACTATTATTGGAAACCCAATATTCCACCTCCTAAAGATCCCCTACGTAGCCTATAAAAGCACTACATGTTCTTCTCTATTCTCATAACTTGAAGATCAAAATTTTAGAGAGAGAAAGGAGAGAAGGAGATCCATAGAGTTCGGAGGATCGTCGCCCACCCGACGTTCGAACGAGTGCAAGGAATACGTGGGAAGATCTCAAGGTCATCATAATATCTCGTTTCTCCGCACAACGAATCGAAAGGTGAATTAAATTTCCGCAATTTAATTCAAGTTTATTGAATCAATTATCGAAAACAAGATCCAAGGATCGAACCTCGGATTAGACGAACGATCACGCGGTGGTGGTGAAACCACCGGACCGCGGGATCGCCCGGCTAGGTTTTCGAGGGCGCGCGGAGGAGAGACCCGCGGCTGGGCCGCGGGCATGCGATCGATCTTACAATCGGTCGCTGGGGGCGCGGGCTGGTGCCGCACCCCACCCCACCTCGACGGTGGGGACCTCCCAGGCGGCGGCGAGTCGCCGGACTCGCCGCGGGGGCTGCTGGGCAGCCCCACCCCAATCGATCGATCGATGCGATCGGTAATCGCATGGAGCCCCGCTCGCGGGGGCTCGGCTAGGGCAGCGGCGTGCCTTCGGGTGCGTCGTGTCCTCGGTCGTGCTCCGGCGCGTGCTGATTAAAGTCGTTTTGTAGCGTCACAAATCAAATAAAATAATCGAACTAGTTGCTAAAGCAACTCGCCCGAGTCGATCTCTCGAGGAACACTACTATCGGCGTAAAAGCGTTTATTCGTTTGCAACTAAGTAAAGAAAAGAAATAGCATAATGCGTGAGTTGATTTGGCTTTTGTTTTAATCTAAAGTTACCTAGGGAATTTGAAAAGACGAGAAAGTAAGTACGAAAGCGAGAAATAGAATTTTTAAATCAAAGGAGGTTGAACTAGGGTTTCGGGAATTTCAATTCTATACTTCGGTTATGAATTCGATTTTATCAAATAGAACGAATACGTCCGTCGCCGGTTGGCACCAATTCAATATCGAAATTTAAATTCAAATCCTAGTAGGAAGAATCGATCAACCCTAACCCTAGGCAAGGAATTTAGCTATGCATGATTTTAAATGAAGAACAATTAAAGTGTTGAAAAGATGAATTCATAAAATCGATTTCCGGAAAATAAAAATAAAAACAACCAAACAATTAACCGAAAAAGAAATTGAAGAACAAGCAATGAAAAGTAAAGAAATCTTACTACGATTAATATCCAAGAACAAGCATAGGCACCCGTCGGAGGCTAATCCAACTTTTGCCGAGATTCGATTACAAGAAAAATCCAAGATGCAAAGCGTGAATTCAAAACCTAAGAGCTACGAGTTCTCCCACGTTCTTTTTCAAGTCCCAAAATTAAAGTCTCAAAAAGTGTCCTTAAACCTAGGTACGAAAACCTGCTAAATAGTTTCGAAAACTCGGAGGTCAACCACGGTCAATGCTGGAAAAGGATGGCGAGCGACCGCTAGGGAGGGGGGTGCGATCGCTCGCGCTGACTGGCAGGCGAGCGCCTGGCTGGGAAGCGTTCGCCTGGTGGGGACAGTGGGGGATCAGAATCTGGACAAGGGGCAAGCGATCGCCTGGCATGGGGGGGGCGATCGCTCGCGGCGGAGGAGGCGATCGCTCGGTGAGGGAGGCGATCGCCTGGTGTCTTTGGCAGGTTCCCTGGAATCTGCCATGCGATCGCTTGGGGGGACATGGGCGATCGCCTGCTTCTGGCTGCACCGAACTTCGCTTCGACTCGACTCGTTCTAGCTCCTTTCTTCGTCCTTTTCGACATCCGCAAGCTCACGTACCTGCAAGCTCAACAAGCGCATCAACGTACCAAAGCCACGAGAAATAAACCAAGAAACAACTACTATGAAACGACTTCTCACACAAATGGACATAGAAAATCGACACAAAATCACCGACATCAACTCCCCCACACTTAGCTTCTTGCTTGTCCTCAAGCAAGCAATCATAAAAGCGAGAAGTACGTCCCAAACACATACATGCCAATTACTCACTCGAATTCTCAAAACCACGAATAAATCCTCGATGCGTACGGAAAAGGTAAAGTGAACAACCATCGACCCACAATGAATCAGACATAATAAAGATCACCTAAGCATCATCACATGTCACAATAACAAGTTCCCTCGCAAAGATTCACTCTTTCTTCTTTAACTCTCAAGAGTAGGTCACTCATAAGCACACACAAGCGAAAGAACAAGAAGTAAACTTGTGTATTAAACCAAGGAAAGCACGAGAGGATCAACGATGAGCTTCAAATAACATCAAATGCACCTAAGGACACCAACTAAATACATGCTCAAATTGCACTCTCCACTAATCAAGGTCTACTATCTTAAGAATCATGGGTGATCGACAAAAATAGGTGTAACGGGGCTCGGCTAAAGGTATTCGGGAATATTTGGGAAAGAGTGGACTAACTCGTACAAGAACGTACCTCCAACACAATCAAATATCCGTCTCGCGCACAACACCCCCTTCCACACCATATGCAAAAAACGAACTCATCAAAGCCACGTCAAACATCCGAGCAATTAATTAATACTATCATTCGACTCTTTTTATTATTCCTCTTTTTTTTTTTTTTTTTTTTTTTTTTTTTTTTTTTTTTTTTTTTTATTAGAGACTTATAACATGTCTCGATTCTTTTCTATTTTTTTGGGGAGACTATTGTCTCATTTTTTTTTTTCTCATTTTTTTTTTTTTTTTTTTTGGAGACTTATAACACGTCTCGAATTATTACAAAAAGCAATATCGTATCAACACCTTATATCCCCAAACACAATACCTCACTTCTCTCCTCCACGAAATATAGGACAACAAGAAAAGGCTAAATGTAGGCTCCACGGGGCTACTAGGGTGTCCCACGACGGGCTCGGGGTCAAAACATCGAAAAGCGGCTAAAAATGGTAATCCTAGTCGATCAATACCCAATCATATTCAAAATCAAGTAATTTATGACGTACAAGTCTCAAGTAACAACCTAAACATGCTTTAGCTATCTCTAGTCCATACGGGTGCATAAGATGTAGAACAAAGAAAATGAGAAGCTCAAGAAATCAAGAAATCAACGAGAAGTGTCACACAACGAAGAAAGCTATAATGGCTCAAATTCTCACAAGGTCATTTGGAAAGTGAAACGATGACATGCAATTATCTCAAGGTCACTTTACGGTGTCTAATCACGGAATCAACAATTATTCATAAACCGACCTCTAGCATCAAAAATCTATTGTACTCCAAGAATCGAAATAAAGCAACTAACAAGCATGGAGAACATAGCAAGAATACTTTCATGAAAATCGTATCTCAACAAAGGGGGAGCGATCACAACTAACATAAAACAAGTAGAAGAACACAACTAAAGCACGACAAATCACGTAGAAAGATAGGAGAAAGAGAAGAAGAAGGCAAACCCCCCCCCCCACACTTGGGCTAATCTATGTCCTCGTGGATGAAGCACCCTCCTAGGTAAGCACGCGTCCAAAGAAAGTTGACCTCGGGATGTCCACAAGTGAGGGGTAAACAACCTACACACCAAAAACTAAAAGAAAACCACAAAAGCAAACCAGGTAATAAAAAGGAAACAAGAAAGAAGACACGACTCACGAAACTGAAAAACAAAGAAAAACTATATACATACCGCGACCGTACGAAAGTACGGTCGATCCTCACGGCTCGGGTGGTGGATACTGTGGCCCTCGGAACATGGCCATCATCTGAGCGTACTGGGAGACGTGATAAGCGTGCTCGGTTTCCTCACGGGCCTGCCGGCGGGCATTCTCGGCCACATAGTAATCATGATGAGTGGCCTGCTGAGTCTCGATCCGGTCGAGCCGACCATTGAAATGGTTATACTGAAGAGTGGCTTGGGCCTCCATCCGGGTGAACCGTTCATCAATGTAGGTCCGAGTAGCTCCCGAGGTCGTCCGAAAGTCTTCCCGCATATCATACTCGATCTCCCTCCTACTAGTCTCCGCGTCCTCGAAACTAGTGCGCATATCTTGGAATTGGTTGATCATGTCATGGAAACCGGCGGTATATGACGGGTACCGCGGGTAGGGAGTCGGATCTCCATACCCCGAGGCATATCCTGGCTGCGGTAGCTGAGACGGGGGCTGAACCGGGGGTACGGTGCTAGTCGAGGCGGCATTCCTCGGAGCTCCTTGCGCGATACGTGCAGAATGAGGGCGGAACTGGCCGTCCTGGTCGAGGAGATGAGAACCGTGAAGCTCCTGCAAATCAATCGGCCGGGGTTCCGAGTTGTAGTCATCCGGAAGTGTGTCGGGGTCGTCCAGGTCAATCCAAGTAAAGGAATGGGCCAAGGCAGTCGCAATGTAGAAGAAGGATGCATGATGGGCTCCTCGCTCGACTGTCCTCTTCATCTGCCCTAACATGTAGTCGGTGGGAGAAGAAGGGTATCCCTTGTATGCGCGCTCGAGAAGGTAAAGCTCCGATTTGTTCACTTTGTTAGCTTCATCTTTTCCGGAGATATTGTAGGCGATGAAGCGATGCACGAGGAGCAGGGCCGGGTCGGCAATTTGGATACTCTTTCCGGTATAAGTGGGGACCGAGGTAATGGCCTGCCATGCCGCATTCTTGTCTATTTTGTCGGGGATTGCCCTCTGAGCATCATCAATGGGGAATTCGAAGCACACCTCAAACGATTCTGCGTTGATCCGAGCTTCCCTGCCTAAAAGCCGACACGTGTAGATTCGCCCATTCGAGTGCTTCTCAAAGGTGCATAGCATCTCTAGGCCAAGGGACGTCGAATATCCGAAGTCTTCTTGTGCGATAGTCCACAATCCCAACAATTTCAAATACTTCTTCACATCGTCGTACACCCCCAACTTCCTAACTAGAGACCAATCAAAGGGGCGGGGGTACTCAAATTCGTGTTTGCGAAAGGCGAGAAGCCGTTCACCTTCCTTGTGACTATAGATGGGGAAGTCGGCACCGTAAGTATCCCGGAGGTCGGTCCGACGATTTGCCGGGGGCTGCTGTGGTGCCCGAGGAGGGGCTGGCTGTTCATTGTCGGAGTCGGAAGCCACGGTGGATGGACCTTCGTCGGTCCGAGCCTTCTTTGAGGCCGGAGCCTTCCTCTTGCTTCGAGTGTTAGCCATATCGAAAGAGTTCACGGGACTGCCGTGGACTAAGCCGAGGAGCGGAACGGGGCTGCCGAGAGACGGAACGGGGCTGTCGAGTACTCCCGGGACTGCCGTGAATTAGTCTCGGAACGGTGTACGGGTCGTCGAACTTGAACTCGGAATGCCCCCCACGGGTATGCCGTGAACTAAGCCGAGGAGCGGAACGGGGCTGCCGAGAATAGTCGAGAGTCGGGATTGCCGACTTCGGAATTGAAACGGAAAAAATCGAACTAACCGGACGTTCACGGGATTGCCGTGAATCGAATCGAAGCCGGGGTCTGAGCTGCCGAGGGTGAACGCCCGGCGGTGACGGGTCTAGGCGGCTGAGCTCGGAGCAGGTGGGTCGGCGGCGACGGGTCTGGGCAGTGAGGTAGCTGTCGGACGGCGGCGGGGTTGCTCACGGGACTGCCGTGGTGGATCGATGTGGGTCGACGGCGGCGGGGGTGGTCGGAACTGACGACGGCGGCGGCTGACTTGGGCGGCTGATGGACGGCGATGGTGTGGCTGCGGTAGAAGGCGGCTGAAGGCGAGCTCGGAGCAGTGGTTGTCGGGCGGGGGCTGCGGTGGAGGTGAATGGTGGCCGGAACTGTCGACGGCGACGGCTGTTAGGGCGGCTGATGGTCGGCGGTTCTGGGCGGCTGATGGGGAGGTGGGTGCGATCGCTGCAAGAAAGACAAAGAGCAAGGAGTGAAAAGAAAAAAACGGAGGCGGATTGAAACTAGGGCTTCTCCCTCTCTTACAAATTTTAAAAATAGAAATTTTAATTAAATTAAAAAAAAAAAAAAAAATTTTTTAAATTCAGGGGGAAGCGAGCGCTCCCCCACACCAGGCGATCGCCTGCTCCAAAGTAGGCGCTTCCTGGAATGGGCACCAGGCGATCGCAGCCAAGGATGAGGCGATCGCTTGCCGGAAATTCCAGGTTCCTGGAATTTGAGGCGAGCGCTTCCTGGAATGGGCGATCGCCTACTCCGAGCTGAAATCCGAGCCGTCTCTTTTTCACCGTGTGATCTTTTCTCCCGTTCCCCTATCAAGTAAAGGCACAAACTAGCTCGATTTACGTCGTGAGCTTGACGTCCGTGGGTAGGCCCCCACGTGGCACTCATTTTTTAAAACCGAGAGAGCAATACGGTCCGTGGACTAGTCTCCACGCGACGCTCGTTTATAGTCACGAGCCCGACTAACGCGCTCTATTCATAAGAGACGTCCCCGAGTAGAATCGACTCTACCCCAATGGATTGCGGTTCTCCCTCGATGTACGGTTTAACTCGATGGCCATTGACTTGAAATGCCTCCTTCGTCTTCGGATTATAGAGTTTAAAAACTCCATACGGAAACACCTCTAAAATCTCATATGGTCCACTCCACCTCGATTTGAGTTTCCCGGGGAACAACCGGAGCCTCGAGTTGAATAAGTGTACCTTCATCCCGGCCTTTAGCTCCTTGTTCTTAATCCTCCTATCATGAGTCACCTTCACCTTTTCTTTATAAAGACGCGCATTCTCGTAGGCTTCATGGCGCATCTCGGCAAGCTCGGACAACTCTAAGGCTCGGGCACTTCCGCCCTCCATTAGATCCATATTGGTAGCCTTGATTGCCCAATAAGCTCGGTGCTCGATTTCCACCGGCAAGTGGCAATGCTTCCCGAACACGAGGCGGTAAGGACTCATTCCGAGCATCGTCTTGTATGCGGTCCGATAAGCCCATAGAGCCGAGTTGAGTTTCTCCGACCAATCCTTGCGGGACGGTTTCACGGTCTTTTCGAGTATCTCTTTCACTTGACGGTTACTAGTCTCGGCTTGCCCGGAAGTTTGTGGGTGATAAGCGGTTGCAATTTTGTGATTGATGCCATTCTTGACCATCAATTTCTCGAAGAGCTTGTTGCAAAAGTGCTTTCCGCCATCGCTGATGATGGCCTTCGGGAAACCGAACCTAGAAAGGATATTCTCCTGCACAAACTTAAGCACCACTTTAGCATCACAAGTCCTGGTGGGGATTGCTTCAACCCACTTGGACAAATAATCAACACCTAGCAATATGTACTCAAAACCACAAGACACGGGGAAAGGTCCCATAAAGTCAATACCCCAAACATCAAAAATTTCAACCGCCAAGTTAATATTCAAGGGCATTTCATCACGCTTACCTATATTCCCCATACGTTGGCACCGATCACAAGCTTTGCAATAATCAATTGCATCACGGAAAAGAGAAGGCCAATACAAACCTGATTGAAGCACCTTGTGGGCTGTTTTATGGCCCCCAAAGTGCCCTCCACTCTCGTCATGGTGGCAGCACTTGAGCACGTCAGCTTGTTCCTCCTCCGGGAGGCAACGGCGAATCACCTCATCTTTTCCGAACTTGTAGAGGTAGGGGTCCGACCAGAAGTACTCCCGGGACAAATGCTCGAACCTCGCCTTTTCTTGAGAGGTCATCCCTTCTCTTAAAGCCCCTGCAACCAAAAAGTTCACAATATCCGCGTACCAAGGTACCGGAGTCATAGCCATAGCAAGCTCATAAGGGAAAGAGTCGGGAATCGAACCATCAATGTTATCTCCTAGAATCTCGTGGGGTGGCTCTAGCCTCGATAAGTGGTCGGCTACTACGTTCTCACACCCCTTCCTATCCTTAATCTCTACATCGAACTCTTGAAGTAATAGGATCCATCTAATCAACCTCGGTTTGGCTTGAGCTTTAGCTAGCAAGTGTCGTAGGGCTTGGTGATCACTATGGACGATGACTTTAGAACCTATGATATAGGACCTAAACTTATCCAAGGAAAACACTACGGCTAACAACTCTTTCTCGGTGGTGGTATAGTTGGTTTGGGCGCTATTTAACGTCACGCTAGCGTAATAAATAACCCTAAGCAACTTATCCACTTTCTGACCAAGAACCGCTCCTACCGCTGAGTTAGACGCATCACACATAATCTCAAAGGGCAACTCCCAATTAGGTGCTACGACTACCGGGGCTGAGGTAAGCTTCTCCTTAAGTGTATTAAAAGCTACTAGACACGACTCGTCGAACTTAAACTCAACATCTTGCCCTAGTAAATGACATAAAGGTTGGCTGATCTTAGAGAAATCCTTAATAAACCTCCTATAAAACCCGGCGTGCCCAAGGAAGCTACGGATGCCCTTAACATTAATGGGAGGGGGTAATCGTTCAATAACCTCAATCTTAGCTCTATCAACCTCTATCCCCCGACTAGACACCATATGTCCTAGCACTATCCCACTAGTTACCATGAAATGACTCTTCTCCCAACTCAAGGTAAGACTACTCTCGATACATCTCTTAAGAACCCTATCAAGCTTACCCAAGCAATCATTAAATGAAGAGCCAAAAACAGAAAAATCGTCCATAAACACTTCCATGAAGTTACCTATCATCTCGGAGAAGATGGACATCATACACCGCTGGAATGTTCCCGGTGCATTGCACAAGCCGAAGGGCATCCTCCTCCAAGCATAGGTACCAATGGGGCATGTGAAAGTCGTCATCTCTTGGTCCTCTGGTGCTATCGCCACCTGATAATAACCTGACAAGCCATCAAGAAAACAATAGAATGCATGTCCCGATAGTTTATCAAGTAATTGATCAATAAAGGGAAGAGGAAAATGGTCCTTTCGGGTGGCGGAATTTAACTTCCGATAGTCAATGCACATTCGCCACCCTGTCGTAATACGAGTCGGAAGGAGCTCCCCTTTCTGGTTCTCCACGACGGTGATGCCTCCTTTCTTTGGGACCACATGAACCGGACTCACCCATCGGCTATCGGCAACGGCATAGATCAGCCCCTCGTCCAGGAGCTTGTAGATCTCCGTCCTCACGACTTCCATCAGAATCGGGTTGAGTCGCCTCTGCCCATCTCTCTTAGGGATCGATCCCTCCTCTAGAATGATCCGGTGCATACACACCGAGGGGTCAATGCCACGGATATCTCCTAGACTCCACCCAAACGCTTTCTTGTTCTGCTTTAGTATCGCCACGAGCGCTTCTTCATCCTCGGCTCTCAAAGTGGCTGAGATGATCACGGGTTTTTGTTCCCCGTCTTCCAAGAAAACATATTTGAGGTGGCTCGGTAACGGTTTCAACTCCACCTTATTTTTCGGAGCCTCGATCTCGGCTTCTTGTGAGCTAGGTCGTACAAAGGTGGGATCCGTTAATTTTTCCTCCTCGCCTTCAAGGATCTCGGGGCTGCTCTCCTCTACGAAAGCGGCTTCCACTTCGTCATCAACGTGGTCGACGAAGGAGCAATTCTCCACGTAAAGGGCAGCGGGAATGGCTTTCCCCGTTCGGACGGAGAACGAGACTTTCTCACCAAGAACGGTCATCTCAAGCGCACCGTTCTTCACATCGATCACCGTTTTAGTGGTGGCCATGAATGGTCTCCCAAGTAGAATGGCGTGATCACGCCCATTCTCGGGAACTTCTCCTACATCGAGTACCACGAAGTCCACAGGGACTATTAATCCACCGACCTGTACCAAAATGTCCTCCACAATCCCCTTGGGATATCGAATAGAACGGTCGGCGAGTTGGAGACACATACGAGTGGGCTTGAGATCGCCCAACTCCAACTTCTCGTACACGGCGTACGGCATCAAATTTATTCCCGCTCCCAAGTCGAGCATCCCGGACACTTCCTTGCCATTCCCAACGGCAATCATTATGTTGAAACTCCCGGGGTCTCTTTGTTTCTCGGGGAGCTGGTGCTGAAGTATCGCACTTGCCACCTCGGAAACTACAACCTTCTCGTTGTCGATGAACTTTCTCTTCCTCGAAGCGAGGTCCTTGAAGAACTTGACATAGGACGGAATGTTTCGAATGATGTCGAGGAGAGGGAGATTCACATTCACCTTAGATAAAAGCTGATAAATTTCCGAGAACTGCTGATCTTGCTTCTCGTTTCTCAACCGATGCGGGTAAGGCGGCACGGGAGGTCTATAAGGATTATCGGCCTTGTGTAAGGCTGCCCGACTCGTCTCGGGTGCTGGTATCGGGTTTTCCACCGGTTTCCACAACGGTTCCTCGATCGGGACTCTCTCCGCGGCTTCTTCCGGAGCCGGAATGTCCTCTTCTACTTCCTCGGTTGGCATTTCGACGTGATTATCAATAACACGTCCGCTCCTAAGCACTGTGACAGCCTTAGCCTGATACGGTTGGCTCGGAATCCGATCTTTCTGATTAGCCTGTGCCATCTCATTCATTCGGCTAGCCATCTGCCCAACCTGCGTCTCGATTCTCTTGATCGCCGCATTCTGGTTAGTCATGTTGCTCTCCACCCCATCTATCTTTTGCTGGTTATTATTCAAGATGGCCTGAGTTGCGGCCATGAAGGATGCGAACTTCTCGTCTAAGTCTGAAGTCTTTGGTGGCACGTGCTGTGGCTGAGGTGGAGGTGGGTGGTATGACTGATGTTGCTGTTGGTACTGGTGCTGGTACTGGGGCCTCTGGTAATTCTGGTTGTTTTGCCAATTCTGATTTCCCGAATTCTGGTACCCCTGATTCTGAGGTCGGTTCTGGTTATTGAAGTTCGTCTGAGAACCTTGCCCCTGAGTCTGTGGCTGATCTTGCTTCCACGAGAAGTTAGGATGGTACCTCCAGCCCGGGTTGTAAGTGTTAGAGTAGGGGTCATTCCTCTGGTTGCCCTGCTGATTGTACCCCTGCATCGCGTTCACCTGCACCTCTGGGCCGTAGTTCGGGTCCATCATTTGGGGTGGAGACGGCATGCTCTGTCCACAAGTGCTGGAGAAATGGCCAATCTCCCCACATAAGCTACACGGCTCCACGTGATATATCTGCCTCTTAGGTTGCTCCTCAGTAGTCTCCAACATCTGGACTTTCTTTGTTAGGTCGGCAACCTGTTTCGCCAACTGGGCATTCACATTCCCCTCGGGTCTAGCGTAGCTACTGCTTCCCCTTGAGCTCGTTTGTCTCGACTCAGCTGATAGTGACTTGAAGATCTCCGTCATCTCGTCACTGTTCCGACCACTGATATTTCCGCCAGCTGCGGTTTTCACCTCTCTCTGGTCCTCTCTGCTCAAACCCTTGTAGAAGAATTGGATGACCGAGGTGGGAGTGAGGTCGTGGTGTGGGCATTGCCTTAATAGGCTCCGGAATCGCTCCCAAGCCTCATGAAAGTACTCCCCCGGTTCCTGCTCGAAGGCGCATATCTGACCTCTCAAGTCGAAGGTCTTCTGCTGAGGATAGAACCGAGTAATAAACTCTCGGTACATGTCCGTCCAGGTAGTGATCGAGTCTGGCTCCAAGGATAGCAGCCAGTTCTTCGCCCTATCTCTCAGGGCATACGGAACACATTTCAACCGGAGCTGATCATCATCGAGTGCTCCGATGGGGAAGGCCTGCAAAGCTGTGTAGAATTCCCTGATGAAGTTGAGGGCATCCTCGTTAGTGGTTCCGGAGAACTGAGGAAGCTGAGCAAGATGGTGTGCCTTGAGGTCGTATCTTCGGGCGGCATCACTCAGGACGATGCATGAGCTAGCTCCGTCGATATGCGGATGTGTCAGATCTCCAAAGAGGGGTGGCTGGGCACGGTTTCCGTTGTTCCCGTTGTTTCCGTTGTTTCCGTTATTGCCGTTGTTCCCGTTGTTTCCGTTGTTCCCGTTGTTCCCATTACGGTTTGCGGCGTCACGGAGTTCTTCTTCGTTCATGGTTAAGGTTTCGGTCTCGGGTTCGGAATCGGTAGTGGTAGAGTCAGACGAGGAGTCTTCGCCTAACTTCGTGCACCGACTGATGCTCTTGCGTCTATTGATGTTTTCTATCACGGGTGCAAGCTCGGTATTCGCTCTTCGTGTACCTACCATGCACCAACAAAGACAAACAAACAATCAAACGCACCTGCTCAAGTAAATTAAGTAGAAAGAAAAATAAAAAAAAGAAATTGTTGCAAACACCTAAACACTAATACTAGTGCCTAAAGTGTTCCCCGGCAACGGCGCCAATTTGATTAAAGTAGTTTTGTAGCGTCACAAATCAAATAAAATAATCGAACTAGTTGCTAAAGCAACTCGCCCGAGTCGATCTCTCGAGGAACACTACTATCGGCGTAAAAGCGTTTATTCGTTTGCAACTAAGTAAAGAAAAGAAATAGCATAATGCGTGAGTTGATTTGGCTTTTGTTTTAATCTAAAGTTACCTAGGGAATTTGAAAAGACGAGAAAGTAAGTACGAAAGCGAGAAATAGAATTTTTAAATCAAAGGAGGTTGAACTAGGGTTTCGGGAATTTCAATTCTATACTTCGGTTATGAATTCGATTTTATCAAATAGAACGAATACGTCCGTCGCCGGTTGGCACCAATTCAATATCGAAATTTGAATTCAAATCCTAGTAGGAAGAATCGATCAACCCTAACCCTAGGCAAGGAATTTAGCTATGCATGATTTTAAATGAAGAACAATTAAAGTGTTGAAAAGATGAATTCATAAAATCGATTTCCGGAAAATAAAAATAAAAACAACCAAACAATTAACCGAAAAAGAAATTGAAGAACAAGCAATGAAAAGTAAAGAAATCTTACTACGATTAATATCCAAGAACAAGCATAGGCACCCGTCGGAGGCTAATCCAACTTTTGCCGAGATTCGATTACAAGAAAAATCCAAGATGCAAAGCGTGAATTCAAAACCTAAGAGCTACGAGTTCTCCCACGTTCTTTTTCAAGTCCCAAAATTAAAGTCTCAAAAAGTGTCCTTAAACCTAGGTACGAAAACCTGCTAAATAGTTTCGAAAACTCGGAGGTCAACCACGGTCAATGCTGGAAAAGGATGGCGAGCGACCGCTAGGGAGGGGGTGCGATCGCTCGCGCTGACTGGCAGGCGAGCGCCTGGCTGGGAAGCGGTCGCCTGGTGGGGACCAGTGGGGGATCAGAATCTGGACAAGGGGCAAGCGATCGCCTGGCATGGGGGGGGGCGATCGCTCGCGGCGGAGGAGGCGATCGCTCGGTGAGGGAGGCGATCGCCTGGTGTCTTTGGCAGGTTCCCTGGAATCTGCCATGCGATCGCTTGGGGGGACATGGGCGATCGCCTGCTTCTGGCTGCACCGAACTTCGCTTCGACTCGACTCGTTCTAGCTCCTTTCTTCGTCCTTTTCGACATTCGCAAGCTCACGTACCTTCAAGCTCAACAAGCGCATCAACGTACCAAAGCCACGAGAAATAAACCAAGAAACAACTACTATGAAACGACTTCTCACACAAATGGACATAGAAAATCGACACAAAATCACCGACATCACGTGCGGTGGTGTTCGCGTGATCTCCGGCGAAGGGTTTTTGATCGGGTTATTGTTTCCGCAAATTTTAATAACCCGGGATATCGAATTCCAACATCGCTACGGTCAATTATACAAAAGTACGAATCCTCGGCCTTGTGCGTCACCTAGCGAGTCTCTAGGCCTCTAGATAGGCGCTAGATCCAGAGATGGGCGCTAGGTGTTTTCAGCACAACGCAACTTCTGAACATTCATTATCTCGGCTTCGATCACCGTCGGACTGTCTTTTAATTTAACATGTATGTCCCCAAGTCCCTCCTCTTCGATGTGAACGGTCATAATTTGTCGATAATGCCTGAGGTCAAAGTTATTAGCCTCCGAACTGTTGGAGTGGTATACTTAATGTCTAGATTTAAGTGTTCTGAACTCCTTGTACATTTTCATTTATCTATTAATAAATGAACATTCATTTGCTTTTAATTATTGTTAATTAAATATATGCAAATTATAGTCCTGGATTATATACGTTGTAGATAGTATGGTGTGCGACGCCACACGGAAGATCATACTATCGGTTACTCGTATTTAATCAAACAGTTGCTCACGACCTAGATGGACATGGACCAATCCATCGGTATAGTCGTTGTGTGAGAGAGAAAATAATTTGTCTTAATTATTTTATCACACTTGTACACTTGGTGTATTGGGCGAATCGCTTGAGATTTATCAATTAGGATTGCCTTTGATAATTGATTTAAATCTCAGAGTATTTTATTCTTAATCTCCGATACAATTGCGGGTGTGTATATTTAATATAAGTGACTTTGATTTTCCAAAGGAATTGACCGATTTGTATATTGGGTCAATTACCGGTAAAGTTGGGTCACTATATTTTATATATGACATACCGTGAATTCTTGACGGGAAAGTGTATCCCGTAAGGGTTGATAATATCACCGAGATGAGCTCATAAGGATTTATTATGTAAACCTCGCGAGTGGATTTGTTCCCGCATAATAATAAAGTTGAGTGGTACTATTCTCGGATATAAGAGATGTATAAATTTATTATGCAATAAATAAATTTTATTCATGGATATTTAAATTTTAAATACACGGAATAAATAATACTACCGGAGAAATATTATTTGCTATAATATGGTTTAATATTGGGAGTGCAATTAATTTATATAGTGGAAAATAAATTAATTAATATTAATGGGATTAATAGATTTGGGCTTGGGCTCAATTTAATAATTTATATTAAAAGCCCTATATTTCACCTCCTTTAGATCCCCTACGTAGCCTATAAAAGCACTACATGGTCTTCACAATTCAAGACACATCATAAGATTATCACACTTGATATTTTAGAGAGTTCGTAAAGGAGATCCATAGAGTTCGGAGGATCGTCGCCCACCCGACGTTCGAACGAGTGCAAGGAATACGTGGGAAGATTCAAAGGTCATCTGGATCTCGTTTCTCAGAACAACGAATCGAAGGTAAAATCGTAAACACCCTTTATGATTTTAATCGATAATTATTGAGAATACCGTAGAACGCAAGATCCGAGGTACGAAACCCCGAGAGGATCAACCAGCGATGGTGGTCGAAGACCACGGCATCGCGGCGGTCGACCCACCTAGGGTTTCGGCGTGCGCATGGGGGGCGAACCCCGGCTGGACGCCGGGGTGCGATCGATCCATGGTGATCGATCGCTGGCCGCGGGCTGTGACCCGTGGCGGCCTGCTGGTGGCGGGCCGACCTCCCCAGGCAGCGGCGAGTCGCCGGACTCGCCGCGGGGGCTGCTGGGCAGCTCCATCCGATCGATCGCATGATGCGATCGATCCCATCGATCGCATGAGCCCCGTGAACGGGGGCTCGGGCTGGGCGTGCGCGCGGCTTCGGCCGTGTCGTGCGTTCGGTCCGTGCTCCGGCTCGTACGTGGTGTTCGTGTGATCTCCGGCGAAGGTTTTCGTTCGGGTTATTGTTTTCCGCAAATTTTAATAGCCCGGGATATCGAATTCCAACACGAACGTCGCAACAGCTTCCAAGTCAACATCTTCTTCGATTATCTTCGTTTCTATTTTGCCGATTGTCTCGATCTCTCTTATCCATTCACTTATAAAGTTGATTTGATCAAAATATCATTGTTACAAGCTCGATAAACCTACAAAGCACCAAAACTACTAAAGTAATGATTCGACCAAAAGAACAACAATATATAAAACTATCAAAGTTGGGTCAATAACACCTTAAAAGTCCTTCTTAAGTTGATAAGGTAATCCAACTTATATGTGAGTCCAATGATCGGTATCCAATCGATGTGAGATATCTAACACTCCCCCTCACGAGTAGACCGGAAATTCCATCGGCTCTACTCGTGCATCAATGTCATCTTTGTGGCAAGTCGAAAATTCCATCGGTTGGGGGACCCACATCGTATTGGGCCTGATTGATACCATATCAAAATTAGGCCAATAACACATTAAAAGGCCTTTTAAGGTGATAAGGTAATCTTACTTATATGTGAGTCCAATGATCGGTATCCAATGGATGTTGGATATCTAACAAGAACAAACTAAAGAAAAATCACTTAAACTACTACTCAAAACCAAACAAAAATACGACTAAAAATCTAACAAAATAATCAAATCAGGTATCTCTTCAGCTCTTTTTATTACAATTCTACAACTTGCATCCTAGATTTTGGTGCTTCAGATAATATGGTTAACTCCCTAGATTTTTTCTATGATCCACTTGTCAAAATCAACATTATAACAGGTGCATGCCATCTATTAATAGAGATAACAACACGGTATTTGTATTATCACCACTATGAAGAAAATACTTATATATTCTCACCCTCTCCAATAGTGGATCGAGTCGAAAATTGAGAAGAACTCATCTCTCGTATTCGAATTTGCCATGCTATCATACTTTAGGAACAATAATAGATGAACGATCGATATGTTTGTTTATACATAAGAAGTCTTATATCATGTTGAAATAAAAGGTGTGTGAGTGCGGTCTCACCTAGCGCACCTAGCGCACTAAGACGAGATTTGAGACACTTATAATTAAGGGAGGTTTTATCGTAAAACTTATTGGTAACATGAGATGTACCTCCATAAACTTACAAAATGAACTCATGTTCCACACAAGTCTTATGCAAGAAAAGTAACAAGTGAGCATCAACTTTAATTTATCTTTTCATTTGTGAGTCCTAGACAAATAATCAGCTCCTATAATGATCACGACAATGCTCAACTCCGGCGAGCAATCACATGCTCTCTAACGAGTAACGTCATGGCAATGAGTGGCAAACATGAGCACAACATGAAATATAACAAAAGAGATCACTTTGTTACCATGTTGAAACATATGAATCAACCTATATATATATATATATGAATTTTAATTAATGTGCTACTTTGTGTAAGTGTGGGTAAAGACATGAGGGGTAAAAATCCTCTTGTGACACATGCGCCTTGGACCACCAGCTCAACCCACTGTTGAAATCGGAGGTGTGAGTGCGGTCCCACGACTAGCGCACAAATACGGGAAAGGAGAAACCCGGGACATGTAGGGAGGTTCCATCTTAAAATCAATTGGTACTAGGTGGAGTAGCTCCCTACTCTTATATTTTGGTCCCCCTTTCCTCAAACTTTCAATGTGGGACAACTCACAAGTGACCACAACACACACAATTTTAATACACCCCCTCACTTGTGAGTCCTAGACAAATTGGTCCCACCACAACAATGGTCGACCCCCCTGGCCGAGCAACCATCACGGTGCCCTGACATCACTACATGGGAGGCCAAACAGATGGGCCGTAACAGACGAACACGCAACATAAGCTACATCGCTCTGATACCATGTTGAAATCGGAGGTGTGTGAGTCCGGTCCCACGACTAGCGCACAAATACGGGAAAGGGGAAACCCGGGACATGTAGGGAGGTTCCATCCTAAAACCAATTGGTACTAGGTGGAGTAGCTCCCTAATCTTATATTTTGGTCCCCCTTTCTTCAAACTTTCAATGTAAAACAACTCACAAGTGACCACAACACACACAATTTTAACACCCACCGGCATAGATCCTCGCCGAAACGGGGCGATCATTTAATGCGACTTAACTGAACTTTAATGAGGGAGTTAAGTGGCCTACATGCATGTGCATGTGCATTAGGATGTTTGACTCTATATATAGCGATAGCATTCCGAACTAAAATGGGACATAAAAAAGATACAGAATAATAACCAATTAATAACAACTTGAAAATTATAAACCCGACAAAGAAGCTCGGAGCTCAAATCCTTGTTCTTTTATTTGATATGAAAATCAACACTTTCTACGTATAAATTTACGTGTATTTGTGTCGTTAATCAACTCTCGAAACCAGCTCAGATAATATATAATAATAACCGACAAAAATGACCCAAAATAACATCAAGAGGGAAACCACATTGAGAAAATGAGAGATTTATTTCTGAACATTATGGAAAAATAATTACAAACGCTTGGTCTATTTAAAAACAAACCCTAAAACTCATGCATTTTCATCTTCCCCAACACCAAGGACGGCCCAGTGCTCCCATATTCAGGGGCCCAATTTAAAAAAAAACACTAAAATAAATTTTTTCAATTAATATATCTATTTTTCAACAAAAATCTTTTAACAAATTTTAAATTTATTAAGTAACAAAAAAAAAAATCTTAAATCCTTTTTATCTTAATTATTTTTTCAATTTAAAATGCGTAATTATTTAAAAAAATAAAACACATTATTAAAAATAATTGAGAATTAATTATTGAATTTTTGATTTTTTTTTTCAATTTTTTTATCGTTTTAAATTTTTTGATAATTTTTTTTTTAATTTGGAAGAAAAAATAGAATTTTTTAATTTTTTAAAAGTTTAATTTACTACAACAATAATTTTAGTATTTCTTAATACTATAATAAAATTAAATCATACTCTAGATTAACAAAGTTTTTTAATATTTTAATTTGGAGCCATTTGCGATTTTTTTTAATTTAATACATATTTCAGTTTGATTATTAAATTTTATTAAATTAGACGTGATTTATTAAAATATTGAAGTTTAAAATTCAAATAATTCATTAAATTATAATAAAATATTTTTAATTAATTAAATTATAATAAAATTCACTATCTAATTTATTAAATTATAGTATAACGTAAATTGAATGTGGTTTATTAAATTATAGTAAAATGTACGTAAATTGAACGTGATTTATAGTAAATTGCACGTTATATATTTTATTTAGAAAAAAAGTAATTATTTATTACTACTATAATAAAAAAAATTGTCATAGGGCCCTTGTAAACTCAAGAACAACCCTGTTATTTATGCGTCTGGGTTTAAACGGATGAACATGAATAATATCTCAATATTCCTACTTTGTAAGAAAATCATGGTAAAAAACATGAATTCTATGAATCGCTAGATCACTATGAGGTACTTAATTGGAATTTAGACTTAGTAAATGAACTATTTCTAGACGATGAACAATGGCTATGGCAGGCAGCCATAAATGGAGGTGGGGCGAGGACAAACCACGTACCATCTCGGTGCCGCAACCTACTCTCCCAGCGGGAGAGGTTTGAACAAAATTTATTTTCCATGGAAACACATTTGGAAAGCAATGTGCAGGCGAATGTTAAAATTTGCATTCAATATCTAATCAACTAGAAGTTGCTTGATGCCAAATGTCCGTTTTGTAAATTGTACAGAAGAAGTTTTGGAAAGCAATGTGCAGGCGAATGTTAAAATTTGCATTCAATATCTAATCAACTAGAAGTTGCTTGATACCAAATGTCCGTTTTGTAAATTGTACAGAAGAAGTTGAGTAGCAATTAGCCAAAGCATACTTTATCAATTACAGTACTTTTTTTTAATATATGTTTCAATCAAAATAACTAAACAATTTAAATTAATAATATTTCATTTATCAAAACGATAAAATATCAATCAAATAAGTTAAAAACATTGGACATGAACATCATATTCTGCCACAAAAATATTATTTCATTCTCACCAAAATTTAAGAAACTACCTACATTCTAATTAAAATAACCATTCACAAATTAGAGTTTCAAGCCCAAAGGTCTTCAAACTCTCACAGTGAAAAGTTCCATCATCAAAAATATTTTCAAAGAAAATAATACCCTGATAAATAAATAAAAAAAATTATCAAATTCCTCTAGCCAAAATTACTATTCAATCAACTTCAAAAACTCATGGCCATGCCACGTCAACCGGCGGTGCCATGTCATCAATCCAAGCGAGCGCCTCGTTGTAAACATCCATGTCGAAATCCAAGTTGAAGTCCGGCAACGGCCCCAACAGGTCATCAAAGCTCTCCAAATCGCTAATCGGAAATTCCTCAATACCAAAATTGCCCCCGCCAAAGCCCAACGGGTCTCCCAGCTCGTCCCCGCCCACCACTAGCAAGTCGAGCCCAAAGTCCAAGTCCATCTCACTCCCGAATCGAGCCAACTCCTCCAACTCCTCACTGAGGGCCCCGCTTTCGCCTACATCCGCCTTAATGACGTTTATACCCTTCCCACTCTCGGCTTTCATCGAAGGGAGGGAGACTGCACTCCCTCCTCTGCTAGAGTCATCCGAGCCGTAAACAACAACCTCCTTTTTCTGCTTGCTGCTCTCGACTCGTTTCGAGACCACAACCGAACGAGCCAACGCCTCAAACTCCAAACGTTTTCTCTCGTAAGCCCGTGAGGCCTCCTCTGGGGTAGTGTGGGTCCCGAGCCAGACCCGCCTTCGCTCGATCGGGTGGCGGATCTCAGCTGCCCATCTGCCCGAATATCGCTTGCGGACTCCCCTGTACTTGACGGGCTCGGCGGCGGGCAGGGGGCTGGATTTCGGGCAGGCTTTGGTTTCCTTCGATGGGGGTTTGGAGGGGTCACGGATCGGGTAGCAAACTTGGTGGATGATCCGATTGATTTTCTTGGCTCCGGCGGGGCCTTCGTCGTCGGAGGAATCGGTGGCGTCGGGGTCGTTGCAGATGATTCGGAGGGTTCTCATGGGTTCAGCCCGGGAACGGGTCTTTCGATGACTCATCGATAATATAGTAATTTAAATAATAAGAGAAAAGAATCAAATTGAATGGTGAAGAAATCTCAAAGGAATTGATTCACAGGGTTTCTGAAGAACAAGAAAAGAGTAAATATCCGATTTATGTGATAAACCCCAAAATATTTTACTCCCAAACAAGTCCTGCAAAATCAAAACCCCAGAAAAAAAAGGCAAAAATATGTTACAATCAACCAATACAAAAAAAAAAAAAAATATATATATATATATATAAATAAAAAAAGTTTGAGAGAAGAAGAAACCTTATGGGCCTCAAACGCATCGAAGTGGTTGGGTGAAAAGAGAGAGGGCTCTGCTGAAGCTCACAGCAGAAGGCGGACTGCATGCAGGAATCGGAAAAAAGCTTCGGAGCCCCAAACACGACGATACTCGCCGACATATAAATTAGAGCCCGAGGATTTTTTAGCCCCCTTTCTCTTCCTCTTCCTCTTCCCCTTCCCCTTCTCCTTCTCTCTATCGAAAATTAAAATTAAAACTAGAATATAAAATAAAAAGAGCCCAGAAAAATAAAAAAGAGAAACAAAATCAAATCAGATACGCTCAGTTTTAGAGATAAATATAAATCTCTGTGAACAAGGAAATATGTAAAAACAGAGTAGCGGGAGTGAGTGTGTTATTTATATATAGTACTATAATATATACTCCATATAGAGTGGGAGAGCCGGGTCCAAAGTCCTAAATAACAAACAACGACAAAAAGGCTAAAACCTCTCCGCTGTGTGGTGATTTTTTGCCTATGTAGACTAACAAAACGCTGTCGTTCTGAATATATAATTTTAAAGGAAAAAAGAACCGACTTTAGTAATTAATAAAAACATACCCTTTGTTTGACTTTTCCTTTTTTCACTGATTGGTCAAAGAACATTGATGAGGGGATGAGGTTTGTATATATATTTACATATTTGGAATTATATTTATTGCATAATGTGGTGCTTAGATTATGAGTTATGACCATCTTTTTCGTGTGCCAGGAAAAAAATGATTCAATAAAATTGTTTATAGTAGTTCTTTAATTTAAATATAAAATAATACAGTACATTTAGAAGAGAATTTGTAGCGTGTGATGCCGCAGATCGGAGTTGTATAAATTTTGGGTAAGATCGGAGTTGTATAAATTTTGGGTATGGAAATTGGAAGGGTATTAATTACGGCTGTACCACTATGGAAATCATCGGTCGCATAATTACTCTTTATTTATTTTTTGCATGAATGGAAAATGACGCGAGGAGGAATTGGAATCGTTTTCAATTTGGTGTTTATTTTATTTCCATTTCATTTTGATTTTTTTTCCTTTTTGTCTTTCTAAATTCTAAAAACCATATACAAAATTTAATTGTTTAATTATGGTCGATCTTTACACCATCCGTATAATGGTCTTTTGGAAATGGAAAAATTGGAGCAATACATAGAAAAAATTGTCACGACTCAATTAATCGAATACAGTATTTTATTAATTGAAAATACTAAAAATACTTAGTATTTAAAACAACTATCATGATATAAATTTCTACATTTATAAAAAAATACTTTTATTTTTGATATTATAAAAAATATTATAGATTTGTCTAATTGTAAATAAAGTTAGCCTTTATGTTATGATAATTTGTATATTCACATATTTATTTACATTTTAATTTTGTAACCCTAATTTATCTTTCGTTTCTTCTCTTCTCAATTTGAGACTGTCGTCTACCACCGCCTTCGTCACCACACCACTCTCAACCGTTGCAAAAAACGGTCATGGGTTGCGTCTCAATTTTGTTTTTCGGGATTTTGAAGTGTTGCGTTTTTTGTAGGATTGTCGTTTGCTTTTTTTTTTTTTTTGTATTGTGTTTATGTCTCATTTTATTTTACATAGTACTACTTTGTCTCAAACCAATGATATCTTTTACAAAATAAAATGCAAAGAAGGTGATTAATTTGGCACGGAGAGAGTAACCATTAGTAAATGATCACTTAAAAATAAATGATATAATTTTTGTATTTTTTAATTAAAAATAAATCTCAAGTAAAATATAAAATAAAACAAAATAAATTATAAAGAGACTATATACAGTATTATTTCCATTGAAATCAAAGTTATTCATCATCGTCTTATATATTTGTGATTTTCTTGTAATGGGAAAAATAGAGAACTTATTCAAAACTCTTGTAAGTAAAATCATTGTAATTATTAACCTTCAATTATAAATTTATAATTTTTTTCCAATGTGAGGAAGTGAAATCAATTTATTCGGGTTACATACATACATATATATATATATATATAAACAATTTTTATATTGCGGGGATAGCTCAGTTGGGAGAGCGTCAGACTGAAGATCTGAAGGTCGCGTGTTCGATCCACGCTCACAGCATTTTTTACCATTAAAATAATACAGTAGATTTTTTTGTCAAAACTACTTAAATTAAAAATCAAATCAATTAAGAAATATGAAGATAAAACTTAAAATGTAAATTTAATTCTAATAATAAAATAAAATAATTTTAAAAAAATTATTAGCATTAATTAATTTAGAAAATAAATCATTTTTATTAAAATAATACAGTAGTATTTTTATCAAAACTACTTAAATTAAAAATCAAATTAATTTTTTTTACTATTAATTAATTTAGAAAATAAATCATTTTTATTAAAATAATACAGTAGATTTTTTTTATCAAAACTACTTAAATTAAAAATCAAATCAATTAAGAAATATGAAGATAAAACTTAAAATGTAAATTTAATTCTAATAATAAAATAAAATAATTTTAAAAAAATTATTAGCATTAATTAATTTAGAAAATAAATCATTTTTATTAAAATAATACAGTAGTATTTTTATCAAAACTACTTAAATTAAAAATCAAATTAATTTTTTTTACTATTAATTAATTTAGAAAATAAATTATTTTTATTAAAATAATACAGTAGATTTTTTTTTATCAAAACTACTTAAATTAAAAATCAAATCAATTAAGAAATATGAAGATAAAACTTAAAATGTAAATTTAATTCTAATAATAAAATAAAATAATTTTAAAAAAATTATTAGCATTAATTAATTTAGAAAATAAATCATTTTTATTAAAATAATACAGTAGTATTTTTATCAAAACTACTTAAATTAAAAATCAAATTAATTAAGGATCATTTACATAGGGGTTATCTTGAGTATAAAATTATTATTTTTTACAATAATTTTTGCTAATTGTCCAATTTATGGAATTTCACCATATTAATATGTAATAAAAAATTTGAACTTTGATTGCACAAAAGTTATTTATAAAATTCGAAAGATTTACGAAAGTGAATCTCCCGATTCGATCTCCCGATTAGCAATGCTATCGACACCAGTATTTGATTGTGTGCATGTTTAGTTCGAGTTTGGAACGGAAAAAGAACATTAACATCTAAAAGGGGGTGGTTTCAGAGGGAAAATGATCGATTAACTAAAACAAGTAATCAAATAAGTAGCAAGCAAGTGATCAAAGTCTTTGAGAGTGTGAATAAAAAGAGCTAGGGTGTTTTGATTCTTCACCTCTAGAAATCGGGTTGCAATGATTTTCACAACATTTGAAATGATTGTCACTTTAAAATACAAATTTACTTTACTTCCGTGCCTCCTCCTGACACTGACCTTTTTGGGCCATGAGTCTAGATCATTTTCATATAATTAAATAAACTTACGTATTCAAATCACATATAGCACATACTTTGTAATTAATCATCAAAAATGGATGAAAACCCCCTACCTTATAAACGTGTCGCATTACAATTTAGTCTGTTTCATTGGCTAGTCAAAGTTATAACTAATGTTAATCGCACATATCTGCAAAAATATTGGAAATTAAGACAAATTATTTTTAGTTATACTACGACTATACCGATGGATAGTCCCTGTCCATCTAGGTCGTGAGCTATTATTTGATTATATACGAGTAACCATAAAATTATGATCTTCCGTGTGACGTCGCATACTATATTAACTACAATGTGTATAATCTAGGACGATTGTACATATTTAATTAAATATAAATAAAGGCAAATAATTTTTTATTATATTAAATAGGATAATTGACTTTACAAAGAGTTTATATCACTTAAATCTAAACATTAAGTATACAACCCAATCAATCTCCCACTTATACTAAGGTCTAGTCGTCCTCCTCCAAACTTCTGACTCCTATACCCTCCACATGCCTATCAAACACTTTCCCTGGAAGGGCCTTCGTAAACGGGTCTGCCAGGTTGTCCTATGAAGATATCTTGGTGACGATTGCAGCGCCTCTCTTGACGATGTCTCGAATTAGGTGGTACTTGCACTCTATGTGTTTACTCGCACTGTGGGCTCGTGGTTCCTTCGAGTTTTCCATTGCACCGCTATTGTCAGAATAAATTGTGATTGCATTTAGCAAACAATGCATCACGTCTATGTCCTGGAGGAAACTCCGGAGCCACGTACACCGATTCTTTCGCTGCCTCTGAGGCTGCTACATATTCGGCTTCCATGGTAGAGTCTGCAATGATTTTTTTATTTACACTCTTCCATGTTACTGCTCCACCTCCTAGTGTGAACACATAGCCTGATGTCGACTTTCGACTATCCTTATCTAACTGGAAATCCAAATCTGTGTAATCCACAGGAAACAACTCGATTGTGTTACACCCTATTTTTTATTAACGACCCGGAGGGCCTAGTCCAGGGGAGTTCACGGGCCTGTCCGTTGAGCCGACCAAAGGAAAGGAAGCCGAGGAGAAAGGGAGTTGATGGAGTTGTATACTTAATGTCTAGATTTAAGTGATATTAACTCCCGATCCATTGCCATTAATCTATTTAATTAAATAAACAATTATTTGCGTTTAATTATTTTTAATTAAATATATGCAAATTATAGTCCTGGATTATATACGTTGTAGTTAGTATGGTGTGCGACGTCACACGGAAGATCATACTATCGGTTACTCGTATATCAATCGAACAGTAGCTCACGAACTAGATGGACAGGGACCAATATGATTGCTCAAAAACAATTTATAAAAACCGAAAGATTTACTACGTAAATCCCCCGAGTCGATCTCTCGAAGAGCAATGCTATCGGCTTGTGAATATCAATTTGTATATGCTAAGTAAAAGTTCCAAAAGGGGAAAGAAAATCATTAAACTAAAGGGGGTTGCAATGAGTGATTGATTAATAACTACGAACGAGTAATTAAAAGCGAGTAATTAAAGATCTAGTTTAAGTAAATGAGTTGGAAAGCAAGGGTGTTCCGATTACTCTTCCTAACGAACTAGAGTTGAATTAGATTTATAAACTCTCAATTAACTAATAATCGGACTAAAGAGATCACGGTGTTGTCACGTGCTCCCTCACCAATGATCGTCTAACTACACATCGACCGTATGGTCCACTAGCGATTTACTACGAAGTTGTTCGACACGAGACCACAAATCGAGAGGTGTAATCGTCCAATTAATAGAAATCGAGCTACTTTAGAAGATCAACTCTAATTCATTGAGGAATTTCATCAAACACCCTCACACAAGGTTTAGCTAGCCATAATCAAGCACTCAAAATCACAATCCACAATCGAATAAGCCATAATCGAGAGAAAACGAAGAGAATCTCACCACGGTGGTTATGGAATCGATGGATGAAGGAGTAGATCGAGAAAAGCTTCCAAAATCGGGACCGAGCTTCAACTTGTCACACGAAGAAACTAATCCGATGGAAACGTCCGTCTCGATGAGGTGAACAACGTTTGTGAATGAGATTTTGTCGGATTCTCGACGTACGGAATTTAGATCGTGAATTTGTGTAGAGGAATTGAAGAACAAAAATGGAGATTTAGAAAGCTTGGAGAAGAAGCTAAATGCAATCTTATAAAATTGGGGAAATGAAAGTTGTGAAATTGTTTCTTACAAAATACAAGCCAAAAGACTATTTATACCCTTAGTAAAAGGGTCAACAAAAGTCAAACAATTTATTCCTTCTAAATTTCGCCTAAGGAATTTGCTGGTGCATTCGTCGACTCATATCTTCTTGCTCGAACATCCAAACTCAATCTTGACCGTTTATCTTGTAGAGGTTGAAGTTAGGAACACACAGTCCAAATTTGGGGCTGATCCGACGGTTAACGAAGCGGGAAATGCAGTTCTTCCAAAGTCGCGCAGTGCTGATCGCCGGCATACTTCCTCGTCTCTCCATCTCTCCATCTCAAAGCTCCATTTTAATGCCGTTTTCACCTACATGCCACAAAACTTGTCTCGATCATACTATATCATCAAAGTAATACCATAAGCTCATAATACGGGATAATCGAGCACCAAAGAAAGGTATAATGAACCATAAACGACCCGAATTACGCACAAAAAACGAGCCAATCAACCCCTCCACACTTACATCTTTGCTCGTCCTCGAGAAAACAAAAGAAAACACAACACAATGAAAACAAGGCAAGTTCTCCACAAAAGAAGTTAGAAATTAATTCCGGCTATCGATCAAAGCAAGTACTACCGAGAAAAGTTCAAACACCTCAAAGATCACATCGAGCAAGTTCATAAAGCAATCGGGTTACCTCCTCAACAAACCGTCTTTTTCCTCACAAAGGGTACACTCGTTTCTTATAACTCTCGAAGCAAGGGATCACTCAAAACATGTTATGTAAGTGAATAGAGGCAAATCAAGATGAACTTGCATATTTAAGAAAGGATAGATCACAAGAGCATTATCAAGGAGAGAACTCATGTAATAACCGAAATGTGCAAAAGATAACAACCATAAGCACGTGTACAAGGAAGACTCCACTCATCAAATTTATCAATCTCAAGAATCGGGGATCTCTAATCGATACAAGGTTGTAATGGGGCACGGTTAAGGGAAGTTTGGGTAATATTTGGAATAGTGGACTCATTGGCCATTGTGGCCCCAACCTTATTTCTCCTTATCTCCTCACCCTCATCTTCACTCTCATTTCACAAATGTCACTCAAGATCAACTTTTAATATCATGAACATTACCCCAAATTTTGGGTTATCAAGGAACAAAGAACACAAGTACTCACACTTTGTATATGGTGGCTCTCTCTTTTGTATTTACACAACTATTCACTCTCTTTTCATGGATATATAATTTTTTTTTTTAAAGAGAGGATATAATAGCATAGAGCAATATGTGGGGAGTACAAGCGGCTATTCGCACGCATAGGAAATGGTAATATAAAAATTATGGCGGCTACTAGCAACACCTCGAGGCACGAAGCACTCATCACACAACACGGGGTTTTTCTCACACATTTTTCTTTACACACACTCTCCAACATCGGGAATATAGGGTGATGAACAAAAGGCTTAATGTAGTCTCAAAGGGGTTTTCTATGGTGTCCCTCGACGGGCTCGGGGTTATGAAATCTCCTTGAAAAGTTTTGATCCTAAGCGATTAAATCCTTTCATTTCCAAGATCATGATGGTTATGATATAGAGTTTTGAAAACCAAAATACACGTGTTCTAGTTATCTCATATCCTCAAACACACCAAGTTAAAGAACAATAAAGCATGAGTCTCAAAGAAGCAATGAGATTTTAGAAGTTCGCTCAAAGAAAGAAGCTAACAAGGCTCAAAACTCACAAGTCGACTTTTGAAAAATTCGAATTTGTCAAAGCAACCAAATTACGTACTCACTCACACAACATTCAACTTTGAAATATCCAACCTTTTCTCAAAAATTTTAGTTGTACCGGAAAGAACTTCAATTATCGATCATTTCAAACTCACCGAGGTTTCGGAAAATCCCCCCCACACTTAGAAATATAGCATGTCCCCATGCGAACAAATAACATGCATATGTCTAGAAAAACCGGGCATGACCTCTACATATATAAAGAACCGGGGGACAACCAAAATCAAACACAACACAAATATACAAACACATTCCAATAATAAACCACCAAAAACCAACATATCCACAAAAACAAAAATAAAATAACATAACACTAAATCCAACATCACAAGAATAAAAGAGAAGATCCAACACATAATAACACCACCAAAAGAACAAACATAAAATAAAATGCTCCGAGGTAAACAAAAGGATTAGAAATCACCAAAGTGTCGAGGTCCGTGGATGGTGTGATGGTCGGAGCAAAGCGAGGACTAGAGCTTCGAAATCGGTACGGTGTGCATCTCTCGCGGCTGGGATTGAGCTAATATTCGGGCAGCGGTCGGTCGGATCGAACTCGTGGGTCTCTAAGGGGCTCGGAGGTGGTGGTGCAGCGGTCGACGTTGGCGGGCAAGGTCGGAAACGGAGCAGGTGGTGGTGGCTGGTGGTCTATGATATTCATGTTTTTGTGTTGATTTTCCGTGTCCGTTTGTGTGTGAGTCATTTCTTTCGAGTGTTTATTGGTGTATTCCTCGTGGTTTTGGTGCGTTTGATGCGTGTGTTGAAGTGTGCAGGTATTCGAGCTTTCGTGTGTCGAAAAGGATGAAGAAAGGAGTCCAAACGAGTAGAGTCGGAGCAAAACCGGAGCAGCCAAAGATCAGGCGATCGCCAGGGCGCCAGGCGCTCGCCTGACCCAATTCTAGAGGCTCAGAACTCAGCTCCAAGCGACCGCCCTCCTGGCAAGCGGTCGCCTCCTCGCCGCCGCGGGCGATCGCCCTCACCTCAGGCGGTCGCCTGCCCCTACTTTCAGAACTGCAGATTTTTGCACCAGGCGACCGCTCTCCAGCCAAGCGGTCGCCTGCCCACTGACGCGGGCGATCGCCCCCCTGCCCAGGCGGTCGCCTGCCCCTCTTTTCTGGGTTTGACCCGCGATTTGACCCGTTTTGTCGAGGCTACTTATTGGGATTTGAACCTAGGGTTTACTACTTTTTTCCAGACTTTTATTTTTCGGGACTTGAGAGAACTTTGAACTCGTTCACTTAGCTTTGATTTCCGCTTTTCTTTTTCTTGGATTGGATTGGAATTCGGCAAAAGTTGGATTGCCTCCGACGGATGCCCTTGATTTGGATTTGGTTATTGATTAGTAAGTTCGTTTCTTCATTCGTTTTGTTCTTTCTTGAATTTCGTGATTGATAAATTGTTTCAATATTACTCGATCGTTGCAAATTGTTTTCATGAATTTTTATTTTCTAAAACTTAATCCTTTTTCAAACCAGATAATGAGTAGCTAAATCCTTCGCTAGGGTTAGGGATAAACGATTGTCCAATTCATATTCGAGTTTGAATTCGTTTATTGAATTAACGCCAACCGGGAACGGACGTGTTAGCACTATTTTATGAATTCAAACTTTAACTCGAGAACGACAATCGCGAATCCCGAAACCCCTAGTTTATTTTCCTTTGATTTCAAAACAACTTTACTCGCTTTCTGATTTGCTTTCTCGTCTTGTCATTTTACTTAGCCAAAATTTTAGAATTAATTACAAAACCCAAAAACAAACTTACGCATTATGCTATTTCACTTTCTTAATCTCGTTTCAAACAATTAAACGCTTTTACGCCGATAGTAGTGTTCCTCGAGAGATCGACTCGGGCGAGTTGCGCTAGCAACTAGTTCGATAATTTTATTTGATTTGTGACGCTACAAAAACGACTTAATCAAATTGGCGTCGTTGCCGGGGAACACTTTAGGCACTAGTATTAGTGTTTAGGTGTTTGCAACAATTTCTCTTTATTTTTCTTTTACTTACTTTCATTGTTCAGGTGCGCTTGATTATTTTCTTGGTTTTGTTGGTGCATGGTAGGTACAAGAAGTCGAACTACCGAACTTGCACCCGTGATCGAGAATATCAACCGACGCAGGAGCATCAGTCGGTGCGCGAAGTTAGGCGACGACACTTCGTCCGAATCTTCCATCACCGATTCCGAACCCGAGACCGAAATCTCAGCCATGGACGGGGCTATACCCAACAATGGCAACAACGGAAACAATGGGAACAATGGCAACAACGGAAACAACGGGAACAACGGAAACAATGGGAACAATGGCAACAACGGAAACAACGGGAACAACGGAAACCGTGCCCAGCCACCCCTCTTTGGAGATCTGACACATCCGCAGATCGACGGAGCTGTTGGAAATCGATATCCCGGGCTATTAAAATTTGCGGAAAATAATAACCCGAACGAAATCCTTCATCGCCGGAATAATTGGATCCCCGACTCATCCGCAGGAGTCCGACCTTTGGAGACTACGCGCCCGAAGACACGCAGCCCGCCCCCAGCCGAAGTCCCCCACGAGTCGGATCCACGAACGCGAACCACCGTACGACGGAACCAGGCCCGACGAGAGCTCCACCGCGGACAAGCCGCGGCAAAACCCTAGCCGAGCCCCCGCCGGCGCTCGCGATCGATTGATCGCGTGGGGTGCGCGATCGCACCCCTGGGGCTGTTCGGAACAGCCCCCCGGCGGTGAGTCCGGCGACTCACCGCCGCCACCTCACAGGGTGGAGGGCCCCCAGCCGCGGCACCAGCCCGCGGCTGCCCTCCGCGATCGACTTCGGTCGATCGCCCGCTCCGGCTTCGGCCGGAGCTTCCCCGCGCGTACGCCGCCGTCCAGGGAGGTCGGGGAGGCCATCTGCCGTGGCTCCAGCCCACGGCGGCTTCCCCAGCGATCGACTCTTGGTCGATCGCGTGCCCCGGCGTCCAGCCGGGGCTTCTCCTTGGCGCGGTTACCGGCGGTCGAAACCCTAGGTTTCGGCTGCCCCCTTTCGATCTTCGCCGGGGATCTCGAATCCCCGTCCCCGAAGTTCGTACGTTTATCCGGATCGTGTGTTCATGTATACGCTACAATTAATTCACACAAAATCATAAAAGAGGGTTTATGATTTATTACCTTCGATTCGTTGTACGGAGAAACGAATTAACGCGTTGATGACCTTGCGATCTTCCCACGTATTCCTTGCACCTCGTCCGAACGTCGTGTGGGCGACGATCTATCGAACTCCTATGGATCTCCTTCACTCTTCAAGACTTTATGATTGGCGTATCTTAGGTTGTGAAAAGTGAAGACCATGTAGTGCTTATATAGGCTACGTAGGGGATCATAAGGAGACTAAATATTGGGCTTCTAAATATTGAAGATTAAATTGGGTCCAACCCAAATCCATTAATCCTTATCAATATTAAATTTTATTTATTTTCCACTATATAAATAAAATTGCACTCCCAATATTAATCCATATTATATCAAATAATATTTCTCCGGTAGTATTATTTATTCCGTGTATTTAAGATTTAAATATCCATGAATAAATTTATTTATTGCTCAATAAATATTATTCATTTCTTATATCCGAGAATAGTACCGTTCAACTTTAATTATTATGCGGATTAAATCCACCTGCAGGGTTTACATAATAATTCCTTATGAACTCATCTCGGGGATATTATCAACCCTTACGGGATACACTTTCCCGTCAAGTATTCACGGCATGTCGTATATAAAATATAGTGACCCAACTTAACCGGTAATTAACCCAATAATTAAATCGGTTAATTCCTTTGGAAAATCAAAGTCACTTATATTAAATATACACACCCGCAATAATATCGGGGATTAAGAATAAAATACTCTGAGATTTAAATTGATTATCCAAGGCAATCCTAATCAATAAATCTCAAGCGATCCGCCCAATACACCAAGTGTACAAGTGTGATAAAATAATTAAGATAAATTATTTTCTCCCTCACACAACGACTATACCGATGGATTGGTCCATGTCCATCTAGGTCGTGAGCAACTGTTTGATTAAAATACGAGAAACCGATAGTATGATCTTCTGTGCGCCCATGCACACCATACTAACTACAACGTATAAGATCCAGGACTATATTTTGCATAATTAATTAAATGCAAATAATTGTTTATTAATTAAATAGGTTAAATGCTATGACAGGGAGTTTACCGGTACTTAAATCTAGACATTAAGTACACAACTCCAACAATCTCCCACTTGTACTAAGGTCTAGTCATTTCCTCCAAACTCCCGACTTCCATACTCATCACGTGCTTAAGTTATACTTCCCAGAAGTATTATGTGAATGAGCAATCTAGGTCGCCGATCTGAAGTTATCTTGGTGACTACTGCGTCGTCTCTCTGACGATGATTCGTATCAGGTGGTACTGGCTCTATGTGTTATCATCACCTTTTGGACTTATGACTTCTTCCAGTTCTCCATGCACCGCTATATACATAGCCTTTGGTGAACCAAAAATCATATCCAAGTTCAGAGGTCATTCCGGAACCTAACCAAAACTTCCGCTGCCTCTGAGGCTGCTATTCGGTTTATGATAGAGTCCGAGAAGCTTCACGCTTATCACTCTTTCTTCCTTAGGTTCCACCTCTTCTAAAAGTGAACACATAGCCTGATATCGACTTACACTGGTCCTTCTCTGATTTTTGGATCTGAGAAACTGTAATCTAAGAAGATTTCGTTTTGCTAGTAATCCTGTACTTCCAAGTACTTTTACAGCATTCGAATATCTCTTATCCAGATTACTTTGATATCCTCCCACTACGCAAACCGCATAGTTGATATCAGGTTCTTGTTTTATAACACCGCATTTACAAAGCCCTTTACACTCGAAGTGTAAGAATCTGCTTTGTTTATATCTATCTCCTTCATGTGTTCAAGACACATACCTTAGATAGATGCATTCTGTTCTCGAAAGGCAATAACCTTTCTCAGAATTGTGCATGTTTAAAATAAACCATAATCGTATAAGATATCTAAAGAGAAGTACAAACGTTCTTATCTAGAGATCGAAAGATTTCTAAGAACATGATCCAACTTCATCTTAATCTTATATCTCGATTTATTTAGACAACCTCTATTTTATGTCGGACAACGCTTTTACATTGTTGCCAATGATGAAGTGTTATCTACACAAAATTCCGAGAAACACCACTTTGTTTCCATTACGTCTCCAATACACCAATCTTGTCTATGCTTCTTGATGAATCCATAAAATGGACTATCTCATCAATTTGCAAGTTCACAAGTTTCAGCTTTATGGTAATCCATAAATGGATTTACTAAGCTTGTACCTCTAAATGATCTTGCCCCTTTAACAATAATAAATTATTGCTATCCAAGTAGGCACATTTAGATTAGTACTGCCTCCTATGCAGAACTAGGGATCGATTTCATGTCTACTAGATCCAGAGTTAAAAACTCCTCCAGTCTTATGAACATCTCTGGTCGCTTAACAACCTCCCACTGCAATGGCGTTCCGGTGTATAACAGTAATAACATTAGGTGCAGTTAGTGGTGTACTACTACTCGGTTAGGCTGGTTCTCAGTCTTCTCTTTCCTCTTTATAAAGTACTTTGTCAGTTAGGGCATTGTAGTTCATCCAATAGTCTTCCTCTAAGAACCGGGCGAAGACACCCTTCTGGTTCGTAGTACTATTGAACATACAATTACTTGTTCTTCTAGGATATTCTACAATTACATCGAATGTGTCATTGTATCCAGAAATATCCACAGAACATAGGTTGTTCCGAATAAACTTGTCCTTCCATTGTTAGAATTCCTTATTCCTGACACACCATGTCTACACATCAGTGTATGGTGCAGTCGTTTGAGACTCAATTTCAATCCTTGATTTATGCCATGTGCTCTTTGGATAGGTGTCGGCCTCCGCGAACAAGTCGCAGGCTTCCAACGGATATACTTTGAAGGTTCCCCATAATAGCTTTGTGTCAAACACTTCGCTTTCATGGCACATCAAGCATTCTAATCCATCTTCAAGTATTCCTTAAAGGAAACTACTTACACCTTTTTAATTACACATATGTCTGCATATATCATCTTTGATCATTCTCAATACTTGTCCGAACTCCATCCTTTATCCAGAAAGGTTAACTTAGTTGTATCTTCTTCCAAAATTTGATTCTTAGGTCGGGAGGTCCATTCCTCCAACTATAATTGAATAAATCAATTTCGACCTTTTGAATCCCCTTTTTGAATAAATACTACCAAGTTTAAGAATTCACAAGTATAATGATTGATAAAGAAATACATCTAATAAGTGAAACAAGTTTATATAACGGTTTGTTGCATTGTGGTAGACTAAGGATTCATCATTCATATATTGCTATCTAATGTACCAGAATAGATATCGCCATTATTTCTTATCTAAACCATCAAATGATTAAAGAAATAAAATATCCATTAATAATAGAAAACCAGAACAAAAGTTCTTTCTAAAATAAAAGGTACAAAGCAATAAACTGAAATGAAATCCTATAACTATCAAACAGATAGATAAATGTCTTCCACTGCAACCGCTGCTTCCTCAACAGCTTTGCCCATGTGGACTCGAACTTTTCTTCTCTAAGTCGCTGGGTTTTCTGGAACCCCTGCATTTAGAATGCACATACCGTCAGTGGTTCCATATCTACACACCAGAATTCTGGTAGATAATACCGCTGACTATGTTTTACGACTAAAGAAAAATTCGTACCTTTGAGAGGACAAGATGTAGACCCCCAGTACTCAGACTGCTTCCCTTGGGGATATTTGCCAGAAGGCTTCTTTATCCCACCCTTTGGTCCAAGTCCCTTAGGACCACCGGACCACCTTGTCTTCTTCTCCTTTCCCTTGCCTTTAGGTCCGAAACCTTTGGCTTTGGCTATAAGAGCTTGCGATTGTTTCAACTCGTCTAAAAGATCCATCATCTCAAAAACATGATCAAGTGTTTCATCGAAGTAACAGATCTTTATGAGTATCCTCATCGCCTCTTTTCTAGCCTCCCCATCATGTCCAAACAACAACTTGAGTTTAAGCATGACATCATGATTAATGGCTAATGAACGAGCACTATCCCATTTTTCAAAGTCAAAAATCTCATCCTCAGTCGAGTTAATGGTGAGTCCAGGAGGACAAGTTTCACTGAGTACGTCTTTGTACTCCTTTGCAGTCTGAGCAATGTCTAACTCTTCTTTCCATTCAACACAGTATGGAACCAGTGCGTCAAATTCCTCAAGTATCATCTCAAGTGGATTCATAGTAATTTTCTAAACCTATAAGCACATTTAAACAAACAATTAATTTAATATCCGACGTTATCTCCCTGGAATAACATCATTAAATCACTAATCACGTCTAAAATCCCATCAGGTAAGGCAAGCCACGTGGTGTGGACGTTTACCCACCCAAATGATTTAGTAATTAGATTTTCTTTGGTCATACATCAATTATAGCGTAACTTCGTGGGGAAGAATACTATAACGCGTATCTAAGTGTAAACCATTACTCAGCACTAAAGTAAATCGTTTGGAATTGCTACATCACCGCAAGCCACGTGGTGTGGACGTTTACGATAATTTCACAACTCTTCACAATCACTTATAACTGTCTACATCAATTAATCCAAAATCCGTTAGCATAGCAAGCCACGTGGTGTGGACGTTTACTACACTAAGAGACTTTTATAATTGACTCCCAATTACAAGATCCATTAGATTTCGTCAATCAAGACTCGGAGAATCATAAGTGAAACTCGAAGTTTCTAACCAGTGATTCGCCATGCGAGCGACCCTATCTCTCATAAATGAGGGAGCCGAGCAGACAATCGACCCACCTATCAAAGAATGGTACGAAGGTCTCTAATTTGTGTCATCTACATGACCAAGTGGCTTTGGCTCCATTCCACTCCCCGGGGTGAGAATGAGTCGACTTGAAGTCAGTTTCAGAAAGACAAATTAGGCATTGTTTGATAAACTCGATCAATGTTTCTTGTAAAAGGAATTACAAGAATTCTCCTTCAATGACTCGTCTATACGAACTTCGAAAGTCCATAAGAGTCACCAAGAGAACAGTACTGGAGACCATGGGAATGTTTCCATCCCCTCTCCCACTTAGCTTTTTATAATAAAGGGATACGCTATCTAGTGCATAAAATAAACACATATAGCATGCATACAAGCAATAAAGCACATAGTATCACATAGTCAAAATAATGCTAGAAAATTATTTTCCGACTATCATGGCTTTGTCGCATCTCCGTACGCATCTTCTAGTCTTCAGTCTTCGTTCTTGAATGCTCCATGTGACAAGAATATTAATCTCCAATATTTAAATCTATTTATTTTCAATTAATCCAAAAGTTACTTAATTCAAAAAATTAAGTCAATTGAATATATCAAAAATAAAATTAAATATTATTAATATTTTTATTTATTTATTTTCCTATCTAATTCTATTAAATCTCTAGAATAATCTATCCAAGTTAAACTCGGAATATTCTAGAAGACTTCTATAATAGAATAAAGAAATAAATAAATTAGGACTCACTACTTTCCAAATTTATTTTTATTCCTAATCCATGAATATTCCCATGAGTAGGAATAATCAAATAGGAAAAATAAATTTTAGTACTAAATTAATTAAATTCCTAATCTTTGAATAATTCCATGAAGGAAATAAATCAATAGGAATAAAATTAATTTAATTAATTCTTTTCCTAATCCATGAGAGTTTCCTAAAAGGAAGATACTCAAATAGGAAAGCCGAATTAATTTAGGAAAGTTGGATTATGGTAGGAGTAGCACGGGTTGGGAGTCCCCGCACCACCCCCACCGTCGACCGCCGCCCGGGAGGAGCACCGCCGCCGCCCCCAGCCCACGCGCCACCACCACCGGTGGCCGGCGTGGCCGGGAGCTCCCACGGACAGCCCCCACGCCGGCGATCGATCCATGGGTCGATCATGGGGATGATCGGCCCCTTCGTCCATCGTCTTCTTCGTCACACCTTCTTCGTCTTCCGGCGATGGTCTCAACATCGAACCAACGTAATTAAAATTACAAGAATTAAATTACAATATCCGGTATCGATTCTATACATGAAATCGACCCTATACATTTTCCGGAAAAATAAAGAACGTAATAATAAATCCTAAATTCGGTCAACCCCCGAATTTTTACTATTACAAACATTCATCCACACAAAACGAATCTCGACATGTCCGAGAGTTTAATAAACGAATAATCATGATAATTAATTAAAGAAAACAATAATTAAATCCAACCATGATAGCCGGAAATCCTGCAAGGTAGAACAATAATCGAGCATATACATGAACACGAAACCAAACGCTCTGATACCAGTTGTTGGAAATCGATATCCCGGGCTATTAAAATTTGCGGAAAATAATAACCCGAACGAAATCCTTCATCGCCGGAATAATTGGATCCCCGACTCATCCGCAGGAGTCCGACCTTTGGAGACTACGCGCCCGAAGACACGCAGCCCGCCCCCAGCCGAAGTCCCCCACGAGTCGGATCCACGAACGCGAACCACCGTACGACGGAACCGGGCCCGACGAGAGCTCCACCGCGGACAAGCCGCGGCAAAACCCTAGGCGAGCCCCCACCGGGGCTCGCGATCGATTGATCGCGTGGGGTTCGCGATCGCACCCTGGGGCTGTTCGGAACAGCCCCCCGGCGGTGAGTCCGGCGACTCACCGCCGCCACCTCACGGGGTGGAGGGCCCCCAGCCGCGGCACCAGCCTGCGGCTGCCCTCCGCGATCGACTTCGGTCGATCGCCCGCTCCGGCTTCGGCCGGAGCTTCCCCGCGCGTACGCCGCCGTCCAGGGAGGTCGGGGAGGCCATCTGCCGTGGCTCCAGCCCACGGCGGCTTCCCCAGCGATCGACTCTTGGTCGATCGCGTGCCCCGGCGTCCAGCCGGGGCTTCTCCTTGGCGCGGTTACCGGCGGTCGAAACCTTAGGTTTCGGCTGCCCCCTTTCGATCTTCGCCGGGGATCTCGAATCCCCGTCCCCGAAGTTCGTACGTTTATCCGGATCGTGTGTTCATGTATACGCTACAATTAATTCACACAAAATCATAAAAGAGGGTTTATGATTTATTACCTTCGATTCGTTGTATGGAGAAACGAATTAACGCGTTGATGACCTTGCGATCTTCCCACGTATTCCTTGCACCTCGTCCGAACGTCGTGTGGGCGACGATCTATCGAACTCCTATGGATCTCCTTCACTCTTCAAGACTTTATGATTGGCGTATCTTAGGTTGTGAAAGGTGAAGACCATGTAGTGCTTATATAGGCTACGTAGGGGATCATAAGGAGACTAAATATTGGGCTTCTAAATATTGAAGATTAAATTGGGTCCAACCCAAATCCATTAATCCTTATCAATATTAAATTTTATTTATTTTCCACTATATAAATAAAATTGCACTCCCAATATTAATCCATATTATATCAAATAATATTTCTCCGGTAGTATTATTTATTCCGTGTATTTAAGATTTAAATATCCATGAATAAATTTATTTATTGCTCAATAAATATTATTCATTTCTTATATCCGAGAATAGTACCGTTCAACTTTAATTATTATGCGGATTAAATCCACCTGCAGGGTTTACATAATAATTCCTTATGAACTCATCTCGGGGATATTATCAACCCTTACGGGATACACTTTCCCGTCAAGTATTCACGGCATGTCGTATATAAAATATAGTGACCCAACTTAACCGGTAATTAACCCAATAATTAAATCGGTTAATTCCTTTGGAAAATCAAAGTCACTTATATTAAATATACACACCCGCAATAATATCGGGGATTAAGAATAAAATACTCTGAGATTTAAATTGATTATCCAACGCAATCCTAATCAATAAATCTCAAGCGATCCGCCCAATACACCAAGTGTACAAGTGTGATAAAATAATTAAGATAAATTATTTTCTCCCTCACACAACGACTATACCGATGGATTGGTCCATGTCCATCTAGGTCGTGAGCAACTGTTTGATTAAAATACGAGTAACCGATAGTATGATCTTCTGTGCGCCCATGCACACCATACTAACTACAACGTATAAGATCCAGGACTATATTTTGCATAATTAATTAAATGCAAATAATTGTTTATTAATTAAATAGGTTAAATGCTATGACAGGGAGTTTACCGGTACTTAAATCTAGACATTAAGTACACAACTCCAACAGGAGCTAGCTCATGCATCGTCCTAAGTGATGCCGCCCGGAGATACGACCTCAAGGCACACCATCTTGCTCAGCTTCCTCAGTTCTCCGGAACCACTAACGAGGATGCCCTCAACTTCATCAGGGAGTTCTACACAGCCTTGCAGGCCTTCCTCATCTGAGCACTCGATGATGATCAGCTCCGATTGAAATGTGTTCCGTATGCCTTGAGAGATAGGGCGAAGAACTGGCTGCTATCCTTGGAGCCAGACTCGATCACTACCTGGGCGGACATGTACCGGGAGTTTATTACTCGGTTCTATCCTCAGCAGAAGACCTTCGACTTGAGAGGTCAGATATGCGCCTTCGAGCAGGAACCGGGGGAGTTCTTTCATGAGGCTTGGGAGCGATTCCGGAGCCTATTAAGGCAATGCCCACACCACGACCTCACACCCACCTCGGTCATCCAATTCTTCTACAAGGGTTTGAACAGAGAGGACTAGAGAGAGGTGAAAACCGCAGCTGGCGGAAATATCAGTGGTCGGAACAGTGATGAGATGACGGAGATCTTCAAGTCACTATCAGCTGAGTCGAGGCAAACGAGCTCAAGGGGAAGCAGTAGCTACGCCCGACCCGAGGGGAGTGTGAATGCCCAGTTGGCGAAACAGGTTGCCGACCTGACAAAGAAGGTCCAGATGTTGGAGACTACTGAGGAACAACCTGTTGGAAATCGATATCCCGGGCTATTAAAATTTGCGGAAAATAATAACCCGAACGAAATCCTTCATCGCCGGAATAATTGGATCCCCGACTCATCCGCAGGAGTCCGACCTTTGGAGACTACGCGCCCGAAGACACGCAGCCCGCCCCCAGCCGAAGTCCCCCACGAGTCGGATCCACGAACGCGAACCACCGTACGACGGAACCGGGCCCGACGAGAGCTCCACCGCGGACAAGCCGCGGAAAAACCCTAGCCGAGCCCCCGCCGGGGCTCGCGATCGATTGATCGCGTGGGGTGCGCGATCGCACCCCTGGGGCTGTTCGGAACAGCCCCCCGGCGGTGAGTCCGGCGAATCACCGCCGCCACCTCACGGGGTGGAGGGCCCCCAGCCGCGGCACCAGCCCGCGGCTGCCCTCCGCGATCGACTTCGGTCGATCGCCCGCTCCGGCTTCGGCCGGAGCTTCCCCGCGCGTACGCCGCCATCCAGGGAGGTCGGGGAGGCCATCTGCCGTGGCTCCAGCCCACGGCGGCTTCCCCAGCGATCGACTCTTGGTCGATCGCGTGCCCCGGCGTCCAGCCGGGGCTTCTCCTTGGCGCGGTTACCGGCGGTCGAAACCCTAGGTTTCGGCTGCCCCCTTTCGATCTTCGCCGGGGATCTCGAATCCCCGTCCCCGAAGTTCGTACATTTCTCCGGATCGTGTGTTCATGTATACGCTACAATTAATTCACACAAAATCATAAAAGAGGGTTTATGATTTATTACCTTCGATTCGTTGTACGGAGAAACGAATTAACGCGTTGATGACCTTGCGATCTTCCCACGTATTCCTTGCCCCTCGTCCGAACGTCGTGTGGGCGACGATCTATCGAACTCCTATGGATCTCCTTCACTCTTCAAGACTTTATGATTGGCGTATCTTAGGTTGTGAAAAGTGAAGACCATGTAGTGCTTATATAGGCTACGTAGGGGATCATAAGGAGACTAAATATTGGGCTTCTAAATATTGAAGATTAAATTGGGTCCAACCCAAATCCATTAATCCTTATCAATATTAAATTTTATTTATTTTCCACTATATAAATAAAATTGCACTCCCAATATTAATCCATATTATATCAAATAATATTTCTCCGGTAGTATTATTTATTCCGTGTATTTAAGATTTAAATATCCATGAATAAATTTATTTATTGCTCAACAAATATTATTCATTTCTTATATCCGAGAATAGTACCGTTCAACTTTAATTACTATGCGGATTAAATCCACCTGCAGGGTTTACATAATAATTCCTTATGAACTCATCTCGGGGATATTATCAACCCTTACGGGATACACTTTCCCGTCAAGTATTCACGGCATGTCGTATATAAAATATAGTGACCCAACTTAACCGGTAATTAACCCAATAATTAAATCGGTTAATTCCTTTGGAAAATCAAAGTCACTTATATTAAATATACACACCCGCAATAATATCGGGGATTAAGAATAAAATACTCTGAGATTTAAATTGATTATCCAAGGCAATCCTAATCAATAAATCTCAAGCGATCCGCCCAATACACCAAGTGTACAAGTGTGATAAAATAATTAAGATAAATTATTTTCTCCCTCACACAACGACTATACCGATGGATTGGTCCGTGTCCATCTAGGTCGTGAGCAACTGTTTGATTAAAATACGAGTAACCGATAGTATGATCTTCTGTGCGCCCATGCACACCATACTAACTACAACGTATAAGATCCAGGACTATATTTTGCATAATTAATTAAATGCAAATAATTGTTTATTAATTAAATAGGTTAAATGCTATGACAGGGAGTTTACCGGTACTTAAATCTAGACATTAAGTACACAACTCCAACAATCTCCCACTTGTACTAAGGTCTAGTCATTTCCTCCAAACTCCCGACTTCCATACTCATCACGTGCTTAAGTTATACTTCCCAGAAGTATTATGTGAATGAGCAATCTAGGTCGCCGATCTGAAGTTATCTTGGTGACTACTGCGTCGTCTCTCTGACGATGATTCGTATCAGGTGGTACTGGCTCTATGTGTTATCATCACCTTTTGAACTTATGACTTCTTCCAGTTCTCCATGCACCGCTATATACATAGCCTTTGGTGAACCAAGAATCATATCCAAGTTCAGAGGTCATTCCGGAACCTAACCAAAACTTCCGCTGCCTCTGAGGCTGCTATTCGGTTTATGATAGAGTCCGAGAAGCTTCACGCTTATCACTCTTTCTTCCTTAGGTTCCACCTCTTCTAAAAGTGAACACATAGCCTGATATCGGCTTACACTGGTCCTTCTCTGATTTTTGGATCTGAGAAACTGTAATCTAAGAAGATTTCGTTTTGCTAGTAATCCTGTACTTCCAAGTACTTTTACAGCATTCGAATATCTCTTATCCAGATTACTTTGATATCCTCCCACTACGCAAACCGCATAGTTGATATCAGGTTCTTGTTTTATAACACCGCATTTACAAAGCCCTTTACACTCGAAGTGTAAGAATCTGCTTTGTTTATATCTATCTCCTTCATGTGTTCAAGACACATACCTTAGATAGATGCATTCTGTTCTCGAAAGGCAATAACCTTTCTCAGAATTGTGCATGTTTAAAACAAACCATAATCTAAAGAGAAGTACAAACGTTCTTATCTAGAGATCGAAAGATTTCTAAGAACATGATCCAACTTCATCTTAATCTTATATCTCGATTTATTTAGACAACCTCTATTTTATGTCTGACAACGCTTTTACATTGTTGCCAATGATGAAGTGTTATCTACACAAAATTCCGAGAAACACCACTTTGTTTCCATTACGTCTCCAATACACCAATCTTGTCTATGCTTCTTGATGAATCCATAAAATGGACTATCTCATCAATTTGCAAGTTCACAAGTTTCAGCTTTGTGGTAATCCATAAATGGATTTACTAAGCTTGTACCTCTAAATGATCTTGCCCCTTTAACAATAATAAATTATTGCTATCCAAGTAGGCACATTTAGATTAGTACTGCCTCCTATGCAGAACTAGGGATCGATTTCATGTCTACTAGATCCAGAGTTAAAAACTCCTCCAGTCTTATGAACATCTCTGGTCGCTTAACAACCTCCCACTGCAATGGCGTTCCGGTGTATAACAGTAATAACATTAGGTGCAGTTAGTGGTGTACTACTACTCGGTTAGGCTGGTTCTCAGTCTTCTCTTTCCTCTTTATAAAGTACTTTGTCAGTTAGGGCATTGTAGTTCATCCAATAGTCTTCCTCTAAGAACCGGGCGAAGACACCCTTCTGGTTCGTAGTACTATTGAACATACAATTACTTGTTCTTCTAGGATATTCTACAATTACATCGAATGTGTCATTGTATCCAGAAATATCCACAGAACATAGGTTGTTCCGAATAAACTTGTCCTTCCATTGTTAGAATTCCTTATTCCTGACACACCATGTCTACACATCAGTGTATGGTGCAGTCGTTTGAGACTCAATTTCAATCCTTGATTTATGCCATGTGCTCTTTGGATAGGTGTCGGCCTCCGCGAACAAGTCGCAGGCTTCCAACAGATATACTTTGAAGGTTCCCCATAATAGCTTTGTGTCAAACACTTCGCTTTTATGGCACATCAAGCATTCTAATCCATCTTCAAGTATTCCTTAAAGGAAACTACTTACACCTTTTTAATTACACATATGTCTGCATATATCATCTTTGATCATTCTCAATACTTGTCCGAACTCCATCCTTTATCCATAAAGGTTAACTTAGTTGTATCTTCTTCCAAAATTTGATTCTTAGGTCGGGAGGTCCATTCCTCCAACTATAATTGAATAAATCAATTTCGACCTTTTGAATCCCCTTTTTGAATAAATACTACCAAGTTTAAGAATTCACAAGTATAATGATTGATAAAGAAATACATCTAATAAGTGAAACAAGTTTATATAACGGTTTGTTGCATTGTGGTAGACTAAGGATTCATCATTCATATATTGCTATCTAATGTACCAGAATAGATATCGCCATTATTTCTTATCTAAACCATCAAATGATTAAAGAAATAAAATATCCATTAATAATAGAAAACCAGAACAAAAGTTCTTTCTAAAATAAAAGGTACAAAGCAATAAACTGAAATGAAATCCTATAACTATCAAACAGATAGATAAATGTCTTCCACTGCAACCGCTGCTTCCTCAACAGCTTTGCCCATGTGGACTCGAACTTTTCTTCTCTAAGTCGCTGGGTTTTCTGGAACCCCTGCATTTAGAATGCACATACCGTCAGTGGTTCCATATCTACACACCAGAATTCTGGTAGATAATACCGCTGACTATGTTTTACGACTAAAGAAAAATTCGTACCTTTGAGAGGACAAGATGTAGACCCCCAGTACTCAGACAGCTTCCCTTGGGGATATTTGCCAGAAGGCTTCTTTATCCCACCCTTTGGTCCAAGTCCCTTAGGACCACCGGACCACCTTGTTTTCTTCTCCTTTCCCTTGCCTTTAGGTCCGAAACCTTTGGCTTTGGCTATAAGAGCTTGCGATTGTTTCAACTCGTCTAAAAGATCCATCATCTCAAAAACATGATCAAGTGTTTCATCGAAGTAACAGATCTTAATGAGTATCCTCATCGCCTCTTTTCTAACCTCCCCATCATGTCCAAACAACAACTTGAGTTTAAGCATGACATCATGATTAATGGCTAATGAACGAGCACTATCCCATTTTTCAAAGTCAAAAATCTCATCCTCAGTCGAGTTAATGGTGAGTCCAGGAGGACAAGTTTCACTGAGTACGTCTTTGTACTCCTTTGCAGTCTGAGCAATGTCTAACTCTTCTTTCCATTCAACACAGTATGGAACCAGTGCGTCAAATTCCTCAAGTATCATCTCAAGTGGATTCATAGTAATTTTCTAAACCTATAAGCACATTTAAACAAACAATTAATTTAATATCCGACGTTATCTCCCTGGAATAACATCATTAAATCACTAATCACGTCTAAAATCCCATCAGGTAAGGCAAGCCACGTGGTGTGGACGTTTACCCACCCAAATGATTTAGTAATTAGATTTTCTTTGGTCATACATCAATTATAGCGTAACTTCGTGGGGAAGAATACTATAATGCGTATCTAAGTGTAAACCATTACTCAGCACTAAAGTAAATCGTTTGGAATTGCTACATCACCGCAAGCCACGTGGTGTGGACGTTTACGATAATTTCACAACTCTTCACAATCACTTATAACTGTCTACATCAATTAATCCAAAATCCGTTAGCATAGCAAGCCACGTGGTGTGGACGTTTACTACACTAAGAGACTTTTATAATTGACTCCCAATTACAAGATCCATTAGATTTCGTCAATCAAGACTCGGAGAATCATAAGTGAAACTCGAAGTTTCTAACCAGTGATTCGCCATGCGAGCGACCCTATCTCTCATAAATGAGGGAGCCGAGCAGACAATCGACCCACCTATCAAAGAATGGTACGAAGGTCTCTAATTTGTGTCATCTACATGACCAAGTGGCTTTGGCTCCATTCCACTCCCCGGGGTGAGAATGAGTCGACTTGAAGTCAGTTTCAGAAAGACAAATTAGGCATTGTTTGATAAACTCGATCAATGTTTCTTGTAAAAGGAATTACAAGAATTCTCCTTCAATGACTCGTCTATACGAACTTCGAAAGTCCATAAGAGTCACCAAGAGAACAGTAATGGAGACCATGGGAATGTTTCCATCCCCTCTCCCACTTAGCTTTTTATAATAAAGGGATACGCTATCTAGTGCATAAAATAAACACATATAGCATGCATACAAGCAATAAAGCACATAGTATCACATAGTCAAAATAATGCTAGAAAATTATTTTCCGACTATCATGGCTTTGTCGCATCTCCGTACGCATCTTCTAGTCTTCAGTCTTCGTTCTTGAATGCTCCATGTGACAAGAATATTAATCTCCAATATTTAAATCTATTTATTTTCAATTAATCCAAAAGTTACTTAATTCAAAAAATTAAGTCAATTGAATATATCAAAAATAAAATTAAATATTATTAATATTTTTATTTATTTATTTTCCTATCTAATTCTATTAAATCTCTAGAATAATCTATCCAAGTTAAACTCGGAATATTCTAGAAGACTTCTATAATAGAATAAGGAAATAAATAAATTAGGACTCACTACTTTCCAAATTTATTTTTATTCCTAATCCATGAATATTCCCATGAGTAGGAATAATCAAATAGGAAAAATAAATTTTAGTACTAAATTAATTAAATTCCTAATCTTTGAATAATTCCATGAAGGAAATAAATCAATAGGAATAAAATTAATTTAATTAATTCTTTTCCTAATCCATGAGAGTTTCCTAAAAGGAAGATACTCAAATAGGAAAGCCGAATTAATTTAGGAAAGTTGGATTATGGTAGGAGTAGCACGGGTTGGGAGTCCCCGCACCACCCCCACCGTCGACCGCCGCCCGGGAGGAGCACCGCCGCCGCCCCCAGCCCACGCGCCACCACCACCGGTGGCCGGCGTGGCCGGGAGCTCCCACGGACAGCCCCCACGCCGGCGATCGATCCATGGGTCGATCATGGGGATGATCGGCCCCTTCGTCCATCGTCTTCTTCGTCACACCTTCTTCGTCTTCCGGCGATGGTCTCAACATCGAACCAACGTAATTAAAATTACAAGAATTAAATTACAATATCCGGTATCGATTCTATACATGAAATCGACCCTATACATTTTCCGGAAAAATAAAGAACGTAATAATAAATCCTAAATTCGGTCAACCCCCGAATTTTTACTATTACAAACATTCATCCACACAAAACGAATCTCGACATGTCCGAGAGTTTAATAAACGAATAATCATGATAATTAATTAAAGAAAACAATAATTAAATCCAACCATGATAGCCGGAAATCCTGCAAGGTAGAACAATAATCGAGCATATACATGAACACGAAACCAAACGCTCTGATACCAGTTGTTGGAAATCGATATCCCGGGCTATTAAAATTTGCGGAAAATAATAACCCGAACGAAATCCTTCATCGCCGGAATAATTGGATCCCCGACTCATCCGCAGGAGTCCGACCTTTGGAGACTACGCGCCCGAAGACACGCAGCCCGCCCCCAGCCGAAGTCCCCCACGAGTCGGATCCACGAACGCGAACCACCGTACGACGGAACCGGGCCCGACGAGAGCTCCACCGCGGACAAGCCGCGGAAAAACCCTAGCCGAGCCCCCGCCGGGGCTCACGATCGATTGATCGCGTGGGGTGCGCGATCGCAACCCTGGGGCTGTTCGGAACAGCCCCCCGGCGGTGAGTCCGGCGACTCACCGCCGCCACCTCACGGGGTGGAGGGCCCCCAGCCGCGGCACCAGCCCGCGGCTGCCCTCCGCGATCGACTTCGGTCGATCGCCCGCTCCGGCTTCGGCCGGAGCTTCCCCGCGCGTACGCCGCCGTCCAGGGAGGTCGGGGAGGCCATCTGCCGTGGCTCCAGCCCACGGCGGCTTCCCCAGCGATCGACTCTTGGTCGATCGCGTGCCCCGGCGTCCAGCCGGGGCTTCTCCTTGGCGCGGTTACCGGCGGTCGAAACCCTAGGTTTCGGCTGCCCCCTTTCGATCTTCGCCGGGGATCTCGAATCCCCGTCCCCGAAGTTCGTACGTTTATCCGGATCGTGTGTTCATGTATACGCTACAATTAATTCACACAAAATCATAAAAGAGGTTTTATGATTTATTACCTTCGATTCGTTGTACGGAGAAACGAATTAACGCGTTGATGACCTTGCGATCTTCCCACGTATTCCTTGCACCTCGTCCGAACGTCGTGTGGGCGACGATCTATCGAACTCCTATGGATCTCCTTCACTCTTCAAGACTTTATGATTGGCGTATCTTAGGTTGTGAAAAGTGAAGACCATGTAGTGCTTATATAGGCTACGTAGGGATCATAAGGAGACTAAATATTGGGCTTCTAAATATTGAAGATTAAATTGGGTCCAACTCAAATCCATTAATCCTTATCAATATTAAATTTTATTTATTTTCCACTATATAAATAAAATTGCACTCCCAATATTAATCCATATTATATCAAATAATATTTCTCCGGTAGTATTATTTATTCCGTGTATTTAAGATTTAAATATCCATGAATAAATTTATTTATTGCTCAATAAATATTATTCATTTCTTATATCCGAGAATAGTACCGTTCAACTTTAATTATTATGCGGATTAAATCCACCTGCAGGGTTTACATAATAAATCCTTATGAACTCATCTCGGGGATATTATCAACCCTTACGGGATACACTTTCCCGTCAAGTATTCACGGCATGTCGTATATAAAATATAGTGACCCAACTTAACCGGTAATTAACCCAATAATTAAATCGGTTAATTCCTTTGGAAAATCAAAGTCACTTATATTAAATATACACACTCGCAATAATATCGGGGATTAAGAATAAAATACTCTGAGATTTAAATTGATTATCCAAGGCAATCCTAATCAATAAATCTCAAGCGATCCGCCCAATACACCAAGTGTACAAGTGTGATAAAATAATTAAGATAAATTATTTTCTCCCTCACACAACGACTATACCGATGGATTGGTCCGTGTCCATCTAGGTCGTGAGCAACTGTTTGATTAAAATACGAGTAACCGATAGTATGATCTTCTGTGCGCCCATGCACACCATACTAACTACAACGTATAAGATCCAGGACTATATTTTGCATAATTAATTAAATGCAAATAATTGTTTATTAATTAAATAGGTTAAATGCTATGACAGGGAGTTTACCGGTACTTAAATCTAGACATTAAGTACACAACTCCAACACAACCTAAGAGGCAGATCTATCACGTGGAGCCGTGTAGCTTATGTGGGGAGATTGGCCATTTCTCCAGCTCTTGCGGACAGGGCACGCCGACTCCACCCCAAATGATGGACCCGAACTATGGTATAGAGGTGCAGGTGAATGCGATGCAGGGGTACAATCAGCAGGGCAACCAGAGGAATGACCCCTACTCTAACACTTACAACCAGGGCTGGAGGAACCATCATAACTTCTCATGGAAACAAGACCAGCCACAGACTCAGGGGCAAGGTTCTCAGACGAACTTCAATAACCAGAACCGACCTCAGAATCAGGGGTACCAGAATGCCGGGAACCAGAATTGGCATAATAATTAGAATTATCAGAGGCCCCAGTACCAGCAACAGCAAAATCAGCTGTACTACCCGCCACCACCTCAGCCTCAACAGGTGCCTCCGAAGACTTCAGACTTAGACGAGAAGTTTGCATCCTTCATGGCTTCGACTCAGGCTATCCTGAATCATAACCAGCAGAAGATAGATGGGGTGGAGTCTAATATGACTAACCAGAATGCGGCGATTAAGAGGATCGAGACGCAGGTTGGGCAGATGGCCAGCCGAATGAACGAGATGGCACAGGCTAATAAGAAGGATCGGATCCCGAGCCAACCGTATCAGGCTAAGGCGGTCACAGTGCTTAGGAGCGGACGTGTCATTGATAATCACGTCGAAATGCCAACCGAGGAAGTAGAAGAGGACATTCCGGCTCCGGAAGAAGCCGAGCAAAGAGTCCCGATCGAGGAACCGTTGGAGAAGCCGGTGGAGAAACCGGTAGAGAATCCGATACCAGCACCCGAGACGAGTCGGGCAGCCTTACACAAGGCCGATAATCCTTATAGACCTCCCGTGCCACCTTACCCGCATCGGTTGAGGAACGAGAAGCAAGATCAGCAGTTCTCGGAGATTTATCAGCTTTTATCTAAGGTGAATGTGAATCTCCCTCTTCTCGACATCATTCGAAACATCCCGTCCTATGTCAAGTTCTTCAAGGACCTCGCTTCGAGGAAGAGAAAGTTCATCGACAACGAGAAGGTTGTAGTTTCCGAGGTGGCAAGTGCGATACTTCAGCACCAGCTCCCCGAGAAACAAAGAGACCCCGGGAGTTTCAACATAATGATCGCCGTTGGGAATGGCAAGGAAGTGTCCGGGATGCTCGACTTGGGAGCGGGAATAAATTTGATGTCGTACGCCGTGTACGAGAAGTTGGAGTTGGGCGATCTCAAGCCCACTCGTATGTGCCTCCAACTCGCCGACCGTTCTATTCGATACCCCAAGGGGATTGTGGAGGACATTTTGGTACAGGTCGGTGGATTAATAGTCCCCGTGGACTTCGTAGTGCTCGATGTTGGAGAAGTTCCCGAGAATGGGCGTGATCGCGCCATTCTACTTGGGAGACCATTCATGGCCACCACTAACACGGTGATTGATGTGAAGAATGGTGTACTTGAGATGACCGTTCTTGGTGAGAAAGTCTCATTCTCCGTCCGAACGGGGAAAGCCACTCCCGCTGCCCTTTACGTGGAGAATTGCTCCTTCGTTGACCATGTTGATGACTAAGTGGAAGCCGCATTCGTAGAAGAGACCAGCCCCGAGGTCCTTGACGGTGAAGAAGAAAAATTAACGGACCCCACCTTTGTGCGACCTAGCTCACAGGAAGCCGAGATCGAGGCTCCGAAAAATAAGGTGGAGTTGAAGCCGTTACCAAGCCACCTCAAATATGTTTTCTTGGAAGACGGGGAACAAAACCCCGTGATCATCTCAGCCACTTTGAGAGCCGAGGATGAAGAAGCGCTCGTGGCGATACTTAAGCAGAACAAGAAGGCTTTTGGATGGAGTCTAGGAGATATCCGTGGCATCGACCCCTCGGTGTGCATGCACCGGATAATTTTAGAGGAGGGATCGATCCCTAAGAGAGATGGGCAGAGGCGACTCAATCCGGTATTAATGGAAGTCGTGAGGACGGAGATCTACAAGCTCCTGGATGAGGGGTTGATCTATGCCGTTTCCGATAGCCGATGGGTGAGTCCGGTTCACGTGGTTCCGAAGAAAGGAGGCATCACCGTGGTGGAGAACCAGAAAGGAGAGCTCCTTCCGACTCGTATTACTACGGGGTGGCGGATGTGCATTGACTATCGGAAGTTAAATGCCGCCACCCGAAAGGACCATTTCCCTCTTCCCTTTATTGATCAATTACTTGATAAACTATCGGGACATGCATTTTATTGTTTTCTTGATGGCTTGTCAGGTTATTACCAGGTGGCGATAGCACCGGAGGACCAGGAGATGACAACTTTCACATGCCCCATTTGTACCTATGCTTGGAGGAGGATGCCCTTCGGGTTGTGCAATGCACCGGGAACATTCCAACGGTGTATGATGTCCATCTTCTCCGAGATGATAGGTAACTTCATGGAAGTTTTTATGGATGATTTTTCTGTCTTTGGCTCTTCGTTTAATGATTGCTTGGGTAAGCTTGATAGGGTTCTTAAGAGGTGCATTGAGAGTAGCCTTACCTTGAGTTGGGAGAAGAGTCATTTCATGGTGACTAGTGGGATAGTACTAGGACATATGGTGTCTAGTCGGGGGATAGAGGTTGATAGAGCTAAGATAGAGGTTATTGAGCGACTACCCCCTCCCATTAATGTTAAGGGCATCCGTAGCTTCCTTGGTCACGCCGGGTTTTATAGGAGGTTCATTAAGGATTTCTCTAAGATTAGCCAACCTTTGTGTCATTTACTAGGGCAAGATGTTGAGTTTAAATTCGACGAGTCGTGTCTAGTAGCGTTTAATACACTTAAGGAGAGGCTTACCTCAGCCCCGGTAGTCGTAGCACCTAATTGGGAGTTGCCCTTTGAGATTATGTGTGATGCGTCTAACTCAGCGGTAGGAGCGGTTCTTGGTCAGAAAGTGGATAAGTTGCTTAGGGTTATTTATTATGCTAGTGTGACGTTAAATAGCGCCCAAACCAACTATACCACCACCGAGAAAGAGTTGTTAGCCGTAGTGTTTTCCTTGGATAAGTTTAGGTCCTATATCATAGGTTCTAAAGTCATCGTCCATAGTGATCACCAAGCCCTACGACACTTGCTATCTAAAGCTCAAGCCAAACCGAGGTTGATTAGGTGGATCCTTTTACTTCAAGAGTTCGATGTAGAGATAAAGGATAGGAAGGGGTGTGAGAATGTAGTAGCCGATCACTTGTCTAGGCTAGAGCCACCCCCCGAGACTATAGGTGATAGTATTGATGGTTCGATCTCCGACTCTTTCCCTTACGAGCTTGCTATGGCTATGACTCCGGTACCTTGGTACGCAGATATTGTGAACTTTTTGGTTGCAGGAGCTCTAAGAGAAGGGATGACCTCTCAAGAAAGGGCGAGGTTCGAGCACTTGTCCCGGGAGTACTTCTGGTCGGATCCCTACCTTTACAAGTTCGGTAAGGATGAGGTGATCCGTCGATGCCTCCCGGAGGAGGAGCAAACTGATGTACTAAAGTGTTGCCACCACGACGAGAGTGGAGGTCACTTTGGAGGCCATAAAACAGCCCACAAGGTGCTCCAATCAGGTTTGTATTGGCCTTCTCTTTTCCGTGATGCAATTGATTATTGCAAAGCTTGTGATCGGTGCCAACGTATGGGGAATATAGGTAAGCGTGATGAAATGCCCTTGAATATCAACTTGGCGGTTGAAATTTTTGATGTTTGGGGTATTGACTTTATGGGACCTTTCCCCGTGTCTTGTGGTTTTGAGTACATATTGCTAGGTGTTGATTATTTGTCCAAGTGGGTTGAAGCAATCCCCACTAGGACTTGTGATGCTAAAGTGGTGCTTAAGTTTGTGCAGGAGAATATCCTTTCTAGGTTCGGTTTCCCGAAGGCCATTATCAGCGATGGCGGAAAGCACTTTTGCAATAAGCTCTTCGAGAAGTTGATGGTCAAGAACGGCATCAACCACAAAATAGCCACGGCTTATCATCCACAAACGTCCGGGCAAGCCGAAACAAGTAACCGCCAAGTAAAGGAGATCCTCGAAAAGACCGTGAAACCTTCCCGCAAGGATTGGTCGGAGAGACTCAACTCGGCTTTATGGGCTTATCGGACCGCGTACAAGACGGTGCTCGGAATGAGCCCTTACCGCCTCGTGTTCGGGAAGCATTGCCATTTTCCGGTGGAAATCGAGCACCGAGCTTATTGGGCAATCAAGGCTACCAATATGGATCTAATGGAGGGCGGAGGTGCCCGGGCCTTAGAGTTGTCCGAGCTTGACGAGATGCGCCATGAAGCCTACGAGAATGCGCGTCTTTATAAAGAAAAGGTGAAAGTAACTCATGATAGGAGGATCAAGAACAAGGAGCTAAAAGCCGGGATGAAGGTACTCCTATTCAACTCGAGGCTCCGGTTGTTCCCCGGGAAACTCAAATCGAGGTGGAGTGGACCGTACGAGATTTTAGAGGTGTTCCCGTATGGAGTTGTTAAACTCTGTAATCCGAAGACGAAGGAAGCATTTCAAGTCAATGGCCATCGAGTTAAACCGTACATCGAGGGAGAGCCGCAATCCATTGGAGTAGAGTCGATTCTACTCGGGGACGTCTCTTATGAATAGAGCACGTTAGTCGGGCTCGTGACTATAAACGAGCGTCGCGTGGAGACTAGTCCACGGACCGTGTCGCTCATTCGGTTTTAAAAATGAGTGCCACGTGGGGGCCTACCCACGGACGTCAAGCTCGCGACGTGAAATGAGCTAATTCATGCTTTTATTTGACAGGAGAATGAGTCCGTGAGGATCGCACGACAATCGGGAAGAGCCCGGACTTTCCAGCTTACCAGGCGGCCGCTGAAGTTCCAGGCGCCCGCCTGGCCTCTGCAGCAAGCGATCGCCGGCGTTGGGAGCGATCGCCCGGACGCGAAATCAGAAAGCTGAAAATTAGAGCAGGCGCTCGCCTGCCAGGCAAGCGGTCGCTTGCTGACTGTCGCGAGCGAGCGCCCGTACCCGTAGCGATCGCCTCGTCACGTTTTCAGAAAGCTGGATTTTTGGGCAGGCGCTCGCCTGCCCAGGAGGCGGTCGCCTCCCTCTTTATTAAAAAAAAAAAATATATATAAAAAAATAAAATAGAAATATATTTATATGTATTATTTTTATTTCATTTTTTATTATTTTGAAATTAAAGGGGGAGAACCCTAATTCCATAACCCGCCTCCCTTCTCTTGTTGTGTTCTCCTGCAGATCGAAGTCAAAAACGACCCGCCGCTGTTGCCATCCCCGGTCAGACACCATCACCGCCCGTCGCCGTCGCCACCTCCGACCACCACTACTAATCATCATCTTCATCTCCGGCCGTCAACCTTCGTTTCCACCCGCTACCCCGACCTCAGTTGCCCATCGTCCTCGCAGCAAACATCGCCGCCGGGACCGAATCGCACCACCCAACTCCGGCCGAGCTCACCGCAAACCAAGCAGCCCTGCTCAGCCGTCAACCCCGGCCGCCGCGAGCAGCTGCGAATCACCATTCGCCTCCACCGCAGCCGAAGCCCACGCCCCAAGTCTCAGTCCGTTCAGCCGCTGCCTCCAACCTGACAGTCGCCAGCCCAATTTCACTACCTGAGTCAGTCGCCTCGCCAAACTCCGGTCAGTCGACTCAGCCCCGTCCCTCTTACTCGACTAAGTTCACGGCAATCCCGTGAGTATCCGCAGCAGCCCCGTTCGTCTCCATTCACGGCATTCCCGTGAAATATTCTCGACTCACTCCGACAGCCCCACTCCCGGCTTCGACTCGATTCACGGCAATCCCGTGAACTTCGGCTAATTCAATTCGTTCCGCCTCGATTCCGAGCTTCGGCAGTCCCGTCTCGGTTTTCGACTCACTTCGGCAGTCCCGTCTCGGTTTTCGACTCACCTCGGCAGCCCTGTTCGTCTCCTCCCGGCAATCCCGGTAACTTCTTCATCTTTGTAATTTGTTTATTACTAATATGGTGTTTACCCGTAGTAAGAAGAAAGCTCCGGATTCAAAGAGGGCTCGAACCGACGTGGGCCCCTCCAACGCGTCCCCGGACCACGACGAAGAGGAGAACCAAAGTACCCCTCCAAGGCAGCCCACTCCTCCGCGGCAGCCGACTCCGCAACCTCCGGCTAATCGTCGGACTGACCTCCGGGATACCTACGGTGCCGACTTCCCCATCTATAGCCACAAGGAGGGTAAACGGCTTCTCGCCTTTCGCAAACACACATTTGAGTATCCCCGTCCCTTTGATTGGTCTCTAGTTAGGAAGTTGGGGTTGTACGACGATGTGAAGAAGTATTTGAAATTGTTGGGTATGTGGACTATCGCACAAGAAGACTTCGGATATTCGACTTCCCTTGGCCTAGAGATGCTGTGTACTTTTGAGCAACACTCGAATGGGCGTTTCTACACGTGTCGGCTTTTGGGCAGAGAAGCTCGGATTAACGCAGAATCTTTTGAAGTGTGCTTTGAATTCCCCGTTGATGGTGCTCAGAGGGAAATCCCCGACAAGATAGACAAGGATGCGGCATGGCGGACCATTACCTCGGTCCCCACTTATACCGGAAAGAGTGTCCAAATTGCCGACCCGGCCCTGCTCCTCGTGCATCGCTTCATCGCCTACAATATCTCCGGAAAAGATGAAGCCAACAAAGTGAACAAATCGGAGCTTTTCCTACTCGAGCGCGCCTACAAGGGATAGCCTTCCTCTCCCACCGACTACATGTTTGGGCAGATGAAGAGGACAGTCGAGCGAGGAGCCCATCATGCATCCTTCTTCTACATTGCGACTGCCTTGGCCCATTCCTTTACTTGGATTGACCTGGACGACCCCGACACACTTCCTGATGACTACAACTCGGAACCCCGGCCGATTGATTTGCAGGAGCTTCACGGTTCTCATCTCCTCGACCAGGACGGCCACTTTCGCCCTCATTCTGCACGTATCGCGCAAGGGGCTCCGAGGAATGCCACCTCGACTAGCACCGTACCTCCAGTTCAGCCCTCGCCTCAGCTACCGCAGCCAGGATATGCCTCGGGGTATGGAGATCCGATTCCCTACCCGCGGTACCCGTCCTATACCGCCGGATTCCATGACATGATCAACCAATTCCAGGAAATGCGGACTAGCTTTGAGGACGCGGAAACCAGTAGGAGGGAGATTGAGTACGACACGCGGGAGGATTTTCGGACGACTTCGGGAGCTACGAGCACTTACATTGATGAGCGGTTCACCCGGATGGAGGCCCAAGCCACTCTGCAGTATGACCATTTCAATGGTCGGCTCGACCAGATCGAGGCTCAGCAGGCCAGTCATCATGATTATTATGTGGCCGAGAATGCCCGCCGACAGGCCCGTGAGGACACCGAGCACGCCTATCACGTCTCCCAGTACGCTCAGATGATGGCCATGTTCCGAGGGCCACAGTATCCACCACCCGAGCCATGAGGATCGACCGTACTTTCGTACGGTCGCGGTATGTATATAGTTGCTTCTTTGTTTTTCTTTTCCGTGAGTCGTGTTTTCTTTCTTGTTTCCCTTCTATTACTTGGTTTGCTTTTGTGGTTTTCTTTTAGTTTTTGGTGTGTAGGTTGTTTACTCCTCACTTGTGGACATTCCCGAGGTCGACTTTCTTTGGACGCGTGCTTTCCTAGGAGGGTGCTTCATCCACGAGGACATGGATTAGCCCAAGTGTGGGGGGGTTTTTGGTTTGCCTTCTTCTTCCCTTTCTCCTATCTTTCTATGTGATTTGTCGTGTTTTAGTTGTTTTCTTTTATTTGTTTTATGTTAGTTGTGATCGCTTCCCCTTGTTGAGATACGATTTTCATGAAAGTATAAGTTGCTATGTTCTCCATGCATGTTAGTGCTTTATTTCGATTCTTGAGGTGCGATAGATTTTTGATGCTAGAGGTCGGTATGCGAATGACGTTTGACTCCGTGATTAGATTCCGTATAGTGACTTTGAGATAATTGCATGTCACCGTTTCATGTTCCATATACCCTTGTGAGAATTTGAGCCTTTTTATCGTTCTTCTTTGTGTGACATTTCTCGTTGATTTCTTGAGCTTCTCATTTTCTTTGTTCTACATCTTATGCACCCGTATGGACTAGAGAGAGCTAAAGCATGCTTAGGTTGTTACTTGAGACTTGTACGTCATAAATTGCTTGATTTTGAATATGATTGGGTATTGATCGACTAGGAGAGCCATTTTTAGCCGCTTTTCGATGTTTTGACCCCGAGCCCGTCGTGGGACACCCTAGTAGCCCCGTTGAGCCTACATTTAGCCTTTCCTTGTTGTCCTATATTTCGTGAAGGAGAGAAGGGAGGTCTTGTATTTGGGGATATAAGGTGTTGATACGATGTGTTATGTAATAAGTCGAGGCATGTTATAAGTCTCCAAAAAAAAAAAAAAAATGAGAAAAACAAAAATGGGACAAGTTTAGTCTCCAAAAAAAAATAGAAAAGAGTCGAGACATGTCATAAGTCTCTAAAAAAAAAAAAAAAAAAAGGAGAAAATAACAAAAAGAGTCGAATAATGGTATTAGTTAATTGCTCGGATGTTTGATGTGGCTTTGATGAGTTCGTTTGTTGTATTTGGTGAGGAAGGGGGTGTTGTGCGTTAAGACGGATATTTGATTGTGTTGGAGATACGTGCTTGTACGATTTAGTCCACTCTTTCCCAAAAATTCCCGAATACCTTTAGCCGAGCCCCGTTACACCCATTTTTGTTGATCACCCATGATTCTTAAGATAGTAGACCTTGATTAGTGGAGAGTGCAATTTGAGCATGAATTTAGTTGGTGTCCTTAGGTGCATTCGATGTTATTTGAAGCTCGTCGTTAATCCTTTCGTGCTTCCCGTTGTTTAAAACACAAGTTTATTTCTTGTTCTTTCGCTTGTGTGTGCTTATGAGTGACCTATTATCGAGAGTTAAAGAAAAAGAGTGAATCTTTGCGAGGGAACTTGATATTGTGACATGTGATGATGCTTAGGTGATCTTAATTGTGTCTAATTCATTGTGGGTCGATGGTTGTTTACTTTACCTTTTCCGTACGCATCGAGGATTTATTTGTAGTTTTGAGAATTCGAGTTGGTGATTGGCATGCATGTGTGTTGGGTGTACGACTTGCTTTCATGATTGTTTGCTTGAGGACAAGCAAGAAGCTAAGTATGGGGGAGTTGATATTCATGTTTTTGTGTTGATTTTCCGTGTCCGTTTGTGTGTGAGTCGTTTCTTTCGAGTGTTTATTGGTGTATTCCTCGTGGTTTTGGTGCGTTTGATGCGTGTGTTGAAGTGTGCAGGTATTCGAGCTTTCGTGTGTCGAAAAGGATGAAGAAAGGAGTCCAAACGAGTAGAGTCGGAGCAAAACCGGAGCAGCCAAAGATCAGGCGATCGCCAGGGCGCCAGACGCTCGCCTGACCCAATTCCAGAGGCTCAGAACTCAGCCCCAAGCGACCGCCCTCCTGGCAAGCGGTCGCCTCCTCGCCGCCGCGGGCGATCGCCCTCACCTCAGGCGGTCGCCTGCCCCTACTTTCAGAACTGCAGATTTTTGCACCAGGCGACCGCTCTCCAGCCAAGCGGTCGCCTGCCCACTGACGCGGGCGATCGCCCCCCTGCCCAGGCGGTCGCCTGCCCCTCTTTTCTGGGTTTGACCCGCGATTTGACCCGTTTTGTCGAGGCTACTTATTGGGATTTGAACCTAGGGTTTACTACTTTTTTCCAGACTTTTATTTTTCGGGACTTGAGAGAACTTTGAACTCGTTCACTTAGCTTTGATTTCCGCTTTTCTTTTTCTTGGATTGGATTGGAATTCGGCAAAAGTTGGATTGCCTCCGACGGATGCCCTTGATTTGGATTTGGTTATTGATTAGTAAGTTCGTTTCTTTATTCGTTTTGTTCTTTCTTGAATTTCGTGATTGATAAATTGTTTCAATATTACTCGATCTTTGCAAATTGTTTTCATGAATTTTTATTTTCTAAAACTTAATCCTTTTTCAAACGAGATAATGAGTAGCTAAATCCTTCGCTAGGGTTAGGGATGAACGATTGTCCAATTCATATTCGAGTTTGAATTCGTTTATTGAATTAACGCCAACCGGGAACGGACGTGTTAGCACTATTTTATGAATTCAAACTTTAACTCGAGAACGACAATCGCGAATCCCGAAACCCTAGTTTATTTTCCTTTGATTTCAAAACAACTTTACTCGCTTTCTGATTTGCTTTCTCGTCTTTTCATTTTACTTAGCCAAAATTTTAGAATTAATTACAAAAACCAAAAACAAACTTACGCATTATGCTATTTCACTTTCTTAATCCCGTTGCAAACAATTAAACGCTTTTACGCCGATAGTAGTGTTCCTCGAGAGATCGACTCGGGCTAGTTGCGCTAGCAACTAGTTCGATAATTTTATTTGATTTGTGACGCTACAAAAATGACTTAATCAGTCTACATTGAATGTGGTGGTGGGCGGCGATTCTAGGTTGGAGCCGCAACGAGGTCGAAGCACAACTCGAATTGGAAATAGTCGGAAATGGGGCTGCCGAGTAATACCAGAAATTCCAAGAAGCAGGAGGCAGCAAGCTGTTCACTACTGAAATGTCGGTCGTCCGTATGCGATTAAACAATATCCCAGAATCACAGGGGCTCAAACGGGGAAACCCAACGACGAATACACACGACAAGTTCAAACAGCTCACTAACAGCAATCAACGGAGAGCCCACAGTTAATTATCGGAGAAAGAAAAGCCGAGAAACCTGAAACGAGAGGAGATAGTTCGGCAACGAAGAAGACGTCGGAAAATTCGACTATAGCGGGGGCTGCCGACGATTCTGAACTGGACGAAGACGGTCGAGCGGAGGAGTCGACTTGAACGGAGACTGCCGGAGACGAGGAAGAACGGGCTGTGGCGCGCGATTCTGATATCGATGTTCGGAAGAGACGCTTGGGTCGGGGCCGGTTTTCCGCGGCAGTTCCGGAGCGGAGCCGCGAGTTGAGTCGAACTGCAACTCGATTCGGAGATGGTGGTTGCGGATTGAGCTGAGCAACGGCGAACCGAGCCCGTTGGATGTCGGCGAGTGAGGGGGCGGCGGCGACGGGCTGAACTGAATCGCGTCGGAGGGAGGGCGGCGGCTGACGATTCTGGATCGAGAGGGCGAGAGGCGGCAGCGGACGGAGGTCGAGTTCGCGGAGGGGACGGAGTAGGTGATTCCCGGCGAAGCAGAGGAAGACGACGAGGACGACGTTGTTGGAGTTGTGTACTTAATGTCTAGATTTAAGTAACGGAAACTCCCGATCCATTGCCATTAATCTATTTAATTAAATAAACAATTATTTGCATTTAATTATTTATAATTTAATATATGCAAATTATAGTCCTGGATTCTATACGTTGTAGTTAGTATGGTGTGTCGGGCCCACACAGAAGATCATACTATCGGTTACTCGTATTTAATCGAACAGTTGCTCACGACCTAGATGGACACGGACCAATCCATCGGTATAGTCGTTGTGTGAGAGAGAAAATAATTTGTCTTAATTATTTTATCACACTTGTACACTTGGTGTATTGAGCGGATCGCTTGAGACTTATCAATTAGGATTGCCTTTGATAATTGATTCAAGTCTCAGAGTATTTTATTCTTAATCCCCGATACTATTGCGGGTGTGTATATTTAATATAAGTGACTTTGATTTTCCAAAGGAATTGACCGATTTAATTATTGGGTCAATTACCGGTTAAGTTGGGTCGCTATATTTTATATATGACATGCCGTGAATACTTGACGGGAAAGTGTATCCCGGAAGGGTTGATAATATCCCCGAGATGAGTTCATAAGGATTTATTATGTAAACCCTGCAGGTGGATTTGTTCCGCATAATAATTAAGGTTGAATGGTACTAGTCTCGGATATAAGAGATGAATAAATTAATTAGCAATAAATTAATTTTATTCATGGATATTTATATCTTAAATATACGGAATAAATAATACTACCGGAGAAATATTATTTGATATAATATGGTTTAATATTGGGAGTGCAATTAATTTATATAGTGGAAAATAAATTAATTAATATTAATGGGATTAATAGATTTGGGCTGGGCTCAATTTAATCATTAATATTGGAAGCCCAATATTCCACCTCCTTTAGATCCCCTACGTAGCCTATAAAAGCACTACATGGTCTTCACAATTTGACAAGACAAGATAATCATACTTGATTAGTCTAGAGAGTTCGTGAAGGAGATCCATAAGCTTGGAGGATCGTCGCCCACCCGACGTTCAAGCTAGTGCAAGGAATACGTGGGAAGATTCAAAGGTCATCGATTGATCTCGTTTCTCCGAACAACGAATCGAAGGTAAAATCGTTAAACACCCTTGATGATTTTATTCAATTATTTATTGAAAATACCGTAGAACCAAGATCCGAGGACGAACCCCGGAACGTGGTCGAACCGGGCGGTGGTGGCGAAGCCACCGGACCGCCGCGGCTCGAGGACCCCGTGGGGATCGAACCAAGAGCACCCCGGCTGGACGCCGGGGATACGCGATCGAGGAGAACCCCGGCTGGACGCCGGGGTGCGATCGAACCCTAGGTTCGATCGCGGGGTGGCGGCTGGTGCCGCCGCGGCTCGCTGGGCGAGCTGCCCCCCTCCCCGACGGCGGTGAGTCGCCGGACTCACCGCGGGGCTGCCGTTGCAGCCCCAGTTGATCGATCGCACGGCACGATCGATCCATCGATCGTGAACCCCGCCTCGCGGGGGTTCGGCTGGGGCAGCCGTGTGCCTTCGTGTGCGTGGGCTCCTCGGTCGTGCTCCAGTTCGCATGGCGGTGCTCACGTGATCTCCGGCGAAGGGTTTTTGATCGGGCTATGGTTTCCGCAAAATTTTAATAGCCCGGGATATCGAATTCCAACAATTGGTATCAGAGCGTGGTTTAAGTTCGCGGTATTTTCGATAAAATTGTTCTACCTTGCAGGGTTTCCGACTATTATGGCTAGATATAATTTATTCGTTAATTATTGTCGTAATATGTTGATTATTAAACTCTCGGACATGTCGAGATTCGTTTTATGTGTGGTGAATGCTTGTAATAGTAAAAATTCGTGGGATGACCGAATTTAGATTTATTATTACGTTCTACTTTTTCCGGAAAATGTATAGGGTCGATTTCATGTATAGAATCGATACCGGATAATTGTAATTAAATTATGTAATTTATTTTACGTTGGATCGATGCCGAAACGACCGCCGAAAAAGACGTGTGACGGAGGAGACGAAGAGAGGGAGGGCTCCGGATCGTCCAACCCCATGGCCGATCCCATGGATCGATCGACCACCAAGGGGGCTGCCCGCGGGCTTCTCCGGCGACGGTTGGGGGCGGCAGCGGCGGTTCTCCTTGGGGTGTTCGATGGTGGTGGTAGGGCGCGGGGACTCCCAACCCGTGCTCTCCCGCCGAGATTCAATCCTAAATTTTTCGGTTTTCCTATTTTGAGTATTCCTAATTGGAACTCTCATGGAATAGGAAAAGAATAAATTTAGATTAAATTTATTTCCTTATTGATTATTCCTAGTATGGGAATTTTCATGGATAAGGAAGGAATAAATTTAGAATTAATTTGGTCTTCCTAATTGATTATTTCTTTTTGGAATATTCATGGATTAGAAAAAGAATTAATTTGAAATTAATTTATTTTTACTATTTAAATTATTTCTTTATGGAATTTTTAATGGATTAGGAAAATAATTAATTTGGAAAGTTTTGAAAGTCCTTAATTAATTTTTCCTATTTAATTATTCCTTTATGGAATTTTTAATAGATTAGGAAAGAAATTAATTTGGAAGGATTAGGAGTCCTAAATTATTTTATTTCCTTATTTCATTATGGAGATCTTCTAGAATATTCCAAGTGGGTCTTGGAATAGGATTCTAGAGATTTAATGAAGTTAGAGAGGAAAATAAAAATAAATAAAAATATTAATAATATTTAATTTTATTTTTGATATATTCGATTGACTTAATTTTCGAATTAAGTAACTTTTGGATTAATTGAAAATAAATAGATTTAAATATTGGGATTAATATTCTCGTCACATGGAGCATTCAAGAACGAAGACTGAAGACTAGAAGATGCGTACGGAGATGCGATAAAGCCATAATAGTCGGAAAATAATATTCTAGTATTATTTTGATTATGTGATAATAGTATGTGCTTTATTTCATGTATGCATGCTTATGTGTATTTAATTATGCATTAGATAGCGTATCCCTTTATTGTAAAAAGCTAAGTGGGAGAGGGTATGGAAACATACCCATGGTCTCCATTGCTGCTCTCTTGGTGACTTTTATAAACTTTTGAAGTTTATATAGATAAGTTATTGGAGGAGAGTTCTTGTAATTCCTCTTACGAGAAACATTGATTAAGTTTATCAAACAATGCCTAATTTGTCTTTCCAAAGCTGATTTCAAGTCGACTCATTCTCACCCCGGGGAGTGGAATGGAGCCAAAGCCACTTGGTCATGTGGAGGACACAAATTAGAGACCTTCGTACCATTCTTTTATAGATGGATCGATTGTCTGCTCGGCTCCCTCATCTAATGAGAGATAGGGTTGTTCGCATGGTGAATCACTGGTTAGAAACTTCGAGTTTCACTTATGATTCTCCACGTCTTGATTTACAAGATCGAATGGATCAAGTAATTGGATTTCAATTATATAAATCTTTTGGTATAGTAAACGTCCACACGAACGTGGCTTGCTATACTGAATGGGATTTTAGAATAATTGATGTAGACAGTTATAGGGAATTGTGAAGGGTTGCGAGTTGTCGTAAACGTCCACACGAACGTGGCTTGCGGTGACGTAACAATTCTAAACGATTCGCCTTAGTACTGAGTAATGGTTTACACTTAGATACGCGTTATAGTATTCTCCCAACGAGGTTACGCTGTAAAGTGATGTATGAACGAAGCAAATCTAATTGCTAAATCATTTGGGTGGGTAAACGTCCACACGAACGTGGCTTGCCTTACCCGATGGGATTTTAGATGTGATTAGTGGTTTAATGATATTATTAGAGGGAGATAATATCGGATATTAAATCGATTGTTTGTTATTATATGTGCTCATAGATTATGGATGGCTTTGAACCCACTTTATGTGATACTTAAGGATTTTAACTCATTGGTCCCTGAATGTATTGATTGGAATAGAGATCTGGACATTGCCCAGACTGTTAAAGAGTACAAGTTTGTACTCAGTGAAGCTTTGTGCTCCCGAGCCTACTAATGTCTTAACTGATGAGGAAAGGACTGATTTTGACATCATGTTCAAACTCAAGGAGATGTTTAGACATGACGTAGTGGCTAAACAAGAGGCGATGAGGATACTCATAAAGGTCATTCATTCGAGGAAGCGCTTGAACACGTTTCTAAGATGATGGACCTTTTGGACGAGTTGATACGGAAATCGCAAGCTCTTGTAGCCAACGCCAAAGGTTTCGAACCTAAGGGCAAAACCGGGGGAAAGGTAAAGCAAGCAAAGAAACCCAGTGGTCCTAAGTTTCTTGGATCACGAGATGGGATGAGAAAGCCAATAGGCAAGAGTTCTCGATGCAAACAGTCTGGGTACTGGAAGTCTGATTATCCTCTCAAAGAAAGTACGAAATTTTCTTTAGTCGTAAAACATAGTCAGTGGTATTATCTACCGGAACCTGGTGTGTAGATATGGAACCATTGACGGTATGCTCATTCTAAATGCGAGGGTTCCAGGAAACCCGACGACTTGGAAAAGAAGAAATCGTAGTCTACATGGGCAATGCTGTTGAGGAGGCAGCTGTTGCAGTGGAGGATAATTATATAGGATTTCATTTTGAGTTATTGCTTTTATGTACCTTTTAGAAAGAACTTAGTTCTGGATTTCTAATGAATGGATATTTTATTTCTTTTAATCATTTGATGGTTATAAGAAGAAATAAGGATATTATCTGTTCTGGTACATTAGCTAGCAATATATAAATGATGAATCCTAAGTCTACCACGACGCAACGAACCGTAGCATATAACTCGTTTTACTTTTAAGAGATATTTCTGTAATGAATCATTTATACTTGTGGATTCTTATGCTAAGTCGTGTTTATTCAAATAAGAAGTTCAAAGGTCGAAAATTGATATTTTGATCAATTAAGTTAAAGGAGTGGACCTTCCGACCTAAGAATCTAATTTGGAAGATAACATGACCAAGCAATCCTTTATGGATATAAGATATAAGATCCGGACAAGTATTAGAATTGATTTACTCTGATGTATGCAGACCTATGTCTACTCAGACGTAAAGGTACGAGTATTTCATTTTATGATTACTCGAAAAATGGATTGGCATACCTGATGTGCCACAAAAGCAAAGTGTTTTGACAAGTCAATGGACACAAAGCTGTTGTGGGGAACCATCAAGGTATATCCATTTGTAGCCTGCGATTTGATCGCGGAGGCAAGTGCCTGTCTGAGGAATGCATGGCATACTGATCAGAGATTGGGATTTGATCCCAAATGACTACACCATACACTCTTGTGTAGAAATGGTGTGTCGGAAATAAGAAATGGAACTCTTGTAGAAATAGTAAAAGCATGAGTTATACGGAACTACCTGTGTTCTATGGATATGTCTGGAAACAACGGCGCATTCAAATGCGGTTGTAGAATATCCTAGAAGAACAAAAGATATGTGTTCAATAGTATTATGAACCAGAAGGACGTTATAAGTTCTAACGCCCGGTTCTTAGAGAAAGACTATTAGATGAACCACAAGCCCAAAGTGACGTAATACTTTGAATGAGAGAAAGGGATTAAGACTTAGAACCAGCCGAACCGAGTAGCGGTACACCACAAACTGCACCTACTGTTATTACTGTTTATACACCGGAATGCCGTTGTAGTGGGAGGTTGTGATCAACCAGAGATATTCATAAGACTAGGAGAGTTTTCGGACTCTGGACCTAGTATACATGAAATCGATCCCTGGATCTACATGAAGGCAGTACTAGATCTAAATGTGCCTTCTTGGAAAGCAATAAGGATTATTGCTAAGAGGCAAGATCATTTAGAGTACAAGCTTAGTTGATCCATCTATGGATTGGAACAAAGCATTAAGTTCGTGGAACTTGCGCATTGATGAGAAAGTCCATTTGATGGATTCATCAAAAGGCATTGACGAATCGTGTGTATGGGAAACGTGATGGAAACAAGTTGGTGTTTCTCGGAGGTTTTATGTAGATAACATTTTATCATTGGTAACAATGTAAAGATGTTGTCAGACATAAAATGATGGTTGTCTAGAAAAATCGATATATGAGATAAAGAAGAAGTTAGAACATGTTCTTAAGATCTAGGATCTCAAGAAAAGAACATTGTACTTCTCTAGATATCTTATACGATTATGGTTCATTTTAACATGCAAGATTCCGAGAAAGGTTCGTTACCTTTCAGATACGGAATGCATCTATCTTAGGGTTTTGTGTTTTGGAACACAAAAGGAGATAGAAGCAATGAAAGCAGCTTCCTACACTTTGAGTGTGGAAAGCTCGATGAATGCGATGTTGAAAACGAGAACCTGATATCTGCTATGCGGCTAGTATAGTGGGAGGATATCAAGGTAATCCTGGAAAGGAATACTCGACTGTTGTAATGAACATTTTAAGTACTTTCGAAGTACTGGAAACTATGTTCTGGATTACGGAGCAGACAAGTTTGTCCTTTGGATTACACTCTCTTAGATTTCTAATCGAATGAGGACCGGTGTAAGTCGATATCAGGCTATGTGTTTCACTATTGAAGGAGAAGGAGTTCTAACATGAAAGAGTGATAAGCACGATGCTTTTCGGACTCTGCCATGGGTAACCAAATAGCGGCCTCAGAGGCAGCGGAAGTTTTGGTATAGCTCCGGGATAATCTCTGGGACTTAGAGGTGATTCTTAATTTGCCAAAGGCTATGTGAATAGCGGTGCGATGGCAAATGGTAAGAAATCACAAGTCCATAAGTGTAAGATAACACATAGAGCAAGTACCACCTGATACGAGTCATCGTCGAGGGAGACGACGCTGTAGTCACCAAGATAACTTCAGAGCGACAACCTAGAGTGCTCATTCACATAGTACTTCTTGGAAGTACAACTTAAGCACGTGATGAGTATGGGAGTCGGGAGTTTGGAGGAAATGACTAGACCTTAGTACAAGTGGGAGATTGTTGGAGTTGTGTACTTAATGTCTAGATTTAAGTAACGGAAACTCCCGATCCATTGCCATTAATCTATTTAATTAAATAAACAATTATTTGCATTTAATTATTTATAATTTAATATATGCAAATTATAGTCCTGGATTCTATACGTTGTAGTTAGTATGGTGTGTCGGGCCCACACAGAAGATCATACTATCGGTTACTCGAATTTAATCGAACAGTTGCTCACGACCTAGATGGACACGGACCAATCCATCGGTATAGTCGTTGTGTGAGAGAGAAAATAATTTTTCTTAATTATTTTATCACACTTGTACACTTGGTGTATTGAGCGGATCGCTTGAGACTTATCAATTAGGATTGCCTTTGATAATTGATTCAAGTCTCAGAGTATTTTATTCTTAATCCCCGATACTATTGCGGGTGTGTATATTTAATATAAGTGACTTTGATTTTCCAAAGAAATTGACCGATTTAATTATTGGGTCAATTACCGGTTAAGTTGTGTCGCTATATTTTATATATGACATGCCGTGAATACTTGACGGGAAAGTGTATCCCGGAAGGGTTGATAATATCCCCGAGATGAGTTCATAAGGAATTATTATGTAAACCCCGCAGGTGGATTTGTTCCGCATAATAATTAAGGTTGAATGGTACTAGTCTCGGATATAAGAGATGAATAAATTAATTAGTAATAAATTAATTTTATTCATGGATATTTATATCTTAAATACACGGAATAAATAATACTACCGGAGAAATATTATTGGATATAATATGGTTTAATATTGGGAGTGCAATTAATTTATATAGTGGAAAATAAATTAATTAATATTAATGGGATTAATAGATTTGGGCTGGGCTCAATTTAATCATTAATATTGGAAGCCCAATATTCCACCTCCTTTAGATCCCCTACGTAGCCTATAAAAGCACTACATGGTCTTCACAATTTGACAAGACAAGATAATCATACTTGATTAGTCTAGAGAGTTCGTGAAGGAGATCCATAAGCTTGGAGGATCGTCGCCCACCCGACGTTCAAGCTAGTGCAAGGAATACGTGGGAAGATTCAAAGGTCATCGATTGATCTCGTTTTCCGAACAACGAATCGAAGGTAAAATCGTTAAACACCCTTGATGATTTTATTCGATTATTTATTGAAAATACCCTAGAACCAAGATCCGAGGACGAACCCCGGAACGAGGTCGAACCGGGCGGTGGTGGCGAAGCCACCGGACCGCCGCGGCTCGAGGACCCCGTGGGGATCGAACCAAGAGCACCCCGGCTGGACGCCGGGGATGCGCGATCGAGGAGAACCCCGGCTGGACGCCGGGGTGCGATCGAACCCTAGGTTCGATCGCGGGGTGGCGGCTGGTGCCGCTGCGGCTCGCTGGGCGAGCTGCCCCCCTCCCCGACGGCGGTGAGTCGCCGGACTCACCGCGGGGCTGCCGTTGCAGCCCCAGCTGATCGATCGCACGGCGCGATCGATCCATCGATCGTGAACCCCGCCTCGCGGGGGTTCGGCTGGGGCAGTCGCGTGCCTTCGGGTGCGTGGGCTCCTCGGTCGTGCTCCAGTTCGCATGGCGGTGCTCACGTGATCTCCGGCGAAGGGTTTTTGATCGGGCTATGGTTTCCGCAAAATTTTAATAGCCCGGGATATCGAATTCCAACAGACGTCGGGCCGAAATCGAGATCGAGATTGGACGGAGAAGGGGTCGCCGGCGTGATGCGGTGGTTCTGGTGCGGTGGTTCGGTGGTCGACGGTGGAGTGAGCTCGGACAGAGGCAGGTTGAGGTGTCGACGATGGTGGTGGTCGGCTATGGTGGCTGGTGGGGTTCGGTGATGGCTTGTGGAAGTGTGGGGATGGTGTTAGTCGGCGATGGAGATTGATTGACGATGGAGAAGAAGAGAAAGGAGCAATGCTATCGGCTTGTGAATATCAATTTGTATATGCTAAGTAAAAGTTCCAAAAGGGGAAAGAAAATCATTAAACTAAAGGGGGTTGCAATGAGTGATTGATTAATAACTACGAACGAGTAATTAAAAGCGAGTAATTAAAGATCTAGTATAAGTAAATGAGTTGGAAAGCAAGGGTGTTCCGATTACTCTTCCTAACGAACTAGAGTTGAATTAGATTTATAAACTCTCAATTAACTAATAATCGGACTAAAGAGATCACGGTGTTGTCACGTGCTCCCTCACCAATGATCGTCTAACTACACATCGACCGTATGGTCCACTAGCGATTTACTACGAAGTTGTTCGACACGAGACCACAAATCGAGAGGTGTAATCGTCCAATTAATAGAAATCGAGCTACTTTAGAAGATCAACTCTAATTCATTGAGGAATTTCATCAAACACCCTCACACAAGGTTTAGCTAGCCATAATCAAGAACTCAAAATCACAATCCACAATCGAATAAGCCATAATCGAGAGAAAACGAAGAGAATCTCACCACGGTGGTTATGGAATCGATGGATGAAGGAGTAGATCGAAAAAAGCTTCCAAAATCGGAACCGAGCTTCAACTTGTCACACGAAGAAACTAATCCGATGGAAACGTCCGTCTCGATGAGGTGAACAACGTTTGTGAATGAGATTTTGTCGGATTCTCGACGTACAAAATTTAGATCGTGAATTTGTGTAGAGGAATTGAAGAACAAAAAATGGAGATTTAGAAAGTTTGGAGAAGAAGCTAAATGCAATCTTATAAAATTGGGGAAATGAAAGTTGTGAAAGTGTTTCTTACAAAATACAAGCCAAAAGACTATTTATACCCTTAGTAAAAGGGTCAACAAAAGTCAAACAATTTATTCCTTCTAAATTTCGCCTAAGGAATTTGCTGGTGCATTCGTCGACTCATATCTTCTTGCTCGAACATCCAAACTCAATCTTGACCGTTGATCTTGTAGAGGTTGAAGTTAGGAACACACAGTCCAAATTTGGGGCTGATCCGACGGTTAACGAAGCGGGAAATGCAGTTCTTCCAAAGTCGCGCAGTGCTGATCGCCGGCATACTTCCTCGTCTCTCCATCTCTCCATCTCAAAGCTCCATTTTAATGCCGTTTTCACCTACATGCCACAAAACTTGTCTCGATCATACTATATCATCAAAGTAATACCATAAGCTCATAATACGGGATAATCGAGCACCAAAGAAAGGCATAATGAACCATAAACGACCCGAATTACGCACCAAAAACGAGCCAATCACAATACATCGGTATAGTCGTTGTATGAGAGAGAAAATAATTTGTCTCAATTATTTATCATACTTGTACATTTGGTGTATTGGGCGGATCGCATGAGATTTATCGATTAGGATTGCCTTAGATAATCAATTTAAATCTCAGTGTATTTGCTTCTTAATCCCTGATATTATTGCGGGTGTGTGCATTTAATATTAGTGACTTTGATTTTCCAAAGAAATTGACCGATTAGAATAACCGGTCAATTACCGGCAAAGTTGGGTCACTGTATTTTATGTATGACATGCTGTGAATTCTTGACGGGAAAGTGTGTCCCGATAAGGGTTGATAATGTCCCCGAGATGAGTTCAAAAGAAATTATTATGTAAACACTGCAGGTGGATTTGTTCCGCATAATAATTAAGGTTGAATGATACTAGTCTCGGATACAAGAGATGAATAAATTAATTAGCCATAAATATAATTTATTCATTGACATTTCTATCTTAAACGCACAGAATAAATAATACTACAGAGAGAATATTATTTGATATAATATGGTATAATATTGGGAGTGCAATTATACTTATATAGTAGAAAATAAATATAATTAATAATAGTAAGGATTAATAAATTTGGGCTTGAACTCAATTTAATCACTATTATTGGAAGGTCAATATTCCACCTCCTTTAGATCCCCTACGTAGCCTATAAAAGCACTACATTGTCTTCTCTATTCTCATAACTTGAAGATCACAATTCTAGAGAGAGAAAGAAGAGAAGGAGATCCATAGAGTTCGGAGGATCGTCGCACACCCGACGTTCGAACGAGTGCAAGGAATACGTGGGAAGGTCTCAAGGTCTTCAAAGATCTCGTTTCTCCGCACAACGAGAACAAAGGTAAAATTATAGAACCCCCTTCGATGATTTTAATGTTTATATCGTGAAATACCGACGAACGCAAGATCCGTGGACAAACCCCGGAATGAGGACGAGCCGGGCGGTGGTGGTCGAACCACCGGACCACTGACGGATCGTGGATCCCCGTGGGGATCGTGCGCATGCACGAAGCAAAACCCTCGGTTGGACGCCGAGGGTGGCGATCAAAACCCTAGGGTTCGATCGCCGATCGCGCGCAAGGAAGGAGCCCTGGCTGGCGCCGGCGTGTGCGATCGACTTCGAGTCGATCGCTGGGGCGCCGCGGGCTGGTGCCGCGGCTGTCCGCTGATGGAGTTGTATAGATATATGCAAAATATAGTCCTAGATTATATACGTTGTAGTTAGTATGGTGTGCGACGTCACACGGAAGATCATACTATCAGTCACAGTCACTCGTATATTGATCAAACAGTAGCTCAAGACCTAGATGGACATGGACTAATCCATCGGTATAGTCGTTGTATGAGAGAGAAAATGATCGGTCTTGATTATTTTATCATACTTGTACACTTGGTGTATTGAGCGGATCGCTTGAGATTTATCGATTAGGATTGCCTCAGATAATCGATTTAAATCTCAGTTTATTTTATTCTTAATCCCTAATATTATTGCGGGTGTGTTCATTTAATATTAGTGACTTTGATTTTCCAAAGGAATTGACTGATTGGAATATCCGGTCAATTACCGGCAAAGTTGGGTCACGGTATTTTATGTATGGCATGCCGTGAATTATTGACGGGAAAGTGTGTCCTCGTATACGTTGATAATATCCCCGAGATGAGTTCATAAGGAATTATTATGTAAACCTCATGAGTGGATTTGTTCCGCATAATAATTAAAGTTGAATGGTACTAGTCTCGGATATAAGAGATGAATAAATTAATTAAGCAATAAATTAATTTTATTCATGGATATTTATATCTTAAACGTACGGAATAAATAATACTACCGGAGATAATATTATTTGATATAATATGGTAAATATTGGGAGTGCAATTATATTTATATAGTGGAAGTAATTATATAATTAATATTAATGGATTAATGGATTTGGGCTTGGGCTCAATTTTAATCATTAATATTGGAAGCCCAATATTCCACCTCCTTTAGATCCCCTACGTAGCCTATAAAAACACTACATGGTCTTCACAATTAAAAACACAATAACAAGACAAGAATATCAATAGTTGATAATTCTAGAGAGTTGTGAAGGAGATCCATAGGAGTTCGGAGGATCGTCGCCCACACGATGTTCGAACGAAGTGCAAGGAATACGTGGGAAGATTCAAAGGTATTCAATTAATCTCGTTTCTCCGTACAACGAGACTAAGGAAATAATCATAAAACCCCTCTTATGATTATTTGTTTTTTTATAATCGTGATATATACATGAACAAAGATCCGGGAACGTACGATTTCGCGGACGTGGATGGACCGCGAGGTCGACATCCCCGCGGAGATCGAACCCTCGGCTGGGAGCTGAGGGGTGCGATCGAGCTTGGGCTCGATCGCGGTTGCGCGCAAGGGGAAGCCCCGGCTCGATTCGGGGCGGGGCGATCGAGCTTGGACTCGATCGCCGGGAGCAGCCGTGGGCTGGTGCCACGGCTGGCGGCTCCTCCCCTGGACGGTGATGGCGGTGAGTCGCCGGACTCACCGCCCGGGGCTGCCGGAGCATCTCCATGCGATCACACGCGTGATTGCGAACCCCGTGAGGGGTTCGGCTAGGGCTAGCCGCGGGTTTATCCCGCGGCGGTGATGCTCTTGTCGAGCCCGGCTCGTGCGGTGGTTCGCAATTGGTTTTCCGGCGACGGGATTTCGGTCGGGTTATTGTTTCCGCTATATTTGATAGCCCGGGATATCGATTTCCAACAATTAGTATCAGAGCGTTGGTTCTAGTTCATGCATGTATTCGATTATTGTTCTACCTTGCAGGGATTTCCGACTATTATGGCTAGCGTTTAATTATTCGTTTATTAATTGTCATAATTTTTTATTAAACTCTCGGACATGTCGAGATTCGTTTTGTGTGGATGAATGCTTGTAATAGTAAAAATTCAGGGAATGACCGAATTTAGGATTTATTATTATTGTTCTTGTTTTTCCGGAAATTGTATAGGGTCGATTTCATGTATAGAATCGATACCGGAATTGTAATTTAATTTTTTGTAATTTATTTACGTTTGTTCGATGTTGGAACGATCGCCGGAGAACGAGGTGTGACGAAGAAGACGAAGAGGATCGGGGATCGATCATCCCCATGATCGATCCCGCACGATCGATGGCGAGGGGAGGGGTTCGACCGCCCCTTGGCTGGGGCTGCCGCCGGCATGGTGGTGGCCGGCCGGCTAGGTGGTGGCGGCGGTTGCCCTCCTCGGTGGTCGGTCGATCGGTGGGTGTGGTGCGGGGACCCCCACCCCGTGCTACTCCTACCGAGATTCACTTTCCTACTTTAATTTGGTTTTCCTATTTTGAGAGTTCTTATTTTTAGAAACTCTCATGGAATAGGAAAAAAATTAAATTGGAATTAATTTATTTCCTTATTGATTATTCCTATTTATGGGAATTTTCATGGATATGGAAACTAATTAATTTGGAAAGTTTAGGAGTCTTAATTTATTTTATTTCTTTATTTAATTATGGAAGTCTTCTAGAATATTCCAAGTTTGACTTGGATGGGATTCTTAAGACTTAATTGAATTAGAAAGGAAAATAAAAATAAATAAAAAATATTAATAATATTTAATTTTATTTTTGATTTATTCGATTGACTTAATTTTCGAATTAAGTAACTTTTGGATTTATTAAAAATAAATAGATTTAAATATTGGGATTAATATTCTCGTCACATGGAGCATTCAAGAACGAAGACTGAAGACTAGAAGATGCGTACGGAGATGGAATAAAGCCATAATAGTCGGAAAATAATATTCTTGTATTATTTTGACTATTAGCTAATATTTATGTGCTTTAATTTCATGTATGAATGCTTATGTGTATTTAATTATGCATTAGATAATGTATCTCTTTATTGTAAAAAGCTAAGTGGGAGAGGGGTTGGAAACAATCCCATGGTCTCCATTGCTGTTCTCTTGGTGACTTTTATGGACTTTTGAAGTTCGTATTGACAAGTCATTGGAGGAGAATTCTTTTAATTCCTTTTACAAGAGACATTGATTAAGTTTATCAAACAATGCCTAATTTGTCTTTCTGAAACTGATTTCAAGTCGACTCATTCTCACCCCGGGGAGTGGAATGGAGCAAAACCACTTGGTCACGTGGATGACACAAATTAGAGACTTTCGTGTCATTTTATGACTAGATCGATTGTCTGCTCGGCTCCCTCATTCTATGAGAGATAGGATTGTTCGCATGGTGAATCACTGGTAAGAAACTTCGAGTTTCACTTATGATTCTCCGCGTCTTGATTTACAAGATCGAATGGATCAAGTAATTGGGAGTCAATTATAAAATCTTTTGGTGTAGTAAATGTCCACACCACGTGGCTTGCTATACTAAATGGGATTTTGGAATAATTGATGTAGACAGTTATAGGAAATTGTGAAGGATTGTAAGTTGTCGTAAACGTCCACACCACGTGGCTTGCAGTGATGTAGCAATTCCAAAACGATTTACCTTGGTACTGAGTAATGGTTTACACTTAGGTACGCTTTATAGCATCCTTCCCCACGAAGTTACGCTATAAATGATGTACGACCAAAGCAAATCTAATTGCTAAATCATTTGGGTAGGTAAACGTCCACACCACGTGGATTGCCATATCTGATGGGATTTTAGATGTGATTAGTAAGTTAATGATATTATTTTAGGGAGATAATATCGGAGATTAAATTGATTGTTTGTTTATATGTGCTTATAGATTTAGAGAATAGCTATGAGTCCACTTGTAGTGATACTTGAGGAATTTAACTCACTGGCCCCAAATTACATTGATTGGAGGAGAAATCTGGACATTACCCAAACTGTTGAAGAGTACAAAATTGTACTCAGTGAGCTTTGTCCTCCCAAGTCTGCCAATGTCTTAACTGATGAGGAAATGACTGATTTTGATATCATGTTCAAACTCAAGGAGATGTTTAGACATGACGTAGCGGCTAGACAAGAGGCGATGAGGATACTCATAAAGGCCATTCGATTCGAGGAAACGCTTGAACACGTTTTTGAGATGATGGACCTTTTGGACGAGTAGAGACGGAAATCGCAAGCTCTTGTATCCAATGCCAAAGGTTTTGAACCTAAGGGCAAGAACGGGGAAAAGGAAAAGAAAGCAAAGAAACCCAGTGGTCCTAAGTTACTTGGACCACGAGATGAGACGAGAAAGCCAAGAGGCAAGTTTTCTCGATGCAAACAGTCTGGGTACTGGATGTCTAATTTTCTGGGATTCGATGTCCCGGGCTATCAAAAAATTGCGGAACCGATAACCCGATCAAAAACCCTCGATCACCGAAGATTGGATCCCCGACTCATCCGCAGGAGTCCGACCTTTGGAGACTACGCGCCCGAAGACACGCAGCCCGCCCCCAGCCGAAGTCCCCCACGAGTCGGATCCACGAACGCGAACCACCTCACGAGCCGGGGCCCGACCGAACGCCCAGCGAAGCCCGAAGGCTGCGTGCGCCCAGCCGAGCCCCCGCGAGGGGCTCGCGATCGTCCTCAGACGATCGCTGGGATCGCTACGGGCGATCCCCGGGGCTGCTCGTAGCAGCCCCGCAGCGAGTCGTGGACTCGCTGCTCGCATGGGGTCATCCCCGTGCGCATCCGCTACGGGAACACCCGTAGCGCGCACGAGGCAGCTGCGGGTCATCCCCGCAGCGACCCGCGATCGAGCTCACGGGCTCGATCGCCCCTCGGCTTCGGCCGAGGGCTTTGCTTCCGACGCGCCGCCGGCGATGGCGGCTGGGATCCGCCGTGGCACCAGCCCACGGCATCCCGGACCATCGACCCTAGGTCGATGGTTCATCCCATCGCCGCGCGTCCCGGCGGTCCGAACCCTAGGGTTCGACCGCCGCGTTCGATCCTCGCCGGGGATCTCGAATCCCCGTCCCCGAGGTTCGTCGTTTTCCCGGATCGTGCGTTCATGTATATATCACGATTAATCAACAAGAATAATCATAGAGGGGGTTCTCGATTATTACCTCGAATCGTTGTACGGAGAAATGAATTCGGTTGACGACCTTGCGATCTTCCTACGTATTCCTTGCACCTCGTCAGAACGTCGTGTAGGCGACGATCTATCGAACTCCTATGGATCTCCTTCACTCTCCAAGACTTTATGATTGGCGTAGGTCAATTATTGTGTTATGAAAAGTGAAGACCATGTAGTGCTTATATAGGCTACGTAGGGGATCATAAGGAGAATAAATATTGGGCTTCCAATATTGAAAATTAAATTGGGTCCAACCCAAATCTATTAATTCTTATCAATATTAATTTTATTTATTTTCCACTATATAAATAAAATTGCACTCCCAATATTATTCCATATTATATCAAATAATATTTCTCCGATTAGTATTATATATTCCGTGTATTTAAGATTTAAATATCCATGAATAAATTTATTTATTGCGCAATAAATAATATTCATATCTTATATCCGAGACTAGTACCGTTCAACCTTTATTATTGTGCGGAACGAATCCACTCATGAGGTTTACACAATAATACCTTATGAACTCATCTCAGGGATATTATCAACCCTTCCGGGATACACTTTCCCGTCAAGTATTCACGGCATGTCATATATAAAATATAGCGACCCAATTTTACCGGTAATTAACCCAATAATTAAATCGGTTAATTCCTTTGGAAAATCAAAGTCTCTAGTATTAAATATACACACCCGCAATAATATCGGGGATTAAGAATAAAATACTCCGAGATTTAAATTGATTATCTAAGGCAATCCTAATCAATAAATCTCAAGCTGATCCGCCCAATACACCAAGTGTACAAGTGTGATAAAATAATTAAGATAAATTATTTTCTCTCTCACACAACGACTATACCGATGGATTGGTCCGTGTCCATCTAGGTCGTGAGCAACTGTTCGATTAAATACGAGTAACCGATAGTATGATCTTCTGTGCGCCCATGCGCACCATACTAACTACAACGTATAAAATCCAGGACTATATTTTGCATAATTAATTAATAATAATTAATTGCAAATAATTGTTTATTAATTAAATAGGTTAAATGCCATGACCGGGAGTTTACCGATACTTAAATCTAGACATTAAGTACACAACTCCAACATAATTATCCTCTCAAAGAAAGTACGAAATTTTCTTTAGTCGTAAAAACATAGTCAGTGGTATTATCTACCAGAACCTGGTGTGTAGATATGGAACCACTGACGGTATGTGCATTTAAATGCAGAGGTTCCTGGAAACCGAACGACTTGGAAAAGAAAAGATCGAGTCTACATGGGTAAAGCTGTGGAGGAGGCAGCTGTTGCAGTGGAAGACATTTTATCTGCTTTTAGTAGTTATAGGATTTCATTTTAGAATTATTGCTTTATGTACCCCTTTATTTTAGAAAGAACTTTTGTTCTGGTTTTCTATTATTAATGAATGGATATTTATTTCTTTTAATCATTTGATGGTTATTGAGAAGAAATAATGGTATTATCTATTATGGTACATTAGTTAGTAATATGTGAATGATGAATCCTAAGTCTGCCACGATGCAACAAACCGTAGTATATATATAACTTATTTTACCTATTAGAAGTATTTCTTATTGAATCATTATACTTGTGGATCTTATGCTAAGTAGTATTTATTCAAATAAAAATTCCAAGGTCGAAAATTGATCTGATCAATTAAGTTGAAGGAGTGGACCTTCCGACCTAAGAATTGAATTTGAAGGAAAATACAATCTGAGCAAACCTTTCTGGAGAAGGATATAGAATCCGGACAAGTATTAGAAATGATTAACACTGATGTATGCAGACCTATGTCTACTTAGACAAGAAAGGTACGAGTACTTCATTTGATTAATACTCGAAGTATGGATTAGAGTACTTGATGCGTCACAAAAGCAAATGTATTGACAAGTCAATGGACACAAGCTATTGTGGAGAACCTCAAAGTATAACCATTAGGAAGCCTGCGATTTGATCGCACAGGCTATTACCTGTCTGATAAGATCAAGGCATACTGATCAGTAATTTAGGATTAGATCCCAAATGATTACACCATACACTCTAGTGTAGAAATGGTGTATCAGAAATAAGATATGGAACGTAAAAGGAATGGTAAAAGGATGAGTTATTCGCAACTACCTGTGTTCTATGGAATTCTGGAAGACAACGGCGCATCCTTATGCGGTTGTAGAATATCCTAGAAGAACTAAAGTTGTGTGTTCCAATAGTACTATGTACCAAAAGGACGTTATAAATTCTGACGCCCGGTTCTTAGAGGATTACTATTAGATGAAACACAAAGCCCAAAATGACGTGATACTTTAAAGAATGAGAGAAAAGGATAAAGACTGGGAACCAGCCAAACCGAGTAGCGGTACACCACTAACTGCACCTACTGTTATTACTGTTTATACACCGGGACGCCATTTTAGTGGGAGGTTGTGGACAACCGGAGATATTCATAAGATTAGGAGAGTTTCGAACTCTGGACCTAGTAGACATGAAATCGATCCCTAGATCTACATAGAGGCAGTCCTGGATCTAAATGTGTCTTCTTGGGAAGCAATAAGGATTATTGCTAAGAAGCAAGATCATTTAGAGTACAAGCTCAGTTGATCCATTGATGGATTATTACGAAGCTATGAATCGTGGTACTTGCGAATTGATGAGATAGTCCATCAGATGGATTCATCAAAAGGCAAAGACGAAAAGTGTGTATTGTAAACATAATGGAAACGAGGTGGTGTTTCTCGGAGGTTTTATGAAGATAACATTTTATCATTGGTAACAATGTGAAAATATTGTCAGACATAAAATGATGGTTTTCTAGATAAATCGAGATATAAGAAGAAGTTGGAACATGTTCTTATGATCTAGGATCTCAAGAGAAGAACATTGTACTTCTCCTAGATATCTCATATGATTACGGTCCGTTTTAACATGCATAATTTCGAGAAAGGGGTGTCACCTTTCAGATAAGGAATGCATCTATCTAAGGGTATGTGTTTTGGAACACATAAAGGAGATAAAAGCAGTGAAGGCAGTTTCCTACAATTTGAGTGAGGAAAGCTTAATAAATGCAATGTTGAAAAATGAGAACCTGATATCGACTATGCGGTTAGCATAGTGGGAGGATATCAAGGTAATCCTGGAAAAGGAATATTCGAATGCTGTAAAGTACTTTTGGAAGTACTGGATTACGAAGCAAACACGAATTTTTCCTTGGATTACGTTTTCTCAGATCTCTAATCAAATCGGGACCGATGTAAGTCGATATCAGGGTATGTGTTCACTTTAACAAGGAGGTGGAGCCTTGACATGGAAGAGTGATAAGCACGATGCTTTTCGGACTCAACCATGGTTAACCAAACAGCAGCCTCAGAGGTAGCAGAAGTTGTGGTAAGGCTCCGGGATAACCTCTGGACCTAGATATGACCCTTATTTTACCAATGGCTATGATAGCGGTGCAATGGTAAACATGAAGAAGTCATAAGACCATAGTGAGGATAACACATAGAGAAAGTACCACCTGATACGAGTCATCGTCGAGTGAGACGACGTTGTAGTCACCAAGATAACTTCGAGAACTGCAACCCAGAATGCTCATTCACATGACACTTCTTTAGAAGTGCAGATCAAGCACGTGATGAGTATGGGAGTCGGGAGTTTGGAGGAAATGACTAGACCTTAGTATAAGTGGGAGATTGATGGAGTTGTATACTTAATGTCTAGATTTAAGTAACTCCCGGTCATAGTATTTAATCTATTAAATAAATAAAACAATTGTTTGCTTTTAATTATTTATAATTAAATATATGCAAAATATAGTCCTGGATTATATACGTTGTAGTTAGTATGGTGTGCGACGTCACACGGAAGATCATACTATCGGTTACTCGTATACAATCGAACAGTTGCTCACGACCTAGATGGACAAGGACCAATCCATCGGTATAGTCGTTGTATGAGAGAGAAAATAATCGGTCTTGATTATTTTATCATACTTGTACACTTGGTGTATTGAGCGGATCGCTTGAGATATATCGATGAGGTCGACATCCCCGCGGAGATCGAACCCTTGGCTGGGAACCGAGGGGTGCGATTGAGCTTGGGCTCGATCGCGGTTGCGCGCAAGGGGAAGCCCCGACTCGATTCGGGGCGGGGCGATCGAGCTTGGACTCGATCGCCGGGAGCAGCCGTGGGCTGGTGCCACGGCTGGCGGCTCCTCCCCTGGACGGTGATTCGGTGAGTCGCCGGACTCACCGCCCGGGGCTGCCGGAGCAGCCCCATGCGATCACATGCGTGATCGCGAACCCCGTGAGCAGTTCGCCTAGGACTGGCCGCGGGTTTATCCCGCGGCGGTGATGCTCTTGTCGAGCCCGACTCGTGCGGTGGTTCGCGATTGGTTTTCCGGCGACGGGATTTCGGTCGGGTTATTGTTTCCGCTATATTTGATAGCACGGGATATCGATTTCCAACATCCGCTGGGCGGACGCCCCTCCTCCACGGCGGTGGCGGTGAGTCGACGGACTCACCGCCGGGGGGCTGCTACGAGCAGCCCGCGGGGATGCTCGTGCATCCCCGGCGATCGTGTTCGATCGCGATCCCCTCGCGGGGCTCGGCTGGACATGCCGCGGGTTTATCCCGCGGCGGTGGTTGTTCGGTCGGGCCCAGTTCGCGCGGTGGTTCGCGGTTGCTCTCCAGCGAAGGGATTTTGATCATGGTCGTGTATTCTGCAATTCTGACGACCCCGGGATATCGATTTCCAACAATCGGTATCAGAGCGTGGTTTACGTTCGCGGTATTTTCGATAAAATTGTTCTACCTTGTAGGGTTTCCGACTATTATGGCTACATTTAATTTATTTAATTAATATCATGATATGTCGGTTTTATTAAACTCTCGGACATGTCGATATTCGTTTTATGTGTTGTGAATGCTTGTAATAGTAGAAATTCGAGGGTTGACCGAATTTAGGTTTATTATTACGTTCTACTTTTTCCGGAAATTTTATAGGGTCGATTTCATGTATAGAATCGATACCGGATAATTGTAATTTAATTCTTGTAATTTATTTATGTTGGATCGATGCCGAAACGACCGTCGGAGAAGAAGACGTGTGACGGAGGAGACGAAGAGAGGGAGGAAAATACCGCGAGATTTAATGAAATTAGAAAAGGAAAATAAAAATAATGAAAATATTAATAATATTTAATTTTATTTTTGATTTATTCGATTGACTTAATTATTGGAATTAAGTAACTTTTTGGATTTATTAAAAATAAATGGATTTAAATATTTGAATTAATATTGCCGTCACATGGAGCATTCAAGAACGAAGACTGGAGACTAGAAGATGCGTACGGGAATGGAATAAAGCCATAATAGTCGGAAAATAATATTCTAGTATTATTTGGATTATGTGATAATATTCTATGTGCTTTATTTCATGTATGCATGCTTATGTGTATTTAATTATGCATTAGATAGCGTATCCCCTTATTGTAAAAAGCTAAGTGGGAGAGGGTTTGGAAACAATCCCATGGTCTCCATTGCTGTTCTCTTGGTGACTTTTATGGACTTTTGAAGTTGGTATAGACAAGTCATTGGAGGAGAATTCTTGTAATTCCTTTCACGAGAAACATTGATTGCGTTTATCAAACAATGCCTAATTTGTCTTTCTGAAACTGATTTCAAGTCGACTCATTCTCACCCCGGGGAGTGGAATGGAGCCAAAGCCACTTGGTCATGTGGATGACACAAATTAGAGACTTTCGTGTCATTTTATGACTAGATCGATCGTCTGCTCGGCTCCCTCATTCTATGGGAGATAGGGTTGTTCGCATGGTGAATCACTGGTAAGAAACTTCGAGTTTCACTTATGATTTACCGCGTCTTGATTAACGAGATTGAATGATTCAAGTAGTTGGATGTCACTTATAAAAATCTTTTGGTGTAGTAAACGTCCACACTATCGTGGCTTGCTGCACTGAATGGGATTTTGGATTAACTGGTGTAGACAATTATAGGAGAAAGTGAAGGACCGTATGTTAACCTAAACGTCCACACTATCGTGGCTTGTGGTAATATGCGAATCCCAAACAATCTTCTTAGATACTGAGTAATGGTTTACACTTAGGTACGCTTTTTAGTATTCTTCTCATCGAAGTAACGCTATTGATGATGTACGACCGAAGCAAATATAATTGCGAAATCGTTTGGATAGGTAAACGTCCACACTATCGTGGCTTACCATATCTGATGGGATTTTAGATGTGATTAGTGATTTAATGATATTATTTGAGGGAGATAATATCGGAATTAAAATCAATTGTTTGTTGTTATATGTGAAGCACTACATGGTCTTCACAATTAGATAAGACAAGATAATCATACTTGATTAGTCTAGAGAGTTCGTGAAGGAGATCCATAAGCTTGGAGAATCGTCGCCCACCCGACGTTCAAGCTACTGCAAGGAATACGTGGGAAGTTCTCGAGATCATCTTGATTTCGTTTCTCCGAACAACGAATCGAAGGTATAAAATCTAAACGCCCTTGATTTTATTTGATTTGGATTATCGTAAAATACCGTGAACGAAAGATCCGAAGTATCGAACCGGAATAGTCGGACGATCGCGTGGTGGTGGCGAAGCCACTGGACCACGGGCGATCGCCCGCTAGGGTTTCGAGGGCGCGCGGAGGAGAGACCCGCGGCTGGGCCGCGGGCATGCGATCGATCTCACGATCGATCGCTGGGGGTGAGAGCTGGTGTCGCACCCCACCCCACCTCGACGGTGGGGACCTCCAGGCGGCGGCGAGTCGCCGAACTCGCCGCGGGGGCTGCATGGGTAGCCCCAGCCAATCGCGTGAGACGCGATCGATCGTTCGCGCGAGCCCTGTGGACGGGGGCTCGGGCTGGGCGTGCGCACGACTTCGGTCGCGTCGTGCGTTCGGCTCGTGCTCCAGCTCGTACGTGGTGTTCATGTGATCTGCGGCGAAGGTTTTCGTTTGGGTTTACATTCGCGGTATTTTCTATAAAATTGTTCTACCTTGCAGGGTTCCGACTATTATGGCTTAATTAATTATTCGTTAATTTATTTTGTCATATTTATGTTGGATTATTAAACTCTCGGACATGTCGAGATTCGTTTTTGGTGGTGAATGCTTGTAATAGTAAAAATTCGGGGGTTGACCGAATTTAGGTTTATTATTATTGTTCTTCGTTTTTCCGGAAAATGTATAGGGTCGATTTCATGTATAGAATCGATACCGGATAGTGTAAAATTAAATTGTAATTAATTTTGCGTTGGATCGATGAATCGAAGACCGCCGAAGAAGACGAAGTGACGAGAGGGGACTAGGGCTCGGATCGACCAACCCCATGGTCGATCCATGAGGATCGATCGATCCGTGCGTGGAGGAGCCGCCGGCGATGGTGGCCGGCCACCTCCTAGGCGTGGGTCGAGGGTGGCGTGGGGACTCCCACCCCATGCTATCCCGGTCCGGTAAATTCACTTTCCTATTTTAATTCGGTTTTCCTATTTTGATTATTTCTTTTATGGAATATTCATGGAATAAGAAAAGAATTAATTTAGTATTAAATTTATTTTCCTATTTGATTATTCCTATTGTTGGGAATATTCATGGATTATGAATAAAATAAATTTGGAAAGTATAAGAGTCCTAAATTATTTTATTTCCTTATTCCATTATGGAAATCTTCTAGAATATTTCAAGTGGGTCTTGGATAGAATTCTAAAGATTTAATTGAGTAGAAAAGGAAGATAGAAATAATAAATATTAATAATATTTAATTTTATTTTTGATATATTCAATTGACTTAATTTTCGAATTAAGTAACTTTTGGATTAATTGAAAATAAATAGATTTAAATATTGGAAATTAATATTCTCGTTACATGGAGCATTCAAGAAACGAAGACTGAAGACTAGAAGATGCGTACGGAGATGTGATAAAGCCATAATAGTCGGAAAATAATATTCTAGTATTATTTTGATTATTTGATAATACTATGTGCTTTATTACATGTATGCATGCTATATGTGTTTACTTTATGCACTAGATAGCGTATCCCTTTATTGTAAAAAGCTGAGTGGGAGAGGGTATGGAAACATTCCCATGGTCTCCATTACTGCTCTCTTGGTGACTTTTATAAACTTTTGAAGTTTGTATAGATAAGTCATTGGAGGAGAGTTCTTGTAATTCCTCTTACGAGAAACATTGATTAAGTTTATCAAACAATGCCTAATTTGTCTTTCCAAAGCTGATTTCAAGTCGACTCATTCTCACCCCGGGGAGTGGAATGGAGCCAAAGCCACTTGGTCATGTAGAGGACACAAATTAGAGACATTCGTACCATCCTTTTGAAGGTGGATCGTTTGTCTGCTCGGCTCCCTCATTTATGAGAGATAGGGTTGTTCGCATGGTGAATTACTGGTAAGAAACTTCGAGTTTCACTTATGATTCTCCACGTCTTGATTTACAAGATTGAATGGATCAAGTAATTGGGAGTCAATTATAAAAGTCTCTTGGTGTAGTAAACGTCCACACAACGTGGCTTGCTATGTTAACGGATTTTGGATTAATTGATGTAGACAGTTATAAGAAATTATGAGGAGTTGTGAAGTTGTCGTAAATGTCCACACAACGTGGCGTGCGGTGATGTAGAAATTTCAAACGATTTACTTTAGTACTGAGTAATGGTTTACACTTAGATACGCGTTATAGTATTCCTCTCAACGAGGTTACGCTATAAGTGATGTATGACCGAAGCAAATCTAATTGCGAAATCGTTTGGGTGGGTAAACATCCACACAACGTGGCTTGCCTTACCTGATGGGATTTTAGATGTGATTAGTGGTTTAATGATATTATTTGAGGGAGATAATATCGGTATTAAATTGTTTGTTTGTTTTATGTTCTTATAGGTTAAGAATGAATGTGACCCCACTTTGTGATATACTTAAGGATGAAAACTCACCGGTTCCATATAGTAATAATTGGGAACGAAATCTGGACATTGTTCAGACTGTTGAGCTTTCTGAATCCACTGTTGTCCCAATTGATGAGGACATTAAGAATGACCTCAGGATGATGTTGAGACATAGCGTGGAAGACGGACAAGAGGTGATTAACATACTCACATAATCCTCTCTCAATGAGTCCCTTAAAAGGGATTCGGCGAAAGCGGAGTTTGTGCGTAAGTTAAGGGCATCACAAGCTTTTGTGGCAAGGCTAAAGGAAAAGCGTGCAAAGAGGCCCAGTGGTTTAAAACCACGGATTGGGAGAGGCAAGCCTTTAGGCAGATGCTTTCGATTCAAACAGTTTGGGCACTGGAGGTCTGATTGTCCTCTCATCAAAGGTACGAAATTTTCCTTAGTCACTGAAACATTGTCAGCGGTGATATCTACCAGCACCTGGTGTGTAGATACGGGCGCCACTGACCATGTCTGCAATTCATTGCAGGGGTTCCAGGAAACCCGGAGACTTAGAGAGGGAGAGATCGTGGTCTACATGGGAAATGCCGCGAAGGTGGCGGCTGTTGCAGTGGGAGACGTTCACTTACGCTTTAGTAGTGATAGGATTTTAGTTTTACAGAATTGTCTTTATGTACCGAAATTTAGAAAGAATTTAATTTCAATTTCTAAGTTAATTCTGAATGGATATTCTGTTTCTTTTGATCACTCTTTGGTCATAAAAAGAAATAGTGAGATTGTCTGTTCTGGTACATTGATAGACGATTTGTATGTTCTAAATCCTGAGTCTAACACGATGCAACTAACCGAGAGTAAAAACACATCTACGAACACCAATTGCTGGGATTCGATGTCCCGGGCTATCAAAAATTGCGGAACCGATAACCCGATCAAAAACCCTCAATCACCGAAGACTGAGTCCCGACTCATCCGCAGGAGTCCGACCTTTGGAGACTACGCGCCCGAAGACACGCAGCCCGCCCCCAGCCGATTTTCTCCCGCGAGTCGGATCCACGAACGCGAACCACCTCACGAGCCGGGGCCCGACCGAATGCCCAGCGAGGTCCGAAGACCGCGTGCACCCAGCCGAGCCCCCGCGAGGGGCTCGCGATCGTCCTCGACGATCGCTGGGGATCGCTCGTAGCGATCCCCGGGGCTGCTCGTAGCAGCCCGCAGCGAGTCGCGATGACTCGCTGCTCGCACGGGGTCAGCCCCGTGCGCATCCGCTACGGGAATCCCCGTAGCGCGCACGAGGCGGCTGCGGGTTATCCCCGCAGCGACCCGCGATCGAGCTCACGGGCTCGATCGCCCCTCGGCTCCAGCCGAGGGCTTCGCGTCACGCGCCTCCGACGAGGGGGCTGGGGTCCGCCACGGCACCAGCCCGTGGCACCCCGGGGATCGACCGAAGTCGATCCCATGCCCCGGCGTCCAGCCGGGGCTCGTCCCCTTGTCGCGCGTCGCGGCGGTCCGAACCCTAGGGTTCGGCCGCCCCTTCGATCCTCGTCGGGGATCTCGAATCCCCGTCCCCGAGGTTCGTCGTTTTCCCGGATCGCACGTTCATGTATATATCACAATTATTCAACGCACATAATCATAGAAGGGGGTTTCTCGATTATTACCTTGATTCGTTGTACGGAGAAACGAATCGTTGATGACCTCGTGATCTTCCCGCGTATTCCTTGCACTTCCGTTCGAACGTCGGGTGGGCGACGAGCTATCGAACTCTTATGGATCTTCCTCACTCTCAAGACTTTTAGAATTCCGTAGGTTAATTAATTCTCTCTTAGTGAAGACCATGTAGTGCTTATATAGGCTACGTAGGGGATCATAAGGAGAATAAATATTGGGCTTCAATATTGAAAATTAAATTGGGTCCAACCCAAATCTATTAATTCTTATCAATATTAATTTTATTTATTTTCCACTATATAAATAAAATTGCACTCCCAATATTATTCCATATTATATCAAATAATATTTCTCCAATTAGTATTATTTATTCCGTGTATTTAAGATTTAAATATCCATGAATAAATTTATTTATTGCTCAATAAATAATATTCATATCTTGTATCCGAGACTAGTACCGTTCAACCTTTATTATTGTGCGGAACGAATCCACTCATGAGGTTTACACAATAATTCCTTATGAACTCATCTCGGGGATATTATCAACCCTTCCGGGATACACTTTCCCGTCAAGTATTCACGGCATGTCATATATAAAATATAGCGACCCAACTTTACCGGTAATTAACCCAATAATTAAATCGGTTAATTCCTTTGGAAAATCAAAGTCTCTAATATTAAATATACACACCCGCAATAATTTCAGGGATTAAGAATAAAATACTCCGAGATTTAAATTGATTATCCAAGGCAATCCTAATCAACAAATCTCAAGCTGATCCGCCCAATACACCAAGTGTACAAGTGTGATAAAATAATTAAGATAAATTATTTTCTCTCTCACACAACGACTATACCGATGGATTGGTCCGTGTCCATCTAGGTCGTGAGCAACTGTTCGATTAAATACGAGTAACCGATAGTATGATCTTCTGTGCGCCCATGCAGCACCATACTAACTACAACGTATAAAATCCAGGACTATATTTTGCATAATTAATTAATTGCAAATAATTGTTTATTAATTAAATAGGTTAAATGCTATGACCAGGAGTTTACCGGTACTTAAATCTAGACATTAAGTACACAACTCCAACAATCTCCCACTTGTACTAAGGTCTAGTCATTTCCTCCAAACTCCCGACTCCCATACTCATCACGTGCTTAAGTTATACTTCCCAGAAGTATTATGTGAATGAGCAATCTAGGTTGCCGCTCTGAAGTTATCTTGGTGACTACTGCGTCGTCTCTCTGACGATGACTCGTATCAGGTGGTACTGGCTCTATGTGTTATCATCACTTTTCGAACTTATGACTTCTTCCAGTTCTCCACGCACCGCTATGTACATAGCCTTTGGTGAACCAAGAATCATATCCAAGTTCAGAGGTCATTCCGGAACCTAACCAAAACTTCCGCTGCCTCTGAGGCTGCTATTCGGTTTATGATAGAGTCCGAGAAGCATAACGCTTATCACTCTTTCATCCTTAGGTTCCACCTCTTCTAAAAGTGAACACATAGCCTGATATCGACTTACACTGGTCTTTCTCCGATTTTTGATCTGAGAAACTGTAATCTAAGAGGATTTCGTTTTGCCGGTAATCCAGTACTTCCAAGTACTTTTACAGCATTCGAATATCTCTTATCCAGATTACTTTGATATCCTCCCACTACGCTAACCGCATAGTTGATATCAGGTTCTTGTTTTATAACATCGCATCTACAAAGCTCTTTACACTCGAAGTGTAGATAACTGCTTTGTTTATATCTATCTCCTTTATGTGTTCAAAACACATACTTTTAGATAGATGTATTCTGTTCCCGAAAGGCAATAACCTTTCTCAGAATTGTGCATGTTTAAAACAAACCATAATCGTATAAGATATCTAAAGAAAAGTACAAATGTTCTTATCTAGAGATCGAAAGATTTCTAAGAACATGATCCAACTTCATCTTAATCTTATATCTCGATTTATTTAGACAACCTCTATTTCATGTCTGACAACACTTTTACATCGTTGCCAATGATAAAGTGTTATCTACACAAAATTCCGAGAAACACCACCTTTGTTTCCATTACGTCTCTAACACACCTTTCCTATGCAGAACTAGGGATCGATTTCATGTATACTGGATCCAGAGTTCAAAACTCCTCCAGTCTTATGAACATCTCTGGTTGCTTAACAACCTCCCACTGCAATGGCGTTCCGGTGTATAACAGTAATAACATTAGGTGCAGTTAGTGGTGTACTGCTACTCGGTCAGGCTGGTTCTCAGTCTTTCCATTTCCTCATTTGAAGAACATTGTCAGTTAGGGCATTGTAGTTCATCTAATAGTCTTCCTCTAAGAACCGGGTGAGGAAACCCATCTCGTTCGTAGTACTATTGAACATACAATTACTTGTTCTTCCAGGATATTCTACAACCACATTGAATGTGCCGTTGTATCCAGAAATATCCATAGAACATAGGTAGTTCCGAACAAACTTGTCCTTTTTACTATTAGAATCTTATCTCTTGTTTCTGACACACCATGTCTACACTCCAGTGTATGGTGTAGTCGTTTGAGATTTAATCAATCTCTGATTTATGCTATGTGTTATTTAGATAGGTGATAGCCTCCGCGAACAAGTCGCAGGCTTCCAATGGATATACTTTGAAGGATCCCCATAATGGCTTTGTGTTAAAAACACTCCGCTTTTATGGCACAACAAGTAGTCTAATCCATCTTCGAGTATTCTTGAAAGAATGACTCGTACTTCTCTAATTACACATACCGCATTAATCATAAATCATTTTCTATACTTGTCCGAATTCCATCCTTTATCCAGAAAGGTTAACTTAGTTGTATCATCTATCAAGATCGATTCTTTGGTCGGGAGGTCCATTCCTCCAACTATAATTGATCAAATCAATTTCGACCTTTTGAATCCCTTTTGAATAGATACTACTAAATTTAAGAATTCACAAGTATAATGATTAATAAGAGAAATACATCTAATAAGTAAAACAAGTTATACACTACGGTTTGTTGCATCGTGGTAGACTAAGGATTCACATATTGCTATCTAATGTACCATAATAGATATCACCATTATTTCTTATCCAAACCATCAAATGATTAAAGAAATAAAATATCCATTAAAGAAAACCAGAACGAAGTTCTTTTTCAAAATAAAGGGGTACATAAGCAATAACTGAAATGAAAACTTAAAACAGATAAATGTCTTCCACTGCAACCGCTGCTACCCCAACAGCTTCGCCCATGTAGACTCGAATTCTTCTTCTCTAAGTCGCCGGGTTTTCTGGAACCCCTGCATTCAAAGAAATGCACATACCGTCAGTGGTTCCATATTTACACACCAGAATTCTGGTAGATAATACCGCTGACTATGTTTTTACGACTAAAGAAAAATTCGTACCTCTGAGAGGACATTCAGACTTCCAGTGTCCAGACTTCTTGCACCGGAAGCACAAGCCCTTTGGCTTACTAGCCCCCACTCGTGGTCCATTCCTCTTGGCACCACTGGGTTTTATGGCTTGCTTCCTTTTCTTGCCCCTACCTCCAATAGCTTTCAAGCTTTTGGACTTGGTAGCCACAAGCGCTTGAGACTTGCCCTTCTTGTAGATCCCCTCTGCCGCCTTCAGTTCAGTCAGGAGTTGCGCAAGAGTATAAGATAGTTTACCCATATTATAGCTCATACGAAACTGCTCAAAACTAGGGGTCAGAGACTGGAGTATGATGTCGACTTGTGTTTCACCATCAATCATAGCTCCTAGGACCTCCAATTCATTCAACAGACTCATCATCTTGAGAACGTGCTCCTCGACAGGCGTTCCTTCAGACTGAGTAGTTGACATGAGGACTCTCATGGCTTCTTGCCTCCCCGCACGGTCATGATGCCCAAACATCTCCTTGAGGTTAAATAACATATCCTCGGCAGTGTTCATCGGCTCATGTTGGGTTTGGAGTACATTTGACATAGAAGCCAAAATATAGCACCTAGCCATTTCATCAGCCTTTTTCCACTTCCGATTTGCTTCTTTTTCCTCATCAGTTGAGGCGGCCGTGGGTTCAGCAGGGCATTGCTCATAGAGTACAAACTTGTACTCTTCTGCAGTCAGGACAATGTCCAAATTTCTCTTCCAATCAATGTAATTGGGACCAGTGAGTTTATGTTCCTTGAGTATCACAGAAAGTGGATTCATAGCTATTCTCTAAACCTATAAGCACATGTAAACAAACAATCAATTTAATATCCGATATTATCTCCCTCAAATAATATCATTAAATTACTAATTGCGTCTAAAATCCCATCAGGTAAGGCAAGCCACGTGGTGTGGACGTTTGCCCACCCAAATGATTTAGCAATTAGTTTTTCTTTGGTCATACATCAATCATAGCGTAACTTCGTGGGGAAGAATACTATGACGCGTATCTAAGTGTAAACCATCACTCAGTACTAAAGTATATCGCTTGGAATTGCTACGTCACCGCAAGCCACGTGGTGTGGACGTTTACGACAATTTCACAACTCTTCACAATCACTTATAACTGTCTACATCAATTAATCCAAAATCCGTCGGTACAGCAAGCCACGTGGTGTGGACGTTTACTATACCAAGAGATCTTTATAATTGACTCCCAATTACAAAATCCATTCGATTTCGTAAATCAAGACTCGGAGAATCATAAGTGAAACTCGAAGTTTCTAACCAGTGATTCACCATGCGAGCGACCCTATCTCTCATAAATGAGGGAGCCGAGCAGACGAACGACCCACCTATCAAAGAATGGCACGAAGGTCTCTAATTTGTGTCATCCACATGACCAAGTGGCTCTGGCTCCATTCCACTCCCCGGGGTGAGAATGAGTCGACTTGAAGTCAGTTTCAGAAAGACAAATTAGGCATTGTTTGATAAACTCGATCAATGTTTCTTGTAAGAGGAATTACAAGAATTCTCCTCCAATGACTTGTCTATATGAACTTCGAAAGTCCACAAAAGTCACCAAGAGAACAGTGATGGAGACCATGGGAATGTTTCCATCCCCTCTCCCACTTAGCTTTTTACGATAAAGGGATACGCTATCTAGTGCATAAAAATAAACACATATAGCATGCATGAAAGCAATAAAGCACATAGCACATAGTCAAAATAACGCTAGAGAATTATTTTCCCCGACTATCATGGCTTTATCTTCATATGCATCCTCTAGTCTTCAGTCTTCGTTTCTTGAATGCTCCATGTGACGAGAATATTAATTTCCAATATTTAAATCTATTTATTTTCAATTAATCCAAAAGTTACTTAATTCGAAAATTAAGTCAATTGAATATATCAAAAATAAAATTAAATATTATTAATATTTTTATTTATTTATTTTCCTATCTAGTTCTTATTAAATCTTTAGAATAATCTATCCAAGTAAAACTTGGAATATTCTAGAAGATATCTATAATAGAACAAGGAAATAAAATAAATAAATTAGGACTACTACTTTCCAAATTTATTTTTATTCCTAATCCATGAATATTCCCATGAGTAGGAATAATCAAATAGGAAAAATAAATTTAGTACTAAATTAATTAAATTTCTAATCTATGAATATTTCCATGAAGGAAATAAATCAATAGAAAATAAAATTAATTTAAATTAATTCTTTTCCTAATCCATGAGAGTTTCCAAAAGGAAAGTACTCAAATAGGAAAAATCCGAATTAATTAGGAAAGTAGATTTCTTGGTAGGAATAGCATGGGATTGGGAGATCCCACGCCATCCCCACCATGAAGGATCGGCCGGCCACTCGGGGAGGAGCGCCGCCGCTGCCTAGCCACGCCGGCTAGGCTATGGGTCGATCACCATCATGTGATCGATCCCAAGCCCTTGTCTTCTCGTCATTTCTTCGTCTTCCGGCAATCGTCTCATCATCGAACCAACGTAATTAAAATTACAAAATTTAAATTACAATTCCGGTATCGATTCTATACATGAAATCGACCCTATACATTTTCCGGAAAATAAAGTGCGTAATAATAAATCCTAAATTCGGTCAACCCCCGAATTTTTACTATTACAAACATTCAACCACACAAAAACGAATCTCGACATGTCCGAGAGTTTAATAATCATGATAATTAATTAATAAAAACAATTAATTAAATCCAACCATGATAGCCGGAAATCCTGCAAGGTAGAATAATAATCGAACATATACATGAACACGAAACCAAACGCTCTGATACCAATTGTTGGGATTCGATGTCCCGGGCTATCAAAAATTGCGGAACCGATAACCCGATCAAAAACCCTCAATCACCGAAGACTGAGTCCCGACTCATCCGCAGGAGTCCGACCTTTGGAGACTACGCGCCCGAAGACACGCAGCCCGCCCCCAGCCGATTTTCTCCCGCGAGTCGGATCCACGAACGCGAACCACCTCACGAGCCGGGGCCCGACCGAATGCCCAGCGAGGTCCGAAGACCGCGTGCACCCAGCCGAGCCCCCGCGAGGGGCTCGCGATCGTCCTCGACGATCGCTGGGGATCGCTCGTAGCGATCCCCGGGGCTGCTCGTAGCAGCCCGCAGCGAGTCGCGATGACTCGCTGCTCGCACGGGGTCAGCCCCGTGCGCATCCGCTACGGGAATCCCCGTAGCGCGCACGAGGCGGCTGCGGGTTATCCCCGCAGCGACCCGCGATCGAGCTCACGGGCTCGATCGCCCCTCGGCTCCAGCCGAGGGCTTCGCGTCACGCGCCTCCGACGAGGGGGCTGGGGTCCGCCACGGCACCAGCCCGTGGCACCCCGGGGATCGACCGAAGTCGATCCCATGCCCCGGCGTCCAGCCGGGGCTCGTCCCCTTGTCGCGCGTCGCGGCGGTCCGAACCCTAGGGTTCGGCCGCCCCTTCGATCCTCGCCGGGGATCTCGAATCCCCGTCCCCGAGGTTCGTCGTTTTCCCGGATCGCACGTTCATGTATATATCACAATTATTCAACGCACATAATCATAGAAGGGGGTTTCTCGATTATTACCTTGATTCGTTGTACGGAGAAACGAATCGTTGATGACCTCGTGATCTTCCCGCGTATTCCTTGCACTTCCGTTCGAACGTCGGGTGGGCGACGAGCTATCGAACTCTTATGGATCTTCCTCACTCTCAAGACATTTAGAATTCCGTAGGTTAATTAATTCTCTCTTAGTGAAGACCATGTAGTGCTTATATAGGCTACGTAGGGGATCATAAGGAGAATAAATATTGGGCTTCAATATTGAAAATTAAATTGGGTCCAACCCAAATCTATTAATTCTTATCAATATTAATTTTATTTATTTTCCACTATATAAATAAAATTGCACTCCCAATATTATTCCATATTATATCAAATAATATTTCTCCAATTAGTATTATTTATTCCGTGTATTTAAGATTTAAATATCCATGAATAAATTTATTTATTGCTCAATAAATAATATTCATATCTTGTATCCGAGACTAGTACCGTTCAACCTTTATTATTGTGCGGAACGAATCCACTCATGAGGTTTACACAATAATTCCTTATGAACTCATCTCGGGGATATTATCAACCCTTCCGGGATACACTTTCCCGTCAAGTATTCACGGCATGTCATATATAAAATATAGCGACCCAACTTTACCGGTAATTAACCCAATAATTAAATCGGTTAATTTCTTTGGAAAATCAAAGCCTCTAATATTAAATATACACACCCGCAATAATTTCAGGGATTAAGAATAAAATACTCCGAGATTTAAATTGATTATCCAAGGCAATCCTAATCAACAAATCTCAAGCTGATCCGCCCAATACACCAAGTGTACAAGTGTGATAAAATAATTAAGATAAATTATTTTCTCTCTCACACAACGACTATACCGATGGATTGGTCCGTGTCCATCTAGGTCGTGAGCAACTGTTCGATTAAATACGAGTAACCGATAGTATGATCTTCTGTGCGCCCATGCAGCACCATACTAACTACAACGTATAAAATCCAGGACTATATTTTGCATAATTAATTAATTGCAAATAATTGTTTATTAATTAAATAGGTTAAATGCTATGACCGGGAGTTTACCGGTACTTAAATCTAGACATTAAGTACACAACTCCAACACCAATAAGAGAAAAGAACCTTCTAAAATGAATCAATTATACTTGTGGCATCTAAGGCTAGGTCATATTAATTCGAATAGAATTCAAAGGTTGAAAACTGATGGTCTCGTAAGTGGTGTTGAAGGAGAGGACCTTCCAACCTGCGAATCCTGTTTGGAGGGCAAAATGACCAAGCGTTCTTTTTCTGGTAAAGGACGTAGAGCTGAACAAGTATTGGATTTGATTCACTCTGATGTATGCGGACCTATGTCTACTCAGGCAAGGGGAGGGTACGAGTACTTAATCATCTTTACTGATGATTACTCAAGTTATGGATATGTATACCTGATGCGCCACAAGAGTGATTCTTTTGACAAGTTCAAGGAATTCAAGGCTCTTGTGGAGAACCTTCATGGTAAATCCATAAAATGGCTGCGATCTGATCGCGGAGGCGAGTACCTGTCTGGAGAATTCAAGGCATACATGACAGAGAATGGGATTGATTCCACCCTGACCTCACCATATACTCCTCAGCAGAATGGTGTATCAGAAAGAAGGAATAGGACTCTTATGGAGATGGTGCGATCAATGATGAGTTACTCGGATTTACCTGTTATGTTCTGGGGACATGCCTTGGAAACAACGGCGTATATTTTGAATAGGGTTCCGACCAAAACGGTACCAACTACACCCATGGAATTGTGGAGTGGGCGTAAGCCTAACTTGAAACACATTCGGATCTGGGGATGTGCAGCACATGTGTTGCGACAAGGGGCCGATAAGTTAGAACCTAGATCAGAAATACGGTTGTTTGTAGGATACCCGAAAGGAACTAAAGGTGGCATGTTCTATAGTCCTACGGACCAGAAGATCATTATAAGTACTAACGCTCGGTTCTTAGAGGAAGACTATGTCATGGACCACAAGCCCAAAAGTGACATAATGCTTGATGAGTTGAGAGGTAACGAGGAAGACCTAGATACAGCCGGACCGAGTATAGATACACCACTAGAACCTGCACCTAATACTGTCACTGTTGATACACCGGAACGCCGTCGTAGTGGGAGGGTTGTTAAACAACCAGACAGATGGATTGGACTGGGTGAGTCTTCGGACTCGGCACCCGGAGTTCATGAAATTGATCCCTGGACCTATGATGAGGCGGTACAAGATATAGATGCGCCTTCTTGGAAGAATGCGATGAAATCCGAAATAGAATCTATGGATTCTAATAAAGTCTGGGATCTTGTAGAACCACCAAGCGGCGTAAATCCAATTTGGTGTAAATGGGTCTACAAAAGAAAGAGAGGATCTGACGGAAAGGTTGAAACCTTTAAAGCTTGGCTTGTTGCGAAAGGATATACTCAGAAAGAGGGAATCGATTATGAGGAGACCTTTTCGCCGGTAGCCATGATAAAATCAATCTGGATTCTCTTATCCATAGCAGCTCATATGGATTATGAGGTGTGGCAAATGGATGTCAAGACAGCTTTCCTGAATGGAAGTCCTGACGAGACGATTTATATGAAACAACCAGAAGGATTCATTGCTAAGGGGCGAGATCATCTAGTGTGCAAGCTTAATCGATCTATTTATGGATTGAAACAAGCCTCGAGATCGTGGAACCTGCGGTTTGATGAAGTAGTCCAATCTTTTGGATTCATTCAAAGCATGGACGAATCGTGTGTGTATTGGAAACGTGATGGAAAGAAGGTGGTGTTTCTCGTGCTTTATGTAGAAGACATACTTCTCATTGGTACCAATGTGATGATGTTATCAGACATAAAAGGATGGTTGTCTAGACAATTCGATATGAAAGATTTAGGGGAGGTTGGACATGTTCTAGGGATCCAGGTTATAAGGGATCGACGGAATAGAACATTGTACCTTTCCCAGCAATCTTACATAGACACGATTCTAGCTCGTTTTAACATGTAAGATTCCAAGAAGGGTGAGTTACCCTTCAGTAAAGGAACTTATCTTTCTAAGGAAATGTGTCCTCAAACACAGAAGGAGAAAGATGACATGAAAGCAGTTCCCTACGCTTCGGCTGTGGGAAGCTTAATTTATGCAATGTTATGCACGAGGCCTGATATTTGTTATGCAGTAGGCATAGTGGCAAGATATCAGAGTAACCCTGGAAAGGATCATTGGACTGCCGTGGAGCAGACAATCTGATTCCTTTGGGTTACACAGATTCGGATTTCCAAGCTGATAAGGACCGGCGTAAGTCGACATCAGGCTATGTGTACACTTTGGGAGGTGGAGCCGTATCATGGAAGAGTGTTGGACTCTACCATGGAAGCTGAATATGTTGCAGCCTCAGAGGCAGCGAAAGAGTCAGTGTGGTTCCTTAATTTCCTCCAGGACTTAGATGTGATTCCGAGTTTGCCCAAAGCTATGACAATTTATTGTGACAATAGCGGTGCAGTGGCAAACAGTAAGGAACCACGGTCCCATAGTGCTACGAAACACATAGAGCGCAAGTACCACCTGATTCGAGACATCGTCAAGAGAGGCGACACTGTAGTCACCAAGATAGCTTCAGATGACAACCTACCAGACCCCTTCACAAAGATACTTCCTAAGGAAGTATATTTCAAGTACTTGAAGGGTTTGGGAGTCAGAGGTTTGGAAGATAAGACTAGACCTTAGTATAAGTGGGAGATTGATGGAGTAGTATACTTAATGTCTAGATTTGAGTATTCTTAACTCCTTGTACACTATCATTTATCTATTAAAATAAACATTAATTTGCTTTTAATTATTATTAATTAAATATATGCAAATTATAGTCCTAGATTTTATACGTTGTAGTTAGTATGGTGTGCGGGCCCACACAGAAGATCATACTATCGGTTACTCGTATTTAATCAAACAGTTGCTCACGACCTACATGGACACGGACCAATCCATCGGTATAATCGTTGTGTGAGAGAGAAAATAATTTATCTTAATTATTTTATAACACTTGTACACTTGGTGTATTGAGCGGATCGCTTGAGATTTATCAATTAGGATTGCCTGTGATAATGGATTCAAGTCTCAGAGTATTTTATTCTTAATCCCTGATACTATTGCGGGTGTGTATATTTAATATAAGTGACTTTGATTTTCCAAAGGAATTGACCGGTTTAATTACTGGGTCAATTACCGGCTAAGTTGGGTCGCTATATTTTATATATGACATGCCGTGAATAGTTGACGGGAAAGTGTATCCCGGAAGGGTTGATAATATCCCCGAGATGAGTTCATAAGGAATTATTATGTAAACCCTGCAGGTGGATTTGTTCCGCATAATAATTAAGGTTGAATGGTACTAGTCTCGGATACAAGAGATGAATAAATTAATTATCAATAAATTAATTTTATTCATGGATATTTATATCTTAAATACACGGAATAAATAATACTACCGGAGAAATATTATTTGATATAATATGGTTTAATATTGGGATTGCAATTAATTTATATAGTGGAAAATAAATTAATTAATATTGATGGGATTAATAGATTTGGGCTTGGGCTCAATTTAATCATCAATATTGGAAGCCCAATATTCCACCTCCTTTAGATCCCCTACGTAGCCTATAAAAGCACTACATGGTCTTCACAATTTGACAAGACAAGATAATCATACTTGATTAGTCTAGAGAGTTCGTGAATGAGATCCATAAGCTTGGAGGATCGTCGCCCACCCGACGTTCAAGCTAGTGCAAGGAATACGTGGGAAGATTCAAAGGTCATCGATTGATCTCGTTTCTCCGAACAACGAATCGAAGGTAAAATCGTTAAACACCCTTGATGATTTTATTCGATATTTATTGGAAATTCCGACGAACCAAGATCCGAGGTACGAACCCCGAAGGAGGATCAACCGGCGATGGTGGTCGAAGACCACGGCATCGCGGCGGTCGACCCACCTAGGGTTCGGCGTGCATGGGGAGCCCTCGGCTTCAGCCAAGGGGGCGATCAACGCCTAGGGCGTGATCGCCGAGCGGGAGGCTGGTGCGCCCGCAGCGGCTCGTCGATCGAGCCGCACCTCCACGACGGGCAGCAGGTCGCCAGACCTGTTACCGGGGGCTCCCGGGAGCAGCCCCAGCGATCGCGTCATGCGATCGCTAGCCCCACGTACGGGGCTCGGCTGGATGCGCGTGGGTTCGCCCACGGCCGCGCGTTCGGTTGAGCTCCGGGCTTCGTGGTGTGCTCGCGATTAAACTTCTGCGAAGGGTTTTTGATCGGGCTATGGTTTCCGCAAATTTTAATAGCCCGGGATATCGAATTCCAACACTTGGGAGATAGATAGTTTTCATCAGAGGGTGTCACCCATGAACTCTCAACCTCTATTCGCTTCAAGTAGTTGTTAATGTTGAGTGGGCGAAAAACATAAAGTTTGTTTCTGAAAACGAAACGACCATACATCCTGCTCGTCGGATCAGCGAAATCAGGAGTCAGATTGGCATAAAACTTGTATATGATTGGATAGGAGAAGTGATAAGGCTTAGTCACAGAGTCCATTAAGTGCATAGCTTCCAAAAATTTCGAGACTCCTGTTTTCTCGTAGTCAGCAGGGCGGATATTGCGATCCGCGAGGATAGGTAATCCTTCAATGAACGTGAGACGACGTTCAGCAGCTGGAGTAAAGAAATCTGGTTTGTAAGCAGGAACACAATCCTCAACCATAAGATAGTATTCAGGTTCAGCAGTGGCTCCAGTCGAGCCAGATGTAGTGGGGTGCACGGGTGGCTTAGAGCCAAGAGGCAGTGTCTTCTCTCCATCACCGGAGACAGATGTTTTCTTCTTCTTACAATCATCAGAGATAGTGGAGCCAGTAGTCTTGACAACTTTCTTAGGATCAACAACCTTCTTATGTTCAACACCTCCAGAGATAGAAGGTTTGGATTTCTTGGTTTCAGCAGCAACGTCAGATTACGTTGGTTTGTTAGATGAGCCACCAGGGCCAGAAATAGTCGACTTAACGACATCAGCAACAGCAGGTGCAGTGACAATCTTCTTACCCTCCTTGGTCATGATCCCCTCATCGACCATCCTCTTGTATTCAGTAGGAGACACCAAACCCTTATAGCAGCGTAAGAAATTTGAAGGATACTTCGGATCCTTAGTCTTAGGGTTTAGATAAGACTTAGTGCTCTTCCCAGCAATTTGAGACACAGAGTGTGCCGGCATCACAGGTTTGGTCAGATCGACCGACGGTGATTCAGATTTGGACTTGCTGCCTCTGCTGTCCATCTTGTCCATGTGTTTTTGTATGGCATGAAGTGCCTTCTTCTTAGAGTTGGGAGAGGTGTCTCTCCAGGCAGTAGTCAACTCAACAAGTACCTCCTTGTCGAGTTCTTCAAACATATTACCAGCAGAAGAAGTCATCTCGATAGCAAGTGAGAGTAATGGAAGCAAAGTACTAAGAGCCTAAGAGTAAGATCATTGACGCCTGATGCGTGAAGCTAGAGTAAGAGTGTCGAACGCCGGATGCGTGAAGAGTCGATCACAGAGAACGATGCTAGCAAGAACACGAAGGAAGCACGGCGACTATAAGACTTAGAGAATTCGGTATTCAGGTAACCCTAAATCCGAATTTGAATCCTATATATAGGCAAAGTTTTGGCCGGCCCGTCCGGAAAAAAAAGACCTGTAAAAGCCCAACTAACAGAACAAAAATCAGCCCATCAGTACAAAAATCGAATTAAAATAATAATAAAAAAATATAAAATAAAAAAAAAAAATCCGAAAAACGGAAAAAAAAATTCTAAGTAAAAAGATCGAGTGTCTTCGATCGAAGGTCGCACGACTGAAGTGTTGTTGCGTTGACATGTTGCGAAGATGTTGTGTTGAGTAGGAGTGAAGCAGTAGAGCAACAGCAGCAGGGGGTCACGACCTCATCACATATGCGCTAGCGCTAATATGCGCATGTCATGACCTCATGACATTGGCGCGTGCGACGAGAGGTGCAGGTCATGACCTCCCACTCTGGCGCTAGCGCCAATCGGAGCATGACCCGGATCAGCGCAAATACGCGCAAGCGCCAATTGGCGCTCAGGATGGGGCAGTTATGTTGGAATTCGATATCCGGGTTATTTTAATTTGCGGAAACCAATAACCCGAACGAACCCTTCGCCGGAGATCACATGAACGCCGACTCATCCGCCGGAGTCCGGCCTTTGGAGACCACGCACCCGAAGGCACGCGGCCCGCCCCCAGCCGAACCCCCGCGAGACGGGGTTCACGCGATCGAAAGGATCGATCGCACGCCGGCGATCGATCGGGGTGGGGCTGCCCAGCAGCCCCCGCGGCGAGTCCGGCGACTCGCCGCCACCAGGAGGCCCCCGCCTTCACGGCGGGGTAGGGCACTGCTGGGATTCGATGTCCCGGGCTATCAAAAATTGCGGAACCGATAACCCGATCAAAAACCCTCAATCACCGAAGACTGAGTCCCGACTCATCCGCAGGAGTCCGACCTTTGGAGACTACGCGCCCGAAGACACGCAGCCCGCCCCCAGCCGATTTTCTCCCGCGAGTCGGATCCACGAACGCGAACCACCTCACGAGCCGGGGCCCGACCGAATGCCCAGCGAGGTCCGAAGACCGCGTGCACCCAGCCGAGCCCCCGCGAGGGGCTCGCGATCGTCCTCGACGATCGCTGGGGATCGCTCGTAGCGATCCCCGGGGCTGCTCGTGGCAGCCCGCAGCGAGTCGCGATGACTCGCTGCTCGCACGGGGTCAGCCCCGTGCGCATCCGCTACGGGAATCCCCGTAGCGCGCAGGAGGCGGCCGCGGGTTATCCCCGCAGTGACACGCGATCAAGCTCACGGGCTCCATCGCCCCTCGGCTCCAGCCGAGGGCTTCGCGTCACGCGCCTCCGACGAGGGGGCTGGGGTCCGCCACGGCACCAGCCCGTGGCACCCCGGGGATCGACCGAAGTCGATCCCATGCCCCGGCGTCCAGCCGGGGCTCGTCCCCTTGTCGCGCGTCGCGGCGGTCCGAACCCTAGGGTTCGGCCGCCCCTTCGATCCTCGCCGGGGATCTCGAATCCCCGTCCCCGAGGTTCGTCGTTTTCCCGGATCGCACGTTCATGTATATATCACAATTATTCAACGCACATAATCATAGAAGGGGGTTTCTCGATTATTACCTTGATTCGTTGTACGGAGAAACGAATCGTTGATGACCTCGTGATCTTCCCGCGTATTCCTTGCACTTCCGTTCGAACGTCGGGTGGGCGACGAGCTATCGAACTCTTATGGATCTTCCTCACTCTCAAGACTTTTAGAATTCCGTAGGTTAATTAATTCTCTCTTAGTTATGAAAAGTGAAGACCATGTAGTGCTTATATAGGCTACGTAGGGGATCATAAGGAGAATAAATATTGGGCTTCAATATTGAAAATTAAATTGGGTCCAACCCAAATCTATTAATTCTTATCAATATTAATTTTATTTATTTTCCACTATATAAATAAAATTGCACTCCCAATATTATTCCATATTATATCAAATAATATTTCTCCAATTAGTATTATTTATTCCGTGTATTTAAGATTTAAATATCCATGAATAAATTTATTTATTGCTCAATAAATAATATTCATATCTTATATCCGAGACTAGTACCGTTCAACCTTTATTATTGTGTGGAACGAATCCACTCATGAGGTTTACACAATAATTCCTTATGAACTCATCTCGGGGATATTATCAACCCTTCCGGGATACACTTTCCCTTCAAGTATTCACGGCATGTCATATATAAAATATAGAGACCCAACTTTACCGGTAATTAACCCAATAATTAAATCGGTTAATTCCTTTGGAAAATCAAAGCCTCTAGTATTAAATATACACACCCGCAATAATATCGGGGATTAAGAATAAAATACTCCGAGATTTAAATTGATTATCCAAGGCAATCCTAATCAATAAATCTCAAGCTGATCCGCCCAATACACCAAGTGTACAAGTGTGATAAAATAATTAAGATAAATTATTTTCTCTCTCACACAACGACTATACCGATGGATTGGTCCGTGTCCATCTAGGTCGTGAGCAACTGTTCGATTAAATACGAGCAACCGATAGTATGATCTTTTGTACGCCCATGCGCACCATACTAACTATAACGTATAAAATCCAGGACTATATTTTGCGTAATTAATTAATAATAATTAAATGCAAATAATTGTTTATTAATTAAATAGGTTAAATGCCATGACCGGGAGTTTACCGATACTTAAATCTAGACATTAAGTACACAACTCCAACAATCTCCCACTTGTACTAAGGTCTAGTCATTTCCTCCAAACTCCCGACTCCCATACTCATCACGTGCTTAAGTTATACTTCCCAGAAGTATTATGTGAATGAGCAATCTAGGTTGTCGCTCTGAAGTTATCTTGGTGACTACTGCGTCGTCTCTCTGACGATGACTCGTATCAGGTGGTACTGGCTCTATGTGTTATCATCACTTTTCGAACTAATGACTTCTTCCAGTTCTCCACGCACCGCTATGTACATAGCCTTTGGTGAACCAAGAATCATATCCAAGTTCAGAGGTCATTCCGGAACCTAACCAAAACTTCCGCTGCCTCTGAGGCTGCTATTCGGTTTATGATAGAGTCCGAGAAGCATAACGCTTATCACTCTTTCATCCTTAGGTTCCACCTCTTCTAAAAGTGAACACATAGCCTGATATCGACTTACACTGGTCTTTCTCCGAATTTTGATCTGAGAAACTGTAATCTAAGAGGATTTCGTTTTGCCGGTAATCCAGTACTTCCAAGTACTTTTACAGCATTTGAATATCTCTTATCCAGATTACTTTGATATCCTCCCACTACGCTAACCGCATAGTTGATATCAGGTTCTTGTTTTATAACACCGCATCTACAAAGCTCTTTACACTCGAAGTGTAGATAACTGCTTTGTTTATATCTATCTCCTTCATGCGTTCGAAACACATACCTTTAGATAGATGTATTCTGTTCCCGAAAGGCAATAACCTTTCTCAGAATTGTGCATGTTTAAAAACAAACCATAATCGTATAAGATATCTAAAGAAAAGTACAAATGTTCTTATCTAGAGATCGAAAGATTTCTAAGAACATGATCCAACTTCATCTTAATCTTATATCTCGATTTATTTAGACAACCTCTATTTCATGTCTGACAACACTTTTACATCGTTGCCAATGATAAAGTGTTATCTACACAAAATTCCGAGAAACACCACCTTTGTTTCCATTACGTCTCTAACACACCTTTCCTATGCAGAACTAGGGATCGATTTCATGTATACTGGATCCAGAGTTCAAAACTCCTCCAGTCTTATGAACATCTCTGGTTGCTTAACAACCTCCCACTGCAATGGCGTTCCGGTGTATAACAGTAATAACATTAGGTGCAGTTAGTGGTGTACCGCTACTCGGTCAGGCTGGTTCTCAGTCTTTCCATTTCCTCATTTGAAGTACATTGTCAGTTAGGGCATTGTAGTTCATCTAATAGTCTTCCTCTAAGAACCGGGTGAGGAAACCCATCTCGTTCGTAGTACTATTGAACATACAATTACTTGTTCTTCCAGGATATTCTACAACCACATTGAATGTGCCGTTGTATCCAGAAATATCCATAGAACATAGGTAGTTCCGAACAAACTTGTCCTTTTTACTATTAGAATCTTATCTCTTGTTTCTGACACACCATGTCTACACTCCAGTGTATGGTGTAGTCGTTTGAGATTTAATCAATCTCTGATTTATGCTATGTGTTATTTAGATAGGTGATAGCCTCCGCGAACAAGTCGCAGGCTTCCAATGGATATACTTTGAAGGATCCCCATAATGGCTTTGTGTTAAAAACACTCCGCTTTTATGGCACAGCAAGTAGTCTAATCCATCTTCGAGTATTCTTGAAAGAATGTGACGAACGCGAATGCTTGTCGTTTGAGCAAACGCGCTGCCAAAATAAATTTATAATTCTGCCAACACCTAACACTACAAGGTAGATAGTGGCAAGTATGTGGGGTCGGTCCCACGAGGAGGCAATTGCAGTAGGTGATCTCGGCTTTGCCCAGAGGGTTGTCACGATTTAAAAAGTTTTGTTTTGTTTTGCTGTGGGCACAGCGGTTCTCTCATGAACAACTTGACTCAACTGACTACGACTAAACTAAACTAAATTGATGAAAATCAGTATCTGGGCATACAACATCTCTTAGGTTCATTAGGGCAAACTACCGTTCATCGGCACTAAGGATTTTTACCAGCGGTTTGTCAGCAGTTATAGGGTGTAAAAAGACAAAAGTGGTCCTATTGCGTCACGCCCAGCAAATGCCCCACCCCTCATCTATCCTTACTGTATAAAGAAAAGGCTTGGTTAACACTTTGCCTAATCCCCCTGGATCTGAACAATTCGATAACCTATGCGACCAAACATGGATCTAGTTTGCCCAAACCCGCATTACCCTCTAGACAGACCCGCTCGGCCAATAGCATGCTCGAAACATACGACCGCATCTCCTGCAAGTTCTAGTGCTATGCCCGCAACAATACTACAAGGTACATCTATGCGGTTTGCCAATCACCAGTATCCCAGTTTGTAAAGGTTCACTAGTGGTCGTCCTAGTTTACCCAAACTCCCCAGAAATAAACCTCAACCAACTTTGCCTCGGGAACAAACGCCCAACCGGTTAGTTCAGCCCCTCCAACCTCGCGGCCTAACTAAACCCTAAATCACCTTCGATCCATCCCTGCCCAGATGCACAAACAATTTAGCTACTCATACAGAAATTAAAAGACGAAATAAATAAAGGAACGCAAACTATATTAATCATAACTTCAAATCGAAGAATCGTTTTTGAAGAAAATCAAAATACGGAATTAAAGGAAATTAAAACTGAAAACATGAAATTGTTTCTCGACCCGAAGGTCGGTTCTACTGCAATTAAACAAAAAGAACTCGGACGAACAGCTCCGCTTCCTTCTCCGGCGACTCCTCCGGCGACGACGGCGAACTTCGGGACCGGCGGCTCTCTCGATTTCTCGATGCGTAATGTGTGTGTCTTTGCTGCCCGTCGCGCCCCTTTTATGAACTTCAATTTGAATTTGAATTGCAGCGGCTGTTTCTCCTTCCTAAAGAATAGGCGCCAGCAGTCAACGCGTTTGGGGATAAGTCAGATCCCCCAAATCCAGGGATTCTGGTACGCTGGCGCCTTGCCCCCAGGTAATCTTCTGTCTACAGCCGCTTTTGCCCAAATTGAAATCCGCAGGTAATTCTTCTCCTCCACAGGTGGTCGGACCAGGCACGGTACTTTGTAGGAATTCTGGGTCTTCTGCTTCATGACCTTACCCATTTGCCCGATGTGGTCAAACTGTTGCTTGTCACTACCGCTCCAGAATCTGATTTGCCCAAAGAAGGGGATTTCCTTGCCTCTTTTGCCCAGTGCGCCACCTGTTACCTGCATCACCACACACTCTGCCCAAACACCTAATTGTGCCCTCCCAGACACGTTAACGACTCAAACTGACTCAATAAAGGGTGTAAAAATGCTCTAAGATGAGCAAATAAAATGGCTCATCAGAACCGCACACACTTGGATACGCTTGTCCCCAAGCGTGGGCTCTGATTTGCCTGACTCAAGACCAAAGTGAAAATAGAAATGAAAGAAATAGGAAGAAATAAAGCAAAGGACTTTAGCATGATCAGTAAAGGGCATAATACATACAGATAACACAAAATTCAAGTAAAGATAAAAATAAGTCAAGAGTCTGTTCTAGGTCTTTGGGTTCACTCCCTCACAGTGTTTCTCTCTTTTCAGTGTTTGGGTTCAATGACACTCATTTTCTGCTGTGACTCCACTTTGCCTAAATTTGCCTTATTGCTAATCTGAGTTTGTTTTAACTAAGCAGGGGGGTTATCAAAGGGACTTTTATTAGGTTGTAGTGTTGGGCTCATAAGGGTAGATTTTTCTGGGAGTAGGCTCTATTTGGGCAGAGGGCTTTTTTGATGTTAGCCTTTTCTCTGCCACTTTGCCCCTTTTCTTACGGGCCTTAGCACAACAACTTTTTATTCATCTTTTTTTTCTTTTCTGATTTTTTCCTTTTTTTTTTTTCTTTTTTTTTTTTTCTTTTTTTTTCTTTTTTTTTTGAACACTATGCCCTAACTCCCTTTCTCTCTCTGGCTGCCTGTGTAATGTGGGCATAATACCAGGTGGGTTCACAAAGAATATTCAATAAAGCTCAAAGGGGCTAGCAAGGGATAATGTTATTTATTCTGGGGAAATAAAACAAAGAAATGCCCTAATCATGTAACAACCCTACTCAGTCAAACTACTCAATTCAGCAAACAGGCAAAGACAAGCATCATAAAGTTCACAGCAGACTCTCAAAGAAAGAAATCATTAATCAATGTAGGCTCAATTCTCACAGTTTGCCTAGAACAGTTCCATCATCCCTATTTCATGCATCTTAACTATAAATTTTGAGTTACTGTATGTATGTTTGCCCAAAGTGACACATAATCATGCTGACTCGATTAGAAACAGGGGTTTGCCCTTTCCCTTTCCCCCCTCACACACTTTGCCTGGGCAAAGTGTGCAAAAGTAATAAGATCAGTAGGGGCTAACCACGACCAGACTATGACTCAAAAAATTTGGCGCACCTGCCCCCTCACACACTTTGCCTGGGCAAAGTGTGTCAGCAGGGAGATCAACCTAGTCTCCCCCGAACCAGAGTGACTCGGGGGTGACCTTAACAAAAACAGAAAAATAAAATAAAATAAAAAAAAACTAACAACTACTAAAAACAAGGGAGGGTACAATTTAGGATGTGGAAGCAGGTGTGTACCTGAATCCACTGTAGTCAAAGTATGCGATCATCATCGCCTTCACTTCCTCGAACACCTTCTCGATCTTATCCAAACGCGCCTCGATCGCGCCTTGCCTCTCTGCAACTTCCTCTTTGGCCTTAGCCTCAGCAACAGCATCCTTCACCTCGACCTTCACTGGTTTCTCTTCCAAAAACTTCACACCGCCGTCACTCAATGGCACAATGTCCTGCATGCGCTTGAAGCACTGGATGTCAAACTTGCCCTCCACCATCATCTCCAGCTCTTTGCCCTTCTTGATCAGGTTCATCTTGGCTGCGTACACCATCGGAAAATGGGCCAATGATAGGCGCTGGAGGGGGTGAGTGTGCAGCCACTTCATTTGGGCACAGAGGCAGGCACTGAAATGAAGCCTGATCTTTTGATGCATGCACCACAGTATGCCCAGTTCCAGATGGGAAACAGCACTACTGGTGTCCGTCTTGCCAAAGAAGTTGACGGCCAGGATCCTGTGGCAAACCCTGAGTGCATGGCTCTTCAACTGGATTGACTTGGTGCTTTGCCCCACGAACTCGCCTCCTTTGCCCAACTGCTTCCAGATCTTCTGTAGCTCCTTCTTTGTGTACTCTGGCAAAGCCCTCAGTGACTCCTGGTAGGCCTTTGACTTCAGATCTGCAATACCTGCCATATCCAAACACAAATCCAATTCATTACCACCAATAGACACAGCCCGATCAAACAACTCAAACTGAATCCCTATAACTCCCTCATCCTTGGTCTCTTTGATACCCAGAGACCCAAAGAACTCTCTCACGATGCCTTCGTTGATTTGCCCAGACCACTCCAGAAACGGCTCCCACCCTATGGCCTTGAAATAGCCCCGAACCTCCTTCTCCACACCCATCAGTTTGAGTGATTCGAAGCACACGGTTTTGGGGGCCGCGATTTCGCGCGCCGTGGTGTCAACCGCCTTCCTCTTCTTGGTGGATGCGCGGGTCCTGCTTTTGGGGGCTGGGCTTTTTATCACCTCCTCTTCTTCTTCCTCTTCCACCGGAGTTTTACCGGCGGCCGTCGAATCTTCCTTCTCCTTGTCGTCGGAGGTGGATCCGGCAGTGGGGGTGGGAGTAACCTTCTTTTTGCCTTTGCCTGCCGACTTTTTCTGCTTCTTTTTCGGGGGGCTGTCAACGGCGGCTTTGCCCTCCTCCTTCTGAGCGGCGGTGGCTAGGGTTTCCAGATCTTCTTTGTCGCTGGCGGTTTTGGATTCGTCAATCTCTCTGGCCAAGTCGTCAATAGGGGTGTTGTCAGTCTCCGTCGTGGCGGGGCTTGGTGGAATGGTGACCAAGGGGACGGCGTGGATCACTTCTTCGGTGGTGGGGGACTTGGGCTTTGCCGGACTCGATTTCTTGGGAGACACCATCTTTTTCAGTTTGGATGCGGCGGTTCCAATGGTTAGATCAATTAGGGTTCCGGTGGGAATTTTTCTAAGTTTATTTTTTGCACGAGTTGATACCATCTGGAGAGAGAGAAAAGGGTTTATAATGTGTTTTTTGAATTTTGAAAAATAGGGGAGTTATTGGCAGTTTCGGGAATCGCGGGTGGATAGAGGCGTGATGATGGTGGATCTGCAGAGTCCTTGATGGGACGGTTTTCAGTCCTTGAAAATCGCAACTGCCCACTTGCATCCCTATTTGCCCAAAGTCTCGATCTGCCCAAAGTCCTCCTGCAAAATCAAAAACAAACAATACCCTTTCTCACGGCGTAGTCAAAGTCTCTTGTTGCTAGTAGTTTATTCCTAATCTAAAAATTGAAATAACAAAATTATACAAACATACCAGGTTGCCTCCTGGCCAGCGCCCTATTTATAGTCCCGGGCAGGACCTAACTGCTTCCTTTGTTCACTCGATCAGGGCAAGCTGCCCTTCCAGATTCTCTTGCCCAAAGTAGGGCTTCACTCTATGGCCATTCACTTTGAAAATGTAGTCATCATCCTTTTTGCTTTTCAACTCCACAGATCCATTTGGGCTGACATGGTGAACAAAATAGGGCCCGTCCCACTTAGAGGACAGTTTGCCCGAACGGAACTGGTTTCTGGTTTGGTACAGTAACACCAACTGTCCAGCCTCAATCTTTTTCCTCTTGATCAGCTTGTCATGAGCCCTCTTGGTCCGCTCTTTGTAGTGGGCGGCATGGTCATACGCCTCAATGCGAAGCTGCTCCAATTCGACCAAGTCAAGCTTACGCTCTTTTCCAGCCAGATCCCAATCAAAGTTGACTTTATTCACCGCCCAGTGTGCCTTGTGCTCTATCTCTACGGGCAAGTGGCAAGCTTTCCCAAATATCATCCGGTAAGGGGAGATACCAAATGGAGTCTTGAATGCAGTGCGGTATGCCCACAGCGCATCATCCAGTTTGCCTGCCCAATCCTTCCCCTCTGGCCTAACTGTCTTCCTCAGAATAGCTTTGATAATCCTGTTGGAGAGCTCTGCTTGGCCGTTTGCCTGGGGGTGATAGGCACAAGTGATTCGATGAGTGACTCCATATTTCCGCAACATCCTCTCAATTACAGCGTTGCAAAAGTGGGTCCCCTGGTCGCTTATCAGTGCTCTGGGCACACCGAACCGAGTGAAAATATTCCCTTTGAGGAATTCAGCCACAATGCGCGAATCGTTGGTGGGGGTCGCCTTTGCCTCGACCCATTTTGAGACATAATCAACTGCTAGGAGTATATATTCCTTACCTTGTGAATTTGGAAATGGCCCCATGAAGTCTATGCCCCAAACATCGAAGATCTCTACTGGCAGTATGGGCACAGAGGGCATTTCATTGCGCTTGGTCAGATTGCCTTCCTTCTGGCACTCATCACATCTCTTGCATAGCTCATAGCAGTCTCGAACCAAAGTGTTCCAGTAGAATCCGCAATCCAGAATTTTTCTTGCTGTACGCCTTGGCCCAAAGTGGCCTCCACAGGGTTGTTTGTGGCAGTGATCCACTATGCCGTGCTGCTCGGACTCAGGAATGCATCTTCTAAGGACTTGGTCTTCACATCTTTTCCACAAATAGGGTTCATCCCAGACATAGCTCCTTGCCTCACGCTTCATTTTGTTTTTCTCATAGTAGCTCATGCCGTCCCTGAAAATTCCAGTAACCATGAAGTTCACAAGGTCAGCGAACCATGGCTCTTCGCCCAAAGTGGTTATAGAATACAAATGCTCATCAGGGAACGTCTCGGTTATGGGCATATCCTCTTCCTTCTGGAGAATTCTACTTAGATGATCTGCAACGAGGTTCTGATTGCCAGACTTGTCTCGAATTTCGATGTCAAACTCCTGAAGTAACAGAATCCATCGAATAAGCCTTGGTTTAGTCTCCTTCTTTGCCATGAGGTACTTTAGTGCAGCGTGGTCTGTATACACTATGGTCTTACTGCCCAGCAGATAAGACCTAAACTTCTCAAAGGCAAAGACAATGGCCAAGAGCTCCTTCTCAGTCGTGGCATAGTTACTTTGGGCAGCATTAAGGGTCTTCGAAGCATAGTAGATCACATGCCTTTCTTTCCCTTTCATTTGCCCTAACACAGCTCCCACTGCATATCCACTTGCATCACACATCAGCTCGAATGGCATGCCCCATTCTGGTGGTTGAATAATAGGTGCTGTGACCAACCTCTCCTTCAAGTGATTGAAGGCAGCTTTGCAGTCCTCATCAAAGTCCCACTCTACATCATTCTGAAGCAGTCTGGTCAAAGGGCGAGCAATTTGGGCAAAGTCCTTCACAAAACGTCTGTAGAAGCCAGCATGCCCTAAGAACCCCCTGACTTGCTTCACATTTCTCATGTATGGCAGCTTGGAGATTACTTCGATCTTGGCTTTATCCACCTCTATGCCCTTAGCTGAAATCACATGTCCAAGGACAATTCCCTCTTCGACCATGAAATGGCATTTTTCGTAGTTCAGAACAAGGCTCTTCTCCACACACCTTTTGAGCACCATCTCTAAGTGTTCCAGGCAGGAGTCAAAGGAGTTGCCATACACGGTGAAATCGTCCATGAACACTTCAATTCCATTTTCGAGCAGGTCATCGAAGATACTCATCATGCACCTTTGAAAAGTTCCTGGTGCATTGCAGAGGCCAAAGGGCATTCTCCTGTAGGCAAAGGTGCCAAAAGGACAGGTGAAGGTGGTTTTGTCCTGATCCTCTTGAGCAACCCATATCTGCATATACCCTGAGTAGCCATCCAGAAAGCAAAAGTGCTTCTTCCCAGCCAATCTTTCCAACATTTCATCAATGAAAGGCAAAGGGAAGTGATCCTTGCGGGTTACTTTGTTCAGTTTGCGGTAGTCAATGCAAACTCTCCACCCAGTTTGTAGTCGTGTGGCAATCTGCTCATTTCTTTCGTTCTCTATGACTTGAACTCCAGACTTCTTTGGCACCACATGCACTGGGCTAACCCACTTGCTATCTGACACTGGGTAGATTATGCCCACACTGAGAAGCTTCTTGATCTCCTTGAGCACAACTTCCTTCATTGCTGGATTGAGCTTCCTTTGAGGATCACGTACGGGCACCGAGTCATCTTCCAGAAGAATGTGGTGTTGGCAGATGCTTGGGCTTATCCCTCTGATGTCAGCCAAAGTCCACCCTATGGCCTGTTTGTACTGCCCCAGCACATACCTCAACTTTTCCTCCTCTGCCTCTTGCAAGTAGGCACTTATGATGACGGGCAAAGTGTCATTGTCTCCCAGATATAGGTACTTCAGGTGCTTGGGCAGCTTTTTCAATTCCAGCATTGGTGGCTTTTCGAGGGAAGGCACCATGATCATTTCTTCAATCTCTATTGGTTTGCCCGGACTGCCTTTAAAACTCTCCAGAGAGTCTAACTGCTCAACTGCCTCTTGCAGTTCTTCTGGTTCGCCCTCAATATCAAACTCAGTAAGCCCTTGCTGAATTGCTATCTCAGTATGGTCATACTTGCCACATTGGAGTGCCTTTGCCTCCACTGCCTTCTCTATTTGGTCAATGTAGTGGATTTCTTCGGTGTCGGCTGGGTGCTTCATGGATTTGTAGAGGTCAAAGGTGACCGTCTCTCCTTCGAATTTGCACGTTAGCCTTCCGGTTTCACAGTCGATGTGGGTCCTTGCTGTTTTCAAGAACGGTCTGCCCAATATCATCACCGGGGCTTTACTTGATCTGCCCATATCGAGCACATAGAAATCAGCAGGGAATATCAACTCTTCTACTTTGACCAGGACATCCTTCAGTATGCCCTCAGGATAAACGTTCGATCTATCAGCCAGTTGGATCACAACACGAGTGGGCTTCAGTTGCCCTATCTCCAAGTCTTCGTACATCGTTTTGGGCATAACGTTGATTGATGCTCCAAGATCGAGCATTGCCTTCTCTATCTTCATATGCCCTATGATGCACGGAATGTAGAACATGCCTGGGTCTCCACACTTTGTAGGTCCAGTCTTTTTAATCACTGCAGAGACATTCTCCCCCACCTCAAACTTCGCATCGTCCTGATATTTGACCTTCTTTGTGCAAAGCTCCTTCAAGAACTTAGCACATCTGGGCATAGCGTTCAGTATGGTCAGAAGGGGCATATTGATTTCCACCTTCTTAAACATTTTGAACATCTCTTGAGTTTCTTCCCTCTCACGGTTTTTATTCAATCTGCCCGGGAAGGGTGGCCTGATTTTCGGTGGTGGGGATTTGTCCCTCTTTGCCTTGACTATCACCTCCTCTTGCTCAACATCTGTCCCAGGGTCTTCCTCAATGACTGGGGGATCATCTAACACAGGCTCTTTGCCCTTTACTGCAGAATTTTCCACTATAGTAAGTGGTTTGCCACTTCTGAGCTGGACGGCATTAACATGGGCATTGTTTACTTCGACTTTCGGGGGCAAAGTACCTCCTTTCTGTTCTAGCTTTGCCACCACTTGAGTGAGATGTGAGACTTGGGCTCCTAGATTTTGGAACTGCCCTCTAGTCTCTTGCTTGAATTTTTCATTCTCTTGGTGGGCTTTGGCATTCTCTTGCTGGAACTTGATGTTCTCTTTGACCAAAGTTTCCATCATTTCAGACAAGGTAGGCCCTTTGGTCTGAGCGGGCTGGTGATACATCCCGGGGCCTTGTTGTTGGTACTTCCCCTGTTGGTTGTAGCGCTGGAAATTTTGGTTACCATTATACCCCTCATTGTGGTTGTTGTTATACCCATACCTATTATCATAGTATGGTTTCCCCCTGCCTTGCCCGTTACCGTTGCTTTGCCCCATCGCTTTGACCTCTTCGTCATACAGTGAGGGGCACTCATCAGTGGCATGCTCTGTGCCCTGACAGATCTGGCAAGCTTTCACACCTCTCTTTGGCCCGGTGGCCATAGAGTTCATAAATTTCTCCATTGCGCTGCACAGTTTGTCGATTTTTAAATCTGCAGCGGTGGTTGTCCCCAAATTGGTCCTGGGCAACTCACTTCCATCATCCCTGAACTCCTCTGCCATCTCCTTGAAGAGTTTAAATGCCTCCTCAGCACTTTTATTTAGGATGGACCCTCCGCTGGCAGCGTGCAGGAGGGTTCTCTCGTGCATCCTTAGCCCAGTCACAAAGTACTGGATCAAATCGTGGTCAGGGATCTGGTGCTGAGGACACTTTGCCAACATCTGTTTAAACCGTGCCCAATAGGCGGGGAATTCTTCGCCTGCCCCCATCTTAATGCTACTGATATTCCTTCGCATGTGTTGGATTCGGGCGGCAGGGAAGTACTTTTCCAAGAACTTCTGTTGGAGTTGTGCCCAAGTAGTGATCTGTCCTTCGGGCAGAGTGTAGAGCCACTCCCGTGCTCCATCCCCAAGTGAGAAGGGAAAAGCCAGCAGTCGGATGTATTCACTCAAAGGGGGCCCTCCCCTTATGGTTCCGCAGGCTAACTCGAAGTCTTGAAGATGCCTCTGTGGGTCTTCCATGGGCATATCGCTGAACTTGGGCAGTATTTGGATGAAATTGTGTTTCATCTCCCAGTTCTCGTTGATTGTGGGCAAAGTGATGCCTGATGGTCGGAGGTTCAGATTGGCAGGGAACATCATTTCCCTGAGGGTTGGGTTTGCCATGACGGCTGGTTCCGGTGAAGGTCTTGGTGGGGTAATTGGGTCACCTCTCCTTGCCCTTCGCGGATTTTCTGCCCTTGGTGTATGGGCAGCTTCTTGGGCGGCACGTGCTAATGCTTTGGCTAGCCTTGTTTCTTTCCGGATTCGCTTTGCGGTCTTTTCGATCTCTGGATCGTACCAGGTTACAATCTCTTTGCCAGCAACAGAATCCTGCATAAACAAAACAAGTCAAACTGTTAGCACAGACGACTTACTGTTGGAAATTTGCCTCCCCGGCAACGGCGCCAATTTTTACGAACGCGAATGCTTGTCGTTTGAGCAAACGCGCTGCCAAAATAAATTTATAATTCTGCCAACACCTAACACTACAAGGTAGATAGTGGCAAGTATGTGGGGTCGGTCCCACGAGGAGGCAATTGCAGTAGGTGATCTCGGCTTTGCCCAGAGGGTTGTCACGATTTAAAAAGTTTTGTTTTGTTTTGCTGTGGGCACAGCGGTTCTCTCATGAACAACTTGACTCAACTGACTACGACTAAACTAAACTAAATTGATGAAAATCAGTATCTGGGCATACAACATCTCTTAGGTTCATTAGGGCAAACTACCGTTCATCGGCACTAAGGATTTTTACCAGCGGTTTGTCAGCAGTTATAGGGTGTAAAAAGACAAAATTGGTCCTATTGCGTCACGCCCAGCAAATGCCCCACCCCTCATCTATCCTTACTGTATAAAGAAAAGGCTTGGTTAACACTTTGCCTAATCCCCCTGGATCTGAACAATTCGATAACCTATGCGACCAAACATGGATCTAGTTTGCCCAAACCCGCATTACCCTCTAGACAGACCCGCTCGGCCAATAGCATGCTCGAAACATACGACCGCATATCCTGCAAGTTCTAGTGCTATGCCCGCAACAATACTACAAGGTACATCTATGCGGTTTGCCAATCACCAGTATCCCAGTTTGTAAAGGTTCACTAGTGGTCGTCCTAGTTTACCCAAACTCCCCAGAAATAAACCTCAACCAACTTTGCCTCGGGAACAAACGCCCAACCGGTTAGTTCAGCCCCTCCAACCTCGCGGCCTAACTAAACCCTAAATCACCTTCGATCCGTCCCTGCCCAGATGCACAAACAATTTAGCTACTCATACAGAAATTAAAAGACGAAATAAATAAAGGAACGCAAACTATATTAATCATAACTTCAAATCGAAGAATCGTTTTTGAAGAAAATCAAAATACGGAATTAAAGGAAATTAAAACTGAAAACATGAAATTGTTTCTCGACCCGAAGGTCGGTTCTACTGCAATTAAACAAAAAGAACTCGGACGAACAGCTCCGCTTCCTTCTCCGGCGATTCCTCTGGCGACGACGGCGAACTTTGGGACCGGCGGCTCTCTCGATTTCTCGATGCGTAATGTGTGTGTCTTTGCTGCCCGTCGCGCCCCTTTTATGAACTTCAATTTGAATTTGAATTGCAGCGGCTGTTTCTCCTTCCTAAAGAATAGGCGCCAGCAGTCAACGCGTTTGGGGATAAGTCAGATCCCCCAAATCCAGGGATTCTGGTACGCTGGCGCCTTGCCCCCAGGTAATCTTCTGTCTACAGCCGCTTTTGCCCAAATTGAAATCCGCAGGTAATTCTTCTCCTCCACAGGTGGTCGGACCAGGCACGGTACTTTGTAGGAATTCTGGGTCTTCTGCTTCATGACCTTACCCATTTGCCCGATGTGGTCAAACTGTTGCTTGTCACTACCGCTCCAGAATCTGATTTGCCCAAAGAAGGGGATTTCCTTGCCTCTTTTGCCCAGTGCGCCACCTGTTACCTGCATCACCACACACTCTGCCCAAACACCTAATTGTGCCCTCCCAGACACGTTAACGACTCAAACTGACTCAATAAAGGGTGTAAAAATGCTCTAAGATGAGCAAATAAAATGGCTCATCAGAATGACTCGTACTTCTCTAATTACACATACCGCATTAATCATAAATCATTTTCTATACTTGTCCGAATTCCATCCTTTATCCAGAAAGGTTAACTTAGTTGTATCATCTATCAAGATCGATTCTTTGGTCGGGAGGTCCATTCCTCCAACTATAATTGATCAAATCAATTTCGACCTTTTGAATCCCTTTTGAATAGATACTACTAAATTTAAGAATTCACAAGTATAATGATTAATAAGAGAAATACATCTAATAAGTAAAACAAGTTATACACTACGGTTTGTTGCATCGTGGTAGACTAAGGATTCACATATTGCTATCTAATGTACCATAATAGATATCACCATTATTTCTTATCCAAACCATCAAATGATTAAAGAAATAAAATATCCATTAAAGAAAACCAGAACGAAGTTCTTTTTCAAAATAAAGGGGTACATAAGCAATAACTGAAATGAAAACTTAAAACAGATAAATGTCTTCCACTGCAACCGCTGCTACCCCAACAGCTTCGCCCATGTAGACTCGAATTCTTCTTCTCTAAGTCGCCGGGTTTTCTGGAACCCCTGCATTTAAAGAAATGCACATACCGTCAGTGGTTCCATATCTACACACCAGAATTCTGGTAGATAATACCGCTGACTATGTTTTTACGACTAAAGAAAAATTCGTACCTCTGAGAGGACATTCAGACTTCCAGTGTCCAGACTTCTTGCACCGGAAGCACAAGCCCTTTGGCTTACTAGCCCCCACTCGTGGTCCATTCCTCTTGGCACCACTGGGTTTTATGGCTTGCTTCCTTTTCTTGCCCCTACCTCCAATAGCTTTCAAGCTTTTGGACTTGGTAGCCACAAGCGCTTGAGACTTGCCCTTCTTGTAGATCCCCTCTGCCGCCTTCAGTTCAGTCAGAAGTTGCGCAAGAGTATAAGATAGTTTACCCATATTATAGCTCATACGAAACTGCTCAAAACTAGGGGTCAGAGACTGGAGTATGATGTCGACTTGTGTTTCACCATCAATCATAGCTCCTAGGACCTCCAATTCATTCAACAGACTCATCATCTTGAGAACGTGCTCCTCGACAGGCGTTCCTTCAGACTGAGTAGTTGACATGAGGACTCTCATGGCTTCTTGCCTCCCCGCACGGTCATGATGCCCAAACATCTCCTTGAGGTTAAATAACATATCCTCGGCAGTGTTCATCGGCTCATGTTGGGTTTGGAGTACATTTGACATAGAAGCCAAAATATAGCACCTAGCCATTTCATCAGCCTTTTTCCACTTCCGATATGCTTCTTTTTCCTCATCAGTTGAGGCGGCCGTGGGTTCAGCAGGGCATTGCTCATAGAGTACAAACTTGTACTCTTCTGCAGTCAGGACAATGTCCAAATTTCTCTTCCAATCAATGTAATTGGGACCAGTGAGTTTATGTTCCTTGAGTATCACAGAAAGTGGATTCATAGCTATTCTCTAAACCTATAAGCACATGTAAACAAACAATCAATTTAATATCCGATATTATCTCCCTCAAATAATATCATTAAATTACTAATTGCGTCTAAAATCCCATCAGGTAAGGCAAGCCACGTGGTGTGGACGTTTACCCACCCAAATGATTTAGCAATTAGTTTTTCTTTGGTCATACATCAATCATAGCGTAACTTCGTGGGGAAGAATACTATGACGCGTATCTAAGTGTAAACCATCACTCAGTACTAAAGTATATCGCTTGGAATTGCTACGTCACCGCAAGCCACGTGGTGTGGACGTTTACGACAATTTCACAACTCTTCACAATCACTTATAACTGTCTACATCAATTAATCCAAAATCCGTCGGTACAGCAAGCCACGTGGTGTGGACGTTTACTATACCAAGAGATCTTTATAATTGACTCCCAATTACAAGATCCATTCGATTTCGTAAATCAAGACTCGGAGAATCATAAGTGAAACTCGAAGTTTCTAACCAGTGATTCACCATGCGAGCGACCCTATCTCTCATAAATGAGAGAGCCGAGCAGACGAACGACCCACCTATCAAAGAATGGCACGAAGGTCTCTAATTTGTGTCATCCACATGACCAAGTGGCTCTGGCTCCATTCCACTCCCCGGGGTGAGAATGAGTCGACTTGAAGTCAGTTTCAGAAAGACAAATTAGGCATTGTTTGATAAACTCGATCAATGTTTCTTGTAAGAGGAATTACAAGAATTCTCCTCCAATGACTTGTCTATATGAACTTCAAAAGTTCATAAAAGTCACCAAGAGAACAGTGATGGAGACCATGGGAATGTTTCCATCCCCTCTCCCACTTAGCTTTTTACGATAAAGGGATACGCTATCTAGTGCATAAAAATAAACACATATAGCATGCATGAAAGCAATAAAGCACATAGCACATAGTCAAAATAACGCTAGAGAATTATTTTCCCCGACTATCATGGCTTTATCTTCATATGCATCCTCTAGTCTTCAGTCTTCGTTTCTTGAATGCTCCATGTGACGAGAATATTAATTTCCAATATTTAAATCTATTTATTTTCAATTAATCCAAAAGTTACTTAATTCGAAAATTAAGTCAATTGAATATATCAAAAATAAAATTAAATATTATTAATATTTTTATTTATTTATTTTCCTATCTAGTTCTTATTAAATCTTTAGAATAATCTATCCAAGTAAAACTTGGAATATTCTAGAAGATATCTATAATAGAACAAGGAAATAAAATAAATAAATTAGGACTACTACTTTCCAAATTTATTTTTATTCCTAATCCATGAATATTCCCATGAGTAGGAATAATCAAATAGGAAAAATAAATTTAGTACTAAATTAATTAAATTTCTAATCTATGAATATTTCCATGAAGGAAATAAATCAATAGAAAATAAAATTAATTTAAATTAATTCTTTTCCTAATCCATGAGAGTTTCCAAAAGGAAAGTACTCAAATAGGAAAAATCCGAATTAATTAGGAAAGTAGATTTCTTGGTAGGAATAGCATGGGATTGGGAGATCCCACGCCATCCCCACCATGAAGGATCGGCCGGCCACTCGGGGAGGAGCGCCGCCGCTGCCTAGCCACGCCGGCTAGGCTATGGGTCGATCACCATCATGTGATCGATCCCAAGCCCTTGTCTTCTCGTCATTTCTTCGTCTTCCGGCAATCGTCTCATCATCGAACCAACGTAATTAAAATTACAAAATTTAAATTACAATTCCGGTATCGATTCTATACATGAAATCGACCCTATACATTTTCCGGAAAATAAAGTGCGTAATAATAAATCCTAAATTCGGTCAACCCCCGAATTTTTACTATTACAAACATTCAACCACACAAAAACGAATCTCGACATGTCCGAGAGTTTAATAATCATGATAATTAATTAATAAAAACAATTAATTAAATCCAACCATGATAGCCGGAAATCCTGCAAGGTAGAATAATAATTGAACATATACATGAACACGAAACCAAACGCTCTGATACCAATTGCTGGGATTCGATGTCCCGGGCTATCAAAAATTGCGGAACCGATAACCCGATCAAAAACCCTCAATCACCGAAGACTGAGTCCCGACTCATCCGCAGGAGTCCGACCTTTGGAGACTACGCGCCCGAAGACACGCAGCCCGCCCCCAGCCGATTTTCTCCCGCGAGTCGGATCCACGAACGCGAACCACCTCACGAGCCGGGGCCCGACCGAATGCCCAGCGAGGTCCGAAGACCACGTGCACCCAGCCGAGCCCCCGCGAGGGGCTCGCGATCGTCCTCGACGATCGCTGGGGATCGCTCGTAGCGATCCCCGGGGCTGCTCGTAGCAGCCCGCAGCGAGTCGCGATGACTCGCTGCTCGCACGGGGTCAGCCCCGTGCGCATCCGCTACGGGAATCCCCGTAGCGCGCACGAGGCGGCTGCGGGTTATCCCTGCAGCGACCCGCGATCGAGCTCACGGGCTCGATCGCCCCTCGGCTCCAGCCGAGGGCTTCGCGTCACGCGCCTCCGACGAGGGGGCTGGGGTCCGCCACGGCACCAGCCCGTGGCACCCCGGGGATCGACCGAAGTCGATCCCATGCCCCGGCGTCCAGCCGGGGCTCGTCCCCTTGTCGCGCGTCGCGGCGGTCCGAACCCTAGGGTTCGGCCGCCCCTTCGATCCTCGCCGGGGATCTCGAATCCCCGTCCCCGAGGTTCGTCGTTTTCCCGGATCGCACGTTCATGTATATATCACAATTATTCAACGCACATAATCATAGAAGGGGGTTTCTCGATTATTACCTTGATTCGTTGTACGGAGAAACGAATCGTTGATGACCTCGTGATCTTCCCGCGTATTCCTTGCACTTCCGTTCGAACGTCGGGTGGGCGACGAGCTATCGAACTCTTATGGATCTTCCTCACTCTCAAGACTTTTAGAATTCCGTAGGTTAATTAATTCTCTCTTAGTTATGAAAAGTGAAGACCATGTAGTGCTTATATAGGCTACGTAGGGGATCATAAGGAGAATAAATATTGGGCTTCAATATTGAAAATTAAATTGGGTCCAACCCAAATCTATTAATTCTTATCAATATTAATTTTATTTATTTTCCACTATATAAATAAAATTGCACTCCCAATATTATTCCATATTATATCAAATAATATTTCTCCAATTAGTATTATTTATTCCGTGTATTTAAGATTTAAATATCCATGAATAAATTTATTTATTGCTCAATAAATAATATTCATATCTTATATCCGAGACTAGTACCGTTCAACCTTTATTATTGTGCGGAACGAATCCACTCATGAGGTTTACACAATAATTCCTTATGAACTCATCTCGGGGATATTATCAACCCTTCTGGGATACACTTTCCCTTCAAGTATTCACGGCATGTCATATATAAAATATAGAGACCCAACTTTACCGGTAATTAACCCAATAATTAAATCGGTTAATTCCTTTGGAAAATCAAAGCCTCTAGTATTAAATATACACACCCGCAATAATATCGGGGATTAAGAATAAAATACTCCGAGATTTAAATTGATTATCCAAGGCAATCCTAATCAATAAATCTCAAGCTGATCCGCCCAATACACCAAGTGTACAAGTGTGATAAAATAATTAAGATAAATTATTTTCTCTCTCACACAACGACTATACCGATGGATTGGTCCGTGTCCATCTAGGTCGTGAGCAACTATTCGATTAAATACGAGTAACCGATAGTATGATCTTCTGTGCGCCCATGCACACCATACTAACTACAACGTATAAAATCCAGGACTATAATTTGCATATATTTAATTAACAATAATTAAAGGCAAATGAATTTTCATTATTAATAGGTAAATGAAAGTGTACATAGAGTTCAGAATACTCAAATCTAGACATTAAGTATACTACTCCATCAATCTCCCACTTATACTAAGGTCTAGTCTTATCTTCCAAACTTCTGACTCCCAAACCCTCCAAGTGCTTGTAATATACTTCCTTAGGAAGTATCTTGGTGAAAGGGTCCGCTAGGTTGTCCTCCGAAGCTATCTTGGTGACTACCGCATCGCCCCTCTTGACGATGTCTCGAATCAGGTGGTACTTGCGCTTTATGTGTTTCGTAGCACTATGGGACCGTGGTTCCTTACTGTTTGCCACTGCACCGCTATTGTCACAATAAATTGTCATAGCCTTGGGCAAACTCGGAATCACATCTAAGTCCTGGAGGAAATTAAGGAACCACACTGACTCTTTCGCTGCCTCTGAGGCTGCAACATATTCAGCTTCCATGGTAGAGTCTGAAATGCACTTTTGCTTAACACTCTTCCATGATACGGCTCCACCTCCCAAAGTGTACACATAGCCTGATGTCGACTTACGCCGGTCCTTATCAGCTTGGAAATCCGAATCTGTGTAACCCAAAGGAATCAGATTGTCTGCTTCGTATCTCAGAACATAATCCTTAGTATTTCGCAAATACTTGAAAATGCTCTTTACGGCAGTCCAATGAGCCTTTCCAGGGTTACTCTGATATCTCGCTACTATGCCAACTGCATAACAGATATCAGGCCTCGTGCATAACATTGCATACATTAAGCTTCCCACAGCCGAAGCGTAGGGAACCGCTTTCATTTCATCTTTCTCCTTCTGTGTCTGAGGACACATCTCCTTAGAAAGATAAGTTCCTTTACTGAAGGGCAGATCACCCTTCTTGGAATCTTGCATGTTAAAACGAGCCAGAATCGTGTCTATGTAAGATTGCTGGGAAAGACACAATGTTCTATTCCGGCGATCCCTTATAACTTTGATCCCTAGAACATGTCCAACTTCTCCCAAATCTTTCATGTCAAATTGTCTAGACAACCATCCCTTTATGTCTGATAAAATCTTTACACTGTTGCCAATGAGAAGTATGTCGTCTACATAAAGCACGAGAAACACCACCTTCTTTCCATCACGTTTCCAATACACACACGATTCGTCCATGCTTTGAATGAATCCAAAAGATTGGACTACTTCATCAAATCGCAGGTTCCACGATCTCGAGGCTTGTTTCAATCCATAAATGGATCGATTAAGCTTGCACACTAGATGATCTCGCCCCTTAGCAATGAATCCTTCTGGCTGTTTCATATAAATCGTCTCGTCAAGACTTCCATTCAGGAAAGCTGTCTTGACATCCATTTGCCACACCTCATATTCCATATGAGCTGCTATGGATAAGAGAATCCGGATCGACTTTATCTTGGCTACCGGCGAAAAGGTCTCCTCATAATCGATTCCCTCTTTCTAAGTATATCCTTTCGCAACAAGCCGAGCTTTAAAGGTTTCAACCTTTTCGTCAGATCCTCTCTTTCTCTTGTAGACCCATTTACACCCAATTGGCTTTACGCCGCTTGGTGGTTCTACAAGATCCCAGACTTTATTAGAATCCATAGATTCTATTTCGGATTTCATCGCTTTCTTCCAAGAAGGCGCATCTATATCTTGTACCGCCTCATCATAGGTCCAGGGATCGATTTCATGAACTCCAGGTGCCGAGTCCGAAGACTCACCCAGTCCAATCCATATGTCCGGTTGTTTGACAACCCTCCCACTACGACGGCGTTCCGGTGTATCAACAGTGACAGTGTTAGGTGTAGGTTCTAGTGGTGTATCTATACTCGGTTCGGCTGTAACCAGGTCTTCCTCGTTACCTCTCAACTCATCAAGCATTATGTCACTTTTGGGCTTGTGGTCCATGACATAGTCTTCCTCTAAGAACCGAGCGTTAGTACTTATAACGATCTTCTGGTCCGTAGGACTATAGAACATGCCACCCTTAGTTCCTTTCGGGTATCCTACAAACAACCGTATTTCTGATCTAGGTTCTAACTTATCGGCGCCTTGTCGCAACACATGTGCTGGACATCCCCAGATCCGAATGTGTTTCAAGTTAGGCTTACGCCCACTCCACAATTCCATGGGTGTAGTTGGTACCGTTTTAGTCGGAACCCTATTCAGAATGTACGCCGCTGTTTCCAAGGCAAGTCCCCAGAACATAACAGGTAAATCCGAGTAACTCATCATCGATCGCACCATCTCCATAAGAGTCCTATTCCTTCTTTCTGACACACCATTCTGCTGAGGAGTATATGGTGAGGTCAGCTGGGATTTAATCCCATCCGCGATACACTTTCCCTTCAAGAATTCACGGCATGCCATATATAAAATATAGTGACCCAACTCAACCGGTAATTAACCCAATAATTAAATCGGTTAATACCTTTGGAAAATCAAAGTCACTTATATTAAATATACACACCCGCAATTGTTTCAGGGATTAAGAATAAAATATTCCGAGACTTAAATCAACTATCGCAGAGCAATCCTAATTGATAAGTCTCAAGCGATCCGCTCAATACACCAAGTGTACAAGTGTGATAAAATAATTAAGATAAATTATTTTCTCTCTCACACAACGACTATACCGATGGATTGGTCCGTGTCCATCTAGGTCGTGAGCAACTGTTCGATTAAATACGAGTAACCGATAGTATGATCTTCTGTGCGCCCATGCACACCATACTAACTACAACGTATAAAATCCAGGACTATAATTTGCATATATTTAATTAACAATAATTAAAGGCAAATGAATGTTCATTATTAATAGGTAAATGAAAGTGTACATAGAGTTCAGAATACTCAAATCTAGACATTAAGTATACTACTCCATCAAGTTACGCATATTTATGTCTTTTCGGTTGAACTCCACGAGACGCTGAACATGAACTACAAGAGTACATATCAAAACAACACATCCCGAGTTAGTATTCAAGCGTTCAACACACTGCAAACATTCAAACACATTTTAGTGGAGATTTAAGCGGTGATACGAGGCAGTGAAGAGCAAATATTTTCCCAAAAAAAAAAATTCACTTATCATCAATCTCCAAATCAAAAATATCACACAAGGTGAATAAAACTTTGAGGTATAATGAAATAACTCTCGAAGTAAAAACCGGTGAAACGGACTGAAGTATGTTGAAATAAGTTTAACTTGTCCTTCGTCGCAATCACAAGAATGCAATCTTGTTTCATCGGAACATATATGGTGAGTTAACACCGCACAAGAGATTTTAATTCATGAATGCAAGGTGAACTTTTAAGGCACTCCACTTGGGACTAGCTTTACTACAATCAGAGGGGAGCCGGCGGACAATTGATCCGGCGTCCTCCAGACGAGTGTTAACTTTAAATGATATGCAACAGATGCTCATTACAGCAGTCAGAGGGGATCAAGGATCATCCTGCATCTCCGAAGTGTGATGGGAGAGCATCTTAGATTATAGCGTCCATGTGTTATCTTTCGAAGAGGGGAGCCGGCGGACAAATGATCCGGCGTCCTCCGTTACTTGGTATTATGGATCTATGCAAATGATAGCTATGGGAGTTATATGCCAAGTTCACATGTTTGCACTCAGAGGAATAAATACACTTGGGTCCGAAGACTAAAGCGGCCTCGAAACCATGTTCATCTTATTAGATTAATCCACGACGATTCATAGTGCGTATTCAGAAGTAAAGAAAACAATCTTTCAGACTTCAAAAATTTTCGTGAACTCTTAGAGAGAACACATGCAGAGAGAATTTCTTAAGTTTTTAAATCTTTCAAAGTCAAGAGGTTTGGTGAAGATGTCAGCGAGCTGTTTTTCTGTTGAAATATGTTGTAGACTGACTATATCACGATCAACCAAATCTCTAATGAAATGATGTCGAATATCGATGTGTTTAGTGCGAGAATGCTGAACAGGATTTTCGCTGATTTTGATAGCACTTTGGTTATCACAGTACAGCACCAAGGGAGCACTCTCGATAAGATAATCATCCAACATCTGCTTTAGCCAAAGCAATTGAGTGCAGCAACTCCCGGCTGCAACATACTCAGACTCAGCTGTCGATAGAGCGATGCAATTTTGCTTCCGACTCTGGGCCTATCAAAGCCCGACCCATATGGCCCGATTGACAGGCCTACCTGAATTCAATCATTTTATACTCCAAATACAATTATTATTCACTTAACTGAACTCAAAATTATAACACTCACATTCATTTTCTAGTTCGAACTCAACATATGAGTCCTACCCTTATTTTCTTTTACTTTTGAATACTTTTTAATTTTAAATAAAATACTACATTTTTTAAATTGTTACATTATTAATTATGTATTTTAACAAAAATAATTAGATATATTTTTCTTATAAATTAAATAAAACTAGTCATAAATAATATTAAATAATTAGATATTTCGACCCAAGCTCAACTCGACCCTAAATAATATTAATCGAACGAGGCATTTCTTAGAGCCGAACAAACCGAGTTAGGACCGGCTCGAACCGATTGACAGACCTAAATTCAGGTAGGTTAGTATGAACTAAAACATACCAATGCACATGCCCTAATGGTGAAATGAACTCTAGTTTATTAATAGGTGTTAGGTTAAGTCATGGAACCATGATTTTTTTTAGAATTATTTTGGATAAAGGGTATTTTAATATATATATTTAGAGTTTCAACTTCATAAAATAATTTTTTTAATTAAGTGTTTTAAAGTTATACATTAATTAGTTTTTAGGGAAATAACTACCATGTTATTATAATTAAAAATATATTATTAAAAAAGTAATTACTATTTTACATTTACATTTAATAACTATGGTATTATTAATATAAAACTAATTTAGGTAAACTAATTTTATTTATAATTAGGAAACATTTGTTTATTTAATTCTAATGAAAGTTTAGAATTTACCTTTTAACCAAAATCTCCCTTTTTTTTAATAGTTACTCTACTAATTATTTTTCCATAGTAAATGTATTAACCGCAAGTAAAAGTCGAACCCGTTGTTTGCCCTAAAATTGTTCATCAAATCTAAATTGCAAAAAATTCCTACCCAAGTTCTTCTTTCAATTTTCCATGCAAAAATACCTTCATATGGCCTATGCACTAAAGCATATTTCACTCAAAATTGCCCCCTCAAGATTTGTGGCTAAGAGACGGAGCAGAGTAGCAGCTGGACCACGCGAACTCGATTGTAAATCGGTGTTCTGACGCGACTGTTCGTGCACCGGAACAGGGGTCGGCTTGACGGTAGCCCGAACCGGGACTATGTTGTCGCCGTACGGATGTTGCATTGGTACTGATCGAAATTCAGAAATTGGTTTCGGAGATTTTATTATTCCACCTAAATGGCTAGATCTGCTTCATCTCTGATTAGCTATCCTTCATCCTAATTCCTAAGGTGATAAAATTAATTTGTTTATTCATATATTATTTATTAAAGAGAAAAAATCACAAGTATCCTCTTTCAGAGTCAAAATCTACGAGTAGTCATTTGTTTTTGTTTTTTCCACAAATGGTCTTTGAGCCGTTTACAAGTTAAAAAATCACTGTTTTGGTGACGTGTAGGTTATACTTTTGGTTTGATTAATCTTATTGGTCCACCTAATCATATTGGACACCTAAGCTGTTAAATGAGATTAAATATAAAAAAAAAAACTTAATTTTTTTTCTCATTCTTTCCTCTTCATCGTCTTGGAGCGGTAACGGCGGGGAAATGGGATCGTGATATTCACGGCGGGGATGGAGGAGTACGTGTAGCTGGTGGTTGAAAATCTAGAGTGGAGGAAGATTATGTCACACAGGATGTACAGGGACCCGGGAGGTCGAAGGGAAATTCTTGAAGGACTTGTCGGGAGTCGGCGGGATGTGGAGAAGTCGGTGATTGTTGACAACAACTCCAATTTTTATCAATTTTTTCAATTTTTATCAATTGAAAACTCGATTCCGATCTAAGAGATTGTGGACCATCTCAGAAACGAGGAGCTGAAGGGAATTCTCCTGTAGCGGCAGCGCCAAGAGTGATTGATGACTATTTGTCGGCGACATACTCGGGCTCTTCCGGCGGTGAAGCAGACGACAAGTGGTAGGAAGACTGAGCCGCAAAAACAACCATATTCCATTAGCTGAAGATGATGACGCCAGAGCTTCAAAATCTGTAAACCCTAAAAGTCGGTTTGTTGAAATCAATTAGCAGTAGATTCGATCAATCCGAAGGTATGATAATACGTCGTTGAGGAATTGAGATTGATACGTTTTTTTAATTATTTTTTTAAAATTTGATATACAGAGTTTCGATTTCATGAGCAAATCGTGTATTTTGAAAAAAGTAATCTCAGCAGAAGTACAACCGACACCAGCAAAACAATAATAACAATGATTTTTTAATCTGTAAACCGGCTCGAATGACTGTTTGCGGAAAAAACATAAATAAAAAACTATTTGTGGATTTAGACTCTGGAAGAGGACTATTTGTGATTTTTTTTCATTCATTATTGTACTCCTATTTTCTTTGCTTAGGCTGGTGCACACATAAATGTTTTTTTTCATACTCGCTAACAAAATTCATGCCCCTTAATTAAATTAATATAAAAGTGTTGATACGATACCAATACAAGATTTATATGGAATATATTTTGGAATTTGTTGATGAATGTGTATAAGGTGTATGAAACAAATTTATTTATATGATTTAGTTGTTCGTTGGGTACAGCATGAAGATAAATACGTAACTCAAGGATTTATAAAATGATATATAAATGGGTCTTTCTTGGTGAGTCGCTTCAAACAATGGTAGTGTGTGCACTACTGATCACATGATGTAGTTACTCCATGATTACTTTTCTATTCATCGAGACTATATGAGATATACATCTGATACTCAAGATGAAGTACCAAATGATCAATTTATTTGTCTAGTTTATGAACAGTGATTCAAATATCTATATATTTTTATTTTTTTAATTATTTTAAATTTTTAAGATGATCTTATCTATGTTTACATTTACTCGTAGTTTTATTGTTCTTAACGCAAATTTATTTTAGAAAAATGGAAGAAACTCATGGGAATAATGATCAGAACTACATTTTTTCAGAAGATGTTATTGAGAAACACAATTGTCATCGAGGTACCATTTCCAATATTATTCTTCATACTACTGTTTTGTCTTTTTAATATTTATCTTAATCTTTGAATTTTATTTCTTTCAATTTTCATCATAGTTCAAAGAAAATATTATATCAATGGCGTGGAGACAAAAAAGTTTTGTTGATCCTATTAGTCCTCAACTCAATCATCCAGGTATATTATTTCATTATCCATGGTACTATATCTTAATATTGAGATTATTATTAATATATTGGGATTATGTGTATTTATTTTATTTTTCTGTTTTATTAAATTTTTAAAATATATTTTGAATGTAAAAAATGAAAGTTGTTTTTCATATTGTCTCAATGCAGTAACGATTAACAGCCATCAAGTCCAAATCATGTGTCAGACCAACACAAATGTAAAAATATTGATAACATATAGTAGGTGACGAACAAGTTAATTCTTGAAGGTATCAGGTATGATCAAACTTTTGTTGAGTATGGAGGCCAATTCACGCCGGAAAATGTCGAGAGGACGAACGGGAGTCGACGGCGGGCGCGGAAAGGTTTCGGCGGGCGCCGAAACCAAGGAAAATCGGAGTTAGCGGACTGCCAAGATTTGGGCCCTTTGGCGAGCGTCATTTGACTTTCGACGATCGCAGGCCGAAATCGGCGGTCGCCGATCGCAAAACGGCGGGCGCCGTTTTGCGAAATTCTGGCAGCGCGTTTTTTCTTGTCCCCTAAGTATTATTCCTCCTATTTAAACCCTATGTGCGTGAATATTAGGGTTAACACCTCCAGCTCTAGAATTGAGATTACAGCGATTACGAGTCTTGTAATTACGTTCTATAATTGTTCTAGTAAAAGATTTGCAGCGGCAAGAGTTGACGTAGCCCTCGTTAATGGGTGAACCACTATAAATCTTCGTATCATTTATTTTCGTATTTTTCGTTCTTGTTTGTCCGTGTGCTTTTCAGGAAGGGAATTCAGACGCGAATTTCCCAACAACTTTCTTTAATCAATTTAGTACAACAAGTGGAGTTTTTTTCTTTGTTTTTACCCTTTTTAATGAATTGTGTAATATGTATGATACACAGTAGGAGGCATAATACTCATTTTGAGAGGGTGAACCAAGGTCGATGGATGTTCCTTGTTAAATATTGGTGCATCGACCTTAGTGGAATATACATCGTTGAAGCTTATTGTTTAACTTCTCTAATTTTGGTTCATGTCATTAAATTTATTATAATGTCTTTTCATAATTATAGTTTTAATTTTGTAACAGGAAAAATGCAACAATTGAAGAGTCAAATGTCCTCAGTAAACGAGATAAAGGTCTAAATGATATATATTCTCAAGTCATGGATAATTGTAAGGGTGTTTGATAGAGAGCCATGTGATTGATGAATACCTTTTGATGAGCTTCTGTACAACATTGATTCAATGATTTGAGAAGATATTAGAAGTGTAATGAAATTTTATTATTATTATATATTTCATTATTATAATCTGAATTGTGATGAAATTATATTTTATGATAAATACAAATAGAATTTGTGAAAAGTCATCAAGTGTAACAAAATAATAATATTATGATACATAAACGTGTCACTAAATGAATTTGTTATGTTAGTTACAACATTTTGGTGATGAGCAAAAGCATCACAAAAGTGAACTATTGTGACTTTCTTGTTAATGTTGAGAAATAGAGTTTTAATGACACATAAAAGTGTCACTAAATAATGCTATCATGACATTGACAAGCGTCACAATATGATTTTATCAGGATGCTTAAAAAGTGTCACTAATTACAGTGACGTTTTCATGAGTCAAATTACTTAACTATAGAAACGCCAAATTAGGTGACGCTTTGTCAAAGCGTCGCTAAAACTAACTTTTAGTGACACTTTTGAGCATCTCTAAAACCAGTTTTTGTAGTAGTGATCTTGTAGACACAAGATTCGTCTGTGTTTCGTTTAAAGCCGAATTCCTTTACGGCTTCGTCGAAACGCATATTCCAACTCTGAGATGCTTACTTAATAAGTCCATAGATAGACTCCTTAAGCTTGCATACCTTCTTAGCCTTTGTTGGATCGATAAAACCCTCAGGTTGTGTCATATACACATCCTCTTCAAGAACCCCGTTCAAGAAGGATGTTTTAACATCCATTTGCCAGATCTCATAATCATAATGAGCGGCAATGGCAAGAAGTATCCTAATGGACTTAAGCATCACGACCGGTGAAAATGTTTCGTCGTAGTCCACCCCGTGGATTTGACGAAAACCTTTCGCTACAATATAGCTTTGAAAACCTCTGGTTTTCCATTCATGTCGGTCTTTATCTTATAAACTCATTTACACTCAATGGGTCTCACCCCTTGAGGTAAATCGATGATGTCCCAGGCTTGATTCTCATACATGGAGTCAATTTCGGATTTCATGGCTCTCAGCCATTTCTCGGAATCCGGACTTGACATTGCTTGATTATAGGTGGATTGTTCATTGCTCTCCAAGAGCAGCATTTCATATCCTTCATTTCTTAAGATACCTATGTATCTATCGGGTTGATTTCTACTTCTTCCCGACCTACGAGGAACAGTTACCGCCTTCAAGGCTTGAAGAGTTTCCACGACCTCGTCGCGTATTTTCCTTGTTAACTGGTTGTTCATCATAGACCTAGTCCAGAACAACTTTACTCCCACTATCTTTCCTAGAAAGGAATTAATTTTCTAGAAAAACACCATCGTGAGCAACAAAAACTTTGTTCTCCGATTGGTTGTAGAAATAATTTCCTAGGGTTTCTTTTGGGTAACCCACAAAGAAAATCTTGTAAGATTTAGGTTCAAGATTACTAGAGATATTTCTCTTAAGATATTTCTTCGCGAGATCGTGGAGAGAGGTGATATCGAGATTTGCAAAGTGGCAACTGTGGATAACGTTGTCAACCCATTCACCAAACCTCTCCTACTGTCAAAGCATGAAGCCCTGATAGTACTACGATAGGAATTAGACGTCTTAGAGACTAGATTCCTATATTTTAATTTATTGACAAACGGAGATTATAAAGTAAACATTCAAGTTGATTAATAAATCAAATTTCTTCATATTTTATATTCTAACTAATTTATGTGGATAATGTCCAATAATGAAGCCTCATTGATTAAATAAGAATTAAAATCAACTCGATTCCTTAATCTTGATCATATTGTACGAATAGACATTAGAGATCTTAATAAGGATTAGATTGCAAGGTGTACTAGCACCGCTTCATGGGCTAGACGTGGGACGTCGAGTACAATTTCATAGACAACATCTGGGAGCTTGGTGTCAGACGTGACTCGCCAAAAAATGGTATATGAGATAGTGTGTCATAATACTAATTCTTATAGCTTTCGGACGTCTCCTCAGACTTGAGCCGTCTAGAGTAGCTACATTGTGAAATGTTGTATTTTGACGCTGTAAAACGTTCTCGGTAAAACGGAGCTATAAAGATAGTTGTTGGATACTTAAGGAAGCAAGTGGGAACACTTAGATTGACAAGATGAGATTATCCTCCTAAAACGTAGGATCAAAGGGCACTCGGAGAGTTGAGATTGCAAAACTGTGTGGCCACGCCCGGATCTGCATCATGGTAATCATCTGATTTGCAATATGCTCATGAGTATGAGAAAGGTTCGACCAAAACGAGGGTGACACATAGTCTTACCTCTACTTCGAACATAGACATTAAGCGATAAGGGAAACGTAGATACACACTGGATCTCAAAGTCCAAGTGGGATATTGTTGGAATGATGTCCTTCATCCCACATGTGTTGTACCGAAACGAGCTATGTAGTGCATCTTGTGTAGATGAATCGATTGGATGAAAATATGACATTAAGTGTCTAGCTGAGAGATTGAACTTAATCGTCTACAATCAAGCCAAATGAGTCACACGACCCTATTGATTATTTATACTTAGAGTATGTAAACCTTGGTTGGGAATCGAGGTTGAACGACAGAAGAAAACGGAGAGAAAAACGGATTTGGCACAAAATTACACTAGGTGTCGGCCGACACCCTGAACCTGTCGGCCAACACGAAGGCAAAATTTGTGTCGGTTTGAAATACAAAGGGTTTCGGCCGACACCCCTGGGTGTCGGCTGGCACCGACGTATTTGGACATCTCTTGCAATATAGTAACCCTTGAGAATCCTCCCCTACATAAAGGGGACGTTATGGACGAAAATAAGTACACATAACGCATAATTATTTCGTCGTTATGCTAGAAAATTCGAGTGGGACTCGATGCGAGTCCAAAGTTCTCCCCATTCGTTGATCAAGGAGGGACGTGCAAAGAATTGAGGTCGAGTACGTTCGTGGCTGATACTTCTACTCTCTTGGTCAAATACATTCAAGAATTATAAGGTATGTAATTCTTACTTACTCGATTAATTTTTCTTACTACATACGTGTGCACTAGATCCATGTTAGAGTTTACGTGTTTATGCAAGATTTATTTTTACGCACTTTTTCATGCTTGTAAAATACGTAAATCCATTTATTGGGTTATGGATGACATCCATGAAAAACCTACCAGAATACTCATCCTTAAGGATCAATTCAAGCACATCATCCACGGGAAAAAACATAGAAATCAAGTTAATCAAAGATCTATAATGTGTACCCCATCGTGTATCACCGGCACGTTCAAAACTAGATTCTTGATTAAGACCCCAACCACTTGAAATATCACCATTTTCCAACTCCTTAAGAACATAGCTTAATTGTTTTTTCTCAAAGATGATCTTACTATTTACAAGAACCAACAACAACATTAACCAATTGACCAACCACACGAAAAAAAACAGCTATATGAACTCTTAGTTTCCACCGCTACAAGGGCTAGTTGAAGTTGATGAGCAAAACAATGTATGTAATACGCGCTCGGATTTTTATTTAAAATAATTATTTTACGTCCATTGTTCCTCCTTTGTATATTACTAGCCCCATCATAACCTTGTACTCTCAATCTAGATATGCTCAAATTATATCTAGAGAACATATTATCAATAGCCTCTTTAAGTGAAAGTGTCGTAGTAATCCTCACATGTTTAACTCCACTAAATGTTCTTTCACATGTCCACTACCATCAACATAACGCAAAATAACCGACATTTGTTCTTTTATCGACAAATCACATGATTAATCAACCAATATACAAAATAATGAATTTCCAATATCTTTCAATATCACTTCTACCGTCTCAATATATATCACAAACATAAGTTAAATTTTTTTGAATCGGAGGAGATGTGAACTTGCAATTATTTTGGAGCATTGCTAGAGACCACACTAGCAACATCTTCATTATGATCTCTTTAAAATTCCACCATGGCATGAAAATTACCTAGATTAAGAGAGTTATCTGATTCGTCATGTCCTCGAAAAGGCAATCATAGTCTCAACAAATGTCGTACACAATCGAGAGATGCAGTAAGTCGAGTGCGATATTCATCTTTCGTTGTTTTGAATACTTGAGGATACATTTTGTAATTTCTAAGAATTTTGTAATGAATTTTATCTCAACTCACTACAAAAAAAAAAGGGTTTTTTGCGACCACGAAACGTGGTCGCAAAAACCAGGTTGTGGTCGCAAAAGTGGTATTTGCGACCACGCGTGGTCGCTAATGCGTGGCCGCTAATAGTTGGTCTCAAATGTTCTTTTGGCGACAACAGCGCGGTCCAACTATATTTGCGACCACGTTAGTTATTCGCTACCACTATATGTGGTCGCTAATGCTTCGTGCTGATGTGGCATTAAGCGGTGACGTGGCACATTATTAGCAACCACGCGTGGTCGCAATTACTGGCGGTCAAAACTTCGATCTGAAAGTATTAGCGACCACGCGTGGTCGCAAATACCTATATTTTTAAAAACAGATTATTAGTATTAGCGATCACGCGTGGTCGCAAATAATTATTTTCTGGAAAAAAAAATATTTTAAAATTGCAATTTCCGACCTGCAAATCAATCTTAATCGCAATACAAATTGAATCCAAAATACACTACAAATACAAATACAATCCAAAATCATCAAAAAAAATATTCAAGTTCATCAACACCATCCTAATAGAATAGACAAATAGTACAATCCTAATCAACCTAAAAACAAGCTACGGTGAGTCACAGGTCAAATCACGAGCTGGAGAAGTCGAACCAGGAGGAGTAGTTGAACCACCTGCACCTGACATGGAAGGAGGTCGAACATCAGGAAACATTCTAGCCTTGTACTGGTTCCAGAAGAGCATGTCATCCATTTGCTTGTCGTACTCAGCCTGGGATAATGCAGCAGAAGGTTGAGATGTCCTTGAAAAAGAGGAACGAGACGATACCGATGGAGAAGAACCTATAACACACAAGTATGTTCAGCATTAGAAGCTAGTATGTAAGGGTCATTTTTATACCAGATGGCCTTAGTGTTGATGCTGATTCGGGTTTTGTTATCCCATACGTTTCGTGGGTTAGGAGTGGTATTGAACCAAGTACATTCAAAGAGGATGACAGAGTTTTTCCCAACATACGGTACTTCATAAATGCCTGTCAATATGCCATAATATTGTTGGTTGTCTGCATCCTGCACGTATACACCACTGTTTTAGGTTGATCGATTTGCATCTCTAGCATGTACAAGGAACTTAACACCATTCACCACACAATGTTTGCATAATATGACTACAATGTCATCACATGCCTTCTGTAAGTCACTAACCTTCAAAGTTCGAGAGCATATAAGTTTGAAAAAATTGCACAACTCTGTTATAGTGTCAACAATGTTTTTATCCATGAACTTGCTTATTCCAGTTGGCAGCAGTCTTTGAATTAAAACATGAAAATCATGAGATTTTAACCCATAAACCTTCCACTTGTTGTTACTTACAATGACATTCTTCTTCAGATTCGAAGCAAACCCATCGGGGAATTTTATATTCATCAACCATTCGCCGAATTTCTTACACTGGTCAGGGGTCAATGTGTATGGTGCATGCGGCTTCATCATTCGACTACCATCTTTGTAGAGATGCAAGTTCAGCCTGATCCCCAATTTTTTCAAATCTAAGCGTGCTTTGTCAGTATCTTTCGTTTTACCTTCTATGTTGAGTAGAGTACCTAACAAATTATCGCATACATCCTTCTATGTGCATGACGTCCAAATTATGCCTCAGAGACAGCGAACTCCAGTAAGGTAATGTCCAAAAATACTCTTCTTTGTCCAGTTCATATCTCCTACCTGACGTTTACGTTTTTTGCCACCGTATCCTTCATGTTTTCCAGGTATCCGATTCTCTAGATGGTCCATCTGTGCCAATAACTCTTCGGTGGTTTTAGGAACAGGAGGTGGGCGTTTCTCGGGTTTTCCATCAAAGATTTTCTTCTTTCTCATAGAATTATTCATATCTAGCCATCTCCTATGCCCCACATAACACAACTTACTCGTGATGGGCACAGAAGGAGTTTGATCGTTGCAGGTGGGACATGCCATGAAGCGAAATTAGCCGGACCCGTTCAATACAGATGGATGAATCCGTTTGCACTATGGGAAAATGTCACATAGACACCAGTTCATAGACACCGGGCGGCTTTTGGAACGGTGTTAAAAATGTTTATAACACCGGTTGTCAAAAAAGAGGAGGTTAAACGATTTTTAACGCCGGATTTCTAACAAACTGGTGTTAAATGTTCCATTTCAAATTTCAATTTTTATTTATAACACCATTTTTTCATTCGATCGATTTTAATAATATTTCAATTTTTTTTAATAAAATTATAAGGTTATTTAACACCAGTTTTATTAACCATGACCGGTGTTAAAACAACTTATAATATTTTTTAGTTAAGCGGGATAATACCCCACTCCCCTCGTTTCAACATAACAATACACAAGCAGAAAAACGTAAGGGCGAAAAGTGTTCCTCTCACCTTCAACCGCAGCTGCAATATTGAAGCAGAAATCTTCAATTTCTTTGGTAGAATCAGGTTTCTTTCCAGAGATTCGGGTTTGCCACCTTCAATTCAGGTATTTCTACAAACCTTTAGTAAAGGTATTTCTCCAAACCGTCGATTCGGGGTTCCCTTCGATTCATGGTTTCTTTCCTTCATTTTCCCCTTCGATTAGGGTTTCTCATCCGGGGATAATGGGTTCCTTTCTTTCCTGCTTTTTTTTCCCGTTCGATTAGGGTTCATCTGGGAATTAGGGTTTCGAGATTTTCTAAATTTTTTTCACGATTTTGAACATATTTCCTGTTATGAGACAGTTTATGTTTTCAAATTTGTGTGAATGAGACAATTTTATGTCAATTGTGCGATTTTCTCAAGTTGGAAAATACTTCACTGTGTGATTTTCCAGTTTCAAGCTCATACCTTTGTTTTTGAATTTTAATTATCTTTGCTGGGTGATTTTAATTTTAATTTTTTTTTTGTAGAATTAAGAGCATGTGATTTGCAGTTGGAATTCCAGTGGGTTTTCCTTGACTTCAGTTTTCACGTAAATCTCTCTTGTTTTATTGCTTTGATTTCGATTGATAGTATCGTATCGTTACAAATGTTCTTGAACTGTGGAAGGAAAAAAAACATATTTTTCGAGGCCATCTATTTCTGGAATAACTTCTAGTACATATATTTCGAGTCCAATTGCTTTTACATAATCTAGTCTCTTTGCTTGTATGGTCTGTAGTCTCTCTCGATGAAACTTAATTTAGATTTTGTTTATTTAAGAACAAAAGTAAAAGTAGTGCGTAATGTGGTCCGGTTTTTTATTTATTCGTTGGACGTGAAATGCAATATTTATTTCAAAAACATGTCTCAATTTGGCCCTGAAAAATTACTTGAATGTAATGTTATTTTTAGTTCATAGACACTGATTATGTTCATTTCCGTATTGATTTTTCTAAATCATTGTAATTCAAGTTTGCACATCTAATTTTTTTAATGAATTATTGTTGATGATTCAGGTTAGTACTTGCTGCGTAGTCGTGAAAGTTGGACGCAAAATTTTACTCTTGTCAGAGCTGCCTGAATTCTAGTACATCATACGAGATCGCACTTCAAGGTATTAGATTTTCTCCCTCTCTGAAATGGATAAAAGTTGGGTTAAGGAGTATAGATTCAGTGAAAAGTATGAGTTCGGTGTAGAAAATTTCTTGTCATTTGCAATTGATAATTCTGCGGGCCGTAAATTTATTCCTTGCCCTTGCTCAAGATGTGTAAACTTGAAGAAACTAACTATCAGAACCATTAGGATCCATTTGTTTGAACATGGGTTCAGTTTGAGTTATACGACCTGGATTTGGCATGGAGAAAACAGTAGTTCCCCTTTTATTGGTACAAGTACGGTTTCTGTCCCAACTCCTTGTTGTAATTCTGAAATGTTTGATATGTGTGAGGCTGCATTTAAAGAAGGCTATTCTGGGGATTTTTTGGATGATTTTCATAAGTTTGTTAAAGATGGTGCACAACCTTTATATAAGAATAGTGAAAACAGCAAGTTAGAATCGTTAGTTAAACTTCAATATCTGAAAGCTAGGTATGGTATGAGTAGGTCATGTTTTTCTGAGATGCTTAGTGCGGTTGGGTCGTTGCTTCCTAAGGATAATGTGCTACCTAAGAATGTTTATGAATCAAAAAAGATAATGAATGCTTTAGGACTGAAATATGAGAAAATACATGCATGCCCGAATGATTGCATATTATATAGGAAAGAGTATTCTGATGTTGTTTCTTGTCCTAAGTGTGGTTTGTCTCGGTGGAAGCTAAAAAATGATAAAACTGTTAAAGATGGTCAACCTGCCAAGATTCTTTGGTATTTTCCTATTATTTCCAGATTCAAGCGTTTGTTTAGTGTGAAGTATACAATTTGGACTATTGTCTGATGTTGAGATGGGCATAATATAATGTTGCAGTGCCGTCAGAACCTTCAATGCTGTGACTGGTGCATTTAACAAACCGCCAAGGCTAACATATCTTGCGGTATACTAAAATAGCTTCATGTATTCACTATATTTTATATAGAAAATCATTTTGTACCTGTCTAATATAGTAGAAAATTCAATTATTTTAGGGTGTTCGCAAACAGCCGGGCGGGACTGAATGTGGGTACTTTGTGATGCGCTATATGAAAGAGATAATAAATGACAACTCGCTTTCATTTTCCACCAAGGTATATATATATATATATATATATATATATATATATATATATATATATATATATATATATATATATATATATGATCTAAATCTTAGTATTTATCCACAGGAAATTGATCTAAATCTTAGTCCAGCAAGTTACATTATTTTCATCTACTTGTTATTTTAGTGGGCAATTAGGTCGAGATCAAGGCTTGAGTTTACTCAGCAGGAAATTGATGAAGTGCGTATTGAGCTGTCCGAATACCTTGAGAACCTTGTGTAGGTAAATATGAAGTTTTACTAAACTGTTGTGCATTTATATGAATCAGTTTTGGGGCATATTTTATATTGGTTCATGTTTTGGTTTTGTTTGTGTAGAAGTGATTGAATTGCAGGAATGGAATGGAAAAATGGAGGAGCATCAACTGTTTTTCTTCTTAGCTTTGTATTGAATTAGTTGGTTCATGTTTTGTACTCCATATTTTGTACAAATTTATGGAATATTTTGGGAGATTTGTGTATTTTGATTATTGAGTTTATGAAAATTGTAAGGATTTGGTCATTTTGAATATTGTATTTGGATTTTAGGAATTTAATAAAATTTTAATTATTGACAATTAAAATAATTATATTTATATTTTTTTAATTAATACAAATTATAGACACCGGTCCTAAAATCAAAAACCGATTTCACAAATTATTATAGACACCGTTAATCTATGTAACAACCGGTGTCAAAAACAATTAAAGACACCGGTTCTATATATCAAAACTGGTGTCAAAAATTGTTATACACACCGGTCTTATATGAAAAAGACAGGTGTTATTACTTTTCACACCGGTTGATTTTGCTAGTTCCCATGGAAATGAACGGTGTCTTTAATAATATAGACACCGGTCCAGGTGACAAAACACGGTGTTATAAATGATGTTTAACACCGGTCAATGACTGGTGTTAAAACATTGCTGATCTTTAACACCACGCACAATAACACCGGACAAATTTTTTTTTAACACCGGTCAATGCCCGGTGTCTATGTGACATTTTCCCATAGTGTTGAAAGGTACCTTCAAAAATTGAAGAATAATGTGAGTCGAAAATTGAAGAATAATGTGAGAAATAAGGCCAGAGTTGAGGGTTCTATTGCAAATGCATATTTGGTGGAAGAGACTGCTACATTCACTTCATTCTATTTTGAAGATCATGTTCCCACAAAAATGCGAAATTTGGCTAGGAACGAAATACTTGACGGCGATGATGCTGATGATGCTGATGCTCCGTTGTGTTTTAAGAAGATTGGAAAACCTTTTGGGGCATCTAAGAAACGGTTTCTAGATACGAGAGAATACAATGCTGCGAGGATATACGTGCTGCTGAATTGCCCAGATGTTGAACATTTTGTGAGGTAATTGATAATTAACTTATGATTTGCGAGGTTGAACCTTTTGTGAGGTAATTGATAATTAACTTATGTTTTGCAGTATATTCACCGAGAATATAAAACTTCTTCAACCGCACATATCTGAAGCTCGATTGAAAGACGAGGTAGATACCAAATTTGCTGATTGGTTTCAGAAACATGCGCGAGATACACTGAATAATATTACAGACAGGTATATTTGTAGTTTAGCTGAAGGACCCTCACGTTGTGTGCTTACATATCCTGGCTGTCAAATAAATGGATATAAATTCCACACTATTGATTACGGGTCAAACAGAAAAACATCAAATATGAGTGTGTGTATTCGGGGGTCAACCTACGCAGAAGATGAGTATGATTACTATGGTCGACTCCAAGAAGTTGTTCAACTAGAGTACTCAGGTTACCGTGTTTTGATGTTCAAATGTGAATGGTTTGATCCAACATCATCGGGGACAAGGGTTGATCCAAATTATAAACTCGTTGAAATCAATCAGAAGCGTAGATTCAACCTCTACGAACCATTTGTTCTTGCTTCACAGGCCATACAAGTTTATTACGCTTCTTATCCCGGTGCGAAACGAGACAAAATTGATTGGTTAGCCACTTGTAAAATAAAATCGAGATCAACCGTGGATTACATTGAAACTACTTCTGAGTCCTTTCAAGAGGAAGTTGTGGAAGGACATCCATTAATTGAAGCAGATGATACATGGATTCAATTGGCACATCCAAATGAACATGACACTGAACTCGTAGATGAGGAAGATGATGAAATAAATGACGATATTAGTGACAGTAATAGTAATAGATGTGTAGGTGAAGAAGATGAATTTGACACTTCATCTTCAGGTGACTAGAATACTAAATTGTGATATATATAGTTTGTATGTTTCTTTTATATTCTAATGTATATACATATGTACATATATTAAAGTGTGCTAACTTTACAAATGCACAGATGGTTAGATCTAGAGGTGTCAGTGGTCCTCGACATGTGGCATCTCGACCTGGTCGTGCTGATTTGATCACTCGTCGTAGTTTGAGAGATATTGATGATGATGTTGACATGGTGGACGAGACATCTTCTGGATCTGAGCGGGTGCCGGTTACGCCGGTAACACCGCAGACACTTACTACACCAGCGACACCCGAGGGTGGGTCGGGAGGCTCGACATCTGCGACTTATGCTCGTCCTGCTGCGGGGCCTATTGACATAGGCTTGACTACTGACGAGTACGAAATATATTTACATTAAAATTATTTAATATTTTTTATTATTAAGATTGAATTGCTATTAATATTTATTTATATTGTCAGTATATATGACCGCAAAACTGGAAATTCTTTGAGTACTACATTGTCAAAGATCATCGAGGCTCGAATTTCTCCTCTTGGCCACACGTACATCGCTGTAGAGAGAGAGCATTTGCTTGGATATTGGGCTGAGTTTCAGGTTAGTTTGTTTTTAGATTTTCAAAATTAAATCATTTATATTGACTTTCAGAATATAACAGTTAAATCGTATATGTGCAGCGTCAATGCACTTGGGACAGATCTATCTACAGTGACGCTCAGGTTGAGACTGCTTTTTGGTCAGCTTTGAGGCGTCGTTACACCAGCCGCGTATACGAGTGGCGCAAGACATGGCGCAAGGTAGGTAAGAGGCCTGTATGTGTCCCGGATGAAGTATGGAAGCAGTGGCTGGTAGTGTACGACTCTGATGACTTCAAGAAGAAGTCGGCTCAGAACACTTTGAATCGCTGCAGCGAGCCTGACGGACCGGGCACTGGTATGTCGAGGCATACGGGAGGGTCTCGTTCGACGCTCAAACACAAGGAGGTCTTTGTAAGTAATAAAAAACTTCTATTTTTTTATATTAGTAAAATGATGAGGCTAAAAAATATTAACTAATCTTTAATTTATATTCGTATATGTACAGTCTCAGGAGCTTGGTCGAGAGGCCACGTCTTTGGACGTGGCCAAACGTCTACACTTGAGGAAAGACGGCACATCAACGTCTCAGCGAGCTGCTCGTGTTATTGTAAGTTTTGAAACAATATATATATATGTACTTATTTATATTGTTAGTATGTATTCTTAAAAGTTTTGATTTGATATTATTATATTGATTTTGGGCAGGTTGATGTAGAAGCTGCTGTGGATGAGAGACGCGTAGAGACACAAGCCGAGCCCGACATTGACGAGATTTACGCCAGCGTTGTCCCGAAGAAGAAGAATTGCATATTTGGGACCGGCCTCTTAGGGAGGACGTTGTTGTGTGGATCTTTGACGACGACACGTGCTGCAATGTCTCAGGAGCGCATTCAAGAAATCATTGACACTACTGTCGAGGCACGCGTGGCAGAAGTCCTTAATACTGCTGTCGAGTCACGAGTTGCAGAGCTGACAGAGCTCACTAGGGGACTTGTTGCAGAAATTGCAAAGATGAAATCTAAGATGCCTTCTAGTCCTTCCTCGAGTCCTTGATTTTGTTATATATGTTAGTTAGATGTTATAATATTGTTTGAATTTTATTAATGTTGTAGTTGTTTTGTTTTAGATTGTTACGATATTTTGAATTTTATTTAAGAATATTTTGAAATTTTATAATTAAATTAGTTAATTATTAATTAAAATTGATTAAAATAGGTACAAAAATATAAATTAAAAAAAATAATAATAATAAGCATTTGCTTACGGATTTCTTTACGGCTCAAATCGTAAGTATTTGCTTACGGCTCTAGTCGTAAGGATTTCCTTATGGATCCAGCGGTAAGTATTTGCTTACGGCTCCAGCCGTAAGGATTTGCTTACGGCTCCTCCATCCGTAAGGATTTGCTTACGGATAAGTCCGTAAACAAATGCTTACGGAACGGACCGTAAGCATTTCCTTATCGAATAGACCGTAAACAAATCCGCAAGCAAAAACGTCCGCAATTCTTGATGGGCAGACGAAAATTCTTTACGGATCGGCCGTAAAGAAAGCCGTAAGGAAATGCTTACGGCATCAACAATCCGTAAGCAAAAAATTTACTAACGAGACATTTACATACGGTTCCAATCCGTAAGCAAATCCGTAAGCAACCCGTTTACTTACGGATTTGCTTACGGATTGGGCCGTAAGCAAAAACCTGTTTTTTTGTAGTGTGTAACTTTGACCACTCGAACCGGATAGGATACTTCGAGTCGGAAAATCATTTGTAGTCATCAATAAAGTCGCTCTCATTCGAAACGTAGTTTGTGACTCAGCATCTTTCACTAACATTCCATCAGACCACAATTCATTCAATTCATCAATCAAAGGTCTGAGGTAAACATCAATGTCCTTACCAGGTGATTTTGGACCTGATATAAGTAATGTGAGATGTCTGTACGGGTCTTTATTACATAACCACGGAGGCAAATTTTACATCGTGGTAATAACAGGCCACATGCTATACGACAAACTCATATCTCCGAATGGGTTAAATCCATCTGTTGCCAAACCCAACCGTACATTCCTCGGTTCTGTAGAGAAGTCGGGAAACTTTAAATCAAAGTCTTTCCATTCTTTCCCATCCACCGGATGTCGCATTACATCTTCATTATTTGACCGCCCCTTCAAATGCCATGTCATATGTTTAGCCGTTTAACGCGAAGCATACAATCGTTTCAGTCTGTCCTTAAGTGGAAACTAACGTAGAGTTTTCTGTGGGACTTTCTTTCCTTTAGTTCTCTTCCAACGATCTGTGTCACACACTGGACATTTATGCATCTCGGAGTTTTCTTTCCAATATAAACAACAATCATGAGGACAAGCGTTTATTACTTCGTATCCCAATCCTAACTTCTTCAGTTGTTTCTTACATTCGTAGAATGAAGTCGGCAACTTACAACCAGCACGCAAAACTTTCAGAAGTAATTTCAGCAACACGTCAACGCTCTCGTTAGGCCACTTATACAGAACTTTTATGTGCAACATGTTGGAGTTGTGTACTTAATGTCTAGATTTAAGTATCGGTAAACTCCCGGTCATAGCATTTAACCTATTTAATTAATAAACAATTATTTGCAATTAATTATTATTAATTAATTATGCAAAATATAGTCCTGGATTTTATACGTTGTAGTTAGTATGGTGTGTTGGGCCCACACAGAAGATCATACTATCGGTTACTCGTATTTAATCAAACAGTTGCTCACGACCTAGATGGACACGGACCAATCCATCGGTATAGTCGTTGTGTGAGAGAGAAAATAATTTGTCTTAATTATTTTATCACACTTGTACACTTGGTGTATTGGGCGGATCAGCTTGAGATTTATTGATTAGGATTGCCTTAGATAATCAATTTAAATCTCGGAGTATTTTATTCTTAATCCCTGATATTATTGCGGGTGTGTATATTTAATATTAGAGACTTTGATTTTCCAAAGGAATTAACCGATTTAATTATTGGGTTAATTACCGGTAAAATTGGGTCGCTATATTTTATATATGACATGCCGTGAATACTTGACGGGAAAGTGTATCCCGTAAGGGTTGATAATATCCCCGAGATGAGTTCATAAGGAATTATTGTGTAAACCTCATGAGTGGATTCGTTCCGCACAATAATAAAGGTTGAACGGTACTAGTCTCGGATATAAGATATGAATATTATTTATTGAGCAATAAATAAATTTATTCATGGATATTTAAATCTTAAATACACGGAATAAATAATACTAAGATGGAGAAATATTATTTGATATAATATGGAATAATATTGGGAGTGCAATTTTATTTATATAGTGGAAAATAAATAAAATTTAATATTGATAAGAATTAATAGATTTGGGTTGGACCCAATTTAATTTTCAATATTTAGAAGCCCAATATTTATTCTCCTTATGATACCCTACGTAGCCTATATAAGCACTACATGGTCTTCACTTTTCACAACCTACGTTACGCCAACTAAAAGTCTTGGAGAGTGAGGAAGATCCATAGAGTTCGATAGCTCGTCGCCCACCCGACGTTCGAACGGAAGTGCAAGGAATACGCGGGAAGATCACGAGGTCATCAAAGATTCGTTTCTCCGTACAACGAATCGAGGTAATAATCGAGAAACCCCCTTCTTTGATTATTTGTGCGTTGAATAATTGTGATATATACATGAACAAGACGATCCGGGAAAACGACGAACCTCGGGGACGGGGATTCGAGATCCCCGGCGAGGATCGAACGCGGCGGTCGAACCCTAGGGTTCGGACCGCCGGACGCGCGACAAGGGACGAGCCCCGGCTGGACGCCGGGGCATGGGATCGACTTCGGTCGATCCCCGGGGATGCCGTGGGCTGGTGCCACGGCGGATCCCCAGCCCCCTCGTCGGAGGCGCGCGGCGGCGGCGCACGGGAAAAGCCCTCGGCTGGAGCCGAGGGCGTGCGATCGATCCTCGGATCGATCGCGGGTAAGCTGCGGGGTCACCCACAGCGACCCCGTACGTGCTGCGGGTTCGCCCGCAGTGGATGCGTGCGGGGGCTACGCCCCGCTGGGCAGCGAGTCATGGACTCGCTGCGGGGCTGCTACGAGCAGCCCCGGGGATCGCGCGAGCGACCCCAGCGATCGTCGAGAACGATCGCGAGCCCCTCGCGGGGGCTCGGCTGGGCGCACGCAGCTTTCGGGCTTCGCTGGGCGTTCGGTCGGGCCCCGGCTCGTGAGGTGGTTCGCGTTCGTGGATCCGACTCGCGGGAGAAAATCGGCTGGGGGCGGGCTGCGTGTCTTCGGGCGCGTAGTCTCCAAAGGTCGGACTCCTGCGGATGAGTCGGGATTCAATCTTCGGTGATCGGAGGGTTTTTGATCGGGTTATCGGTTCCGCAATTTTTGATAGCCCGGGACATCGAATCCCAGCAATTGGTATCAGAGCGTTTGGTTTCGTGTTCATGTATGTATTCGATTATTGTTCTACCTTGCAGGATTTCCGGCTATCATGGTTAATTTAATTATTGTTAATTTTATTATCATGATTATTAAACTCTCGGACATGTCGAGATTCGTTTTTGTGTGGTTGAATGTTTGTAATAGTAAAAATTCGGGGGTTGACCGAATTTAGGATTTATTATTACGCACTTTATTTTCCGGAAAATGTATAGGGTCGATTTCATGTATAGAATCGATACCGGAATTGTAATTTAATTTTTGTAAATTATTTACGTTGGTTCGATGATGAGACGATCGCCGGAAGACGAAGAAGTGACGAAGAAGGAAGGGCTTGGGATCGATCACATGATGGTGATCGACCCATGGCCTAGCCGGCGTGGCTAGGCGGCGGCGGCGCTCCTCCCCGAGCGGCCGGCCGATCCATCACATGGTGGGGATGGCGTGGGATCTCCCAATCCCATGCTACTCCTACCAAGATCTACTTTCCTAGTTAATTCGGGTTTCCTATTTGAGTACTTTCCTTTTAGGAAACTCTCATGGATTAGGAAAAGAATTAATTTAAATTAATTTTATTTCTATTGATTTATTTCCTTCATGGAAATATTCTTAGATTAGAAATTTAATTAATTTAGTACTAAATTTATTTTTCCTATTTGATTATTCCTACTCATGGGAATATTCATGGATTAGGAATAAAAATAAATTTGGAAAGTAGTAAGTCCTAATTTATTTATTTTATTTCCTTGTTCTATTATAGAGGTCTTCTAGAATATTCCAAATTTTATTTGGATAGATTATTCTAAAGATTTAATAAGAACTAGATAGGAAAATAAATAAATAAAAATATTAATAATATTTAATTTTATTTTTGATATATTCAATTGACTTAATTTTCGAATTAAGTAACTTTTGGATTAATTAAAAATAAATAGATTTAAATATTGGAAATTAATATTCTCGTCACATGGAGCATTCAAGAAACGAAGACTGAAGACTAGAGGATGCATATGAAGATAAAGCCATGATAGTCGGGAAAATAATTTCTCTAGCATTATTTTGACTATGTGATCTATGTGCTTTATTGTTTTCATGCATGCTATATGTGTTTATTTTATGCACTAGATAGCGTATCCCTTTATCGTAAAAAGCTAAGTGGGAGAGGGGATGGAAACATTCCCATGGTCTCCATCACTGTTCTCTTGGTGACTTTTATGGACTTTTGAAGTTCATATAGACAATTCATTGGAGGAGAATTCTTGTAATTCCTTTTACAAGAAACATTGATTAAGTTTATCAAACAATGCCTAATTTGTCTTTCCAAAACTGACTTCAAGTCGACTCATTCTCACCCCGGGGAGTGGAATGGAGCCAGAGCCACTTGGTCATGTAGAGGACACAAATTAGAGACCTTCGTACCATTCTTTGATAGATGGATCGATTGTCTGCTCGGCTCCCTCATTTATGAGAGATAGGGTCGTTCGCATGGTGAATCACTGGTTAGAAACTTCGAGTTTCACTTATGATTCTCCGAGTCTTGATTTACGAAATCAAATGGATCAAGTAATTGGATTTCAATTATATAAATCTATTTGGTGTAGTAAACGTCCACACGAACGTGGCTTGCTATACTGAAAGGGATTTTAGAATAATTGATGTAGACAGTTATAGGAGATTGTGAGGGATTGCGAGTTATCGTAAACGTCCACACGAACGTGGCTTGCGGTGACATAACAATTCTAAACGATTTACCTTAGTACTGAGTGGTGGTTTACATTTAGGTACGCTTTATAGTATTCTTCCCAACGAAGTAACGCTATAATGATGTACGACCGAAGCAAACCTAATTGTTAAATCATTTGGGTGGGTAAACGTCCACACGAACGTGGCTTGCCTTACCTGATGGGATTTTAGACGCAATTAGTAATTTAATGATATTATTTGAGGGAGATAATATCGGACATTAAATTGATTGTTTGTTTACATGTGCTTATAGGTTTAGAGAATAGCTATGAATCCACTTTCTGTGATACTCAAGGAACATAAACTCACTGGCCCCAATTATATTGATTGGAAGAGAAATTTGGACATTGTCCTGACTGCTGAAGAGTACAAGTTTGTACTCTCTGATAAATGCCCTGCTGAGCCCACGGCTGCCTCGACTGATGAGGAAAAGGCAACATATCGGAAGTGGAAAAAGGCTGATGAAATGGCTAGGTGCTATATTTTGGCTTCCATGTCAAATGTACTCCAAACCCAACATGAGCCGATGGACACTGCCCGGGATATGATGACTAACCTCAAGGAGATGTTTGGGGAGCAGGATCGTGCGGCAAGGCAAGAAGCCATGAGAGTCCTTATGTCGACTACTCAGTCTGAAGGAACGCCCGTTGGGGAGCACGTTCTTAAGATGATGAGTTTGTTGAATGAACTTGAGGTCCTAGGAGCATCCATTGATGATGAGACGCAAGTCGACATCATACTCCAGTCTCTGAACCCTAAGTTTGAGCAGTTTCGTATGAGCTATAATATGGGTAAACTATCTTATACTCTTGCGCAACTCCTGACTGAACTGAAGGCGGCAGAGGGGATCTACAAGAAGGGCAAGTCTCAAGCGCTTGTAACTACCAGGCCCAAAAGCTTGAAATCTATTGGAGGTAGGGGCAAGAAAAGGAAGCAAGCCATGAAACCCAGTGGTGCCAAGAGGAATGGACCACGAGTGGGGGCTAGTAAGCCAAAGGGCTTATGCTTCCGATGCAAGAAGTCTGGACACTGGAAGTCTGAATGTCCTCTCAGAGGTACGAATTTTTCTTTAGTCGTAAAAACATAGTCAGCGGTATTATCTACCAGAATTCTGGTGTGTAGATATGGAACCACTGACGGTATGTGCATTTTAAATGCAGGGGTTCCAGAAAACCCGGCGACTTAGAGAAGAAGAGTTCGAGTCTACATGGGCGAAGCTGTTGGGGTAGCAGCGGTTGCAGTGGAAGACATTTATCTGTTTTAAGTTTTCATTTCAGTTATTGCTTATGTACCCCCTTATTTTGAAAAAGAACTTGGTTCTGGTTTTCTTTATTATTAATGGATATTTTATTTCTTTAATCATTTGATGGTTTGGATAAGAAATAATGGTGATATCTATTAAGGTACATTAGATAGCAATATGTGAATGATGAATCCTTAGTCTACCACGATGCAACAAACCGTTGTGAATAACTTGTCTTACTTATTAGATGTATTTCTTTATCAATCATTATACTTGTGAATTCTTGAACTTGGTAGTATCTATTCAAAAGGGATTCAAAAGGTCGAAATTGATTTGATCAATTATAGTTGGAGGAATGGACCTCCCGACCTGAGAATCGATCTTGAAAGATGATACAACTGAGTTAACCTTTCTGGATAAAGGATGGAATTCGGACAAGTATAGAAAATGATTGATGATTAATGCGGTATGTGTAATTAGAGAAGGTACGAGTCATTCCTTCAAGAATACTCGAAGATGGATTAGACTACTTGTTGTGCCATAAAAGCGGAGTGTTTTTAACACAAAGCAGTTATGGGGAACCTTCAAAGTATATCCACTGAAAGCCTGCGACTTGTTCGCGGAGGCTATCACCTATCTAAATAACACATAGCATAAATAAAAGATTGAGATTAAGTCTCAAACGACTACACCATACACTGATGAGTGGACATGGTGTGTCAGGAATAAGAAATGGGATTCTAATAGTAAAAAGGACAAGTTTGTTCGGAACTACCTATGTTCTATGGATATTTCTGGATGCAACGGCACATTCTATGTGGTTGTAGAATAATCCTAGAAGAACAAGTAATTGTATGTTCAATAGCACTATGAACCAGATGGGTATCCTCACCCGGTTCTTAGAGGAAGACTATTAGATGAACTACAATGCCCTAACTGACAATGTACTTCAAATGAGGAAAGGAAAGACTGAGAACCAGCCTAACCGAGTAGCGATACACCACTAACTGCACCTAATGTTATTACTGTTATACACCGGGACGCCATTGCAGTGGGAGGTTGTTAAGCAACCAGAGATGTTCATAAGGCTGGAGGAGTTTTTGAACTCTGGATCCAGTATACATGAAATCGATCCCTAGGTCTGCATAGATTTGCGAGAAAGGTGTGTTAGAGACGTAATGAAAACAAAGGTGGTGTTTCTCGGAATTTTGTGTAGATAACACTTCATCGTTGGCAACAATGTAAAAGTGTTGTCAAACATAAAATAGAGGTTGTCTAAATAAATCGAGATATGGGATTAAGATGAAGTTGGATCATGTTCTTAGAAATCTTCGATCTCTGGATAAGAACATTTGTACTTCTCTTAAGATATCTTATACGATTATGGTTTGTTTTAAACATGCACAATTCTGAGAAAGGTTATTGCCTTTCGAGATCAGAATACATCTATCTAAGGTATGTGTCTTGAACACATAAAGGAGATAGATATAGACAAAGCGGTTTCCTACACTTGAGTGTGGAGAGCTTTGTGGATGCAATGTTGAAAAACAAGGACCTGATATCAACTATGCGGTTAGCGTAGTGGGAGGATATCAAAGTAATCTGGATAAGAAATATTCGAATGCTGTAAAGTACTTGAAAGTACTGGATTACTGGCAATACGAAATCTTCTTAGATTACAGTTTCTCGGATCCAAGATAAGAGAAAGACTAGTGTAAGTCGATATCAGGCTATGTGTTCACTTTTGGAAGAGGTGGAACCTAAGGATGAAAGAGTGATAAGCGTTAAGCTTCTCGGACTCTATCGTAAACCGAATAGCAGCCTCAGAGGCAGCGGAAGTTTTGGTTAGGTTCCGGAATGACCTCTGAACTTGGATATGACTCTTGGTTCACCAAAGGCTATGTACATAGCGGTGCGTGGAGAACTGGAAGAAGTCATAAGTTCAAAAAGGGTGATGATAACACATAGAGCCAGTACCACCTGATACGAGTCATCGTCAGAGAGACGACGCAGTAGTCACCAAGATAACTTCAGAGCGGCAACCTAGATTGCTCATTCACATAATACTTCTGGGAAGTATAACTTAAGCACGTGATGAGTATGGGAGTCGGGAGTTTGGAGGAAATGACTAGACCTTAGTACAAGTGGGAGATTGTTGGAGTTGTGTACTTAATGTCTAGATTTAAGTATCGGTAAACTCCCGGTCATAGCATTTAACCTATTTAATTAATAAACAATTATTTGCAATTAATTATTATTAATTAATTATGCAAAATATAGTCCTGGATTTTATACGTTGTAGTTAGTATGGTGTGTCGGGCCCACACAGAAGATCATACTATCGGTTACTCGTATTTAATCAAACAGTTGCTCACGACCTAGATGGACACGGACCAATCCATCGGTATAGTCGTTGTGTGAGAGAGAAAATAATTTGTCTTAATTATTTTATCACACTTGTACACTTGGTGTATTGGGCGGATCAGCTTGAGATTTATTGATTAGGATTGCCTTAGATAATCAATTTAAATCTCGGAGTATTTTATTCTTAATCCCTGATATTATTGCGGGTGTGTATATTTAATATTAGAGACTTTGATTTTCCAAAGGAATTAACCGATTTAATTATTTGGTTAATTACCGGTAAAATTGGGTCGCTATATTTTATATATGACATGCCGTGAATACTTGACGGGAAAGTGTATCCCGTAAGGGTTGATAATATCCCCGAGATGAGTTCATAAGGAATTATTGTGTAAACCTCATGAGTGGATTCGTTCCGCACAATAATAAAGGTTGAACGGTACTAGTCTCGGATATAAGATATGAATATTATTTATTGAGCAATAAATAAATTTATTCATGGATATTTAAATTTTAAATACACGGAATAAATAATACTAAGATGGAGAAATATTATTTGATATAATATGGAATAATATTGGGAGTGCAATTTTATTTATATAGTGGAAAATAAATAAAATTTAATATTGATAAGAATTAATAGATTTGGGTTGGACCCAATTTAATTTTCAATATTTAGAAGCCCAATATTTATTCTCCTTATGATCCCCTACGTAGCCTATATAAGCACTACATGGTCTTCACTTTTCACAACCTAAGTTACGCCAACTAAAAGTCTTGGAGAGTGAGGAAGATCCATAGAGTTCGATAGCTCGTCGCCCACCCGACGTTCGAACGGAAGTGCAAGGAATACGCGGGAAGATCACGAGGTCATCAAAGATTCGTTTCTCCGTACAACGAATCGAGGTAATAATCGAGAAACCCCCTTCTTTGATTATTTGTGCGTTGAATAATTGTGATATATACATGAACAAGACGATCCGGGAAAACGACGAACCTCGGGGACGGGGATTCGAGATCCCCGGCGAGGATCGAACGCGGCGGTCGAACCCTAGGGTTCGGACCGCCGGACGCGCGACAAGGGACGAGCCCCGGCTGGACGCCGGGGCATGGGATCGACTTCGGTCGATCCCCGGGGATGCCGTGGGCTGGTGCCACGGCGGATCCCCAGCCCCCTCGTCGGAGGCGCGCGGCGGCGGCGCACGGGAAAAGCCCTCGGCTGGAGCCGAGGGCGTGCGATCGATCCTCGGATCGATCGCGGGTAAGTTGCGGGGTCACCCGCAGCGACCCCGTACGTGCTGCGGGTTCGCCCGCAGCGGATGCGTGCGGGGGCTACGCCCCGCTGGGCAGCGAGTCATGGACTCGCTGCGGGGCTGCTACGAGCAGCCCCGGGGATCGCGCGAGCGACCCCAGCGATCGTCGAGAACGATCGCGAGCCCCTCGCGGGGGCTCGGCTGGGCGCACGCAGCTTTCGGGCTTCGCTGGGCGTTCGGTCGGGCCCCGGCTCGTGAGGTGGTTCGCGTTCGTGGATCCGACTCGCGGGAGAAAATCGGCTGGGGGCGGGCTGCGTGTCTTCGGGCGCGTAGTCTCCAAAGGTCGGACTCCTGCGGATGAGTCGGGATTCAATCTTCGGTGATCGGAGGGTTTTTGATCGGGTTATCGGTTCCGCAATTTTTGATAGCCCGGGACATCGAATCCCAGCACAACAACTGAGCAATAAAGTGCAAACTCGAAGGTCCGGTGCAACCGGGGTACAACTCTTCTTCAACTGTTGAGAATAATGATGTTAAATCAGCATCATTGTCTGCGTCGAGATTTACTCCTGAATTCCCAACAAAGTCTTGCACTATGTCTTCCATCTCGTTCACAGGTTGTTCTTGAATAGGTTGTTCTTCTCGTGGTCTGCTAGGCATTAGAAGTGATTCAAGTAGTGGATAAGGCTCACCATGGTGAGACCATGTTGTGTAGGTCAGATTAATGCCACTGCAAATTATGTGTTTGCGAACAGTGTCCAGAGGATAGAATTTGGTATGCAGAAATATTTGCAAGGACACCGAACCCGACCTTCTGAATTGACACTGTTTTTTGCAAATTCTATAAAGCCACGTACACCGTTTTGGAATTCTGGAGACAATCGATTTTGTATTCACATCCAACTCTTATCCAACGACATTTTGAAATTAACCACACACAGCTGTATTACTATATCTATGTAAAAATAAAAAAATGTTACTGTTAGAAAAATCTTCAGATTAAAAATAGAAGTTATATCATAAGAAACATGCACAGTTTGAACATATAAATTAATTAACACAAATAGCATTCATAGTTCATAGAAACGGTAAAAAATTAAAGTAAAGTTTTGAGCAAAAATATCATAGCCAAAAGGTGATGAAGCATCGTAGAGAGAGTCATAGCTGAATAAAAGTGTAAAAAATAAACTGAAAGTTAGAGGTAAAATTGTTTTTTTTTTTAATTAACCCATTATATAGTTCAACGCTCTTCTGTAAAGTTCGAACACAGAATAAGAAAGGCATTATAAAGTTAGAAAATATCAAATGCAATATAACTCTGCCACTTCACAGATCTGAATAAACAAACGAGGGATACTACATAAAAGAACCTTAAGATTTTTTATAAGATTTGACAGTTGGCAATTTTATTTAGGGCACATCTCAAATTTAATTTTAATAATTAACCTTTAAAAGCACACTGTGCATGTTTCTTATTTTTTCAATAAACGACAGTATATGAAGATGGGAACAAAAATTAATCTTTGTCAAACTTTATTCACAAAGCATAAAGAATACTACTCCTATTCATTAAAAACAAGTTGACAAGTGAAAATCAAGAATCTAAATAGTTATATTTCAACTATTGTACTTGATGCTACTTCTCCAATATTTCTCTATGATAGACCAAATAAAAAACTCCAAATCGTGATGCTCCAAATCATGATAAATTCAGTTCTCAAATCAGAATCTCAAAACAAAATCGAAAAACCCCAAATCAAAAAACCCCAAATCATAAAACTCCCAAATTGAAAACCCTAATTTAAGAAACCATAAACAAAGGCTTAAATCGATCGATCAAGTAAATTGGCTTCAGAAATTACATACATCCCTTTGATTAAAACCTCAAATCCAAAAACTCCCAAATTGAAAATCGAAAATCCTAATCAAAGAAACGAAATCGAAGAAATAACGATGAAGCTAAGGGAGGATGAAGCATACCTGTCGGATTCAGGTCGTCGCCGCTGCCGGAGATGCTCGCCGCTCGGAGTCGAAGTCGTTAGTCGCCGCGCCGCTGCTGTAAGTGAGAGATGAAAGTTAGAAATGAAAAAGAACCCCTCTGCCCGCTGATATCTGTAAAAGCATTAGCGACCACACTTTTTGCGACCACTCGTGGTCGCAAAAAGTGATACAGCCCAAGAGTCGTCGATGATACAAGACCCAGTACGAGTTCCAGCTGGACCAGTTACGCGCTCGAAAGCCAAGAAGTTCAAGTCGAGCTTGATGGCGTTGATCCAAGAAGTATGGGTGCAAGAGCTATTGAAGAAACCCTGATTGGCTCATTTTTGGTGCGTAGTTCGGGTCGTTTATGGTTCATTATGCCTCTCTTTGTTGCTCGATTATCCCGTATTATGAGCTTATGGTATTACTTTGATGAAATAGTATGATCGAGACAAGTTTTGTGGCATGTAGGTGAAAAAGGCATTAAAATGGAGCTTTGAGATGGAGAGATGGAGAGACGAGGAAGTATGCCGGCGACCAGCACTGCGCGACTTTGGAAGAACTGCATTTCCCGCTTCGTTAACCGTCGGATCAGCCCCAAATTTGGACTGTGTGTTCCTAACTTCAACCTCTACAAGATCAGCGGTCAAGATTGAGTTTGGATGTTCGAGCAAGAAGATATGAATTGACGAATGCACCAGCAAATTCCTTAGGCGAAATTTTGAAGGAATAAATTGTTTGACTTTTGTTGACCCTTTTACTAAGGGTATAAATAGTCTTTTGACTTGTATTTTGTAACTAACACTTTCACAACTTTTAATTCTACAACTTTTCATCTCCCATTTTTAGCTTTCTCCCCAAGCAACATTGTAATTCAATTATTCTTCATTCAATTCAATCAAAGATTCTAGATCTACTTTTCATACGTTTGGAATTCGACAAAATCTCATTCACAAACGTTGTTCACCTCATCGAGACGGACGTTTCCATCGGATTAGTTTCTTCGTGTGACAAGTTGAAGCTCGGTCCCGATTTTGGAAGCTCTTTTCGATTGCCTCGTTCATCCATCGATTTCTCGATTCCCGTGGTGAGATTTCTATCGTCTTCTCGATTATGGAATATTCGTCTACGGATTTTTGTATTGAGTGCTTGATCATGACTAGCTAAACCTTTTGTAAGGGTGTTTGATGAAATTCCTCAATGAATTAGAGTTGATTTCTTAAGTAGCTCGATTTCTATTAATTGGACAATTACACCTCTCGATTTGTGGTCTCGTGTCGAACAACTTCGTAGTATATCGCTAGTGGACCATACAGTCGATGTGTAATGTCGAAACTCGAAATACCGGCATGCCGAGTAGAGGACCTTGAGGGGTGAAACTCTCGTGTGTGTCTTGATTGAGTGTAGACGATCATTGGTGAGGGGTAACGTGACAACACCGTGATCTCTAGTTCGATTATTAGTTAATTAGGAGGTTTATAAATCTCGTCAACTCTAGTTCGTTAGGAAGAGTAATCGTAACACCCTTGCTTCCCAAACACCTTTGTTACGACTTGCTCTTAATTACTTGCTTTAAATATTCGTTCTTAGTTGATAATCAAACACTCATTGCGACCCCCCTTAGACGTTAATGTTCTACTTTCTTGTTTCGAAATTCGAACTTAGCATATACAAAATGATATTCACGTGCCGATAGCATTGTTCCTCGAGAGATCGACTCGGGAGATTTACATACGTAAATCTTTCGGATTTTATAAATTAGTTTTTGAGCAATCAAAATGGCGCCGTTGCCGGGGAGCAATTTAGGCGACGTGAATTGATTTTTGTGTTAGTTAAGTTCTTGTTTCTTTGTTTATTTTTCTTTTGTTTATTTTTGTCCTTTCTCGTGTTATCGTTGTATTTTACACTCGGTGGGTGTAATCCCTTTCTTTGAGTGTGGTGTATGCAAGGTTGAAGACGTTCTCTCTTTCATACTTACATCTCTCCTACAACGATCGAGTTGATCGCATGGCTAGACGCAACGATAATCGAGCTTATTCTATTGATGATTATGATTACCCATCCGAGAGGGGTAGTTCTTCTTCAAGTAATCGGTACAATCAACGGGTCCATGAGCCCTATCGCCGACCTCGGCAAACCAATGCTTAATATGAAGACGATCGAGATTATTCACCTCTGTTGGAGTTGTGTACTTAATGTCTAGATTTAAGTATCGGTAAACTCCCGATCATAGCATTTAACCTATTTAATTAATAAACAATTATTTGCATTTAATTATTACTAATTAATTATGCAAAATATAGTCCTGGATTTTATACGTTGTAGTTAGTATGGTGTGCATGGGCACACAGAAGATCATACTAGCGGTTACTCGTATTTAATCGAACAGTTGCTCACGACCTAGATGGACACTGACCAATCCATCGGTATAGTCGTTGTGTGAGAGAGAAAATAATTTATCTTAATTATTTTATCACACTTTTACACTTGGTGTATTGGGCGGATCGCTTGAGATTTATTGATTAGGATTGCCTTAGATAATCAATGTAAATCTCAGAGTAATTTATTCTTAATCCCCGATATTATTGCGGGTGTGTATATTTAGTATAAGTGACTTTGATTTTCCAAAGGAGTTAACCGATTTAATTATTGGGTTAATTACCGGTTAAGTTGGGTCACTATATTTTATATACGACATGCCGTGAATACTTGACGGGAAAGTGTATCCCGTAAGGGTTGATAATATCCCCGAGATGAGTTCATAAGGAATTATTATGTAAACCCTGCAGGTGGATTTAATCCGCATAATAATTAAAGTTGAACGGTACTATTCTCGGATATAAGAGATGAATAAATTAATTAGCAATAAATTAATTTTATTCATGGATATTTAAATCTTAAATACACGGAATAAATAATACTACCGGAGAAATATTATTTGATATAATATGATTTAATATTGAGAGTGCAATTTTATTTATATAGTGGAAAATAAATAAAATTAATATTGATAAGGATTAATGGATTTGGGTTGGACCCAATTTAATCTTCAATATTAGAAGCCCAATATTTAATCTCCTTATGATCCCCTACGTAGCCTATAAAAGCACTACATGGTCTTCACTTTTCATAAGACAAGATAACCTAAGATACGCCAATCATAAAGTCTTGAAAAGTGAAGGAGATCCATAGGAGTTCGATAGACCGTCGCCCACACGACGTTCGGACGAGGTGCAAGGAATACGTGGGAAGATCGCAAGGTCATCAACGCGTTAATTCGTTTCTCCGTACAACGAATCGAAGGTAAAAATCATAAACCCTTCTATGATTTTGTGTGAATTAATTGTAGCGTATACATGAACACACGATCCGGGTAAACGTACGAACTTCGGGGACGGGGATTCGAGATCCCCGGCGAAGGTCGAGAAAAACCCTCGACGGAATCGAGGGTGGCGGCCGAACCCTAGGGTTCGACCGCCGGCGCGCGGTTGAAGGGATGAGCCCCGGCTGGACGCCGGGGCGTGGGATCGACTTTGAGTCGATCGCCGGGGTTCGCCGTGGGCTGGTGCCACGGCGGGTGAACCCCAGCCCCTTGACCGGCGGCGTCGCGTGGGGAAGCCCTCGGCTGGAGCCGAGGGGCGATCGAGCCCGTGAGCTCGATCGCGGGTATGCTACGGGGTCACCCGTAGCTGCCCCGTATGTGCTACGGGTTCGCCCATAGCGGACGTACGGGGCTGACCCCTCCGCGAGCAGCGGGTTCATGAACCCGCTGCGGGGCTGCTACGAGCAACCCCGGGGATGCCTCGCGCATCCCCAGCGATCATCGCGAGATTATCGCGAGCCCCGTGCGGGGGATCGACTGGGTGCTCGCGGCCTTCGGGCCTCGCTGGGTACTTGGTCGGGCCCCGACTCGTGCGGTGGTTCGCGTTCGGATATCCGGCGATGAAGGACTTCGGTCGGGTTATTATTTTCCGCAAATTTTAATAGCCCGGGACATCGAATTCCAACAATTGGTATCAGAGCGTTTGGTTTCGTGTTCATGTATATGTTCGATTATTGTTCTACCTTGCAGGGATTTCCGGCTATCATGGTTGATTTAATTATTGTTTAATTAATTATCATGATTATTCGTTTATTAAACTCTCGGACATGTCGAGATTCGTTTTGTGTGGTTGAATGTTTGTAATAGTAAAAATTCGGGGGTTGACCGAATTTAGGATTTATTATTACGTTCTTTATTTTCCGGAAAATGTATAGGGTCGATTTCATGTATAGAATCGATACCGGATAGTGTAATTTAAATTCTTGTAATTTATTTACGTTGGTTCGATGATGAGACGATCGCCGGAAGACGAGGACGTGTGACGAAGACGAAGGGGACGAAAAAGGCCGGGGGTCGATCATCCCCATGATCGATCCCCATGAGGATCGATCGACCCCATCGAAGGGGCTGCCCGCTAGGGCTTCCGGCCACGCCGGCCACCGGTGGTGGTGGCGCGTGGGCTGGGGGCGGCGGCGGCGGTGGTCCCGGGCGGTGGAGGTCGACGGTGGGATGGCGTGGGGTCTCCCAATCCCATGCTATTCCTACCAAGATCCACTTTCCTAAATTAATTTGGCTTTCCTATTTGAGTATCTTTTTTTTAGGAAACTATCATGGATTAGGAAAAGAATTAATTGAATTAATTTTATTCCTATTTGTTTTATTTCCTTTATGGAGATATTCATGGATTAGGAATTTAATTAATTTGGTATTAATTTATTTCCTATTTGATTATTCCTATTCTTGGGAATTTTCATTAGATGGAAATTAATTGATAATGGAAAGTAGAAGAGTCCTAATTTATTTTATTTCCTTGTTCTATTATAGATGTCTTCTAGAATATTCCAAGTTTTACTTGGATAGATTATTCTAGAGATTTAATAGAATTAGATAGGAAAATAAATAAATAAAAATATTAATAATATTTAATTTTATTTTTGATATATTCAATTGACTTAATTTTCGAATTAAGTAACTTTTGGATTAATTGAAAATAAATAGATTTAAATATTGGAGATTAATATTCTTGTCACATGGAGCATTCAAGAAACAAAGACTGAAGACTAGAAGATGCATACGGAGATGGGATAAAGCCATGATAGTCGGAAAATAATTTTTTCTAGTATTATTTTGACTATGTGATACTATGTGCTTTATTGCTTGTATGCATGCTATATGTGTTTACTTTATGCACTAGATAGCATATCCCTTTATTGTAAAAAGCTAAGTGGGAGAGGGGATGGAAACATTCCCATGGTCTCCATCACTGTTCTCTTGGTGACTTTTAGAGACTTTCGAAGTTCATATAGACAAGTCATTAGAGGAGAATTCTTGTAATTCCTTTTACGAGAAACATTGATCAAGTTTATCAAACAATGCCTAATTTGTCTTTCTGAAACTGACTTCAAGTCGACTCATTCTCACCCCGGGGAGTGGAATGGAGCCAAAGCCACTTGGTCATGTGGATGACACAAATTAGAGACCTTCGTACCATTTTTTGATAGATGGATCGATTGTCTGCTCGGCTCCCTCATTTATGAGAGATAGGGTTGTTCGCATGGTGAATCACTGGTTAGAAACTTCGAGTTTCACTTATAATTCTCCGAGTCTTGATTTACAAAATCGAATGGATCTTGTAATTGGGAGTCAATTATAAAAATCTCTTAGTGTAGTAAACGTCCACACCACGTGGCTTGCTATGCTAACGGATTTTGGATTAATTGATGTAGACAGTTATAAGTAATTGTGAAGAGTTGTGAAATTATCGTAAACGTCCACACCACGTGGCTTGCGGTGATGTAGCAATTCCAAACGATTTACTTTAGTGCTGAGTGATGGTTTACACTTAGATACGCATTATAGTATTCTTCCCCACGAGGTTACGCTATAATCGATGTATGACCAAAGAAAATCTAATTGCTAAATCATTTGGGTGGGTAAACGTCCACACCACGTGGCTTGCCTTACCTGATGGGATTTTCGATGTAATTAGTAATTTAATGATGTTATTCCAGGGAGATAACGTCGGATATTAAATTAATTGTTTGTTTGTATGTGCTTATAGGTTTAGAGAATTACTATGAATCCACTTTCGTTGATACTTGAGGAATTCAACGCACTGGTTCCATACTGTGTTGAATGGAAAGAAGAGTTAGACATTACTCAGACTGTAAAGGAGTACAAAGATGTACTCAGTGAAACTTGTCCTCCTAGACCCACCATTTACTCAACTGATGAGGAAATAGTTGACTTTGAAAAGTGGGATAGTGCTCATGCATTAGCCGCTAATCATGATGTCATGCTTAAACTCAAGTTGATGTTTGGACATGATGGGAAGGCTAGAAAAGAGGCGATGAGGATACTCATAAAGATCAGTTGCTTCGAGGAAACACTTGAACACGTTTTTGAGATGATGGATCTTTTAGACGAGTTGAAACAATCGCAAGCTCTTATAGCCAAGGCCAAAGGTTTCGGACCTAAGGGCAAGGGAAAGGAGAAGAAGACAAGGGGGTCCAATGGTCCTAAGGGACTTGGACCGAAGGGTGGGATAAAGAAGCCTTCTGGCAAATATCCCCAAGGGAAGCAGTCTGAGTACTGGGGATCTACATCTTGTCCTCTCAAAGGTACGAATTTTTCTTTAGTCGTAAAACATAGTCAGCGGTATTATCTACCAGAATTCTGGTGTGTAGATATGGAACCACTGACGGTATGTGCATTCTAAATGCAGGGGTTCCAGAAAACCCGGCGACTTAGAGAAGAAGAGTTCGAGTCCACATGGGCGAAGCTGTTGAGGAAGCAGCGGTTGCAGTGGAAGACATTTATCTACTTTGATAGTTATAGGATTTCATTTCAAGCTTATTGCTTTATGTACCTTTTATTTTTGAAAGAACTTTTGTTCTGGTTTTCTATTATTAATGGATATTTTATTTCTTTAATCATTTGATGGTTTGGATAAGAAATAATAGTGATATCTATTCTGGTACATTAGATAGCAATATATGAATGATGAATCCTTAGTCTACCACGATGCAACGAACCGTTATGTATAACTTGTTTTACTTATTAGATGTATTTCTTTATCAATCATTATACTTGTGAATTCTTGAACTTAGTAGTATCTATTCAAAAAGGGATTCAAAAGGTCGAAATTGATTTGATCAATTATAGTTGGAGGAATGGACCTCCCGACCTAAGAATCAAATTTTGGGAGTTGATACAACTGAGTTAACCTTTCTGGATAAAGGATGGAATTCAGACAAGTATTAAGAATGATCAAAGATGATATATGCAGGCATATGTGTAATTAGAAAGGTATGAGTAGTTCCTTTTTAGGAATACTTGAAGATGGATTAGAATACTTGATGTGCCATAAAAGCAAAGTGTTTTGACTAGTCCATGAACACAAAGCTATTATGGGGATCCCTTCAAAGTATATCCATTGGAAGCCTGCGACTTGTTCGCGGAGGCTATCACCTATCTAAACAACACATGACATATATATCAAGGATTGAGATTAAGTCTCAAAGGACTACACCATACACTGGAGTGTAGACATGGTGTGTTAGGAATAAGAAATGCAATTCTAATAGTAAAAGGACAAGTTTGTTCGGAACTACCTATGTTCTATGGATATTTATGGATACAACGGCATATTCAATATGGTTGTAGAATATCCTAGAAGAACAAGTAATTGTATGTTCAATAGTACTACGAACCAGAGGGGTGTCAACGCCCGGTTCTTAGAGGAAGACTATTAGATGAACTACAATGCCCTAACTGACAAAGGTACTTTGAAATGAGAAAAAGAGAAGACTGAGAACCAGCCTAACCGAGTAGTAGTACACCACTAACTGCACCCAATGTTTTACTGTTATACACCGGAACGCCATTGCAGTGGGAGGTTGTTAAGCAACCAGAGATGTTCATAAGACTGGAGGAGTTTTTGAACTCTGGATCTAGTAGACATGAAATCGATCCCTAGTTCTGCATAGGGGGCAGTGCTAATCTAAATGTGCCTACTTGGATAGCAATAAGTATTATTGTTAAGAGGCAAGATCATTTAGAAGTACAAGCTTAGCAAATCCATTTATGGATTGTAACAAAGCTGTGAAATTGTGGAACTTGCGAATTGATGAGATAGTCCATTATATGGGTTCATCAAAAGGCATGGACAAGATAGGTGTATTGGAGACGTAATGGAAACAAGGTCGTGTTTCTCGGAATTTTGTGTAGATAACACTTCATCGTTGGTAACAATGTAAAAGTGTTGTCAGACATAAAATAGAGGTTGTCTGAATAAATCGAGATATAAGATTAAGATGAAGTTGGATCATGTTCTTAGAAATCTTTCGATCTCTAGATAAGAACATTTGTACTTCTCTTAAGATATCTTATACGATTATGGTTTGTTTTAAACATGCACAATTCTGAGAAAGGATATTGCCTTTCGGGAACAGAATGAATCTATCTAAAGGTATGTGTCTTGAACACATGAAAGAGATAGATATAAACAAAGCAGTCTCCTACACTACGTGTGTGGAAAGCTTTGTAGATGCAGTGTTGTAAAGCAAGAACCTGATATCAACTATGTGGTTAGCGTAGTGGGAGGATATCAAAGTAATCTGGATAAGAGATATTCGAATGCTGTAAAAGTACTCTGAAGTACTAGATTACTAAGCGAGACGAAATCTTCTTGGATTACAGTTTCTCAAATCCAAAATCAGAGAAAGACCAGTGTAAGTCGATATCAGGCTATGTGTTCATCTTTAAAAGAGGTGGAGCCTAAGGATGAAAGAGTGATAAGCGTGATGCTTCTCGGACTCTATCATAAACCGAATAGCAGCCTCAGAGGCAGCGGAAGTTTTGGTTAGGTTCCGGAATGACCTCTGAACTTGGATATGATTCTTGGTTCACCAAAGGCTATTTATATAGCGGTGCATGGAGAACTGGAAGAAGTCATAAGTTCAAAAGGTGATGATAACACATAGAGCAAGTACCACCTGATACGAGTCATCGTCAGGGAGACGACGCAGTAGTCACCAAGATAACTTCAGAACGGCAACCTAGATTGCTCATTCACATAATACTTCTGGGAAGTATAACTTAAGCACGTAATGAGTATGGGAGTCGGGAGTTTGGAGGAAATGACTAGACCTCAGTACAAGTGGGAGATTGTTGGAGTTGTGTACTTAATGTCTAGATTTAAGTATCGGTAAACTCCCGATCATAGCATTTAACCTATTTAATTAATAAACAATTATTTGCATTTAATTATTATTAATTAATTATGCAAAATATAGTCCTGGATTTTATACGTTGTAGTTAGTATGGTGTGCATGGGCACACAGAAGATCATACTTGCGGTTACTCGTATTTAATCGAACAGTTGCTCACGACCTAGATGGACACGGACCAATCCATCGGTATAGTCGTTGTGTGAGAGAGAAAATAATTTATCTTAATTATTTTATCACACTTGTACACTTGGTGTATTGGGCGGATCGCTTGAGATTTATTGATTAGGATTGCCTTAGATAATCAATGTAAATCTCAGAGTATTTTATTCTTAATCCCCGATATTATTGCGGGTGTGTATATTTAGTATAAGTGACTTTGATTTTCCAAAGGAGTTAACCGATTTAATTATTGGGTTAATTACCGGTTAAGTTGGGTCACTATATTTTATATACGACATGCCGTGAATACTTGACAGGAAAGTGTATCCCGTAAGGGTTGATAATATCCCCGAAATGAGTTCATAAGGAATTATTATGTAAACCCTGCAGGTGGATTTAATCCGCATAATAATTAAAGTTGAACGGTACTATTCTCGGATATAAGAGATGAATAAATTAATTAGCAATAAATTAATTTTATTCATGGATATTTAAATCTTAAATACACGGAATAAATAATACTACCGGAGAAATATTATTTGATATAATATGATTTAATATTGGGAGTGCAATTTTATTTATATAGTGGAAAATAAATAAAATTAATATTGATAAGGATTAATGGATTTGGGTTGGACCCAATTTAATCTTCAATATTAGAAGCCCAATATTTAATCTCCTTATGATCCCCTACGTAGCCTATATAAGCACTACATGGTCTTCACTTTTCATAAGACAAGATAACCTAAGATACGCCAATCATAAAGTCTTGAAGAGTGAAGGAGATCCATAGGAGTTCGATAGACCGTCGCCCACACGACGTTCGGACGAGGTGCAAGGAATACGTGGGAAGATCGCAAGGTCATCAACGCGTTAATTCGTTTCTCCGTACAACGAATCGAAGGTAAAAATCATAAACCCTTCTATGATTTTGTGTGAATTAATTGTAGCGTATACATGAACACACGATCCGGGTAAACGTACGAACTTCGGGGACGGGGATTCGAGATCCCCGGCGAAGGTCGAGAAAAACCCTCGACGGAATCGAGGGTGGCGGCCGAACCCTAGGGTTCGACCGCCGGCGCGCGGTTGAAGGGATGAGCCCCGGCTGGACGCCGGGGCGTGGGATCGACTTTGAGTCGATCGCCGGGGTTCGCCGTGGGCTGGTGCCACGGCGGGTGAACCCCAGCCCCTTGACCGGCGACGTCTCGTGGGGAAGCCCTCGGCTGGAGCCGAGGGGCGATCGAGCCCGTGAGCTCGATCGCGGGTATGCTACGGGGTCACCCGTAGCTGCCCCGTATGTGCTACGGGTTCGCCCGTAGCGGACGTACGGGGCTGACCCCTCCGCGAGCAGCGGGTTCATGAACCCGCTGCGGGGCTGCTACGAGCAACCCCGGGGATGCCTCGCGCATCCCCAGCGATCATCGCGAGATGATCGCGAGCCCCGTGCGGGGGCTCGGCTGGGTGCTCGCGGCCTTCGGGCCTCGCTGGGTACTTGGTCGGGCCCCGGCTCGTGCGGTGGTTCGCGTTCGGATATCCGGCGATGAAGGACTTCGGTCGGGTTATTATTTTCCGCAAATTTTAATAGCCCGGGACATCGAATTCCAACAACCTCCTCGCCACCGGAAACATCAAAGGTATCGAGATCGCGATTATTCTTATGCCGAGAGAGAGTCCATGTCCCCACCTCCTCGGGATTGTTGTCGAGAAAGAGAGAAATCACTAGATCAAGACCGTGGACACTACCGTATGAATAATGTTGGGAGTGGAAAGGCGTATCATCATCAACCTTCATTGAGAGAAGATACTAAACGAAGGTCAATAGGAGATTTCTCCGAACCACATCTCCATTTGTCGGGGAGCCGCTATGATGATAAAGAACATTATGAGAGGCACCGTTCCAACTCCTCTAGCGAAATTCGTAAGCCGAGGGCCCGAGAAGAGAAGCTCACGTCCTTACATTTATCTCACTTGCCGTCATTTTCCGGGATGTCGAGTGAGAATGCCATTAAGTTTCTCAAAGATTTTTCTATTGTGGTTGACACGTTCCCGTTGGCCGGTTTTGGTAAAGATGAGTTGAGGGTGTGGTGTTTTTGCTATTGTATGAAGAATGAAGCTAGGGATTGGTTCTCGAGTTTGCCATCTTGTTCCAAGTCTACTTGGGATGATATTTTTAAGGTATTCATTGATCAATATTTTCGAGATGCACCACGATCTCCCATGCCACTATCTCTTTCTTTGGATACTTTAATAGATGTGATTGAGGTTGAGCTAGACCACTTGCTTCTTGATGCTATTCTCGATTATGTGGAAGAGTTCTCGTGCTTTGATTTGATTTCCAATGACGACCTCGATAGAGCTTCCTTGGTGATCACTACACCGAAAGAGAAAGTTGTTCCCGTATCCTACGAGAGTGAAGAGAAAACGGAGGGCCCGATGGTATTTCCTATACTTGATATTCCGGGTGAGTCTCTCCTTATTACTACGATTCCTTTGGAGTATGATACACCGATTCTTTCTTTATTTGACAAGGACATGACGTTGTTGGGAATGGATGAGGTCAAGGAACCCATACATGTCGAGTTTCTTTTAGAGGGTGATGTTAGTATCCATCCGGTTGGGCTTCTTCTTGAGGATGATAGTAGAGAGGAGGAGAAGGTTTTGGAAGAGTATGTGGATTTTAATTTCTTGATTGAGATTTCTAATCCTTCTCCGGTTTCGGATATTCAAGAGAAGAGAAAATCATGGTGTTTTGGTCGGAGAATTTACGGTTTGGAGGATTTGGGAGTTCATATTGGATTCTCCACTTCTTGTGTGCTCCCTCCCTCTCCTATTAAGACTCAAGAGTACGATGATGGTGATCTCGACCCACCTAAGCCGCCTAATCCGGGTAATAGAGCTTTTGACATTATTTGCGATTTAGGTGAGAATTTATTGGAATTGAGTGCATTAAGGGCTAATGATAAATATTTTGACGCTCGGTTGATTGATGATTGTTATGAAGAAGCTCACGTTATGTTGACCGAGATGGTGTTTTTAAGGAAGTTTAGCTCGATATTTTTACCGGTTGAGGTGGATGGTAAAAAGGGAGTTGATTGGATATCATATTTCGGTCGAGCACTTGATACATTTACAATAGAGGACTTTTCCCCTTTGGCCGAAATTATATATCTCCGAAAGTATAGCTCGTATTTCTTATCGGTCGAGGTAGAGGTATTATACGAGCTACCTCGAGTCGATAGTATGGAAGAAAAATTCATCTTGAACACAAAGTTTCCATATCCCCTCGCTTATACTTTTGATGGCTCGTACTCGGAAAAGCGTCATCTTCTAATTGAGATGGAATTCTTGAAGTGGTGGAGTTCGATATTTTTAGCCTTGACACGGTAGAGCTCGAAGTCATAAATCGAGCGTCGCGTGGGGGCAAGCCAACGACACGTCAAGCTAACGACGTTAATCAAGCACTTCGTGGGAGGCAACCCACGTTTTTTGTGTTACTAATGTCTTTTCCTTCATGTTTGTATTTGGTGTGTAGGTGTTTTTCTTATTCAAGAGGTTGATTGTCACATGAATTGGGAATTCGGAGTATGGAAATCGGTGTTTCGGAGGTATTCGACATTAAAACGGAGATTGGAATAGTTGGTATGGTCATTAAACTGCATTTCGGAAGTGAAAGCCAGATTTCTAAAGACCTAGGGACTGGCGCGTTCGCGCTGGAGCTCTCTGAAAATTGACGATTTCGCGCCATCTTGGCGCGTTCGCGCTAGGCTCTCTGAACATTGGCGCATTTGAGCCAGCCCAGCTCATTCGCGCTACTTCTTTCTTAATTAAAAAAAAAATACAAAAATCTGAAATTAAAATTTGGGGACGGGATTTAGGTTTTCCCCATTTCCATCCTCCCCCCTCCTCTCTTCTTCATCATCGCCGAACACCACCACCACCTGCAAATTCCGGCGAGCCACCACCGCAGCGGACCACCATCTCCGTCCAACCCCGACCTCGATCCACTCCGCTTGCTCAGCCAAGGATCAGAAACAGATTCTCCGCTCGCCACCGTTCCATATCCGCCGAGCTCGACCCGGAACCGGCCACCAGGAACCATCACCTTCGTCCTTCGCACCTCCGTCCGAGCTCCGACCACTACAGCCCGCCACCACCCACCTCCGCGATGGCCAGAACCGATGCGCCCCCGTCTCAACCGTGAACCACCACAGTGCACCCTGTCTCCGACCCGGCGACCACCTCGCCTCCTCCGGCATCCACGACCCGCTTCTCCGAATTCCACTCCACCATGGACCACCGCTCGCCATCTCCGATCCAGTCACCATCCCACTCGTCGACGTTCCGCCTCCTCCGCCTCGACTCCGAAGCACCACCACAGACCACCACCTCCGCTACCCCGTTCATCGACGTCAACTCCGCCCGCTGCCGCCCCGTCACGTCACAGTCACCCGAATCACCTCCCCGTCTCACCTCATTCCGACCGCAGGCAGCCACCAGAATCACCTCCCCGCCACTACCGAAGCTCCGATCATCATCTCACCCCTCTTCCGCCCGTCTCAGACCAGAACCACCGCGCCTCTGCCCTCACGTTCGACGCCTCCGACATCTCCGTTCAGGTTTCTCGGCTTTTCTTTCTCCGATAATTAACTGTGGGCTCTCCGTTGAATACTGTTAGTAAGGTGTGTGAAAGTTTCGTGGGTATTCGTCGTTTGGTTTTCCCCGTTTGAGCCCCTGTGATTCTGGGATATTGTTTGATCGCATACGGACGACCGACATTTCAGCAGTGAATAGCTTGCTGCCTCCTGCTTCTTGGAATTTCTGGTATTACTTGACAACCCCATTTCCGACTACTTCCAATTCGAGTTGTGCTTCGACCTCGTTGCGGCTCCAACCTAGAATCGCCGCCCACCACCACATCCGCTCCGTAACTGGACCACCACATTCAATGTAGACCACCAGCCACCACCACCTGCTCCGTTTCCGACCTTTCCCGCCAACGTCGACCGCTGCACCACCACCTCTGAGCCCCTTAGAGACCCACGAGTTCGATCCGACCGACTGCTGCCCGAATATTAGCTCAATCCCAGCCGCGAGAGACGCACACCGTACCGATTTCGAAGCTCTAGTCCTCGCTTTGCTCCGACCATCACACCATCCCCGGACCTCGACACTTTGGTGATTTCTAATCCTTTTGTTTACCTCGGACCATTTTATTTTATGTTTGTTCTTTTGGTGGTGTTATTATGTGTTGGATCTTCTCTTTTATTCTTGTGATGTTGGATTTGGTGTTATGTTATTTTATTTTTGTTTTTGTGGATATGTTGGTTTTTGGTGGTTTATTATTGGAATGTGTTTGTTTATTTGTGTTGTGTTTGATTTTGGTTGTTGATACGAACCTCGTCGGGGATAGAAAGATAGAAGAAGAACGAAGAACAGAAAGATAGAAAGATACCGGCAGAAGTCCCAAAACCTCTGAATCTGATTCGTGAAATAATCTAAGGACGGAACCCTAGACCGCAACACGTGATCGATGCAGCAACTCGGGGATGAGGAAGACACACGAACGAAGGGTGGATCGCTTCGTTGATTCGTCGGTTGAATTCTTTGGATAATCGGGTAGAATTCGAACCCAAGAGAGATTTTAATAAAACTCACAAAATATATTTTTATTCATCATCAAAATTAAGTTTTCTTGTAACAAGGTCTTAAGAAGCCTTTATATAGGCAAAACGAAACATAAACGTAAAGAAAAAGGAAAGAAAAACAATAAAAACGCTGAAAAACCCTAAAATCCGCCGCTGCTGTCATTTTGTGAAGATGTCGCCCGACGGGATTTCTCTGTCGCCCGACATCCAATTGTCGCCCGACGTTGTCGTAGTGTACATTCTCTGTCGCCCGACATTACAATGTCGCCCGACATTTTCATAGTGTAAATTCTTTGTCGCCCGACATTTTAACCGAAGTGCGGGCTGATCCTCGTGTTGAGCCTCGGGTTCCGCAGAATATGGATTTTTGGCCTATTGTCGGCCGACAGGGATATGGTGTCGGCCGACACCAAGCCAAAATACTCCCCGAACTCTTTGGCGTGTTCCCGACTCCCATTTTGATGCTTTCTTCGTCGTCCCGGATCTTGGGTTGCATCATTCCCCTCCTCTTCAAGAGGATTTGTCCTCAAATCCACGTCGATGCCAGGCTCGAACACCACTCTCACGAACAAGCTCGGAACGACATAATTTTGCAGCTCACACCCTCGATGTAGCGGAAAACTAGGAGATCTTTCTTCAAGGAAGTCATCATGAAATTCCTGAAAATCATAATGAGTAAAAGGGTGTAGAGACAATAAAACGTTAGTGTAGAACTTCGCCTCCTCGCACAACACCACAAACATCGGTTGCCCTTCTTTCTTTGCTTGTTTCACCACGAGTAACTCCAATTGCGGAAGGTCCTCGGATTTCATCAATTCCTTCTCGTTGTCGGACTCCACCGACTCCTCCGCGACGTCGGAATCCACCGAAACCGACGGTGTCGGTTCGTCGTATTCTTCAACGGACTCCACCGAAGTTGAATCTTCCTCGGAATACGCCAAGACCGACTCTTCTTCGGACTCCACCACTGCCTTCGGTTCTGGTTTCTCGCCTTCGTCATCAGTCGCTACTTTCCCAGGCTTCATTGACGCTTGTACCAGCTCCCCTAACTGACGCTCAATATTGCTCAAACACTCGTCCCAACGCTCAGCTCTGGACCTCCTCTCATTACGAAACTCCCGACTAAGATCACGGGCTCGATGATGGCCATTCTGAACTTCTCGGTATCCGCTGCCACCTCTTCGATTCCATGCTTCATCACGATGAGCTCTCTCCTCTAAGGCGGTAAGTCGCTCATTCACCACCTTCATCTCCGACGTAATCATCGTTCCTAACCGTGCAGTCGCCTTCTCCAACACAGGTGCCACAGACTTTCTCCACCCAACACGAACGGCCTCCTCGAGGAACTGAATTTGGGTATGATCCATCCCAGTCAACCTGCAAAAGTGTTAGAAACAAAATAGAGAATTCCTCACCACTCTCGTGTATCACTCAATATGGTAAGTCACTCAATACTCGTTTCTCTCACTTTCTCTCTCTCTCAAGAATCGAACTCTCCCAACTCACCGGTTGAACTCTCCCAAATCACCGGTTGAAGTCAATCCCAATTAAAATCTCAATCCAACAGAATCCACGAATGAAGAATAACTTTAAATTGTTGAACGAACGATGAACAACAATAAAAAGAATAATCGAGCTCAAATTCATTTTTTTTTTTAATAAAAATTACTGTTCATGAACAGTAATTTTCGAAAATAAAATAATAACAAAATTTTTTTTTTTTTAAAAGGAAGAAGAAGAAACAAAAATAACGAAGAAGACACGAAAGAAAGAAAGAAAAAAGACGAAATGAGGTTACGTAAAAATTTTGAACCCGAACCTGGGCTCTGATACCAAATGATACGAACCTCGTCGGGGATAGAAAGATAGAAGAAGAACGAAGAACAGAATGATAGAAAGATACCGGCGGAAGTCCCAAAACCTCTGAATCTGATTCGTGAAATAATCTAAGGACGGAACCCTAGACCCCAACACGTGATCGATGCAGCAACTCGGGGATGAGGAAGACACACGAACGAAGGGTGGATCGCTTCGTTGATTCGTCGGTTGAATTCTTTGGATAATCGGGTAGAATTCGAACCCAAGAGAGATTTTAATAAAACTCACAAAATATATTTTTATTCATCATCAAAATTAAGTTTTCTTGTAACAAGGTCTTAAGAAGCCTTTATATAGGCAAAACGAAACATAAACGTAAAGAAAAAGGAAAGAAAAACAATAAAAACGCTAAAAAACCCTAAAATCCGCCGTTGCTGTCATTTTGTGAAGATGTCGCCCGACGGGATTTCTCTGTCGCCCGACATCCAATTGTCGCCCGACGTTGTCGTAGTGTACATTCTCTGTCGCCCGACATTCCAATGTCGCCCGACATTGTCATAGTGTAAATTCTCTGTCGCCCGACATTTTAACTGAAGTGCGGGATGATCCTCGTGTTGAGCCTCGGGTTCCGCAGAATATGGATTTTTGGCCTATTGTCGGCCGACAGGGATATGGTGTCGGCCGACACCAAGCCAAAATACTCCCCGAACTCTTTGGCGCATTCCCGACTCCCATTTCGATGCTTTCTTCGTCGTCCCGGATCTTGGGTTGCATCAGTTGTCCCCCGGTTCTTTATATATGTAGAGGTCATGCCCGGTTTTTCTAGACATATGCATGTTATTTGTTCGCATGGGGACATGCTCGATTTCTAAGTGTGGGGGGGATTTTCCGAAACCTCGATGAGTTTGAAATGATCGATAATTAAAGTTCTTTCCGGTATAACTAAATTTTTTTTTTAGAAATGGTCGGATATTTCAAAGTTGAATGTTGTGTGAGTGAGTACGTAATTTGGTTGCTTTGACAAATTCGAATTTTTCAAAAGTCGACTTGTGAGTTTTGAGTCTTGTTAGCTTCTTTCTTTGAGCTAACTTCTAAAATCTCGTTGTTTCTTTGAGACTCATGCTTTATTGTTCTTTAACTTGGTGTGTTTGAGGATATGAGATAACTAGAACACGTGTATTTTGGTTTTCAAAACTCTATATCATAACCATCATGATCTTGGAAATGAAAGGATTTAATCGCTTAGGATCAAACATTTTCAAGGAGATTTCATAACCCCGAGCCCGTCGAGGGACACCATAGAAAACCCCTTTGAGACTACATTTAGCCCTTTTGTTCATCGCCCTATATTCCCGATGTTGGAGAGTGTGTAAAGAAAAATGTGTGACAAAAACTCCGTGTTGTGTGATGAGTGCTTCGTGCCTCGAGGTGTTGCTAGTAGCCGCCATAATTTTGATATTTCCATTTCCTATGCGTGCGAATAGCCGCCATGAAAAGAGAGTGAATTGTTGTGTAAACACAAAGAGAGAGCCACCATATACAAAGTGTGAGTACTTGTGTTCTTTGTTCCTTGATAACCCAAAATTTGGGGTAATGTTCATGATATTAAAAGTTGATCTTGAGTGACATTTGTGAAATGAGAGTGAAGATGAGGGTGAGGAGATAAGGAGAAATAAGTTTGGGGCCACAATGGCCAATGACTCCACTATTCCAAATATTATTCGAATCTCCCTTAACCTAGCCCAATTACAACCTTGCATCGATTAGAGATCCCCGATTCTTGAAAAATTAAATTTGATGAGTGGAGTCTTCCTTGTACACGTGCTTATGGTTGTTATCTTTTGCACATTTTGGTTATTACATGAGTTCTCTCCTTGATAATGCTCTTGTGATCTATCCTTTCTTAAATATGCAAGTTCATCTTGATTTGATTCTTTTCGCTTGCATATGACTATTTGGAGTGTTCCCATGCTTCGAGAAGTAAAAGAAATGAGTGCATCATTTGTGAGGAAAAAGTCGGGTTGTTGAAGTAACACAATTGCTTATGAACTTGCTCGATGTGATCTTTGTGGTGTTTGAACTTTTCTCGGTAGTACATGCTTTTGATCGATAGCAGAAATTAACTTCTAGACTCTTTTGTGGAGAACTTGCCTTGTTTTCGTTTTTCTTTGTGTGCTTTTGTTTGCTCGATGACGAACAAAGGTGTAAGTGTGTGGGGGTTGATTGGCTCATTTTTGGTGCGTAGTTCGGATCGTTTATGGTTCATTATGCCTCTCTTTGGTGCTCGATTATCCCGTATTATGAGCTTATGGTATTACTTTGATGAAATAGTATGATTGAGACAAGTTTTGTGGCATGTAGGTGAAACGGCATTAAAATGGAGCTTTGAGATGGAGAGATGGAGAGACGAGGAAGTATGCCGGCGACCAGCACTGCGCGACTTTGGAAGAACTGCATTTCCCGCTTCGTTAACCGTCGGATCAGCCCCAAATTTGGACTGTGTGTTCCTAACTTCAACCGCTACAAGATCAACGGTCAAGATGGAGTTTGGATATTCGAGAAATAAGATATGAATCGACGAATGCACCAGCAAATTCCTTAGGCGAAATTTTGAAGGAATATATTGTTTGACTTTTGTTGACCCTTTTACTAAGGGTATAAATAGTCTTTTGGCTTGTATTTTGTAACTAACACTTTCACAACTTTTCATTCTACAACTTTTCATCTCCCATTTTTAGCTTTCTCCCCAAGCAACATTGTAATTCAATTGTTCTTCATTCAATTCAATCAAAGATTCTAGATCTACTTTTCATACGTTTGGAATTCGACAAAATCTCATTCACAAACGTTGTTCACCTCATCGAGACGGACGTTTCCATCGGATTAGTTTCTTCGTGTGACAAGTTGAAGCTCGGTCCCGATTTTGGAAGCTCTTTTCGATTGCCTCGTTCATCCATCGATTTCTCGATTCCCGTGGTGAGATTTCTATCGTCTTCTCGATTATGGAATATTCGTCTACGGATTTTTATATTGAGTGCTTGATCATGACTAGCTAAACCTTTTGTAAGGGTGTTTGATGAAATTCCTCAATGAATTAGAGTTGATTTCTTAAGTAGCTCGATTTCTATTAATTGGACAATTACACCTCTCGATTTGTGATCTCGTGTCGAACAACTTCGTAGTATATCGCTAGTGGACCATACAGTCGATGTGTAATGTCGAAACTCGAAATACCGGCATGCCGAGTAGAGGACCTCGAGGGGTGAAACTCTCGTGTGTGTCGTGATTGAGTGTAGACGATCATTGGTGAGGGGTAACGTGACAACACCGTGATCTCTAGTTCGATTATTAGTTAATTGGGAGTTTTATAAATCTCGTCAACTCTAGTTCGTTAGGAAGAGTAATCGTAACACCCTTGCTTCCCAAACACCTTTGTTACGACTTGCTCTTAATTACTTACTTTAAATATTCGTTCTTAGTTGATAATCAAACACTCATTGCGACCCCCCTTAGACGTTAATGTTCTACTTTCTTGTTTCGAAATTCGAACTTAGCATATACAAAATGATATTCACGTGCCGATAGCATTGTTCCTCATGAGATCGACTCGGGGGATTTACATACGTAAATCTTTCGGATTTTATAAATTAGTTTTTGAGCAATCAAACTCATTGGTGATGTGAAGAAGTCGAGCCTTATCAACATGATTACGTACGAGGAGACTATTCCAACAGAGGACTTTGAGTTTCAGACCGAAATGGCGAGGAAAACGCTAGAACGGAGGTCAGACGTGAGCCGAGGACGCGCCGCAGAGTCCAGCCAAGAAATTGGCCTGGTGTCGGCCGACACCATATGCCCGTCGGCCGATAGCTTCAGAAAAGGGGCGGAGTTTGCAGATTTTTGGGACTTCGCTCGAAGGACTAATCCCGCGGACGAAGACAAGTGAATGTCGGCCGACAAAGTCCCCAGAATCGTGAAATCGCGGCGGTCGTGAATTTTATTGTTTTCTTTCCTTTTTCTGTGACTTATTAGGTTTGCCTATTTAAGGGCTTTGAACCCCATTATTTTAGAACACAACTTTGATATTCAATATAATTTTCGTGAGTTTAATTCTCTCCCCGTTTTCGTTCTCTTTTCGATTGTGCCAAAAGAGTTCACTTGAGAATCTACGAGACAGTCCAATCTTGTCGTGTGTCGTTCATCGATTTCCGAGTTGCTGCGTCGATCACGTGTTGGGGTTTAGGGTTTCGCTCCTAAATTATTTCACTAATCAGATTCAGAGGTTTGAGATCTTCCGCCCGGTATCCAATTTCGTTATTCCTTATTCCTTTTCGTTCAATCCATCAACGAGGTACGTATCTGTTATCAGAGCCCAGGCTAGGGTTTCAAATTTCTGATTTTGTTACCTCGTTTTTCTTTTCTTTTCGTTCTTCTTCTTCTTCTTGCTGAATCGGATCTCTTTCATCCGTAAGCATAAAAAAAATTATATAAAAATAATATAGACTCCGTTTTTCTCGAATTTTTTTTTATTCTCGTATTCTTGTTGCTGTTAGTATTTTCAGTCATAAAAAAAAAATTGTGTGATTTTCTGAATATTTTGGCTGGATTTTGTTTTGAGAAATGGTCAAATGTGATCAACGTTGACTTTTTTCGTTCGTCCAATACATATGATAAATAGTGTACAAAAATTATGAAAAAAATACTAAAATAAAATTTAATAGTTAAATTTTATTTTAGAAATTTTTTCATAATTTTTGTACAATGTTTATCATATGTATTGAACGAACGAAAAAAGTCAACATTGACTAGCTGTGACCTTTTCTTAGGGTCGGAGGGAGTAATACTTTTGTGAGCAATGTAATTCTTTACATTTTTTTATTAAAAAGTAAAAGATAAAAATTTATTTGTAATATAAAAAATAAAATAGTTGTGATAGAGTTTAAAAAGTAAGCAAATAAAGTAGGGGTAAAATAATATATTAAATTAAAAAAATTTAGAATAATTATTTCTTTTTGAAGTGTATCAATTATTGTAAAACTTTTAAAATGAAAGTGGGGCAACTTTTGGTGAGAGAGAGAGTACTTCTGAATTTTTAGAATACTTTTTTCAACTTACTATATAATTTATTTTAATTAATCAAATCTATCTAGATGGTATTGACAACTACTCCAAATGCAAATTCTATTTGATCAAAATGCACGCAATGCGGAAGTCAATTATTCCGGTGTAAAGTCTGCCCATAAATTCTCGTATACTTAATTGATAATTAATGTACGTACAATATAACTATTATACTCCAAAGTTTCATTTCTGATTTCCACACCAAAGGGCCGAAAAATCCGCCTGACCTATTCGCTTTCGATCGTTAAGTAAATTAAACCAAAACAAGAAAACAAAGACAAATCATTTAGTTTATTTGTTTGTAAAAGTTGTCGAACTTTCTTTTCACTTATGATATAAGTAGAAATTCTGTATAGTCATATAGTTGGCCAAAAAAAAAATATTACTATACAGAGTTTTTCTTATACTGAGTTTTACAAAATAAAAATAATTATTTTCTATAAAAAATAATATAAATATAAAAATAATATACATTACATATTATCTTTCTTTAAGTTCACATAACCAATTTAATTATTTTGACTAATAAAATTTTACCATAAAAATTATGTTTAACATATATATTAAATAAAATACAAATAAATCTAAGAATTATAAATTATTGATTTTGATAAATATTTTAAGTTATTTTAAACATGTTTTTAAACATGTTATTGGTTTTGATAAATAAAAATATTATTAATAAATATTTTATTATATATTAATAATTTATTCCTATATAGAGATATAAATTCTTAAGTCGGGGACTTGAAAATATGACAATTTGTAGTTTATTCTTATTTATAACTAGTCCTAAGTCGGAATTTAAATTTTTTAAACTATAGGGAGTTTATTCCTATATAGAGTATTACTATATAGAGTTTCTATTGTACTCTTTTATTTTGATCAACAACAATATAATACTATATTTCTTATCCTCCCTATCCATACTAGTGTGAAACAAACAACAATTACTTCTTCCGTTCCGTAACCAATGGTTATAGAACTTATGGGTAACAAATATCTTTTATTTTGATCAACAACAATATAATATTATATTTCTTATCCTCCCTATCCATACTAGTGTGAAACAAACAACAATTACTTCTTCCGTTCCGTAACCAATGGTTATGGGTAACAAATAGATACGGGTGATCAGATACAAAAATTAAGAAAATATAATGTTTTTTTTAACTTTTTTACTAAAAAATTGAAACTAAAAATATAATTTTAAATTAATAAAGTAAGTAGTTAAAAAAATACTTCTTCTAACATTGTACCAAAGATATTCATACTATAATTGCTTTAGAACTAACAAGTTTAATTTTGTGTTTCTTATAATAAGTACTCCCTCCATCCTTTTAAAGAGTGAATAAAGAAAATTGCACGTCAAATAAGAAAATAAGATTTTTGTGTGTGTTAATATAAAGTGTTAGTATTATAATTATTGATGTGTAATATTTGAATTGAGAATAGTAAGGATGAACACTTGAATTGAGGACCTCTTGAATTTCGGTGTAAAGTCAAGGATTGTAAGCTCAAAACATTTAAAAATACGTACTACACTACCCAAAACACTGCAGTATTTCTAATATAATTTGAAAATAATATATTACACTACTACAATACTTGTTCGTAAACTAACAATCTAGTTGAAGATTTTTGAACTACAAAATACATTTAAAAATACATACTACACTACCAAAAACACTGCGGTATTTCTAATATAATTTGAAAATATTATATTACACTACTACAATACTTGTTCGTAAACTAGCAGTCTAGTTGAAGATTTTTGAACTACAAAATACACTTCCAGGATCCTACTTAGTGTATCTTCTAGATTCTCTAATTTTATTAAGTAAACTAGATTATATAATCACCCAAACCAATCCTGATATGAATGCTACACTAGTCATTATTGAACAACACAGTCATTTTAAGATCAACTATTTGAACAGGGAAAAAGATAAATAAATGTGTTTACCAAATGTGCTGAGATTCGAAGAGAGAGTTTTCTGGATTCAAGATCATAAACGTAAATATCCTCATCACTGCTTCCAGAGGCAATTTCTCGCCCATCAAATGAAAATTTCTGAGAGAATATTCCGAAAGAATACCCCCCCTGAATCCGGATGAGGGAAATCTAAACCTTCATGGATCTCCTTTACATTCAAAAAAGGTAGAATAGATCATTGTCAATGAAAAGAGTTTTGTATTAAAAATGAATTTATTTGAACTTCATACTGTGATGTTTGCTAGAGAATCTCTTGTGGAGGATCCAACATCGACAATATGGACGATCGGTGACATGCTGGCATAAACCTGCAAAACCACCAGAAGCATAGTTGAAGAGAAATCAATTTCGATAATCACATAAATAATATGATTAATACTAAAGAAGAAGAGAACTTACGAGGTGTCTTTGATAAACATGCTCTGAAAATATTCTTCAATCTACCTACTTTCAATGGCTCAAATTGAATATATATTCCAGATGAAAGTTCTGAGGTTCATATTTATTTCATTTGAACAAGCTACGCAGTAAACGGTGACTGAGGTATATGAACCTTATCGTTCTCATTAGTAAATTTCAGGCACATTGAAACTAATTTTACCAAAATCTTTTGTTCAAACTTCTCTTCTTTAACGACGCACCTACTAAATAAATACGTAATGTCACAAGTTTTGTACATCGCAATTTTATGAAACAAAATCAAGAAATTGGTAAAACTAACAATCCGTAGAAAAATAATTTTATTTGCATGTGAACTCATGTTCTGAATACCAAATCATTGTTTCAAAATACGCAATAAGGAAAGATCATCATACGATTTTTCAATCTAGCTACCAAACTACAAGCTGAAACATCTGGCAAACCACATCGAGAAACACTACTATGACGTAAACACATAATTCCCGAGAAATTTTTCCAAAATTTCATCAGTGATCTAACAATCAATACACTCACATCATAATTTCAACTACTCATTCCATTACTCAATAACATACAGATGAACGAATAAAAACAATGTTTTGATCTAATTACTAAACCAAACTAGCTAGTACACTGCCATAACACAACTTAACGCCGGACAAAAATCTACCACAATCTCGAAAACATGGACCTATGAAATCAAATCTGGAATACTACCATAAACTAGAAACATGCATTTGGGTTTTTCGATATACAGATTTGAAAGCAAAAAAAGCAAGGAAATTGTGTTTAATTATAAGAACCTATGATCTAGAATCGAAATTATTCAATTCCATATAATCGCATAAAATTGAATGTCACTAATTGCACGGGAAAACTATAAAAATCAAGATCGATTGAATCATACCTAAATCAAATAAGTGCGGACCAGATTCGAAGAAGGTAGTGAAATTCCCTCTTGCGGCTTTGCTGAAATCTAAACACGCCCAATGAATGTAGCAGTAATTAGAAAAGCAATTGTGGATTGGAGAAGGGGGACGGGATAATATTACAGTTCACGATCTTGATGCAGATATTTTGAGGTTTAATTAGGAAGATTTTTATCTAAATAAAAAGTGTATAATCCACGCATAATTTAGGTTTATCAAATATATTGAATTGTTTTAAACAAATAAAATGGTTGATTGGGTAAATCTAATTTTCTTATAAATAGTGTAAAAATTAATATTAATGTATAATATAGAGTAAAATAATTATCCTTTTTGAAAATCTCTCAAACATTTATTTAATTAACGAGTTACATTTTTTATTGTGGGTCTTGCGATTTCCAAGAACCATCCATTTGCGAGTTTTTTCCATGCTACCCTAGGTGGATAGTACCCTCAACCATAAATTATTTAACATGTGTATTTATTTAAAAATGATAAATACAACATGTGATGAAGATCAAATGTAACTTACACATGGCCTAATGTATATGGAATAGAGGTATGGCCTTGGGGTGACATAGAATGAACCCCATTTGCGCATGTGGAGTGTCTCTACATTGTACTTTCACTAACACGAATGTGAAGCACTAGCACAGTAGCACTTAATCTTGCATGACACTTAGTTTTTTTTTTTAATTACGTATGGTAGTAATCTTTGTGTTTGATACATGCCTCGACCCTTAGTCGAAACTCGGCCTTTATGGCACGTTTTTTAAAGTGATATTCGAACCCCACTAAAAATACATTAATGTTTTCGCATTTAAAAAACTTCTCATACGAAGTTACCCATCATATATTTTATTTGTACGAGAGTAATATATTCAATTTATTTAAATATTTTCATAATCGTTAGTACAATATTAATGACATATTTTAATGTTAATAACAATGAAAGTTTAATTGAACTTTAAATAACAATGGAATCGATTTGAACTAAAATTAATTTAACTAAAAATAAATTCAAAACAACATGACTTTATTTACACAAAGTTTTATAAAAAAATTACTTCATTTTTTAAGGTAAAAAAAATCATTTTTCCAATTGATTTTTATTTATATTAAGTTATTTTTTAATTTAAAAATATATTTTTATTTTTTATTTATCAATTAAAAAATTCAAATATATTTTTTCATGTGCTCTATTCCATTGCATATTGTAATTATGTAATTAATTATTGGTGTGATGACACTTATTTCAAGAAATATTATAAAATAAAATTAATGAGATTGTCCTTTAAACAAATAAAACACTTGCAAATTGATTATAGAAGGAGAACATTAAATTAAAACTTTGAAAGATATCGAGGAATAATAAATCAATGCCAACTCCACCAAATGTGTTTTACCTTGCGTTGATTCGCACAAACAAACAAAAAAACAAACAAACCCATACTCACCCGCGTTGCAATTTGTGGAAAACAAATGCCATTAAAGTAACCATCGGTTTGAATTGGACTATTATCCCTACTATTATTAGTACCATCGTTACTTTCAAAATTATTGACCCATTTTTTTAAAAAACAAGAAAATCATATTAATTGGTAGTTAGAGCATCTCAATGGTAATTACAAATTCAACGTGGCAACAATTTGTAAATAGATACAACATTAGGTGTTAATGTACAAATTAGAGCATTCCCAATGATAGATACAAATTCTATGTGGCTAAAATTTATACTTAGATATACCATTGGAGAAGGAGGTACAAATTAAGAAAGAGAAAATTGAGTATTTAATATTGGATACTAGGTACAAATTGGATTTGTGTCTTATACTATGGGTCCCACATGCATAAAAAGTGAAAAAATTGTACTTCAAACCATTGGGATGGTGATGTACAAATTGATAGGTATAATTATTTTGTGATGTGTCAACTAAATTGTACCTCAACATGAGGTACCCCATTAGAGATGCTCTTAGAAAGAGATAAAATTGTGTATCAAATATTTGATACTAATTACAAATTAATTTGTATCTTATATTGTGAATCTCATATGAATAAAAGTGAATAATTGTATTTCAAACATTTGTTGAAATACAAATTGATAGGTTTATATATTACTTTCTCGATCCAAAGACACTTGACATACTTTCCTTTTAAGAATGTCCTACAATAGTTGACAAATTTTAAAAAAGAAAATAATTATTCTAACTTTTTTATTTTATTATACAATTTTATTCTAAATTATCTCACTTACTTTTTAAACTTTACTCACAATTACTTTACTTTTCACTTTTTTAAATATATTTGTACTCTTTACTTTTTAATTAAAAAATTAAAAAATAACAATTTTCTTAAACTCCGTATAAAGCAAGCCGAAAGGAATATTATTGATGTGTAAAATAACATGTAAATAAATTGTATAGATAGATAATTAAGTACACCATTTGAGATTCTCTTATAAAAAATTATTATAATTTATTTAATATTTAAATTTTACATATAATTATTTATTTTTCAATTAAAAAAATAATTTTCTTAATTGTGGAGTATGTCTAAAAAATATGTCTATTATTTACGGACAGTATACAGTGGCCCCACCCCAGCTCAGGGAGACCCGGACTCCAAACTCATATTCCAATCCACTTAATTCCACAATTAATAAAAAAACATTAAAAAATAATAATACTAAAAGTCCCACCCCCTAGAACACGAGACACCAGACACGTCATACTGGAAAAGCAATACACCTCACACCAATACCCATTTCCCATTTCCCATCGCATTCCACGGACTATAAATAAATTCCATCACCTCCGTTACCTTCCATCCCCAACCGCATCCTACAATTCAATTTTTTTTTTTTTTATTATTTCCATGGAAGATTTGAAGACGGAGAAAAAGAGAGGCAGAGACGAGTCCGACTCGGCCGATTCTTACTCGGCCGACGTCAAGAGACTCCGGGAGAATCTGCTGGACGGTTCCGACGACGAGGCCGAGCTGTGTGCGGGGATCGAGGACCTGGACTCGTTCATCAAAAGCTTCGAGGAAGAGATTTCCGGAGAGCCGGCGGAGGTCGTCGATCTAACGTCCGATTCCGGCGAGTCTCGGGCAGATCTGGGATACTTATTCGAAGCTACGGACGATGAGCTCGGGATTCCACCGACGACGTCACCGTCTCCGGTTGAGCCGGGAATCGAGTTGGACCGGTTGGGCTCATCCGGCGAGTTTTTGGAGGTTCCGGTGGACGAGTCGTTCGGGTTTGGACTCGGTGATGGTGAATACTTGGGGTTAGATGAGTTGTTTGAATATTCGGGCCCGGGGTTCGGGCCCTGTGATTTTGAGTATAGATATGGAACGTTGCCGGCCCAGTAGAACAGTACTTTTTATGGGTGGTTGTGTCACTTTATTAGCGTTTAGGCAAAGTAAATACTAACCCACTTTATTTTTATATTAGAGCATCCCCAATGGTAGGTACAATTCATATGTGGCATGGAATTGTACCTAGGTATACCATTGGGGATTTAGGTACAATTAGGAAAGAGAATTTGTGAGTATCAAATATTTGATACTAGGTACAAATTGAAAATGTGTGTTATGTGATGGGTCCAACATGCATAAAGAAGAAAAATTATACCTCACACCATTGGGATAGTAAAGTACAATTGATAGGTACAATTATTTTTGTGATGTGTCAACTAATTTGTACCTCAACATGAGGTACACAATTGAAGATGCTCTTATACTGTGCACTGTATATTCTATTTACTAGTAGCATTCCAAAAAGTGAAAATAAAAATTAAAAATTTAAATACTCTTAGACTATGTGCAACAACAGCTGTTGTTAAATTTGACACTTCTCTTTTGCCACGTAGCTTGACACTCTCAATTAACATTCTTTTTTCAGCGACAGCCCCAACAGAATGTTATTCAAAGTGTCAATTATTTTCTCTTTCTTTCATATCACCATATTCTATACCTCACAATATTTTTCATTTCTCTTTATTTATTTTATATATATAATTATGAAATTTAAAATTACTACATAATTAATTTCACTAATTTATTTATAAAACTTAAAAATTAAAATAATTTTAAAAAATTATTTCTTCTGTTTTTAATTTATTTTTTATATATAATTATGAAATTTAAAATTATTACATAATTAGGGCTTGTTTGGTTGCCTAGGAGTAGTTATTTAATGATAAGTTAGATAATATTTTTTTAGTACTGTTTCACCAAGATTATTAATCTCTACCAAGTGGGCAGATATATTCTCTGAAGCAGAACAGTGATTATGAGCGGGCCTGCTTATCTAAAGCAGGCCCATTAACAGAAACCAAACAGCTACATATACAAATAACTTAGTTATCATGCGTTTATCCATGTTACCAAACGACCCCTTAATGGTCTCATGTTTGCATTTTCTCTTTGATTGGAAAAGATATAATTTGGGAAAAAATTATAATTTTGTGAGGGCATCCGTGGAAATGAGTAGTATGAAGATTGAAAGAAGAGAAAAAAAGTGAAACAAGTGCAAAAAATTGTGATTTTTTTTGTGTCCAAATGATACAAACCTACAGTCTATTATAGAGGATAAAAAATGAAAAATATTGATATTTTCATTTTATTTTTATTTTGAATAATTATTTTGTGAAAATGATTTTAAAATGAAAGGAAAATTAAAAAGGGCATGACACATGTCATGTTTTTACTGGACCATGTGATTTTCATTTTCAATTAATTAAATACGTGGGCCAGATGATGGTGTTGATCAAATTTAATCCCGAGATCAATTTTTGATCCGGGCTGAAATTACGTCTTCGACGTAAGATACCAACTTTTCGCGAAGTTGGTGAAAAATGCGTAAAACCTTCGAAGAGTCGAACCACTCAGCGCTCACTCAATACTGAGCGCATAAGATTCAAGCGCCTAGGAGACTCACTCAAATCAGTACTCGGCACCTAAGAGATGTGCAATGAGTTACTTATCTCTGGGCGCCTTGAAGCAACACCCTTTGAGGAAAATGCAAGTTTCTTAGAGAATCACCCTCTCAAAGAAAAGTACTAAAATCACAATCTTGTAATCTTGAGCAGCAAGTAGATAGGAGACAAGAGATATGTAATATGTTTCATTTCATTGCAAATCAAACAAAACTATTACAAGGTAGAGAACGGTAGATAAAATGATCAAAGGATGCAGACCAAGTGACGCAGCCCTCTAGCACTCCAAGGATCCACCGCTTAACACCTAGAGCTAAATCTCATAACTCTAATACACGGCGCTCAGCGAAAACAACTACACGAAAACTCTCTCACGGAATGCGAAACAAGCGACAATCCTAAAACTCCTAAAATACTCTAAGTAAAAACTCAATCTCAAAAGATGGATGCAAGAACTGATTTTCCAAATCGGGAACGAGAGTATTTATAGGAGTGCCGCACGTGAGAACGCCGGAGGAAAGTGAGAACCTCATTGGTTACACGTTCGGCAGACGTCAAACGGAAATTCTTGACGTCACACTTCCAGAACCATCTTCGAATCTTGAATCTTCGAACCTTGGAAACTTCGAATCTTCAAATCTTCGAATCTTGAATCTGAGCGCGCTTCAACGGATGCACTGCTCCAAAGCTCGTCTACGCTTCACCTTCAATCTGACATGAAAATATTTTAAGTGTTGAAGTTTGGGCGTGTCGTCATCTTCATTGCATTTGATGAATGTTGATTTATCGCGACTTCAAACCGGGCGCTTCATCCTTCAAGCGAATGACATGCGCCTGATGCATAGTCAAAGCGCCTCGCGCATGCTTCTTCGAGGGAAAGGGGCTATGTGCCTGATACTTCAAGTAAGAAGCCTCGCGCGTGCAACTTTGAGATTTCGGCAATGCGTCTGATGTATGAGGCAATTCGCCATGCGCATTGTATCTCCAAGAAGCGGGTTATCCGCTTGATGTGTCACGCCATGCGCCCCGCGCATTGCATCCTCAAGGATCGAACAATGCTTGATGTACCCATCCAGTGCTCCTCGCGCATGCTTCTTCAAGTACTCGACCAAGGCGCCTAGCGCCTGGTACCAAGCGCTTCACGCCTTTTCATCCAAGAATCAACAACTTTTGGTTATTTTTGTACAAAATGTCTAAATCCGAAACATAAAATAAAATAAAATTTGGACTAGAACAGTACTACTGATCTTTACAATTCCAGAATAAAATTAAATAAAATAATTAAATAAATTAACCTTCAATCGGGCTTCAAACAGAAACTTGTTGCGGGTAGTCGAGGCGCTTTCGCTATCCGCAAGACTAAAACGCCCCGTGTATGCTACGGTTTTGCGACGTTAGTCCCCAAAGATACAACGACTTTCAATCATCATCTAGTCTGAGGCACACCAGCTAGAAGCTCCGGCGAACGAGAAAGAGAGAGAACCGAGCATATGCAAATGTAAAGTACTAATATTGTCTACACAATATTCTAACACTAGAATGTTTATGAACTTAGAGAGAAGAGATTCTGATGTGGGATATAAGTATGAAATGAATTGTCTATCTCTCTCAACTAAGGCACCTATTTATACTCATTAGGGGGGAGTATCAAAAGACAAAGGCAACTCAAAGGTCTTTAGCAACCCAAAGGTCACACTCATAATGAGGATTAATTTATATATTTTTATTAAATATATAAATAAAATTCTGATGACTTTTCAAGTCTTGGGCCGGAAAACTATTCAAATTCCGTACAACCCATTTAGGCTAGCCCTACAGCTTAAGCCAACTAAAATATTTCAACTAATTTTACTCAGCCCAAAGGCTGATAAACCCAAGCCATAATAACCATACGTGTTATTAATTAACAGGTCCAATATAAATAAAATTTGTACTTATTAGACTTTTATAGGCCCAAGAAAATTCTCGGAGGCCCAAAGTCCAAATCATCATTTCCCAATTGACCAAGAATAATAATTCAAGTCAGTGGGCTTACTCAAATTTGAAACATTTTCTAACTCCTCATATAACATCACACAAGTATTGACTTTCTCAACACATTCAATGTGGGATTGTGACTTTTCACATTCTCAACAATCAATACACATGACCTTTTATAATGGTTTTCACAAACCCATTATCTCCCACATTCCGATGTGGGATGAGACTTAATTATCTCATTCAATAATACCTTTTTCACTTGGCTAATTCATTATTTATTTCTCACTCACCGAAAAATCGGATCTTGACGAAATAAAATACAATAATTATCTACGCAACACCGTAGAAAATTATCAACAAATTAATTCCAACTTGAATTAATATTTAGCCATAAAAAATCAGTCAAATATTGGTCAAACCAAATATTTTATTCAAATTTTTCCAATAATCCCCCACATGAGTGGAAATGAATGCATGCCATCTATGCAGACCTAGTGCTCGATTCTCAAGAGAATTTATTGCTTCAGGAAAGGTAGTTTGCGGCTTTGAACCTCCTGTAGTAAATTATCATCGGATGTACAGGAGGCCTAGTGGACGCGATGCCTTAAACTATTCCCCCACAACGTACAACGAGTCAATGATATTTACACAATAAATCCCCATCAATTTCCCGTTCTTATGTTGTGTCCGTTTTGGCCATGGACTCACTTTGGATTCATAAATGTTTACATTTGAAGCGGCCCTCACTTCACATTTATATAGGTGACCTCCCACAAAAGTATCATGACATACTTCACCTTTCAACGGTTGGGATTCATTAAAAGTCTTCACGAGAACTTAACCTTTTACCACACATCAGGATTTAGCACTTGATTTGCCCTTAGGGATGAGTTCACAAAATATATAAATATATAAATATATTTTTCAAGTGCTCAACTGAATTTTCATAACTTAGTTTTCCCTTTGAACCAAGTTCGTGGGATCTCCATTCATCATGGTAGGGTTACCGTTATGATCCTTCATTAAATTGTGGTTTTCAAACCCAATCCCTTTAGCACATACTAAATTGATCTCTATCAATTCCTTTCGTCAAAGGATCAATCAATTTTATTTTGTTTTTCTTAGATTTCACACACTCTAAGAAAATTACTCCATTGAGATCAATTGTCTAACGGTGTTAATTCTCCGACGAACATGTCGAGATTTACCGTTCTACATAATGCTCTATGCTCTTATTATAGCAACTTGGCTATCACAGTAAGACACAAGCATTTTTCATTACTTTGGTTCTGATATACACCTTAGCCAAACACCCCCACACTTTAAAAATATTAATAAGATGGTTTACGATTTTTTATTTTCCAAAAATCCGTAACACCTCTTATTTTTATTTTATTTTTAGTGGGTAATTATTCAATATGTGGTTAGCTTATCAAAACAGCTTTCCCCCACATGTTCTGAAATAACTCATAATTAATCAACACGATGTTCATCAACTCTTCAAGAGTTTTAATAATAATAAAATTAATTATTATTATTTTATTTTATTTTTCGTTCAACCACACCATTCAATTGTGGTGAATACGAAGCGTCGTTTGAAAAAATTATCTCATTTTCAGAAAAATTAATTTCTCAAATGCAACATCCATTTGGAAATACTCACTGATCGACATGTCTTCTTCGGCTATGTATACATCAATTGGTATTCTTGGAATTAAAAAATATCACGATCTTAGTCACGATCATTTAATAATTCAAGAACATACCGACGATGAACATTTTAGTTCCAACGTCCTCAATCTTATATTTCTTCTCTTTAGCAACCCAAAGTGCTTTAGACGAAGTCATACTCTATACACATCGTATAGTTCAATATTCAATCCGTTTAGGACAATATTCCGGCAAAGGTAAAACCTTGCTCTTATGCTTCAAACGTTAAACGTTTCTCAGCATATATCTCATTCTCGTAGATGACCAAAGGTCCATCTTTGAGATACCTTACCGGACTCATCGGTCCCGAAGGTAGACATTTAGTAAGAGTTTTTTTATTTTAGTCTTGCGTTGTTGGTTATTTTTGTACAAAATGTCTAAATCCGAAACATAAAATAAAATAAAATCTGGACTAGAACAGTACTACTGATCTTTACAATTTCAGAATAAAATTAAATAAAATAAATAAATAAATTAACCTTCAATCGGGCTTCGAACAGAAACTTGTTGCGGGTAGTCGAGGCGCTTTCGCTATCCGCAAGACTAAAACGCCCCGTGTATGCTACGGTTTTGCGACGTTAGTCCCCAAAGATACAACGACTTTCAATCATCTTCTAGTTTGAGGCACACCAGCTAGAAGCTCCGGCGAACGAGAAAGAGAGAGAATCGAGCATATGCAAATGCAAGGTACTAATATTGTCTACACAATATTCTAACACTAGAATGTTTATGAACTTAGAGAGAAGAGATTCTGATGTGGGATATAAGTATGAAATGAATTGTCTATCTCTCTCAACTAAGGCACCTATTTATACTCATTAGGGGGGAGTATCAAAAGACAAAGGCAACTCAAAGGTCTTTAGCAACCCAAAGGTCACACTCATAATGAGGATTAATTTATATATTTTTATTAAATATATAAATAAAATTCTGATGACTTTTCAAGTCTTGAGACGGAAAACTATTCAAATTCCGTACAATCCATTTAGGCTAGCCCAACAGCTTAAGCCAACTAAAATATTTCAACTAATTTTACTCAGCCCAAAGGCTGATAAACCCAAGCCATAATAACCATACGTGTTATTAATTAACAGGCCCAATACAAATAAAATTTGTACTTATTAGACTTTTATAGGCCCAAGAAAATTCTCGGAGGCCCAAAGTCCAAATCATCATTTCCCAATTGACCAAGAATAATAATTCAAGTCAGTGGGCTTACTCAAAGTTGAAACATTTTATAACTCCTCATATAACATCACACAAGTATTGATTTTCTCAACACATTCAATGTGGGATTGTGACTTTTCACATTCTCAACAATCAATACACATGACCTTTTATAATGGTTTTCACAAACCCATTATCTCCCACATTCCGATGTGGGATGAGACTTAATTATCTCATTCAATAATACCTTTTTCACTTGGCTAATTCATTATTTATTTCTCACTCACCGAAAAATCGGATCTTGACGAAATAAAATACAATAATTATCTACGCAACACCGTAGAAAATTATCAACAAATTAATTCCAACTTGAATTAATATTTAGCCATAAAAAATCAGTCAAATATTGGTCAAACCAAATATTTTATTCCAATTTTTCCAACAACAACTTCAATCTTCAACTCCTTAGAGATGTAATCCTTCGAGCTTTAATCCTGTAAAACATCACAAGGAGAGAAATACAAAGTTGTAGCCAAAACAACATTTACAATCTCCCCTTTTTGGCACAACTCGTAAAAGAGTTAACATATGTAAAACTCCCCCTCAAACAAACAATCATAAACAAATATTCTCAGTAAGAACTTAGAAAAAATAAACATAGATAATACGATAGCATAGAATTCAGAGTTATGAAAAACTCAAAGTCACACGCCTCAGGCGCCAAAATAAAACATGCAAGATAGTAAGAGTTTGATGCATGCAAAACACAATCCAAAACAGTAAATAGTTCAAGGAGTCAAACACCAGAGTAATCTAAAGGGAAGAATCAGAGTATTCAATGGGAGAATTGACTTCGACGTCAATATTCATCTTCTTGGCTTCTCCCGCATGTATCTCATCTTCTTCATTCTCTTCATTCTCAACATTTTCTTCTTCTTCAATAACTTCATCTTCAGAGGCATCATCTTCAATGCCATCATCCTAATTGTCTTCATCATCATCACCTTCATCATCAGAAATCTCAACTGCAATCCCTTTCCCCTTGACATCTTTAGTACCTGCAAGTTCAGAGATAGTAGTAGGCGACTTGGCTTTCAGCTCGTCAGTTACAATCTTCAGATCTTTAGGACCCGACACCTGCATCTCAAAAAGGTTAGAAATTTCCATCTTCGAATCTTTCTCCTCCTTCACTTCAACTCCAAACTTCCTCGTGATCTCACTCATCACATCCTTCATAAGTTGATACATGAAAGTACCATGAAGGGAATCCGAGGCTCCGATTCCTCCCCCTTGGCGGGCAGCCTGATGATATCTCATGAGAATAGCATGATGGTTATTCTCTGAGAAAATCAACTCATTAGTTGTTTGAATATTGGCAGCTCGTTTGATCATCAGGTCGTTTGACGCATCGACCAATTCTTCAAGAATGCTGGACGTCACAACCAAATAGGAGCCAGACATTTGTTCCTTTGAGAACGTGAGAGCGTCAGGCGCCTTGGATGGAGAGGAGTGAGGCGCCTTATTTGAAGTATCCAGAGAGGAGGCGCGTAGGCGCTTAGCAGCAGAGGCGCTAGACGCCTTGAAAGATTTACGCTTCGAGGCAGGTTTCCGGGGAGAAGGAGGAGGAGTCACAGGTTCAGGTACATCAGTTGGATTAACAAAACCTTTCCATGGAACATCCACCCGCTTATTATCAGTATCCAAGTACGATTTTGCAATGGCAATAGTTGACGATTTCTTGAGTGGAAGATCTGGCGAGTCATCCAACATGTTATATGCAAACTCTTGACGACCTAACATAGAGCATATGAGGCAAGGAAAAGGTAAGAAAATATCCTTAGAGATTTTTGAATTCTTAAGTTTCGCTATCTCAGCCATGGCCATGAACGTCATCATGCCAAGATCAAACTGTTGGCCAGTGCCAACCCGATACATGACATGCATAAGAAGAGGAGTTAAAGTCTTGAGGCTGTTGTGTGGTACTCAATTCGAGGAGGCAATGCGGAAGATCATAGTATAGAAGGTAGATAGATCAGCTAACTCAGGTAATTTTGTTTTTCTCTTGCCACCCGTCACAAATGTACCAATCTTAAGTTCCTGTGCCACTTCCTCGGGAGATGGCTTGACCCACTTGTGTGTTGCGCATTTCATCACCATAGCGCCCAAAATGTTCGTTGATATGTTTCGGCTGAAATTTATATACTTTACCTCGAAAGACAAATCTGCCAAACAACTTACTTCGAGGATTTATGAAGTCCTCATCGAGAGCGGCACAGAACGCGTGCACAACATAGGGAGAGTATTGATAACGCGCATGAGCAGCTTGATAGAGCCGCATTTCATCAAATGCATCAGAGATCTGGAACTCCTCAAACTGGTCCTTTCCAAATGTTTTATCAGGATGGATTGTCATGATCTTCATACGTTCCATTCGACTCTTAAATTTTTCTTTGTAAAAATCAGAGGAGTAGGCAGGTGGAATATCATCAATGTTTTTTGCATATTGAACCACTATTTTCGGCACCTTTGACTTATCCGTTTTTGCCGTCGATGAGCCTCTAGTAGACGAAGGTAAGGAGAGTTTTGCTTTTTCAGAAACTGGAATATGAGGCGCCTCGATAGCAGGCGCCTCGTGCACAGACTTCTTAGAACTTGGCGCCTCTGAAGCCGATGCTTTCGAAGTAGGCGCCTCGATAGCAGGCGCCACAAGGTCAGACTCCTTGGAAACAATATTCTCAGATTCGAGAGACACAGGTTCAACAAGTTATTCCTCAATTTGAGATAGTGACGCCTTGGAAGGTATGAGTCCAGCATCAATTTTTTGTTGAAGTGTCTTGGGAGGAGATTGAGTACCTGACTTGTGTTTTTTGGTATTGATTCTGATTTTAAGAGGATTCGATCCTCCTGATTTCAAGGAGCTAGAGGATTTCTTTGACGACGTCGAGAGGGCGCCATCTTTTGATTCGGTAACAGCCATGAGTGAAGGCGTGGGAGAAGGGCCAACAAACATCAACGCGCGATGCGCCTTCAACTCCTCATACGCTTGCGCTTTCAAGTCCTTCGGCGCCTCCTTGAATTGTTGAATCAAATACTTAAGCATCTCCTTATTAGCTTCATCCACGACATCAGTCATCCTGTTTCAAGGATTGACAATATTCGATCAGTAAGTATGAAATTCGAAAACATAAAACATGAATTCAGACAACATAATCAAGAAAAGAAATCAAACTTAGAATTTTGTTGAAGAAAAAAGTATGAGTGTTCTTGAGTGTTCTTCAAAATTCAGAGAGAAAAACGAGAGATGAATTCGTAGAAAAAAAAAATAATGAAGGTGAAGTGAGGCCTATTTATAGGTTTCAAACCCTAGAAGCCCAAATGTAACAATTTGTACGGGCTTTTCACAAATCAGCCCACACAATAAAAATGAGGCCCAACAAAATTTGAATACGTAACCGCCAATGCGAGGATATCGGAATCGACGCAAAGATCGCAAGAGACGCGCTGAGAGATATCTGATGATCGTTAGGCGCCTGGATTTTTGTGATGCAGCAGGCGCCTGAGGTTTGGGGAATAAGAGGCGCCTCAGAATTTGATGTGGCTAAAAATTCAGACGCCGAGTGCTCTCCTGGAAACATCAAGCGCCTAGTGAATGTGAGACGTCTGGACGGCATTTAGGCGTTAAGGATTGGAGACGCCAAGGAATTTAGGCGCCTAGAGAATGAGGCGCTAACTCAATTGCGTGAAGAAAAACGCTGAGAAGAAATATGTACAGGGATTGCATTAGACGCCCAGGAGAGTGGAGAGTATTTGGCGCTTGAGTATGTCACACGCCTAGATTTCGTTAGGCGCCAGGCAACTTGATGTTTGACAATCCGAAGAGTAAAGTCCCCGAGGTGCTGAATATGAATCTGCAAGGGAACAATATCAAAACAGCACATCCCGAGTTAGCATTCAAACGTTCAACACGAATCAAAAACATTCAACGACATTTTAGTGGAGATTCAAGCGGTGATACGATGCAGTGAAGAGCAAATATTTTCCCAAAAAAAATCCCACTTTTCATCGTTTTCCCAAAACAAAGAATTTTCACACAAGGTGATGAGGACTTTGAGGTATAAGTAAAAATCTCTCATATTAAAAACCGGTGAAACGGACCGAAGTATATTGATAGACATTTAACTTGTCCTTCGTCACAATCACAAGAATACAGTCGTGTTTCGTCGAAACATATTTGATGAGTTTGTACCGCACAAGAGATTTTAATTCGTAAGTATTGAGTGAACAAGCAAGGCAACTCCCAAATATCCAAGGCTTTGACTGCAGTCAGAGAGGAGCAAGGGGAACTTGCGTCCTCTAGACGAGTTTTAAGCTTAGAGAGTGAAATGCAACATATACTCTTTAAATCAGTCAGAGGGGAGCAAGGGGAACTTGCGTCCTCCAGAAGTGTATTAGAGGGAGTATCTTAAGAATCCTGACTTCGAAGAGGGGGGCAAGGGGAACTTGCGTCCTCCCGAAGTAAACTAGCGTCCATGTGTTACCTTTAGAAGAGGGGAGCCGGGGGAACCGGCGTCCTCCGTTACTTGGCATTATGGATCTATGCACATGATAGGAATGGGGAGATAGAGCCAAGTTCACATTTTAAACACTCAGAGGAATGAATACTCTTGGATCCGAAGATTTAAGCAGCCTCGAATGTATGTTCAACTGATTAGACTAATCCACGACGACTCAGAGTGCATATTCAGAAGTAAAGAAAATAATCTTTCAGACTTCAAAAATTTTCGTGATTCCTTAGAAGGAACACATGCAGAGAGAATTTCTTAGAGTTTTGAATCTCTCAAAGTCAAGAGGTTTGGTAAAGATGTCAGCAAGCTGTTTTTCCGTTGAAATATGTTGTAGACTGACTATATCACGATCAACCAAATCTCTAATGAAATGATTTCGAATGTCGATGTGTTTAGTTCTTGAATGCTGAACAGGATTTTCGCTGATCTTGATAACACTTTGATTATCACAATACAACACCAAGGGAGCACTCTCGACGAGATAGTCATCTAACATTTGCTTGAGCCACAAAAATTGAGTGCAACAACTCTCGGCAGCGACATACTCAGATTTCGCCGTTGATAGTGCGATACAATTTTGTTTGCGGCTATGCCAAGAAACAATATTATTGCCAAGAAAGCAACAACATCCGGAAGTACTCTTTCTCTCATCCGTGTCACTTGCCCAATCCGCATCGGAGTAACCGACAAGATTTGAAGAGGTGTCGCCTGTATACCAGATTCCTAAGTTAGAGGTCCCAGAAATATATCGAAGAATTCGCTTGACAGCTCGAAGATGATCTTCCTTGGGATCCGCTTGGTACCTAGCGCACATGCAAACACTAAACATTATGTCAGGACGAGTAGCAGTTAGATAGAGTAAGCTTCCAATCATGGAACGGTAAAGAGTTTGATCAACGCTTCGGCTTGTAGTTGATTTAGATAGGCGTTCAGTGTTTGCCATAGGAGTCTTGGCAGGCTTAGCATGATGCATCTCAAATTTCTCGACCATATTTTTCGCATATTTGCTTTGAGATACGAAGATCCCATTCGGCCGTTGAGAGATCTGAAGACCCAAAAACTGATGTAGCTCTCCTTCAAGACTCATCTGAAATGTGGAAGACATTGAGTCCGTGAAAGCTTTCACCAACTTGGGGCACGTAGCACCAAAGATAATGTCATCAACGTAAATCTGGGCAACTATCATATGCTTGCCAACACGCTTGATAAAGAGAGTTTTATCCACTGAGCCAAGTTCAAAACAAAATTTCAGAAGGTAGTCCGTTAGACACCCATACCAAGCTCGAGGGGCTTGCTTCAACCCATGTAAAGCTTTGTGAAGCTTATAAACGTGATTCGGCTTCTTAGGATCCTCGAATCCTTTAGGTTGGGCGACATAAACTTCTTCTTCCAATACTCCATTCAGGAAAGCAGCCTTGACATCCATTTGACGAAGTTTGATGCCTAGATGGCATGCGATCGCAATCAAGAGTCTTATGGATTCAATCCTAGCTACTGGAGCAAAAGTCTCATCAAAATCAATGCCTTCGACTTGGGCATATCCTTGAGCAACAAGTCGAGCTTTGTTTCTCACAACTTGATTATATTCATCAGTCTTGTTTTTGAAAATCCATTTAGTTCCAACAACATTTATGTTTGAAGTTCGGGGAACCAAGGACCACACATTATTTCTTGTGAATTCATTCAACTCCTCCTGCATAGCCATGATCCAAAAATCATCTTTCATAGCTTCCTTGTAGTTTTTAGACTCATTCTCAGAGAGGAAGCAAGAAATGCCAATTTCATTACAAGTAGCAGAGGCGCATATATTGTAGAGCTCATCGTGAGGAGTTGTCTTTTTCTTGGAGCGAGTCGTGCGCTCGTTCAAAATTCCAATCATTTGAGCTGGAGGATGTCGTTTTTGAATATACCCAGGAGCTTCGCGCGGAGCATCAACTGGATTCTCAATGTTTGCATTTTCTTCATCATCCGAGGAAGAGTCTCCATTTTGGTTACTTGTTTCCCCAGCTTCACGATGAGTGTTAGGAGATGAAATCTCAGGATCCTCATTCTGAAGGGAAGTTGGGAGGGTATGATATTCTAGTATTCCCTCCTTTACCCAATCTTCCTCTTCCTTCTTCCCAAGATAGTCTTGCTCATCAAAGTTGATATTAACGGTTTCCATAACTTTCTTAGTCACGAGATTGTAAGCTCTATAGGCATGACTATTTTGGCTATATCCAACAAAAATACCACGATCAGCTTTAGCCTCAAATTTCTTTAAAGGATCTCGATCCTTCAGGATATAGCACGTACACCCAAAAACACGAAAGTGTTCAACAGATGGCTTCTTTCCATTCACAAGTTCATAAGCGGTTGCCGTTGTGCCAGATCGAATGCTTATTCGATTTAGAATATATCCAGCAGTGGAGACGGCTTCCGCCCAAAAAGTTCGTGCAAGATTTTTAGAGTTAAGCATAACACGAGCCATTTCTTGGAGCGTACGATTCTTTCTTTCTCCAACCCCATTTTGTTGAGGTGTTTTGGGGGCTGAGTATTCATGATGGATTCCTTTGAGAAAACAAAATTCGTTGAAGCTAGAGTTTTCAAATTCGGTGCCATGATCACTTCTGATCCTCTTCACTTTTGCTTCATGATTTGTGCAAATCCATTTTCACAATGCCTTTGAAGGCATTGAACGTTTCATCCTTGGTAGCCAAGAATCTTGTCCAAGTATAACGAGAGTAGTCATCAACAACTACAAGGACATATTCCTTCTTAGCAATACTCTTAACTTCCATTGGTCCCATGAGATCCATGTGAAGAAGTTCAAATGGAGCTGATGTGCTCATTAAGGTAGGAAGTGGTGGATGAGGTGTTCTTGTAAGTTTTCCTTTCTGGCAATCTCCACACACACGTATCTCAATTTTGGGGAGTTGAGAGATTCCTCGAACTATCTCCCCCTTGACAAGTTTACTCAAATTCCGAGAGCTCGTGTGGCCTAGGCGTTGATGCCATAGATCAACTTCATCAGGAACAGTCACCAAGAAGCAGCTATACTCAGTTGTGTAACAGTTATTTTTAGCTCGTGGACCTTCCATGATGCATTTTCCTTGTCCATCAAACACCTTGCATGATCCTTTATCAAAACTCACATTCAGCCCTTCATCACATAATTGACTGATTAAGATAAGGTTAGCAACAAGTCCCTTGACATGGACGACATTTTTTATCGGAGGTAAACCTTTGATATGTAGAGTTCCTTTCCCCTTGACGACACCCTTTGCTCCCCCTCCAAACACCACGGGGACGCCTGTCATAGGTTCGTATTCTTTCAAGAATTTCTTCGTTCCAGTCATGTGTCGGGAACATCCATTATCAAAATACCAAATACCTTTGGAGCCTTTCTCGGAGGCATTCAAGGCAACATTGCAGAAAATAAGTTCTCTAGGTTTCCAACCATTTGTAAGAGTGGAGTTGAGTTTGGCTTCACTCCTTTGTTTTGACACCCACTTCTTCTTGATATCAAATTTCTGAGAATATCTCAAACTCATTAATCTATCATTATTCTGATCTTTCAGAGGTGGAGTGGTTTTCTCTGTGAATTTTTCTCTAAGAATTTTCCTCTAAGAATTTTGTGTTGAGAATTTTTCTCTGAGAATTCGAGGAGAACTTTCATTCTTGACTTTCTTAGCTGATCCATTCTTGTTTTTCTCAGTCACCAATCCATGACTCAAATCATTTTTCAGTTTGTAGCAAAAAGGTCTAATGTGTCCAGGTTTATTGCAATAGTGACAAACATATTTCCTTTCTCTTCGAGATCCTTGCCTGATAGGAGCTTCAATTCTGACAGATTTTGGATGAAAAATATTTTCACCAGATTTCGAGAATTTGGTTTTGCTCAGCTTTTTCATGAGATTCACTTCATACGGTAAGATCCCTCGAGGATGTTTCACAATAGATTTGGGAAATTGATAAGTCTCTGATTTAGAGCAATTAACTGTAGGAGACGTCACAACCTTTTTCCCTTCCGCAATCTCCTCTCTCTTAGACAATTCAGACTCACTCAAGATTTTTTCCTCAGCAACCTCTTGAGGATTATCAGACGCTTTGATGAACTTTACTTCCTTCTTCTCAGGAGTGGCATATATAGATTCAAACACCTTTTGAAAACCAAGACCATAACGGTTTGGGTTCATGTAGGAGGCGGCGTTGTCAAACACCGAGGAGTTTGTATTCATCTTTTTCAAAATTTCATCAGTCATGTGAAATTTCTCTTTGAGAACGTAACATTCTTTGTCACTCATTGCAAGATCAGTTTGAGTTTTTATCAACGAAGATTTCAACTCATCATTTTCAGTGTCTGAGTTCTTGAAGAGAGTTTGGAGTTTCTTAACTTCAGCTATTTCCCTTTTCAAAGAGACTTTAAGTTTCGAGTTTTCAGAACTCGTTTTCTCGAAGGCTTCTCTTAGCTCAACCACTTCCTTGAAATACTTGTGTTTTTCTTCGAATAGATCATCAAATTTGACTCTTAGAATTTTCAAAGAATTCTTCAACTTCAGATTTTCAGAGTGTGACTCCTCAAGAATATTACTCAGCTTGACAGCTTCTTCGGAGAATTTTCGTTTTTCCTCAGAAAATTCCTTGACAGATTCTTCCAAGAATTTTAGAGACACGCTGAGTGCTCCGTTCTCAATGATTTATGCTTCATGTAATTTTTGGAGTTTCAAGAGATCTTCATTTAAGACATGCATTTCAGCCGACTCCAATTCAGTTCGAAGCACATTTGGAGTGCTCTCATTCTCTTGAAATTCATCTTCAGAATCAGATTCGCAATCTGAGAAGATGCCATCATCAACAGCTTTTCTATTATTTGAAGCCATAACGAAAATATTTTCAGCAGTAGCTGTGTCCTTCAGAAAATCATCTAATTCAAAATCCTCATCAAAAGTGACAACAAGAGCATTGTCCTCATTTTCTTCCGAGCTTTCATCATCAGATTCATCATTCTCGGAGATCACATTTTCATCATCGATCACCACATAGCTAACTGGTAGCTTCTTTTTGCGATGTAAATTTGGACATTCATTTTTTATGTGTCCAAAACCTTTGCACTCAAAGCATTGCATTTTAGAGACATCATTGTCGTTAGAGGAGTACGGTGATAGTTTAGTACTCTTAAATTTGCTTCCAGAGAATGAGGCTTGATTTTTGTTTGGAGTATTCTAAAAAGAGTTAGAGCTTTTCTGAAATTTTCGAAAATTTCGAGCACAGTTCTTTCTCTTGAAATCTCGTTTCACAAAATAAGTGACTATGTCAGTCAACACAGCAAGTTTATCAGGATTGTTGGAATTCATCAATCTCTCAATATCCTCTGCCTCCTCATCATCAGACTCATTCAATTCGGCGGAGAAACTACTTTCAGATTTTTCGGCTTGAGAATTCGATTTCTTAGCCCTCGTACTCCTTGAGCTCTTCCCTTTCTCAGAGATTTTAAGTGCGGTCATTGGCTCATAGACAAGAGACATATCAGGGTTACTTCGCACCTTTAGAGCCAAGTCATAGTTTCTTAAATCTGCCACTAAGTCGGCATAGTCCCAATTTTGATTGTTTTCATCACGTGCTTCAAGCGTTAGCACTTTGCTTTCGAATCGGGAACTAAGACTATGAAGTGTTTTCTCATACACCATGATAGCTGGAAGAAATTCTCCATGTTCATACAACTCGTTGACATATCTCATGATTTTGTCCAAATACTCATTTATGTCGTCATCTTCTCTCATACGGAGTTGATGGAATTGAGCAGTGATAGTTCGAATCTTGGAGCATTTAACGGCATGGCTTCCCTCACATGTTCTCTAAAGAGTTTCCCATGCATCTTTAGCCGAAGTGCAATTCTTAACCAGCTGGTACATGCTAAGTTCCAGCCATTCGCAAATGAGGAGAAGAGCCTTGCTATTAGCAGTAGATAGGTCATGTTCTTCTCTTGTCCATCTACGCTCAGGTTTAGGAATTCTTAATCCATCAGCATCTTCGGTATATGGACGCTCCCATCCTTCCAATACCGCCATCCATGCACGAGAGTCATGACCTTTGATTCTAGCCGAGACTTTGGCCTTCAAGTTGGAATAATTCTGATGAGTAAGCATTATCGGTTTTTGAACAAACATTTAAGACTCCATTGCAGCGGAAGATATGAAGTCAAGTAACGGATCACGTCGTATACGTATGACGTCCCGCTCTGATACCAATTGAAATTACGTCGTCGACGTAAGATACCAACTTTTCGCGAAGTTGATGAAAAAGGCGTAAAACCTTCGAAGAGTCGAACCACTCAGCGCTCACTCAATACTGAGCGCCTAAGATTCAAGCGCCTAGGAGAGGCGCTCAAATCAGTACTCGGGGCCTAAGAAATGTGCACTGAGTTACTTGTCTCTGGGCGCCTTGAAGCAACACCCTTTGAGGAAAATGCAAGTCTCTTAGAGAATCATCCTCTCAAAGAAAAGTACTAAAATCACAATCTTGTAATCTTGAGCAGCAAGTAGATAGGAGACAAGAGATATGTAATATGTTTCATTTCATTGCAAATCAAACAAAACTATTACAAGGTAGAGAACGGTAGATAAAATGAAAAATGATGCAGACCAAGTGACGCAGCACTCTAGCACTCCAAGGATCCACCGCTTAGCACCTAGAGCTAAATCTCATAACTCTAATACACGGCGCTCATCGAAAACAACTACACGAAAACTCTCTCACGGAATGCGCAACAAGCGACAATCCTAAAACTCCTAAAATACTCTAAGTAAAAACTCAATCTCAAAAGATGGATGCAAGAACTGATTTTCCAAATCGGGAACGAGAGTATTTATAGGAGTGCCGCACGTGAGAACGCCGGAGGAAAGTGATCCTCATTGGTTACACGTTCGGCAGACGTCAAACGGAAATTCTTGACGTCACACTTCCAGAACCATCTTCGAATCTTGAATCTTCGAACCTTGGAAACTTCGAATCTTCAAATCTTTGAATCTTGAATCTGGGCGCGCTTCAATGGATGCACAGCTCCAAAGCTCGTCTACGCTTCACCTTCAATCTGACATGAAAATATTTCAAGTGTTGAAGTTTGGGCGTGTCGTCATCTTCATTGCATTTGATGAATGTTGATTTATCGCGACTTCAAACCGGGCGCTTCATCCTTCAAGCGAATGACATGCGCCTGATGCATAGTCAAAGCGCCTCGCGCATGCTTCTTCGAGAGAAAGGGGCTGTGCGCCTGATACTTCAAGTAAGAAGCCTCGCGCGTGTAACTTTGAGATTTCGGCAATGCGCCTGATGTATGAGGCAATTCGCCATGCGCATTGCATCTCCAAGAAGCGGGTTATCCGCTTGATGTGTCACGCCATGCGCCCCACGCATTGCATCCTCAAGGATCGGACAATGCTTGATGTACCCATCCAGTGCTCCTCGCGCATGCTTCTTCAAGTACTCGACCAAGGCGCCTAGCGCCTGGTACCAAGCGCTTCACGCCTTTTCATCTAAGAATCAACAGCTTCAATCTTCAACTCCTTAGAGATGTAATCCTTTGAGCTTTAATCCAGTAAAACATCACAAGGAGAGAAATACAAAGTTGTAGCCAAAACAACATTTACACGGGCCCACAAGAGTGTCAAGTTTGACACCACTTGACACTTCTGCTGGAGCACTTGGCACAAGTTTGACACCTTATTTGATCCGTTGTTGGGGATAGTCTTACGCTCTTATGTTCTTACTCTCTTTCTTTGGCACCAATAGAGTTTATTTCATACTACCGTAACGGGGTAGTTCCCTAATCTATGCATATAGTGTCATATAGTGCTAAATGAAAATGTTTAAATGTTAATAATATAACGGGGTAGTACCCTAATCCATGCATATATTGTCATATAGTGCTAAATGAAAATGTTAAAATGTTAAAAATAAAAGATTTGGTTGAAAACAAAAGTAACATACACATGTCTAAATATCTATGGACTTAGTATAATACCCTTAAGTTAGCATAGAATGAACCTTCATATTTTTTTGTAATGGGAGAATCTTTAAAATAAACCTTTTTTGTTTTAGTAAAACAACCTTCATGTTTTTTTTTAATGGGAGAAATTTTAAAATAGACCTCTTTTGTTTTAGTAAACTCTTTTCTATGCTACCTTTTAAAAATATATCATTTTTACTCTAAAAAGAAATAAATTACCAAAAATACCCTTAAAATATATTTCATGATAAATCATACTACATGTAATCTATTACATATGGAGTTTTGACTACTCGGTCTTCTTCCCCAAAATTAGAAATGAGGAACCCTAATTCTTAGTTTTACAGTAACAATAACAATTTAAAATCATACAACCAAAATTGATTCAAAGACATATAACCAAGTGTATAAATCGATCCCCAAATTAATCTTATACAAAATCAAGATAAGTTATCACAAGAAATCAAAAAATTAAATTCAAAATTTTGTCAAAAAAATATCATTGATCGTTAACTCTATTCCCTTCGCCACCGTTGTCGCCGACCATGTTCCTGCCTCCGTCGCCCCTGCTCGGTTCCGTTCATTCACCATCAAACTGAAAATTCTCTCGCCATCAAGGTCATGGTCTAAATCTCTGAGCCTTGTTCCTCCCTCTACCGCCGCTTACTACGACCATGTTTTCTCCCCGCTTGCTCGCTTCTTCCGCCATCGAACGGGATCTGTTTATATAGGCGAGAGAAAAGATTTATTGGATGAGGCAAACGAGAGTTTTGAATTTTATTTTAATGATTTTCAAATTATTCTTTATTGTTCTTCTACAACAGAGAGAATGAGGGATATATCAATTTTTTAATATACAAAAGAATTTTATGACATATCATTTGACAAATTACACAAAATTTGTACATACGAATTTGTAAAGCTTTTCAATATTTGTGAGTTGAAATATTCACTTTTATGCATGTGATACTCACACAATAAGACACATTAGAGCAAATGCAAAATAATTCCCTTCATAAATACATAGGTTTTTTTTAACATTATCCGTAAAAATATGAGTTTAATTTTTATAAACTTTGAATATAAAATGTCCAAATTACCCTTCATTTTTTTAGAAACAAACAAAAAAAATCAATCCTCACCCCAAACTCATTTCTTCCTCTTCTTTTTCTCTTTTTCAACCCCTCCCCTCGCCTAACCGGGCACAGTGAGAAACGAAGAGAAAGAAATTCGGCCACCGAAATTCTGGCGAAACACAATGTCAGACAATGTACATCAAGACGATCGAACAACTCGCGCCGATCCAATCTCCGATTAGTGTGGTCGAAAACCTTAACTTTTAATTTCGAAAATGTTTTTTTGTTAATGTGTTGATTTCATGTGGTATTTGATATGGTTCTCGTTTTTTATTATTGACTTGTAGTTGATTTAGAAGTAGAATTGTTTGTTAAATTTCTGAAAACTCATTTTTTTCGAATGTTCTTGACTACTCGTAGGCGTACTCGGTATGGAGTACGCCTCCTACCGAGTACTCCCACTACTCAGTAGACCAAGTAGTGACCGAGTAAATCTCGATTACTTGGTCATTCGAACTCTCAGTCATTACCAAGTTCGAGTGACCGAGCTTTACTCAGTCACTCGTTCGGTCGATTTCTCGGTCACGCAAACGAGTGCTACTCGGTCACTTGGTTGGAGTGTTACTCGAGTACATAACATATATATAATTTTTTTTTATTAAATGGAATGTATATTTATATTATTTAATTTAATATATGCAGGATGGCTTCGATTTGAGGAGACCGCAATTCATACACACGTCTAAGAATTTGAATTTGTACGATCGGCACGAAGCATTAAAGGACATCAAAAAAGTGTTGAAAGTCATTTTTTTATACCTCCACTCGAGCATTAATTTATCATTGGGGCAAGATTATTTGCTTTCGAGCACATGAGTATGCTCTCGTGACCGAACTTTTGTTTGAGCATCACTCCTTTGATCCTTCGACCACGCATACTATTACTTCAAAATCTTTTTACCATAGGCACTTCGGACGACCTACGAAATTGAAATAGCTTCATCATAGATTCAATTTAATGGATTTGAGGTCAGACGTGAACGACTATTTGAAGGATGCAAACTTGTTGATTTATTATTCATTTTTGCTATGCCGAGACGATATCTATATTGAGGATTGGGCCTAGGATTTTGTAGAGGATGTTGACAGATGAGAGTGATTTCCCTGGGGATCCTACATTTTTCAGATCATGTCGCACTACATCAGCATAGCCACGATAAAGTTTGATAGGTCGGTCCGATTCTTGAGAAAAAATGAATTGTTTCTTTAATTAGTGAATATAATTATATTGGGAATATAATTATATTATTTGCTAGGAGGATTTGAGTTATATTTGGAATAGGAATAAATGAGTTTTATTCCTAATACTATTGATATACCTATTTTATGGATTTTCTACACCTATAAATAGGGATCTCCATACCTTATTATTAGTATGATGTTATTGTTGGAAATCGATATCTCGGGTTATCAAAAATTGCGGAAAACCGATAACCCGACCGAAATCCGTTCGCCGGAGAACACGCGAACCACCGCACGAAGCCGGAGCTCGACCCGAGTATCGCCGCGAGATAAACCCGCGGCTAAACCCTAGCCGAACCCCTCGCCGGGGTTCGCGATCGCATACGTGCGATTGCAAGGGGCTGCTCCGGCAGCCCCCGGCGGTGAGTCCGGCGACTCACCGCCATCACCGGAGAAGGAGGGGGGCACCCGCCGCGGCACCAGCCCGCGACAGCCCCCAGTGATCGACCCTACGGGGTTAGGTCGCTCGCCCCGGCGTCCAGCCGTGGCTTCCCTCGATGCGCGCCGCCGGTCGGTGCCCTAAGGTTCGACCGCCACCCCTCGACTCCCAGCCAAGGGCTCTCAAGATCTTCGTCGGGGATCTCGTATCCCCGTCTGCGGAGTTCGTTCGTTTCCCGGATCTTTGGTTCATGTGTATATCACGATTAAATCACATAAAATCATAAAAGGGGGTTTATGATTTCTACCTTCGTCTCGTTGTGCGGAGAAACGAGATTAGTTGAAAACCTTGGAATCTTCCCGCGTATTCCTTGCACTCCGTTCGAACGTCGTGTGGGCGACGATCCTCCGAACTCCTATGGATCTCCTTCTCTTCTTTCTCTCTCTAGAATTGTGTTCTTCAAGTGATGAGTATTTGAGAATAGAGAAGACCATATAGTGCTTTTATAGGCTACGTAGGGGATCTAAAGGAGGTGGAATATTGGGCTACCAATAGATTTAATTAAATTGAGCCCAAGCCCAAGTCTATTACTTAATCTATTAATTATATTTATTTTGTACTATATAAATATAATTGCACTCCCATTATTATACCATATTATATCAAATAATATTATCTCTCCGATAGTATTATTTATTCCGTGCGTTTAAGATATAAATGTCCATGAATAAATTAAATTTATTGCTAATTAATTTATTCATCTCTTATATCCGATAATAGTACCTTTTAACTTTAATTATTATGCGGAACAAATCCACTCATGAGGTTTACATAATAATTCCTTATGAACTCATCTCGGGGACATTATCAACCCTTTCGAGGACACACTTTACCGTCAAGAATTCACGGCATGTCATATATAAAATACCGTGACCCAACTTTGCCGGTAATCATCGGTTATTACAATCGGTCAATTCCTTAGGAAAATCAAAGTCACTAATATTAAATCCACACACCCGCATTAATATTAGGGATTAAGAATAAAATACACTGAGATTTAAATCGATTATTTAAGGCAATCTTAATCGATAAATCTCAAGCTATCCGCTCAATACACCAAGTGTACAAGTATGATAAAATAATTAAGACAAATTATTTTCTCTCTCATACAACGACTATACCGATGGATTGGTCCTTGTTCATCTAGGTCGTGAGCTACTGTTTGATCAATATACCGATAGTATGATCTTCCGTGTGACGTCGCACACCATACTGCACACCATACTAACTACAACGTATATAATCTAGGACTATCATTTGCATATATTTAATTATAAATAATTAAAAGCAAACAATTGTTTATTTATTTAAATATATTAAATACTATGACCGAGAGTTTACGTTACTTAAATCTAGACATTAAGTATACAACTCCATCAGTTATTGAGAACATCAAGAGACGATAAATGTTATTGAGAGTATTAATTTGAGAAATCGATATTATTGAGAATATCAAGAGACGATTAATGTTATTGAGAGCATTAATTTGAGAGATCGATATTATTGAGAATATCGTGAGCCACGGTGTTATTGAGAACATCGTTTTGAGAGAGCGTTTCTATTGAGAGAGATTTTCGTGAGATAGATCTATTTAAAGGTCTATATTTGTAACCCCGTTGATATTTTCTCCTCCTCTCGTGGTTTTTTCCTATTTTGGGTTTCCACGTAAATTCGTGTTTCTATCTTTTATATCGTTTTCTTTTACCATCAATTTAACATTTCAAACTATTTTGTGTGGAGTAATTTTAAAAGCCGAAATTACAACATGTAACCTTTATCTGAATTTATCAATTATTCAGATAATGTAGTTACGGATAACTGCGTACGAAAACCGAAATAGCGAAGAGTAATATATATATTATATTACAATAATAATAATAATTATAATAATAATAATAATAATAATTAAAAATAAATTAAAATAATCTTATTTTAATTTATTTAACGGATCGGGTTGAGCCCGTGGGGCGATCCTAATACTATCAGATATTATTCGTCTCAACTATATATGCATTGGTTGATCGGTACATAGATTAAGAAAATGTTATTTATTGACTTTTTGACCAAAAAAGTAAGGGGTAAAATATATTTTTAAGTTAATACGTAAAGTAATTGTGAGCAGTGTTCTAAAAATCGGCCTAGGCGGCCGCCTAGGCGCTAGGCGGCACTCTGCCTCTCCGTTTCATTTCTGGACGGACTGATCTATCCAGATCTTGAGATAGACGAGTTTTAGACGGGTTCTGAGCGGTCTAGACGGCTCCTAGATGGGCTAGGAGGCTGCTAGGCAAGTATGGTAACCCTCGACAGTAAAAATTTAAAAACAAATCTCACCATTTCACCTTCACTGCCACCCCTCTCGCTGCGTTTTGTCTCTCACCCCGCCTAACTTGCCGCGCCTTTGGGGAGTAAAGTTTGAAAAGTAGGTAAAAAATGTAGAGGTAAAATAATATTTTAAAGTTAAAAAGTAAAATAATTATTTCTTTTTTAAAAGTGTGCATAATTAGTTGGGACGTCCAAAAGAATAAAGTGTGCATAAATAATTAGGACAGAGTTAGTAATTAATCATAAATTAACTCCATCAAGTCCGATTTTTCTAATTCTTGGGGTTTTGAATTTGATAATGACATTGTACGGTAGATATTGCTTTTGTGTTTTTTGGAATTAATTAAATAAAATTTGGATCTAATTTTAGATGTGGAACCTGGATTTAAAAGAAATTTTTCCTTTTTTTTTTCTTTTATGTGCTTTTCCTTCATTCAGTTGTGGCTATAGAAACTTCTGGATGTAAATTCAATTGGTGTGGTCCAATATTATAAATTTTCATAGTTTCATACACGTGATAAGGGGTTTAAAGTGTTTGAATTTGTTAAAAGCTTAGCTTTGTTGTTATTTTGTTTCTATAATAATTTACTATATTTTTTTTTAAATTTTTGTTTAGTTGATGATGGCACCGACAAGCTGGGAGGGGGGCTCTCTAGCCCCCCCTAATATATATATTCATGCTAAAAAAATTCAAAAATACTTGCTAGATCAAGTGGTGAATATGAGGTATATCAACGGAGTTTCTCCTAACTAAGATTGTGATAGCGCTAAAAGAAGCAACAGCACGGTCAGTTTTTACCCTTCATTTTAGACAAACATTCTGCTTATTTATTAGTTATTACTAGAAGGTCATTTTGAGAATTCGACAACTAGATGTTACTTACTTGTGCTTAAGGTTCAACGCGTTTGGCAATTACAACGAAGTTTACCTAGCACTAATATGATTTTGTACTAATAGGATATGATTTTGTGTACTAATATGTTTTTCTACTTATCTATTCATGCAATTCAGCTAGCGATGTTTTTGTTAATCAATTACTTACTAGATTCAAGGAATAGCAGTTTGAGTTCCTATAATAGGTTGCGGGGTATTATATGCTTAGTCATTTGAAGACTAATATTTTTGTTTCATTTGTCTATGCATGTAGTTCAGTCTAGTGAAGTCGTACGTTCATAAAATAGGATACATGGTATATATATCATTGTGGGAATACCGGATTCAGGACCATCTCATAAAATAAATAAGTTCTGAGGCCCTATCCATAAAAGTAGAAGTTTATTAGGCAATTTGGTTGGAAAAGTCTACACTACCCTCGAAGTTTAACAAATGAATATAAACTGAATATGTAATTTAAAATAGAATTTCTCTTTTAAAAATTAATAATAAAACTCCAATAGACTATGCACGATAATAAAACACCGTGAGCCCAATCACGATAATTGTACGCCGTGAGTTCATCCACGATGAATAGACACCGTGCGACCATCAACGATAAATGGACACCGTGAGAACATCCACGATAATCGTACACCGTGATACCATACACGATAAGTAGACACCGTGAGAACATCCACGAAAGTTGCTCGCCGTGAAAGCATACACGATAAATGGACACCGTGAGAACAACCACGATAATCGTACACCGTGAGACCATGCACGATAAGTAGACACCGTGAGATCATCCACGAAAGTCGCACTCCGTGATAACAAACACGATAACTGGACTCCGTGAGCAAATCCACGATAGTCACACGTCGTGAGAATAATCACGATTATTGAACACCGTGATACATACACGACTAGTGGACTCCGGGAGACCATCCACGATAAATGAATACCGTCAGAGTACACAATAATCCTAAGCCGTGAAACCAGTCACGATAAATGGACAACGTGGTACGATATGATACACGATAATTAAAAGCGACTGTGTGATAAATTTGAATGAGAATATGAAAATGCAGAAATATAAAATAAATTAAAATCTTATAATTCATTATAGTAACGATTACACAGAAGATTAAAAAGCAGAACCATAAAACTTGAGAACAATTGATGGATCAAAACTCTAAACCCTAAACACAATTGGTCAGCTGTATACCAAAAAGCTAAAAAAACAAGAAAAATAACAAAGCATCACACCAGTGAATCTGCAGCACAGGTTTTTAAGCCTCGATCAGAACTGGTAAATCGAAGGAGGTAGACAAGGAGCTCAGGCTAACATGCACTCCGAATCATCACCACCGACACCCCGGAGTCATAAGGAGACACAGATGAATACTAGGGGAGGTTTTGGAACCTCGCGTATCTCGTGCAAGATGACCCAGGGGAATGATGCTTTAATTTTGGAAACTCGAGTATCTCGATACAGTAATGCAACTGCTGTGAAATTCGAAAAAGTGTGGTGATAACTGCTCCATGAAAAAAACCAGAACAAAACAGAGAAATGGAGAATTAATGGATATAGAAAAATAGAGTTCTTTCGTTCGTATTTATAGGAGTAATATTCTGATCCATCCAACCACCAGGATTTCAATCGTTCCACGAAACGATTCAACTGCCATACGCTTATTAATTACTCGTATTAATTAAATTAATAGAAAATCACCCCATCGAACACTCCCTATCCATTAATTTGATATGACCATTCAATTCAGGGAATTAATGCATCTCTGTTCTGAATCATCCCACCGCCGGATTTCAATCGTTGCTCGAAACGACTCATCAACTCCCAACCACGCCCATTAAACACATTGCGATTAATTAATTAAGAAAATAAATACGTAAAACCTTAGAACTGTGTCGCCGTGGGGTTCCCTCGGTGGATTGTAACACCGTGCAACGGTATTAGGAAGGCAGAAAACCCTAAAACCTAATGTGACGCCGTGGATATTCCACGATGGATTCTAATACCGTGCACCCAGACACGAAAAGTGGAAACCCTGAGCCATCCACGATAATAAAACGCCGTGTTACAATTTACAAATCACGATAAATGGACACCATCGACGATAAACGGACACCGTGATAAAAACACGGTAGGTGACACCGTGAGAACATGAAAGATAATCGTTACGCCGTGAGACCATCTACAGTTATATTACACCGTGAGACCATCCAAGATAACCCGTCACCGTGAAGAAAGGCACGGAAATATTATACCGTTTACATACCACGGTCCACGGTTAAAGGTGATATATTAATAAATTTAGGGTTTCAACGTGTCCAAAAGCACTGCATCCCCATTCTCCATCCTCGAACCTTCTACATTAATTGCATTTCAGCAGGTCCAACAACCACAAATAATAATTGCATTTCACCTCGACGTTAATGACACTTCAACAACCCATTGGGCAGTTGCTGTGTTGATACGTACCTCGATCGATGGATAATTGAATTGATACGAAGAATACGGAATTCGGGTTTCGGATACCTGAATAGATGGAAAATCCCCAAACTTCTGAACCTAATTCGTTGAATTGATTAGATTGAAAACCTAACCCCCAAAACGGAATTGACGCAGCTACTTGACGATGATGAAGACACACGAACGAAGTATGTATGCTTCGTTGATTCGTCGGTTGATCTCTTTTGGCACAATCGAAAAGAGAACAGAAAAGAGTAGAGAAGTAATCTCGCAAAAATATTCAATATCATAAAAGTTGTGTTTTAACAAAGGGTTCAAAAGGCCTATATATAGGCTGACCTAAAAAGCAAAGGAAAAAGGTAAAAAAAACCATAAAAATCGTCAAAAGTGTCGCGACGCTGAAAATCCCGATTTCTAAATTCCGTGTCGGCCGACAATATGGGATGTCGGCCGACATTCCCCTTGTCGTCCGACAGAGCACTCTGTCGGCCGACATTTAGCCTGCGCCCGCGGGAAATCCTTCGATCGCGGCCTTAATTCCCTGTCCAGCCAACCCCTTTTCTGAAGATGTCGGCCGACAGGCCTTGGTGTCGGCCGACACCAAGCCATTCTCGTGGCTGAACTCCGCGGCGCGTCCTCGGCTCACGTCTGACCTCCGTTCCAGCTCTTTCTTAATGGTTCCAGCTTGAAACTCATCACCTTCGGTTGGTTCGGCCTCCTCGTACGAAATCACATTGATAATGCTCGGCTTCTCCACATCACCGATAGGTTTCTTCAACAGCTCTTGCGCCCAGACTTCTTGAATCATCACCATCAAGCTTGCCTTGAACTTCTTAGCTCTCGAGCGCGTAACAGGTCCAGCTGGAACATGTACCGGATCTTGTATCATCGACGACTCTGGGGCTGCATCATTCCCCTCCTCTTGAAGAGGATTTGTCCTCAAATCCAAGTCGTCACCTGCATCGAACAAACTCAAGTCAGTAACATTGAAAGTAGCACTAACATTGTACTCACCTGGGAGATCCAATTTGTAGGCGTTGTCGTTGATACGCTCCAACACTTGGAATGGTCCATCGCCACGAGGAAGTAACTTCGACCGGCGCTGCAATGGGAACCTCTCCTTGCGCATATGCAACCACACCCAATCACCAGGCTCAAACACTACTTTGCGACGTCCCTTGTTCGCTTGCTCGGCATATTGCTTGGTTCGCCTCTCTATGTTCATCCTCGCCGTCTCGTGTATCTGTTTCACAAAATCAGCCCTTTTCTGGCCATCAAGGTCAGTATGCTCATGCACAGGTAATGGAGATAAATCCAAAGGAGTCAAGGGATTAAAACCATACACAATCTCAAAAGGCGAAAATTTAGTAGCAGAATGAACACAACGATTATATGCAAACTCTACATGAGGCAAACATTCTTCCCAAGACTTAATGTTTTTCTTTATAATAGCACGTAGTAAAGTAGACAAAGTCCTATTTACTACCTCAGTTTGACCATCAGTCTGGGGATGACAAGTAGTAGAAAATAACAACTTCGTACCTAGCTTACACCACAATGTCTTCCAAAAATAACTAAGAAACTTAGAATCCCTGTCAGACACAATAGTCCTAGGCATGCCATGTAGTCTAACAATCTCTCTAAAGAATAAACCAGCCACATGAGATGCATCATCAGTTTTATGACATGGAATAAAATGTGCCATCTTAGAAAAACGATCAACTACCACAAAAATAGAATCACTACCTCGCTTAGTCCTAGGTAAACCCATCACAAAATCCATAGAAATATCAATCCAAGGTGATGCAGGAATAGGCAAAGGCGTGTACAATCCATGGGAACTAACTCTAGACTTAGCCTGTTTACAAGTAATACATCGACCACAAATTCTTTCAACATCACGTTTCATATGAGGCCAAAAGAAATGCTCATGCAGAACAGACAAAGTTTTAGCAATACCAAAATGTCCCATTAATCCCCCACCATGAGATTCAAGCAACAATAAATCACGCAAAGAACATTTAGGCACACACAGTTTATTCTTCCTAAATAGAAAATCATCATGCCTAAAGTAATCCCCACTAGCAGTTTCTGCACATGCTTTAAAAATCTCACCAAAATCATCATCATGCTCATATAGACCCTTAATATGCTCAAAACCAAGTAACTTAGCATCTAAAGTCGAAATTAGAGCATACCTCCGAGAAAGGGCATCAGCCACCACATTCTCCTTACCTTGCTTGTATTTGATGACGTATGGAAACGTCTCAATGAACTCCATCCATCTCGCATGGCGCTTATTCAGCTTGTTCTGCCCCTTGAGGTGCTTCAACGTTTCATGATCGGTGTGAATGATGAACTCCCGGGGCCATAGATAGTGCTGCCACGTCTGAAGAGCTCTCACCAGGGCATACAACTCCTTGTCATACGTCGGATAGTTAAATGTAGCTCCGTTGAGCTTCTCGCTGAAGTAAGCTATCGTACGACGTTCTTGCATCAACACTGCACCAATACCAATTCCGGAAGCATCACATTCAATCTCAAAAGATTTAGAAAAGTTAGGAAGAGATAATACCGGGGCGTGTGTCAGCTTGTCCTTCAAATTCTGAAAGGCTTCATCTTGTGCCTTTCCCCACTTGAACTCCACGTTCTTCTTGATCACGGCGGTTAAAGGTGCTGCCATGCTGCTGAAATTAGGCACAAACCGTCGATAAAAGCTGGCCAAACCATGGAAGCTCCGTACATCTCCAATGCTCTTTGGCGTTGGCCACTCCTGGATAGCTCGTATCTTTTCCTCGTCAACCTGTACACCCTGTGCACTAACAACAAAACCAAGGAAAACGACCCTATCTGTGCTAAAAACGCACTTCTTACGGTTAGCATACAATTTTTCTTGCCTAAGTGCCAACAAAACCATCCTCAAATGAACCACATGCTCATCATGATTTTTGCTATATACTAAGATATCATCAAAGTACACAACAACAAATTTCCCAATAAACGCACGCAAGACATGATTCATTAATCGCATAAAAGTACTAGGTGCATTAGTAAGTCCAAAAGGCATAACTAACCACTCATATAAACCCAGTTTTGTCTTGAAAGCAGTTTTCCATTCATCCCCTTCTTTAATCCTAATCTGATGGTACCCACTACGTAAATCAATTTTTGAAAACACGCAGGAACCACATAACTCATCAAGCATATCATCTAGCCTAGGTATGGGATGTCGATACTTTACCGTGATGTTATTGATAGCTCGGCAGTCGCAACACATCCTCATCGATCCATCCTTCTTGGGTACTAAAAGTACAGGTACCGCACAAGGACTCAGGCTCTCCTTCACGTGCCCTTTGGTCAACAACTCGCCAATCTGCTTCTCCAACTCCTTCGTTTCCTCTGGGTTGGTGCGGTAAGCCGGGCGATTTGGTAGCACAGCTCCAGGCACAAAGTCAATCTGATGCTCTATCCCTCGGATGGGTGGTAAACCAGGTGGTGTATCCTCCGGAAAGACATCATCGAATTCCTGCAAAACAAACTGAATAGAAGGGGGTAGAGGGGGTAGATCGTTAGTAATAACCAGGTTCCCCTTCCACAACAACACGAACAGTTGCCTCTTCTCATTCACCGCCTCCTTCACTTCACTAGCCCGAGCAAGATAGGCTCTATGAATCAAGGCATTCTCCTTTGTGGGTAATGGTTGCTCTTTGGGAGTCGCCCTTGCTGCCTCCTTTTGCATCTGCACTTGATCCTCGTAAACTTGTTTAGGAGTGAGAGGAACAAGTGATAACTTTTTAATGTTATACTCAAACGAGTACTTGTTGGTGAAGCCGTCGTGTATGGCTCTCCTATCGAACTGCCACGGTCGCCCCAACAAGATGTGACTCGCTTGCATCGGGATGACGTCACACAACACCTCATCCTCATACTTCCCAATGCGGAAAGGTACCTGCACTTGCTTTGTCACCTTGATGACGCCGCACTCGTTCAGCCACTGCAGACGATATGGCTTCGGATGTTTTACCACCGTCAATCCCAAACGCTGAACCATTGTAGCACTAACCACATTCGTGCAGCTCCCTCCGTCAATGATGACACTACACACCTTGTCCTGCACATGACATCTCGTGTGGAAAAGGTTCTCTCGCTGCTCCCTTTCAACGGGCTGTGTCTGGGCACTCAATACTCTCCGAGCTACAAACAGTTGGCCTTCGGTCGGTAGGATCTCCTCCTCATCCTCGGAATCCATTGTAGCTGTGGGTGTCGGTTCCTCGCCTTCACCATCAGTCACGACTTCTCCGTCGTCTCTCAATATCATGAGTCGTCTGTTAGGACACTCACTCATAATGTGCCCAAATCCCTGACACTTGAAGCACTTCTTATCTCGGTTGCGACTATCAGGATTGGACGGGCTGACCTGAGTCGCTGAACTTGTACCCTCCGAACGACCCTTAAAGTAGGTCTTCTTCTCATCTCGAGGTGGAACCTCTCTCTTCCATTGGTTCCCTTTAGGTGTAGAACCACTCGGACCTTGGGGTGATCTCCAAGAAGACTGAGTCGGCTTTGCACTGCTAAAACTGCCCCTCCTCTTGTGCTGATTCTCAATTTTGATCGCCATGTGAACCATGTCTTCTACTTCGACGTACGGTTGCAACTCCACGGCATTCCGAATCTCCCAGTTCAATCCAGCCAAGAACCGAGCCATGGTAGCTTCACGATCCTCTTCAATGTTGGCCCGAATCATTGCCACCTCCATCTTTTTAAAATATTCATCTACGCTCTTCGTCCCCTGTCGTAGATTCTGCAGCTTGTTGTATAACTCTCGGTAATAGTGAGAAGGAACAAACCTCTTTCGCATCACAGACTTCATCTCGGCCCATGTTTCAATAGGTTGCTCATAGTTTCTCCTCCTACTGGCAATCAGCTGATCCCACCAAACCAAAGCATAGTCAGAAAATTCGATTGCCGCCAATTTCACCTTCTTGAGCTCCGAATAGTTGTGGCAGTCAAACATCATCTCCACCTTTCTCTCCCATTCGATGTACAACTCTGGATCGTTCTTCCCCATGAATGTAGGAACAGTCATCTTGATGGTGCTCAAGTTGTTGTCCATCTCTTCATCTTCATCGTCTTCGGTGTTGGCGTCCCTGTGTCGCTCATTACGATGATGCTGGTTATCTCGACCGACGTTGCGCCTTGCTATTCTCCGATTCTCTGGGTTCTCTCTACGAGACTTTTCCTCCAGTGCAAGTAGTCGGTCATGTACCACAGTCATCTCAGTATGTAAGAGCCCTTCCATCCGCCTATAATTCTCATCCATCATGGCCTGGAATTGGACGTTGTTAATAGATCCCTCAGCTATTCCCTTATTTTTCGTGTCTTCAGACATACCTGCACAGAAAAACGTTAGTAATAAAAGCAATAAAGTGAAAGAAACCTCACCACCTCACAAACGCTCGTGTATCACACTCAAGATGGGATTCACTCAGCACTCGTGTTTCACTCAGGTATGGCTTTTTTTTCACTCTAATGATCTCACACACTCTGCCTTTTACCACTCAAATTCTCCCTCAATGTGTCGAACTCCGCGATCTGCCAGACGAGATCAGAACCGACAAAATCCCCAAAAACACACAATACGACGTAGAAAGGAACAAAAATCGGAAAATATTGGAACGAAAAGTATGATAGCACCAAATTGGCTCAAAACGATGCCGGAAAACTCAGAAATCACACACAAAAAATTGGTCGAAGAACCAATTGGTCAGCTGTATACCAAAAAGCTAAAAAAACAAGAAAAATAACAAAGCATCACACCAGTGAATCTGCAGCACAGGTTTTTAAGCCTCTATCAGAACTGGTAAATCGAAGGAGGTAGACAAGGAGCTCAGGCTAACATGCACTCCGAATCATCACCACCGACACCCCGGAGTCATAAGGAGACACAGATGAATACTAGGGGAGGTTTTGGAACCTCGCGTATCTCGTGCAAGATGACCCAGGGGAATGATGCTTTAATTTTGGAAACTCGAGTATCTCGATACAGTAATGCAACTGCTGTGAAATTCGAAAAAGTGTGGTGATAACTGCTCCATGAAAAAAACCAGAACAAAACAGAGAAATGGAGAATTAATGGATATAGAAAAATAGAGTTCTTTCGTTCGTATTTATAGGAGTAATATTCTGATCCATCCAACCACCAGGATTTCAATCGTTCCACGAAACGATTCAACTGCCATACGCTTATTAATTACTCTTATTAATTAAATTAATAGAAAATCACCCCATCGAACACTCCCTATCCATTAATTTGATATGACCATTCAATTCAGGGAATTAATGCATCTCTGTTCTGAATCATCCCACTGCCGGATTTCAATCGTTGCTCGAAACGACTCATCAACTCCCAACCACGCCCATTAAACACATTGCGATTAATTAATTAAGAAAATAAATACGTAAAACCTTAGAACTGTGTCGCCGTGGGGTTCCCTCGGTGGATTGTAACACCGTGCAACGGTATTAGGAAGGCAGAAAACCCTAAAACCTAATGTGACGCCGTGGATATTCCACGGTAGATTCTAATACCGTGCACCCAGACACGAAAAGTGGAAACCCTGAGCCATCCACGATAATAAAACGCCGTGTTACAATTTACAAATCACGATAAATGGACACCATCGACGATAAACGGACACCGTGATAAAAACACGGTAGGTGACACCGTGAGAACATGAAAGATAATCGTTACGCCGTGAGACCATCTACAGTTATATTACACCGTGAGACCATCCAAGATAACCCGTCACCGTGAAGAAAGGCACGGAAATCTTATACCGTTTACATACCACGGTCCACGGTTAAAGGTGATATATTAATAAATTTAGGGTTTCAACGTGTCCAAAAGCACTGCATCCCCATTCTCCATCCTCGAACCTTCTACATTAATTGCATTTCAGCAGGTCCAACAACCACAAATAATAATTGCATTTCACCTCGACGTTAATGACACTTCAACAACCCATTGGGCAGTTGCTGTGTTGATACGTACCTCGATCGATGGATAATTGAATTGATACGAAGAATACGGAATTCGGGTTTCGGATACCTGGATAGATGGAAAATCCCCAAACTTCTGAACCTAATTCGTTGAATTGATTAGATTGAAAACCTAACCCCCAAAACGGAATTGACGCAGCTACTTGGCGATGATGAAGACACACGAACGAAGTATGTATGCTTCGTTGATTCGTCGGTTGATCTCTTTTGGCACAATCGAAAAGAGAACGGAAAAGAGTAGAGAAGTAATCTTGCAAAAATATTCAATATCATAAAAGTTGTGTTTTAACAAAGGGTTCAAAAGGCCTATATATAGGCTGACCTAAAAAGCAAAGGAAAAATGTAACAAAACCATAAAAATCGTCAAAACTGTCGCGACGCTGAAAATCCCGATTTCTAAATTCCGTGTCGGCCGACAATATGGGATGTCGGCCGACATTCCCCTTGTCGTCCGACAGAGCACTCTGTCGGCCGACATTTAGCCTGCGCCCGCGGGAAATCCTTCGATCGCGGCCTTAATTCCCTGTCCAGCCAACCCCTTTTCTGAAGATGTCGGCCGACAGGCCTTGGTGTCGGCCGACACCAAGCCATTCTCGTGGCTGAACTCCGCGGCGCGTCCTCGGCTCACGTCTGACCTCCGTTCCAGCTCCTTCTTAATGGTTCCAGCTTGAAACTCATCACCTTCGGTTGGTTCGGCCTCCTCGTACGAAATCACATTGATAATGCTCGGCTTCTCCACATCACCGATAGGTTTCTTCAACAGCTCTTGCGCCCAGACTTCTTGAATCATCACCATCAAGATTGCCTTGAACTTCTTAGCTCTCGAGCGCGTAACAGGTCCAGCTGGAACATGTACCGGATCTTGTATCATCGACGACTCTGGGGCTGCATCATGTGTTGCTGCTAAAATCAATATGAGAATTTTAGAGTAAAAAAGAATAATGGTCTTAAACCAAACTCAAAACCCATTGGGCAGTTGCTGTGTTGCATTTCTCTCGAATATTGCTGGTTCATTTACACAACAAGCTCAAAACAAGTTCGTTGTCGAGTCTCTGAAGCACATCAAAGGTACGAAAACAACGAGGTAGCACGTTTCGCATTTTGTTTAATTGTTTTAAAGCACACTGAGGTGTTTTTCACCGAATGTCGTCATTCACCGTGAGATAGAGAGCACGTTGCACGGTTCACTGAAGGTGTAATAGGTTTTCCTTAACCCCGACGTGTTTACGAAATCACCGTATTATTACCACGGAGATTTTACCGTGTTATTTATAGCGGTGGTGTCACCGTAGCACGTTGACTTCGTTCACCGTTTGATACTTAATCGTAATAACACCGTGTGATAAAAAACATCTCGTTTACATCGTGCATACTTATTAGACCATGCATGCATGCAGGTCGTTAGGTTTTCAATAGCTGTTTGTTTTAATTATCTGTAATTTTATATCACAGATGTCGTGGCAGCGTGTTTCTTTACGACATGGTGGTCACTGGGAACAGTCAGCATACGTAGGCGGAGATAGCGTGGCCATACACATTACGTGTTCAGAAATCAGTTATGTTGATCTAATCAATCAAATTAGATCTGTTTTGAATGCTCCAGAGGACAGAGAATACGTGATTTTCTACTTAGACGCGCAGAGAAGTAAGGTTAGTTTGCAGAACGATACAGGTCTATTGCGATTCATCGTGCAAGGAAAAGTTACCAATCACGTGCTCTTTTTGACTGAGAGAAGACAATATCGGTCTAAGAATGCTAATATTGGAGGTACATATTCTGAAGCAGAGAATGTAAGCATTACTCCACCTCAACCACCATCTTGTACTGAACCCGATGACGAGGAAGTATTTACATCAGATGATGAACGAGCGGAACGTGATAAAGAGTTAAACGATAGCCTAATTCAAGAGTTTAGTGATTGGCTTCAACATCCGAAAAAAAAAGAGAGGATTGTGGGATCCCGTAAATTATCATCTGATCATCAACCGATCAACAAAGAACCAGTCATGGAACATAATCTACTACTACAGCGAAAACTAAGCAACTGGATGATCCCGATGCCCAATTTTGATATTTTGCCACCACCTATGCGTTGGGTCGAAGAACGTGAACCCAAAGATGGTGAACTCGCAGTTGGTTCCACGTTTCGAAAGAAATCTGACTTGGAAATATCTTTGGGAATGCATCACTTGGAGAGTCGCTTAGAATATTGCTGGGATTCGATGTCCCGGGCTATCAAAAATTGCGGAACCGATAACCCGATCAAAAACCCTCGATCACCGAAGATTGGATCCCCGACTCATCCGCAGGAGTCCGACCTTTGGAGACTACGCGCCCGAAGACACGCAGCCCGCCCCCAGCCGAAGTCCCCCACGAGTCGGATCCACGAACGCGAACCACCTCACGAGCCGGGGCCCGACCGAACGCCCAGCGAAGCCCGAAGGCTGCGTGCGCCCAGCCGAGCCCCCGCGAGGGGCTCGCGATCGTCCTCGGACGATCGCTGGGATCGCTTGTAGCGATCCCCGGGGCTGCTCGTAGCAGCCCCGCAGCGAGTCGCTGACTCGCTGCTCGCACGGGGTCAGCCCCGTGCGCCTCTGCTACGGGAATCCCCGTAGCGCGCACGAGGCAGCTGCGGGTTATCCCCGCAGCGACCCGCGATCGAGCTCACGGGCTCGATCGCCCCTCGGCTTCGGCCGAGGGCTTTGCTACCGGCGCGCCGCCGGCGATGGCGGTTGGGATCCGCCGTGGCACCAGCCCACGGCATCCCGGACGATCGACCCTAGGTCGATCGTGCGCCCCTTCGCCGCGCGCCTCGGCGGTCCGAACCCTAGGGTTCGACCGCCGTGTTCGATCCTCGCCGGGGATCTCGAATCCCCGCCCCCGAGGTTCGTCGTTTTCCCGGATCGTGCGTTCATGTATATATCACTGTAAATACAAGTTTTTTTGGCATCAACTTTGTGTGTTCCTTGCGCCGTCCGTCGACTATTGTCAAAATTCCGGAGACTGCCATAAAAACGGAGACTTGTCAAATTTCCGGAGACTGCCAGAAAAGTGGAGACTCCAAAAGTGGAGACTACACAAAAGTGGAGACTACACAAAAGTGGAGACTCCAAAAGTGGAGACTACACAAAAGTGGAGACTACACAAAAGTGGAGACTCCAAAAGTGGAGACTACACAAAAGTGGAGACTACACAAAAGTGGAGACTCCAAAAGTGGAGACTACACAAAAGTGGAGACTACACAAAAGTGGAGACTCCAAAAGTGGAGACTCCAAAAGTGGAGACTACACAAAAGTGGAGACTACACAAAAATGGAGACTAGAGTCTCCACTTTTGGTCGTGCATGGAAACGGCGATCAGAGTCGCCGTTTTTGGCGAAGTGCGGAAACGGCGACAAGAGTCGCCGCTTTGGTGAGGGTTGCGGAAACGGAGACTACAGTCTCCGGTTTTGGTGAACTATGGAAACGGCGACTGGCGTCGCCATTTGTGGTGCAACTGTGGAACTGTGGAACTGTGGAACTGTGCAACTGTGGAACTGTGGAACTGTGCAACTGTGGAACTGTGCAACTGTGGAACTGTGGAACTGTGCAACTGTGGAACTGTGGAACTGTGCAACTGTGGAACTGTGGAACTGTGGAACTGTGGAACTGTGGAACTGTGGAACTATGGAACTGTGGAACTATGGAACTGTGGAACTGTGGAACTGTGGAACTGTGGAACTATGGAACTGTGGAACTATGGAACTATGGAAGTATGGAACTATGGAACCAGCGTCTATGGAACTATGGACTCTCACCTTGCAACTTTGGAAACGGCGACTCGTGTCGCCGGTTTTGGGTGTGACAAGAAAACGGCGACTGGAGTCGCCGTTTATGCGTGTTGTGGAAAGGGCGACTGGCGTCGCCGTTTTTGGTCCATGGAAAATTTCCAGCGACTAGAGTCGCTGGTTTTGTGGCATACATGGATCCGGCGACAGGAGTCGCCGGTTTTGGTTCCTTGTGATGCTTTTCTATGACTCTTGTTTTTGTGTTATGTTTTTAAGACTAAGTACTTACAACGTGTTTTTTCTTTCACCAGGTACTCAGTCCAAGGAAATGAAGAATGGTTCCAAGTTTGCAACTTCAACAATATCGACGACCGTGAAGACGATGAAATTCGAAGCTTCAACACTTAGAGAATTTCACGAGAAATTGAAGATGAAGAATTGAGATCGATGGAGTCAAGATTGAAATTGAAGTTTGATTTTTGAAATTGAAGATTCAAGATTCGAAGATTCAAGAATCAAAGATTCAAGATTCCAAGATTCAAGAATCCAAGTTCTACAATAATGATGTCATCCATGGAAAAGTGACATAGGCCAAGCATGCGACGAATGAGAACGTGCCACGTCATCACTCTCACATGTGCGGCTCTACTATAAATACCCATGGAATTGATTTTCATCATTTGACGATTTTGAGAGAACGAAATCTGATTTTTAGAATCGTAGTCGAGCTTCGAGTTTGTGTAGTAGCTTTTGCGCCGTGTGCCAAGATTAGAGCTAGGAGATATAGCTTTAGGTACTCGTGTGCTAGTTTGCAAGTTAGTGGGAGTTGTTGCGACACTCGGGAAACTTCTTGTAAACGTTTTGCCTACCATACTCTACAAGTGTAATAGTTTAAGTTTTGTGATCAATGAAATGGAAACTATTACATAACTTTGTCTTCACTTTTTATTCTACAAATTGTGTAAGTGTTTTACTTTGACGGAAGCTGCTGTCTGTGAGTTCAAGACCAATTTCACGAAAAATTGGTATCCTACGCTGAAGGCGTAATTTCATTTGGTATCAGAGCGGGACGTCATACGTATAAGACGTGATCCGTTACTTGACTTCATATTTCCGCTATAATGGAGTCGCCAATGTTTGTTCAGAAACCGATTATGCTTACTCATCAGAACTACTCTAACTGGAAAGCTAAAGTTTCTGCTAGAATTAAAGGCCATGAATCTCGTGCATGGATGGCTGTCTTGGAAGGTTGGGTGTGTCCGTATACTGAAGATGCCGATGGAGTAAGAATTCCCAAACCTGAACGCAACTGGACTAGAGAAGAGCATGATTTGTCAACTGCGAATAGCAAGGCTCTACTTCTTATTTGTGAATGGTTGGAACTAAGTATGTACCAACTGGTGAAAAATTGCACTTCAGCGAAAGACGCATGGGAAACTCTTCAGAGAACATGCGAAGGAAGTAAGGCCGTGAAGCGCTCTAAAATTCGAACTATCACTGCTCAGTTCCATCAACTCCGTATGAGAGAAGATGAAGACATAAATGAGTACTTAGACAAAATCATGAGATATGTGAACGAAGTTCATGAACTTGGAGAAACTTTTCCTGCCGTCATGATTTATGAGAAAACTCTTCATAGTCTAAGTTCTCGGTTCGAAAGTAAAGTGCTAACTCTTGAAGCACGAGAAGAAAAGAATCAGACATGGGACTATGCAGACTTAATGGCTGATTTGAGAAACTATGACTTGACTTTAAAAGTGCGTAGCAACCCTGAAATGTCTCTTGTTTATGAGCCGATGACTGCTCTAAAAATCTCTGAAAAAGGTAAGAGCTCAAGAAGTTCGAAACCGCAGAAAACTCCTTCGAGAAATGAAAAGTCTGAATGTAGTTTCTCAGCTGATGTAGATGAATCTGATGACGATGAAGCAGAGGAAATTGAACGTTTGATGAACTCGAATAATTCTGATAAACTTGCTGCACTGACTGAAATTGTCACGTACCTTGTGAAGCAAGAATTTAAGAGAAAGAATCGTGCCCGAAATTTTCGAAAGTTTCAGAAAAATTCTAACTCTTTTAAGAGAAACTCAGACAACCGAAATCAAACTTCATTCACTGACAAAAAATTTAAGGAGACAAAACTTTCTCCATATTCTTCAACTAGCAAGGATGTTTCTAAAATGCAGTGCTTCGAATGTAAGGGATTTGGACATGTCAAGAATGAGTGTCCCAACTTGCATCGCAAAAAGAAACTGCCAGTGAGCTATGTTGTAATTGATGATGAAAATGTGATCTCAGAAAGTGAGGAATCTGAGAATGATGATTCAGATAATGATGAGGACAACGCTCTAGTTGTCACTTTTGGTGAAAATTTCGATCTTGAAAATGTGGAGGTTGAAAACTTTGTTTTTGATGGTTTTCTGAAGGACACTGCAACTGCTGACAATATCTTTCGTGTTGCCTCTGCAAACCGAAACTTCTGTGACGATGATATTTTCTCGGATGTTGAATCCGTGTCAGAGAATGATGAGATTGTTATGACATCTGAAGTGTCTCAAACTGAAGATGTATGTGTTGAGTTACTCACTCTAAGAGAGAGTCTTTCTGAACTCAAAACTTTACATGACACTGCTATCACTGAGAATAGCACTCTGGAAGTGTCTCTGAAAGTTCTTACAAAATCTTGTAACGAACTCTCGATTGCTAACCAAAAGATGTATGATGAAGTTGTTGAGTTGAAAAACTCAGTTGAAGAGACAACGGACGAGAAGAAGAGGTTGAACAACTCTCTAACTATACTTAAAATCAAGTTTGATGACCTTTTCGAAGAAAAACATAAACACTACAAAGAAGTTGTCAAACTAAGAGAAGTGTGTGAGAGGTTGAGTTCTGAAAACTCAAAACTGAAGATTTCGTTGAAGAAGGAAACGTCCGAAGTTAAGAAACTTCAAACTCTTTTCAAAAACTCTGACTCTGAGAACGATGATCTGAAATCATCACTTTTGAAGACTCAAACTGATCTTGCTATGACAGATAAGGAGTGCTATGTTTTGAAAGAAAAACTTCAGATGACTGATGAGCTGTTGAAAAAGATGAACACAAATTCTTCGGTGTTTGACAATGCTGCTTCGTACATGAATCCTAATCGCTATGGACTTGGATTTCAAAAAGTGTTTGAATCTATTTACTCTACACCTGAGAAGAAAGATGTGACCTTCGTGAAAGCATCAAATGATCAACCAAAGGATGAACTTAAAGCTGAGTCTGAAATTTTGAAACGAAAAGAGATCGCTGAAGGGAAAAAGATTGTTAAGTCTCCTGAGCTTAAACCTCAAAAGCCTGTCTCGACTTCGAACTCTAAATCTGAGACGTATCAATTTCCAAGGAATATCGTGAAACATCCTCGTGGTATTCTGCCATATGAGAAAACTTTGTTGAAAAAGTTGAACAAAACTCAGAGTGTTAAGCCGAATGTAGGACACTCGCAATCTAAATCCGTTTCTGTCAAGACACCTGTGAAAGTTGAAACTCGTCAACGACGAGAATATGTCTGTCACTACTGCAATGTGTTTGGACACATAAGACCTTTTTGCTACAAACTTAAAGCTGACATGAACCATGAGTTGATGACGAAGACTGAAAAATCACGAAATTCTCAAAAGCGGAGTGTTGAGAAAAATATGAACACGATGGTTCAAACAAAGTCACAAATTTTTGATAAGAAGAAAGTTGAGGCTGCTAAGGACATAAAGAAACCCATCTCACAAATTCTGAAGACTGTGACTGAGAGAAATGTCCAAATTATGAATGACAAAAAGATATGGGTGCCTAAATCTCAAAAGAGTAAAGTTGAACTTAACTCTAACTCCAAAAATTGTTGGAAACCAAGAGAACTCATTTTCTGCAATGTCGCACTCAACGCATCTGAGACTGGAACCAAAGGAATTTGGTACTTTGATAGTGGCTATTCCCGCCATATGACTGGCACGAAAAAGTTTCTAAAAAATTACGAGCCTATGACTGGAGCTCCCGTAGTGTTTGGAGGGGGAGCAAAAGGCGTCGTAAAGGGAAAGGGGACTCTACAAATCAAAGGATTACCTCCTATCAGAAATGTAGTCCATGTAAAAGGACTTGTTGCTAACTTGATTTCCATCAGTCAACTGTGTGATGAAGGACTGAACGTGAGTTTTGATAAGGAGTCGTGCAGAGTTTTTGATGGTGAAGGAAAGTGTATAATGGAAGGTCCACGAGCTAAAAATAATTGCTATACAACTGAGTATAGTTGTTTTTCTGTGACCGTTCCTGATGAAGTTGATTTGTGGCATCAACGGCTTGGCCACACTGGCACTCGAAATCTGAGTAAACTAGTTAAGGGGGAGATAGTTTGAGGAATCTCTAAACTCCCCAAAATTGAAAAACGAGTGTGTGGTGACTGTCAAAAAGGCAAACTGACGAGAACTTCTCATCCTGCACTGCCAACTTTAATAAGCACTTCGGCTCCCTTCGAACTGTTACATATGGACTTGATGGGTCCAATGGAGGTTAAAAGTATAGCTAAGAAAGAATATGTGTTGGTTGTCGTCGATGATTTTTCTCGCTATACTTGGACAAGATTTTTGGCTACCAAAGATGAAACTTTTGATGCCTTCAAGGGCATTGTGAAATGGATCAAAACGAATCATGAGGCTAAAGTAAAAAGGATCAGAAGTGATCATGGAACTGAATTTCAAAATGCTAGCTTCAACGAATTCTGTATGATGAAAGGAATTCATCATGAATACTCGGCCCCAAAAACTCCTCAACAAAATGGGATTGCCGAACGAAAGAATCGAACGCTGCAAGAAATGGCACGTGTAATGCTTATCTCGAAAAATCTTGCACGAACTTTTTGGGCAGAAGCTGTCTCCACTGCTGGATATATTTTGAATCGGATTAGTATTCGATCTGGGACGACCGCAACTGCTTATGAACTGGTAAATGGCAAGAAACCTTCAGTTGCACACTTTCGTGTCTTTGGCTGTACTTGCTATATTTTGAAGGACCGTGATCCTCTGAAGAAATTTGAAGCCAAAGCTGATCGTGGCATTTTTGTTGGTTATAGCCAAAATAGCCATGCCTATCGTGCCTACAATCTTCGAACTAAGAAAGTCATCGAAACTGTTAACATAAATTTTGATGAAGAAGACTTTCTTGGAAAAGATACTGAGGAAAACTGGGTTAAAGAAGGAATTTTGGAATATCAAAATTTTCCACCAACACCCACAACTGCTGCTCCTGAGAATGTGTCTCCAGGAAATTTTACTCCAAACACTTCAACTGAAGTTGGAGATTCTAGCAATCAGGACAATGATACTTCATCGTCTGAAGATGAAGAAACTGAGCTAAACATTGAAAACCCCGCTGATGCACCGAGAGAAGCACCGGGTCATATCCAAAAACGTCATCCTCCGACCCAAATGATTGGGAATTTAAATGAGCGAACTACGCGCTCAAAGAAACCAACAAATTCTCCGAATGAACTTTACAACATCTGCACTTCTGCAATCTATAACGAAATTAGCATCTCTTGCTTTCTTTCGGAAAATGAGCCGAAAAATTACAAGGAAGCCATGCAAGATGATTTTTGGATCATGGCCATGCAAGAAGAGTTGAATGAGTTCACACGAAATAATGTTTGGTCCTTAGTTCCCCGAACTTCAAACATCAATGTTGTTGGAACTAAATGGATTTTCAAGAATAAAACAGATGAGCACAACCAAGTCGTCAGAAACAAAGCTCGTCTTGTTGCCCAAGGATATGCCCAAGTGGAAGGCATAGATTTTGATGAAACCTTTGCTCCGGTCGCACGTATTGAGTCCATCAGACTCTTGATTGCTATTGCATGCCATCTAGGCATCAAACTTCGACAGATGGACGTCAAAGCTGCTTTCTTGAACGGTGTGCTGGAAGAAGAAGTCTACGTTGCTCAACCTAAAGGTTTTGAGGATCCGAAAAAGCCAAATCATGTCTACAAGCTTCAGAAAGCTCTATATGGCTTGAAACAAGCGCCTCGCGCCTGGTATGGATGTCTCACGGATTTTCTTCTAAAGTTCGGTTTTGAGCGTGGATCGGTGGACAAAACTCTGTTCATCAAGCGAGAAGGCAAACACATGATTGTTGCCCAAATTTACGTTGACGACATTGTCTTCGGAGCTACTTGTTCTAAACTCGTGACTTCATTCACAGAAGCTATGTCCTCAACTTTTCAGATGAGCCTTGAGGGAGAGTTGCATCAATTTCTTGGTCTTCAGATTTCTCAACGCCCAAATGGGATATTTGTATCTCAAAGTAAATATGCTAAGAACATGGTTGAGAGGTTTGAGATGCATCATGCCAAACCAGCTAACACTCCTATGGCAACTACCGAACGCTTGTCTACGTCAACGAGAAGCCGGAGTGTAAACCAAACTCTTTATCGTTCTATGATTGGGAGTTTACTTTATTTAACTGCCACTCGTCCTGACATTATGTTTAGTGTTTGTATGTGTGCCAGGTATCAAGCTGATCCAAAAGAAGACCATCTACGAGCTTTGAAACGGATCCTCCGATACATCTCTGGGACTTCTCAGCTAGGCCTTTGGTATGCGCGCGACACTTCATCCAACCTTGTCGGTTTTTCAGATGCCGACTGGGCGACGGACACGGACGAACGAAAGAGTACCTCCGGTTGTTGTTGCTTCCTTGGCAATAATATCGTGTCTTGGCATAGTAGAAAGCAAAATTGTATTGCCCTGTCAACTGCCGAGTCGGAGTACGTAGCAGCTGGAAGTTGCTGCACTCAACTACTTTGGTTAAAACAGATGTTGACTGACTATCTCCTTGAGAGTGCTCCATTAGTGCTGTATTGTGATAACCAGAGTGCTATCAAAATCAGCGAAAATCCTGTCCAGCACTCAAGAACTAAACACATCGACATTTGACATCATTTCATTAGAGATTTGGTTGATCGTGATATAGTCAGTCTACAGCATATTTCAACGGAAAAACAGCTCGCTGACATCTTTACCAAACCTCTTGACTTTGAGAGATTTAAGAAACTAAGAAATTCTCTCTGCATGTGTTCTCTCTAAGAGTTCACGGAAAAATTTTGAAGTCTGAAAGAGTAGTTTCTTTACTTCTGAATACGCACTCGGAATCGTCGTGGATTAGTCTAGTCAGACAAACATGGATTCGAGGCCGCTTTTAGTCTTCGGACACAAGAGTATTTATTCCGCTGAATGCGAACATGTGAACATGGCTTAAACTCCTCGCTTCATTTGCATAGATCCATAAAGCCAAGTAACGGAGGACGCCGGTTACCCCGGCTCCCCTCTTCGAAAGGTTGTACATGGACGCTAAACTTTAAGACACTCTCCTATCACACTTTGGAGGACGCAAGTGAACCTTGCTCCCCTCTGACTGCTGTAATGAGTGTCTGTTGCATTTCATTTAAAGCTAAAAACCTCGTCTGGAGGACGCCGGTTACCCCGGCTCCCCTCTGATTGAAGTAAAGCTAGTTCCTGATCGGAGTGCCTTAAGTGTTCACCTTGCATTCATGAATTAAAATCTCTTGTGCGGTGCTAACTCTGCCAATATGTTTCGACGAAACACGACTGCATCCTTGTGACTGAGACGAAGGACAAGTAAACATGTCTATCACATACTTCGGTCCATCTCACCGGTTTTTAATATGAGAGTTTTTTCATTACCTCAAAGTTCTATTCACCTCGTGTGAAATTTTTGTTTTGGAAAAATGATGGAAGTGTCTCTTTTCTGGGAAAATATTTGCTCTTCATTGCCTAATATCACCCCTCGAATCTCCACTAAAATGTGTTTGAATGTTTGTTGTGTGTTGAACACTTGAATGACTAACTCGGGATGTGTTGTTTTTGATTTGGCATTTTTGTAGTTCATATCCAGTGCTACGTGGTTTATCATCTCGTGGAGTTCAATCTTTAAGGCGTAAGATGAGTGTAGCAGCTTCCGGTAACTTACATTACTCAAGGTTGCACTGACGTTACCTCAAGCATGTTAAACGCTCACGCTAGCATGAAGTCCATGCCATTACCTTCGACTACCTTCACCAGATGACCCATCAAGGGGGAGGGTTAGGTGGTGCTGGCTCATCTAGCAAAAGTTTGCATCTCAGTGATGCTTGTTTTTAAGTTTTTGATAAACTCTTGAACTATTTTGTTTTTCATTATCTTGTTGCATGCATAAGACTTGAACTATTTTCCATCATGCATGTTTTTCATATCTTGTTTTGATGAACTAAGTTTTGATGTTTTGATGTGTTGATGTTCGATCTCTTGACTAAGTTTTTTTTTGGTTTTCATATCTATTCAATGTATGTGCTTCACCAGGTAATGTATCTCTTGAGGGGGAGACTTGCTGGATCTCTTTGTACTCATTGTCTCTCATATGAGTTGTGCCAAAAAGGGGGAGATTGTCGAAGTATGTTTTGGCGACAAAATCTAAGCTTTGCAAGTCTACTCATGATTGATGTGTTTCACAAGAGTTGTACCAAAAAGGGGGAGATTGTAAATACAAGTTTTTTTGGCATCAACTTTGTGTGTTCCTTGCGCCGTCCGTCGACTATTGTCAAAATTCCGGAGACTGCCATAAAAACGGAGACTTGTCAAATTTCCGGAGACTGCCACAAAAGTGGAGACTCCAAAAGTGGAGACTACACAAAAGTGGAGACTCCAAAAGTGGAGACTACACAAAAGTGGAGACTACACAAAAGTGGAGACTCCAAAAGTGGAGACTACACAAAAGTGGAGACTACACAAAAGTGGAGACTCCAAAAGTGGAGACTACACAAAAGTGGAGACTACACAAAAGTGGAGACTCCAAAAGTGGAGACTCCAAAAGTGGAGACTACACAAAAGTGGAGACTACACAAAAATGGAGACTAGAGTCTCCACTTTTGGTCGTGCATGGAAACGGCGATCAGAGTCGCCGTTTTTGGCGAAGTGCGGAAACGGCGACAAGAGTCGCCGCTTTGGTGAGGGTTGCGGAAACGGAGACTACAGTCTCCGGTTTTGGTGAACTATGGAAACGGCGACTGGCGTCGCCATTTGTGGTGCAACTGTGGAACTGTGGAACTGTGGAACTGTGCAACTGTGGAACTGTGGAACTGTGCAACTGTGGAACTGTGGAACTGTGCAACTGTGGAACTGTGGAACTGTGCAACTGTGGAACTGTGGAACTGTGGAACTGTGGAACTGTGGAACTGTGGAACTGTGGAACTATGGAACTGTGGAACTATGGAACTGTGGAACTGTGGAACTGTGGAACTGTGGAACTATGGAACTGTGGAACTATGGAACTATGGAACTGTGGAACTATGGAACTATGGAAGTATGGAACTATGGAACCAGCGTCTATGGAACTATGGACTCTCACCTTGCAACTTTGGAAACGGCGACTCGTGTCGCCGGTTTTGGGTGTGACAAGAAAACGGCGACTGGAGTCGCCGTTTATGCGTGTTGTGGAAAAGGCGACTGGCGTCGCCGTTTTTGGTGCATGGAAAATTTCCAGCGACTAGAGTCGCTGGTTTTGTGGCATACATGGATCCGGCGACAGGAGTCGCCGGTTTTGGTTCCTTGTGATGCTTTTCTATGACTCTTGTTTTTGTGTTATGTTTTTAAGACTAAGTACTTACAACGTGTTTTTTCTTTCACCAGGTACTCAGTCCAAGGAAATGAAGAATGGTTCCAAGTTTGCAACTTCAACAATATCGACGACCGTGAAGACGATGAAATTCGAAGCTTCAACACTTAGAGAATTTCACGAGAAATTGAAGATGAAGAATTGAGATCGATGGAGTCAAGATTGAAATTGAAGTTTGATTTTTGAAATTGAAGATTCAAGATTCGAAGATTCAAGAATCAAAGATTCAAGATTCCAAGATTCAAGAATCCAAGATTCAAGAATCCAAGTTCTACAATAATGATGTCATCCATGGAAAAGTGACATAGGCCAAGCATGCGACGAATGAGAACGTGCCACGTCATCACTCTCACATGTGCGGCTCTACTATAAATACCCATGGAATTGATTTTCATCATTTGACGATTTTGAGAGAACGAAATCTGATTTTTAGAATCGTAGTCGAGCTTCGAGTTTGTGTAGTAGCTTTTGCGCCGTGTGCCAAGATTAGAGCTAGGAGATATAGCTTTAGGTACTCGTGTGCTAGTTTGCAAGTTAGTGGGAGTTGTTGCGACACTCGGGAAACTTCTTGTAAACGTTTTGCCTACCATACTCTACAAGTGTAATAGTTTAAGTTTTGTGATCAATGAAATGGAAACTATTACATAACTTTGTCTTCACTTTTTATTCTACAAATTGTGTAAGTGTTTTACTTTGACGGAAGCTGCTGTCTGTGAGTTCAAGACCAATTTCACGAAAAATTGGTATCCTACGCTGAAGGCGTAATTTCAATCACAATTAATCATGAACAAATAATCAAAGAGGGGTTCTCGATTATTACCTCGATTCGTTGTACGGAGAAACGAATCTTGTTTGATGACCTTGCGATCTTCCTACGTATTCCTCGCACTTCGTCCGAACGTCGTGTGGGCGACGATCTATCGAACACTATGGATCTTCCTCACTCTCCAAGACTTTATTGTTGGCGTAACTTAGGTTGTGAAAAGTGAAGACCATGTAGTGCTTATATAGGCTACGTAGGGGATCATAAGGAGAATAAATATTGGGCTTCTAAATATTGAAAATTAAATTGGGTCCAACCCAAATCTATTAATTCTTATCAATATTAAATTTTATTTATTTTCCACTATATAAATAAAATTGCACTCCCAATATTATTCCATATTATATCAAATAATATTTCTCCGATTAGTATTATTTATTCCGTGTATTTAAGATTTAAATATCCATGAATAAATTTATTTATTGCTCAATAAATAATATTCATATCTTATATCCGAGACTAGTACCGTTCAACCTTTATTATTGTGCGGAACGAATCCACTCATGAGGTTTACACAATAATTCCTTATGAACTCATCTCGGGGATATTATCAACCCTTCCGGGATACACTTTCCCTTCAAGTATTCACGGCATGTCATATATAAAATATAGCGACCCAATTTTACCGGTAATTAACCCAATAATTAAATCGGTTAATTCCTTTGGAAAATCAAAGTCTCTAATATTAAATATACACACCCGCAATAATATCGGGGATTAAGAATAAAATACTCCGAGATTTAAATTGATTATCCAAGGCAATCCTAATCAATAAATCTCAAGCTGATCCGCCCAATACACCAAGTGTACAAGTGTGATAAAATAATTAAGATAAATTATTTTCTCTCTCACACAACGACTATACCGATGGATTGGTCCGTGTCCATCTAGGTCGTGAGCAACTGTTCGATTAAATACGAGTAACCGATAGTATGATCTTCTGTGCGCCCATGCGCACCATACTAACTACAACGTATAAAATCCAGGACTATATTTTGCATAATTAATTAATTGCAAATAATTTTTTATTAATTAAATAGGTTAAATGCCATGACCGGGAGTTTACCGGTACTTAAATCTAGACATTAAGTACACAACTCCAACAATCTCCCACTTGTACTAAGGTCTAGTCATTTCCTCCAAACTCCCGACTCCCATACTCATCACGTGCTTAAGTTATACTTCCCAGAAGTATTATGTGAATGAGCAATCTAGGTTGCCGCTCTGAAGTTATCTTGGTGACTACTGCGTCGTCTCTCTGACGATGACTCGTATCAGGTGGTACTGGCTCTATGTGCTATCATCATTTTTCGAACTTATGACTTCTTCCAGTTCTCCATGCACCGCTATGTACATAGCCTTTGGTGAACCAAGAGTCATATCCAAGTTCAGAGGTCATTCCGGAACCTAACCAAAACTTCCGCTGCCTCTGAGGCTGCTATTCGGTTTATGATAGAGTCCGAGAAGCATCACGCTTATCACTCTTTCATCCTTAGGTTCCACCTCTTCTAAAAGTGAACACATAGCCTGATATCGACTTACACTGGTCTTTCTCCGATTTTTGATCAGAGAAACTGTAATCTAAGAAGATTTCGTATTGCTAGTATTCCAGTACTTGCAAGTACTTTACAGCATTCGAATATTTCTTATCCAGATTACTTTGATATCCTCCGACGATCGAACCCTAGGTTCGATATTGTGCCCCGGCGTCCAGCCGGGGCTCCCTTCTCGTCGCGCGTCATCGGCGGTCGAACCCTAGGGTTCGTCTGCCCTTCTCGATCCTCGCCGGGGATCTCGAATCCCCGTCCCCGAGGTTCGTCGTTTTCCCGGATCGTGCGTTCATGTATATATCACAATTAATCATGAACAAATAATCAAAGAGGGGGTCTCGATTATTACCTCGATTCGTTGTACGGAGAAACGAATCTTTATCGACGACCTTGCGATCTTCCTACGTATTCCTCGCACTTCGTCCGAACGTCGTGTGGGCGACGATCTATCGGATTCCTATGGATCTCCTTCACTCTCCAAGACTTTATGATTGGCGTAACTTAGGTTGTGAAAAGTGAAGACCATGTAGTGCTTATATAGGCTACGTAGGGGATCATAAGGAGACTAAATATTGGGCTTCTAAATATTGAAGATTAAATTGGGTCCAACCCAAATCCATTAATCCTTATCAATATTAAATTTTATTTATTTTCCACTATATAAATAAAATTGCACTCCCAATATTAATCTATATTATATCAAATAATATTTCTCCAATTAGTATTATTTATTCCGTGTATTTAAGATTTAAATATCCATGAATAAATTTATTTATTGCTCAATAAATAATATTCATATCTTATATCTGAGACTAGTACCGTTCATCCTTTATTATTGTGCGGAACGAATCCACTCATGAGGTTTACACAATAATTCCTTATGAACTCATCTCGGGGATATTATCAACCCTTCCGGGATACACTTTCTCGTCAAGTATCCACGGCATGTCATATATAAAATATAGCGACCCAATTTTACCGGTAATTAACCCAATAATTAAATCGGTTAATTCCTTTGGAAAATCAAAGTCTCTAATATTAAATATACACACCCGCAATAATATCGGGGATTAAGAATAAAATACTCCGAGATTTAAATTGATTATCCAAGGCAATCCTAATCAATAAATCTCAAGCTGATCCGCCCAATACACCAAGTGTACAAGTGTGATAAAATAATTAAGATAAATTATTTTCTCTCTCACACAACGACTATACCGATGGATTGGTCCGTGTCCATCTAGGTCGTGAGCAACCGTTCGATTAAATACGAGTAACCGATAGTATGATCTTCTGTGTGGGCCCGACACACCATACTAACTACAACGTATAAAATCCAGGACTATATTTTGCATAATTAATTAATAATAATTAATTTCAAATAATTGTTTATTAATTAAATAGGTTAAATGCTATGACCGGGAGTTTACCGATACTTAAATCTAGACATTAAGTACACAACTCCAACAATCTCCCACTTGTACTAAGGTCTAGTCATTTCCTCCAAACTCCCGACTCCCATACTCATCACGTGCTTAAGTTATACTTCCCAGAAGTATTATGTGAATGAGCAATCTAGGTTGCCGTTCTGAAGTTATCTTGGTGACTACTGCGTCGTCTCTCTGACGATGACTCGTATCAGGTGGTACTGGCTCTATGTGTTATCATCACCTGTTTGAACTTATGACTTCTTCCAGTTCTCCACGCACCGCTATGTACATAGCCTTTAGTGAACCAAGAGTCATATCCAAGTTCAGAGGTCATTCCGGAACCTAACCAAAACTTCCGCTGCCTCTGAGGCTGCTATTCGGTTTATGATAGAGTCCGAGAAGCATCACGCTTATCACTCTTTCATCCTTAGGTTCCACCTCTTCTATAAGTGAACACATAGCCTGATATCGACTTTCACTGGTCCTTCTCTGATTTTGGATCTGAGAAACTGTAATCTAAGAAGATTTCGTTTTGCTAGTAATCCAGTACTTCCAAGTACTTTTACAGCATTCGAATGTCTCTTATCCAGATTACTTTGATATCCTCCCACTACGCTAACCGCATAGTTGATATCAGGTTCTTGTTTTATAACACCGCATTTACAAAGCCCTCTACACTCAAAGTGTAGGGAACTGCTTTGTCTATATCTATCTCCTTCATGTGTTCAAGACACATACCTTAAATAGATGAATTCTGTTCTCGAAAGGCAATAACCTTTCTCAGAATTGTGCATGTTTAAAACAAACCATAGTCGTATAAGACATCTTAAGAGAAATACAAATGTTCTTATCTAGAGATCGAAAGATTTCTAAGAACATGATCCAATTTCATCTTAATCTTATGTCTCGATTTATTTAGACAACCTCTATTTTATGTCTGACAACACTCTTACATTGTTGCCAACGATGAAGTGTTATCTACACAAAATTCCGAGAAACACCACCCTTGTTTCCATTACGTCTCTAACACACCTCTCCTTGCCTTTTGATGAATCCATAGAATGGACTATCTCATCAATTCGCAAGTTCCTATGCAGAACTAGGGATCGATTTCATGTCTACTAGATCCAGAGTTCAAAACTCCTCCAGTCTTATGAACATCTCTTGGTTGATTAACAACCTCCCACTGCAATGGCGTTCCGGTGTATAACAGTAATAACATTAGGTGCAGATAGTGGTGTACTACTACTCGGTTAGGCTGGTTCTCAGTCTTTCCTTTCCTCATTTTAAAGTACTTTGTCAGTTAGGGCATTGTAGTTCATCTAATAGGTTTCCTCTAAGAACCGGGTGAGGACACCCATCTGGTTCGTAGTACTATTGAACATACAATTACTTGTTCTTCTAGGATATTCTACAACCACATAGAATGTGCCGTTGTATCCAGAAATATCCATAGAACATAGGTAGTTCCGAACAAACTTGTCCTTTTACTATTAGAAACTCATCTCTTATTTCTGACACACCATGTCCACACATCAGTGTATGGTGTAGTCGCTTGAGACTTAATCTCAATCTTTGATTTATGCTATGTGTTATTTAGATAGGTGATAGCCTCCGCGAACAAGTCGCAGGCTTTCAATGGATATACTTGAAAGATCCCCATAATGGCTTTGTGTTGAAAACACTCCGCTTTTATGGCATATCAAGTATTCTAATCCATCTTCGAGTATTCTTGAAAGAACGACTCGTACCTTTTCTAATTACACATACCGCATTAATCATAAATCATTTTCTATACTTGTCCGAATTCCATCCTTTATCCAGAAAGGTTAACTCAGTTGTATCATCTTTCAAGATCGATTCTTAGGTCGGGAGGTCCATTCCTCCAACTATAATTGATCAAATCAATTTCGACCTTTTGAATCCCTTTTGAATAGATATTACCAAGTTCAAGAATTCACAAGTATAATGATTAATAAGAGAAATACATCTAATAAGTAAAACAAGTTATACATAACGGTTTGTTGCATCGTGGTAGACTAAGGATTCATCATTCATATATTGCTATCTAATGTACCAGAATAGATATCACCATTATTTCTTATCCAAACCATCAAATGATTAAAGAAATAAAATATCCATTAATAATAAAGAAAACCAGAACAAAAGTTCTTTTTCAAAATAAAGGGGTACATAAGGCAATAACTGAAATGAAATCCTAAAACATAAATGTCTTCCACTGCAACCGCTGCTACCCCAACAGCTTCGCCCATGTAGACTCGAACTCTTCTTCTCTAAGTCGCCGGGTTTTCTGGAACCCCTGCATTTAAGATAATGCACATACCGTCAGTGGTTCCATATCTACACACCAGAATTCTGGTAGATAATAGCGCTGACTATGTTTTTACGACTAAAGAAAAATTCGTACCTCTGAGAGGACATTCAGACTTCCAGTGTCCAGACTTCTTGCATCGGAAGCACAAGCCCTTTGGCTTACTAGCCCCCACTCGTGGTCCATTCCTCTTGGCACCACTGGGTTTTATGGCTTGCTTCCTTTTCTTGCCCCTACCTCCAATAGCTTTCAAGCTTTTGGACTTGGTAGCCACAAGCGCTTGAGACTTGCCCTTCTTGTAGATCCCCTCTGCCGCCTTTAGTTCAGTCAGGAGTTGCGCAAGAGTATAAGATAGTTTACCCATATTATAGCTCATACGAAACTGCTCAAAACTAGGGGTCAGAGACTGGAGTATGATGTCGACTTGCGTCTCACCATCAATCATAGCTCCTAGGACCTCCAATTCATTCAACAAACTCATCATCTTGAGAACGTGCTCCTCAACGGGCGTTCCTTCAGACTGAGTAGTCGACATGAGGACTCTCATTGCTTCTTGCCTACCCGCACGGTCATGATGCCCAAACATCTCCTTGAGGTTAAATAACATATCCTCGGCAGTGTTCATCGGCTCATGTTGGGTTTGGAGTACATTTGACATGGAAGCCAAAATATAGCACCTAGCCATTTCATCAGCCTTTTTCCACTTCCGATATGCTTCTTTTTCCTCATCAGTTGAGGCGGCCGTGGGTTCAGCAGGGCATTTATCAGAGAGTACAAACTTGTACTCTTCAGCAGTCAGGACAATGTCCAAATTTCTCTTCCAATCAATGTAATTGGGACCAGTGAGTTTATGTTCCTTGAGTATCACAGAAAGTGGATTCATAGCTATTCTCTAAACCTATAAGCACATGTAAACAAACAATCAATTTAATGTCCGATATTATCTCCCTCAAATAATATCATTAAATTACTAATTGCGTCTAAAATCCCATCAGGTAAAGCAAGCCACGTGGTGTGGACGTTTACCCACCCAAATGATTTAGCAATTAGTTTTTCTTCGGTCATACATCAATCATAGCGTAACTTCGTGGGGAAGAATACTATGACGCGTATCTAAGTGTAAACCATCACTCAGCACTAAAGTACATCGCTTGGAATTGCTACGTTACCGCAAGCCACGTGGTGTGGACGTTTACGACAATTTCACAACTCTTTACAATTACTTATAACTGTCTACATCGATTAATCCAAAATCCGTCAGTATAGCAAGCCACGTGGTGTGGACGTTTACTACACTAAGAGATTTTTATAATTGACTCCCAATTACAAGATCCATTCGATTTCGTAAATCAAGACTCGGAGAATCATAAGTGAAACTCGAAGTTTCTAACCAGTGATTCACCATGCGAGCGACCCTATCTCTCATAAATGAGGGCTCCATTCCACTCCCCGGGGTGAGAATGAGTCGACTTGAAGTCAGTTTCAGAAAGACAAATTAGGCATTGTTTGATAAACTTGATCAATGTTTCTCGTAAGAGGAATTACAAGAATTCTCCTCCAATGACTTGTCTATATGAACTTCGAGAGTCCATAAAAGTCACCAAGAGAACAGTGATGGAGACCATGGGAATGTTTCCATCCCCTCTCCCACTTAGCTTTTTACGATAAAGGGATACGCTATCTAGTGCATAAAATAAACACATATAGCATGCATGAAAGCAATAAAGCACATAGATCACATAGTCAAAATAATGCTAGAGAATTATTTTCCCGACTATCATGGCTTTATCTTCATATGCATCCTCTAGTCTTCAGTCTTCGTTTCTTGAATGCTCCATGCGACGAGAATATTAATTTCCAATATTTAAATCTATTTATTTTCAATTAATCCAAAAGTTACTTAATTCGAAAATTAAGTCAATTGAATATATCAAAAATAAAATTAAATATTATTAATATTTTTATTTATTTATTTTCCTATCTAGTTCTATTAAATCTCTAGAATAATCTATCCAAGTAAAATTGGAATATTCTAGAAGACATCTATAATAGAACAAGGAAATAAAATAAATTAGGACTCACTACTTTCCAAATTTATTTTTATTCCTAATCCATGAATATTCCCATGAGAAGAAATAATCAAATAGGAAAAATAAATTTAGTACTAAATTAATTAAATTTCTAATCTATGAATATTTTCATGAAGGAAATAAATCAATAGAAAATAAAATTAATTTAAATTAACTCTTTTCCTAATCCATGAGAGTTTCCAAAAGGAGAACACTCAAATAGGAAAAACCCGAATTAATTAGGAAAGTAAATTTCCGGGCGTGGACAGCATGGGGTGGGAGTCCCCACGCCACCCTCGACCCACACTTAGGAGGTGGCCGGCCACCAACACCGGCGGCTCCTCCATGTGAGGGTCGATCGACCCTTATGGATTGACCATGGGGTTGGTCGATCCGAGCCCTAGCTCCCTCTCGTCATCTCGTCTTCTCCGGCGGTCTCGATTCATCGATCCAATCGCAAAATAAATTACAATAATCTAAATTACAATTCCGGTATCGATTCTATACATGAAATCGACCCTATACATTTTCCGGAAAAAGAGTGCGTAATAATAAATCCTAAATTCGGTCAACCCCCGAATTTTTACTATTACAAACATTCAACCACATAAAAACGAATCTCGACATGTCCGAGAGTTTAATAATCATGATAATTAATTAAAAAACAATTAATTAAATCCAACCATGATAGCCGGAAATCCTGCAAGGTAGAACAATAATCGAACATATACATGAACACGAAACCAAACGCTCTGATACCAATTGCTGGGATTCGATGTCCCGGGCTATCAAAAATTGCGGAACCGATAACCCGATCAAAAACCCTCGATCACCGAAGATTGGATCCCCGACTCATCCGCAGGAGTCCGACCTTTGGAGACTACGCGCCCGAAGACACGCAGCCCGCCCCCAGCCGAAGTCCCCCACGAGTCGGATCCACGAACGCGAACCACCTCACGAGCCGGGGCCCGACCGAACGCCCAGCGAAGCCCGAAGGCTGCGTGCGCCAAGCCGAGCCCCCGCGAGGGGCTCGCGATCGTCCTCGGACGATCGCTGGGATCGCTCGTAGCGATACCCGGGGCTGCTCGTAGCAGCCCCGCAGCGAGTCGCTGACTCGCTGCTCGCACGGGGTCAGCCCCGTGCGCCTCTGCTACGGGAATCCCCGTAGCGCGCACGAGGCAGCTGCGGGTTATCCCCGCAGCGACCCGCGATCGAGATCACGGGCTCGATCGCCCCTCGGCTTCGGCCGAGGGCTTTGCTACCGGCGCGCCGCCGGCGATGGCGGCTGGGATCCGCCGTGGCACCAGCCCACGGCATCCCGGACGATCGACCCTAGGTCGATCGTGCGCCCCTTCGCCGCGCGCCTCGGCGGTCCGAACCCTAGGGTTCGACCGCCGTGTTCGATCCTCGCCGGGGATCTCGAATCCCCGTCCCCGAGGTTCGTCGTTTTCCCGGATCGTGCGTTCATGTATATATCACAATTAATCATGAACAAATAATCAAAGAGGGGTTCTCGATTATTACCTCGATTCGTTGTACGGAGAAACGAATCTTGTTTGATGACCTTGCGATCTTCCTACGTATTCCTCGCACTTCGTCCGAACGTCGTGTGGGCGACGATCTATCGAACACTATGGATCTTCCTCACTCTCCAAGACTTTATTGTTGGCGTAACTTAGGTTGTGAAAAGTGAAGACCATGTAGTGCTTATATAGGCTACGTAGGGGATCATAAGGAGAATAAATATTGGGCTTCTAAATATTGAAAATTAAATTGGGTCCAACCCAAATCTATTAATTCTTATCAATATTAAATTTTATTTATTTTCCACTATATAAATAAAATTGCACTCCCAATATTATTCCATATTATATCAAATAATATTTCTCCGATTAGTATTATTTATTCCGTGTATTTAAGATTTAAATATCCATGAATAAATTTATTTATTGCTCAATAAATAATATTCATATCTTATATCCGAGACTAGTACCGTTCAACCTTTATTATTGTGCGGAACGAATCCACTCATGAGGTTTACACAATAATTCCTTATGAACTCATCTCGGGGATATTATCAACCCTTCCGGGATACACTTTCCCTTCAAGTATTCACGGCATGTCATATATAAAATATAGCGACCCAATTTTACCGGTAATTAACCCAATAATTAAATCGGTTAATTCCTTTGGAAAATCAAAGTCTCTAATATTAAATATACACACCCGCAATAATATCGGGGATTAAGAATAAAATACTCCGAGATTTAAATTGATTATCCAAGGCAATCCTAATCAATAAATCTCAAGCTGATCCGCCCAATACACCAAGTGTACAAGTGTGATAAAATAATTAAGATAAATTATTTTCTCTCTCACACAACGACTATACCGATGGATTGGTCCGTGTCCATCTAGGTCGTGAGCAACTGTTCGATTAAATACGAGTAACCGATAGTATGATCTTCTGTGCGCCCATGCGCACCATACTAACTACAACGTATAAAATCCAGGACTATATTTTGCATAATTAATTAATTGCAAATAATTGTTTATTAATTAAATAGGTTAAATGCCATGACCGGAAGTTTACCGGTACTTAAATCTAGACATTAAGTACACAACTCCAACAAATATGTCACTGATCGTTCAAACAAAAAGCGTTGTGCATTCGTTTGCAAGCACGGTAGGAAAGTATGCACGTTTAGATTGTTGGAGTTGTGTACTTAATGTCTAGATTTAAGTATCGGTAAACTCCCGGTCATAGCATTTAACCTATTTAATTAATAAACAATTATTTGCAATTAATTATTATTAATTAATTATGCAAAATATAGTCCTGGATTTTATACGTTGTAGTTAGTATGGTGTGTCGGGCCCACACAGAAGATCATACTATCGGTTACTCGTATTTAATCGAACGGTTGCTCACGACCTAGATGGACACGGACCAATCCATCGGTATAGTCGTTGTGTGAGAGAGAAAATAATTTATCTTAATTATTTTATCACACTTGTACACTTGGTGTATTGGGCGGATCAGCTTGAGATTTATTGATTAGGATTGCCTTGGATAATCAATTTAAATCTCGGAGTATTTTATTCTTAATCCCCGATATTATTGCGGGTGTGTATATATAATATTAGAGACTTTGATTTTCCAAAGGAATTAACCGATTTAATTATTGGGTTAATTACCGGTAAAATTGGGTCGCTATATTTTATATATGACATGCCGTGGATACTTGACGGGAAAGTGTATCCCGGAAGGGTTGATAATATCCCCGAAATGAGTTCATAAGGAATTATTGTGTAAACCTCATGAGTGGATTCGTTCCGCACAATAATAAAGGATGAACGGTACTAGTCTCGGATATAAGATATGAATATTATTTATTGAGCAATAAATAAATTTATTCATGGATATTTGAATCTTAAATACACGGAATATATAATACTAATTGGAGAAATATTATTTGATATAATATAGATTAATATTGGGAGTGCAATTTTATTTATATAGTGGAAAATAAATAAAATTTAATATTGATAAGGATTAATGGATTTGGGTTGGACCCAATTTAATCTTCAATATTTAGAAGCCCAATATTTAGTCTCCTTATGATCCCCTACGTAGCCTATATAAGCACTACATGGTCTTCACTTTTCACAACCTAAGTTACGCCAATCATAAAGTCTTGGAGAGTGAAGGAGATCCATAGGAATCCGATAGATCGTCGCCCACACGACGTTCGGACGAAGTGCGAGGAATACGTAGGAAGATCGCAAGGTCGTCAATAAAGATTCGTTTCTCCGTACAACGAATCGAGGTAATAATCGAGACCCCCTCTTTGATTATTTGTTCATGATTAATTGTGATATATACATGAACGCACGATCCGGCAAAACGACGAACCTCGGGGACGGGGATTCGAGATCCCCGGCGAGGATCGAGAAGGGCGGACGAACCCTAGGGTTCGACCGCCGATGACGCGCGACGAGAAGGGAGCCCCGGCTGGACGCCGGGGCACACGATCGAACCTAGGGTTCGATCGTCGGGGATCCGCCGTGGGCTGGTGCCACGGCGGGAGGATCTGCCGGCCCCCTCGTCGGAGGCGCGTGGCGCGAGGACCCTCGGCTGAAGCCGAGGGGTGCGATCGATCCTCGGATCGATCGCGGGTAAGCTGCGGGTTCACCCGCAGCGACCCCATACGTGCTGCGGGTTCGCCCGCACCGGATGCGTACGGGGCTCGGCCCTCGCGAGCAGCGAGTCATCGCGACTCGCTGCGGGGCTGCTACGAGCAGCCCCGGGGATGCCTCGCGCATCCCCAGCGATCGTCCGTAGACGATCGCGAGCCCCTCGCGGGGGCTCGGCTGGGCGCACGCGCCCTTCGGGCCTCGCTGGGCGTTCGGTCGGGCCCCGGCTCGTGAGGTGGTTCGCGTTCGTGGATCCGACTCGTGGGGGACTTCGGCTGGGGGTGGGCTGCGTGTCTTCGGGCGCGTAGTCTCCAAAGGTCGGACTCCTGCGGATGAGTCGGGGATCCAATCTCCGGCGATCTAGGGTTTTCGGTCGGGTTATCGGTTCCGCAATTTTTTTTGATAGCCCGGGACATCGAATCCCAGCAACTGGTATCAGAGCGTTTGGTTTCGTGTTCATGTATATATTCGATTATTGTTCTACCTTGCAGGATTTCCGGCTATCATGGTTAATTTAATTATTGTTTTTAATTAATTATCATAATTATTAAACTCTCGGACATGTCGAGATTCGTTTTGTGTGGTTGAATGTTTGTAATAGTAAAAATTCGGGGGTTGACCGAATTTAGGATATATTATTATTACGTTCTTTATTTTCCGGAAAATGTATAGGGTCGATTTCATGTATAGAATCGATACCGGAATTGTAATTTAAATTATTGTAATTTATTTACGTTGGTTCGATGTTGAGACGATCGCCGGAAGACGAAGAAGTGACGAAGAAGCTAGGACTTGGGATCGATGGATCGATCCCATGAGGATGATGATCGATCGAAGCCTTTGCCGGCATGGCACGGCGGCGGCGCCCCTCCCCTGGTGGCCGACGGTCGATCATGGTGGGGATGGCGTGGGATCTCCCAATCCCATGCTATTTCTACCAAGAAATTACTTTCCTAATTAATTCGGGTTTTTCCTATTTGAGTGTTCTCCTTTTGGAAACTCTCATGGATTAGGAAAAGAATTAATTTAAATTAATTTTATTTCTATTGATTTATTTCCTTCATGGAAATATTCATAGATTAGAAATTTAATTAATTTAGTACTAAATTTATTTTTCCTATTTGATTATTTCTTCTCATGGGAATATTCATGGATTAGGAATAAAAATAAATTTGGAAAGTAGTGAGTCCTAATTTATTTTATTTCCTTGTTCTATTATAGATGTCTTCTAGAATATTCCAATTTTACTTGGATAGATTATTCTAGAGATTTAATAGAACTAGATAGGAAAATAAATAAATAAAAAATATTAATAATATTTAATTTTATTTTTGATATATTCAATTGACTTAATTTTCGAATTAAGTAACTTTTGGATTAATTGAAAATAAATAGATTTAAAAATTGGAGATTAATATTCTCGTCACATGGAGCATTCAAGAAACGAAGACTGAAGACTAGAAGATGCATATGAAGATAAAGCCATGATAGTCAGGAAAATAATTTTTCTAGCATTATTTTGACTATGTGATCTATGTGCTTTATTGCTTTCATGCATGCTATATGTGTTTATTTTATGCACTAGATAGCGTATCCCTTTATCGTAAAAAGCTAAGTGGGAGAGGGGATGGAAACATTCCCATGGTCTCCATCAATGTTCTCTTAGGTGACTTTTATGGACTTTCGAAGTTCATATAGACAAGTCATTGGAGGAGAATTCTTGTAATTCCTTTTACAAGAAACATTGATCAAGTTTATCAAACAATGCCTAATTTGTCTTTCCAAAACTGATTTCAAGTCGACTCATTCTCACCCCGGGGAGTGGAATGGAGCCAGAGCCACTTGGTCATGTAGAGGACACAAATTAGAGACCTTCGTACCATTCTTTGATAGATGGATCGATTGTCTGCTCGACTCCCTCATTTATGAGAGATAGGGTCGTTCGCATGGTGAATCACTGGTTAGAAACTTCGAGTTTCACTTATGATTCTCCGCGTCTTGATTTACAACATCAAATGGATCAAGTAAATTGGATTTCAATTATATAAATCTATTTGGTGTAGTAAACGTCCACACGAACGTGGCTTGCTATACTGAAAGGGATTTTAGAATAATTGATGTAGACAGTTATAGGAGATTGTGAGGGATTGCGAGTTATCGTAAACGTCCACACGAACGTGGCTTGCGGTGACATAACAATTCTAAACGATTCGCCTTGGTACTGAGTAATGGTTTACACTTAGGTACGCTTTATAGTATTCTTCCCAACGAAGTAACACTATAATGATGTACGACCGAAGCAAACCTAATTGCTAAATCATTTGGGTGGGTAAACGTCCACACGAACGTGGCTTGCCTTACCTGATGGGATTTTAGACGCAATTAGTGATTTAATGATATTATTTAAGGGAGATAATATCGGACATTAAATTGATTGTTTGTTTACATGTGCTTATAGGTTTAGAGAATAGCTATGAATCCACTTTCTGTGATACTCAAGGAACATAAACTCACTGGTCCCAATTACATTGATTGGAAGAGAAATTTGGACATTGTCCTGACTGCTGAAGAGTACAAGTTTGTACTCTATGAGCAATGCCCTGCTGAACCCACGACCGCCTCGACTGATGAGGAAAAAGAAGCATATCGGAAGTGGAAAAAGGCTGATGAAATGGCTAGGTGCTATATTTTGGCTTCCATGTCAAATGTACTCCAAACCCAACATGAGCCGATGAACACTGCCGAGGATATGTTATTTAACCTCAAGGAGATGTTTGGGCATCATGACCGTGCGGGTAGGCAAGAAGCCATGAGAGTCCTCATGTCGACTACTCAGTCTGAAGGAACGCCCGTTGAGGAGTACGTTCTCAAGATGATGAGTCTGTTGAATGAATTGGAGGTCCTAGGAGCTATGATTGATGGTGAGACGCAAGTCGACATCATACTCCAGTCTCTGACCCCTAGTTTTGAGCAGTTTCGTATGAGCTATAATATGGGTAAACTATCTTATACTCTTGCGCAACTCCTGACTGAACTGAAGGCGGCAGAGGGGATCTACAAGAAGGGCAAGTCTCAAGCGCTTGTAACTACCAAGCCCAAAAGCTTGAAAGCTATTGGAGGTAGGGGCAAGAAAAGGAAGCAAGCCATAAAACCCAGTGGTGCCAAGAGGAATGGACCACGAGTGGGGGCTAGTAAGCCAAAGGGCAAGTGCTTCCGATGCAACAAGTCTGGACACTGGAAGTCTGAATGTCCTCTCAGAGGTACGAATTTTTCTTTAGTCGTAAAAACATAGTCAGCGGTATTATCTACCAGAATTCTGGTGTGTAGATATGGAACCACTGACGGTATGTGCATTATCTTAAATGCAGGGGTTCCAGAAAACCCGGCGACTTAGAGAAGAAGAGTTCGAGTCTACATGGGCGAAGCTGTTGGGGTAGCAGCGGTTGCAGTGGAAGACATTTATGTTTTAGGATTTCATTTCAGTTATTGCCTTATGTACCCCTTTATTTTGAAAAAGAACTTTTGTTCTGGTTTTCTTTATTATTAATGGATATTTTATTTCTTTAATCATTTGATGGTTTGGATAAGAAATAATGGTGATATCTATTCTGGTACATTAGATAGCAATATATGAATGATGAATCCTTAGTCTACCACGATGCAACAAACCGTTATGTATAACTTGTTTTACTTATTAGATGTATTTCTCTTATTAATCATTATACTTGTGAATTCTTGAACTTGGTAATATCTATTCAAAAGGGATTCAAAAGGTCGAAATTGATTTGATCAATTATAGTTGGAGTAATGGACCTCCCGACCTAAGAATCGATCTTGAAAGATGATACAACTGAGTTAACCTTTCTGGATAAAGGATGGAATTCGGACAAGTATAGAAAATGATTTATGATTAATGCGGTATGTGTAATTAGAAAAGGTACGAGTCGTTCTTTCAAGAATACTCGAAGATGGATTAGAATACTTGATATGCCATAAAAGCGGAGTGTTTTCAACACAAAGCCATTATGGGGATCTTTCAAGTATATCCATTGAAAGCCTGCGACTTGTTCGCGGAGGCTATCACCTATCTAAATAACACATAGCATAAATCAAAGATTGAGATTAAGTCTCAAGCGACTACACCATACACTGATGTGTGGACATGGTGTGTCAGAAATAAGAGATGAGTTTCTAATAGTAAAAGGACAAGTTTGTTCGGAACTACCTATGTTCTATGGATATTTCTGGATACAACGGCACATTCTATGTGGTTGTAGAATATCCTAGAAGAACAAGTAATTGTATGTTCAATAGTACTACGAACCAGATGGGTGTCCTCACCCGGTTCTTAGAGGAAACCTATTAGATGAACTACAATGCCCTAACTGACAAAGTACTTTAAAATGAGGAAAGGAAAGACTGAGAACCAGCCTAACCGAGTAGTAGTACACCACTAACTGCACCTAATGTTATTACTGTTATACACCGGAACGCCATTGCAGTGGGAGGTTGTTAATCAACCAAGAGATGTTCATAAGACTGGAGGAGTTTTGAACTCTGGATCTAGTAGACATGAAATCGATCCCTAGTTCTGCATAGGAACTTGCGAATTGATGAGATAGTCCATTCTATGGATTCATCAAAAGGCAAGGAGATGTGTGTTAGAGACGTAATGGAAACAAGGGTGGTGTTTCTCGGAATTTTGTGTAGATAACACTTCATCGTTGGCAACAATGTAAGAGTGTTGTCAGACATAAAATAGAGGTTGTCTAAATAAATCGAGACATAAGATTAAGATGAAATTGGATCATGTTCTTAGAAATCTTTCGATCTTTAGATAAGAACATTTGTATTTCTCTTAAGATGTCTTATACGACTATGGTTTGTTTTAAACATGCACAATTCTGAGAAAGGTTATTGCCTTTCGAGAACAGAATTCATCTATCTAAGGTATGTGTCTTGAACACATGAAGGAGATAGATATAGACAAAGCAGTTCCCTACACTTTGAGTGTAGAGGGCTTTGTAAATGCGGTGTTATAAAACAAGAACCTGATATCAACTATGCGGTTAGCGTAGTGGGAGGATATCAAAGTAATCTGGATAAGAGACATTCGAATGCTGTAAAAGTACTTGGAAGTACTGGATTACTAGCAAAACGAAATCTTCTTAGATTACAGTTTCTCAGATCCAAAATCAGAGAAGGACCAGTGAAAGTCGATATCAGGCTATGTGTTCACTTATAGAAGAGGTGGAACCTAAGGATGAAAGAGTGATAAGCGTGATGCTTCTCGGACTCTATCATAAACCGAATAGCAGCCTCAGAGGCAGCGGAAGTTTTGGTTAGGTTCCGGAATGACCTCTGAACTTGGATATGACTCTTGGTTCACCAAAGGCTATGTACATAGCGGTGCGTGGAGAACTGGAAGAAGTCATAAGTTCAAACAGGTGATGATAACACATAGAGCCAGTACCACCTGATACGAGTCATCGTCAGAGAGACGACGCAGTAGTCACCAATATAACTTCAGAACGGCAACCTAGATTGCTCATTCACATAATACTTCTGGGAAGTATAACTTAAGCACGTGATGAGTATGGGAGTCGGGAGTTTGGAGGAAATGACTAGACCTTAGTACAAGTGGGAGATTGTTGGAGTTGTGTACTTAATGTCTAGATTTAAGTATCGGTAAACTCCTGGTCATAGCATTTAACCTATTTAATTAATAAACAATTATTTGCAATTAATTATTATTAATTAATTATGCAAAATATAGTCCTGGATTTTATACGTTGTAGTTAGTATGGTGTGTCGGGCCCACACAGAAGATCATACTATCGGTTACTCGTATTTAATCGAACGGTTGCTCACGACCTAGATGGACACGGACCAATCCATCGGTATAGTCGTTGTGTGAGAGAGAAAATAATTTATCTTAATTATTTTATCACACTTGTACACTTGGTGTATTGGGCGGATCAGCTTGAGATTTATTGATTAGGATTGCCTTGGATAATCAATTTAAATCTCGGAGTATTTTATTCTTAATCCCCGATATTATTGCGGGTGTGTATATTTAATATTAGAGACTTTGATTTTCCAAAGGAATTAACCGATTTAATTATTGGGTTAATTACCGGTAAAATTGGGTCGCTATATTTTATATATGACATGCCGTGGATACTTGACGGGAAAGTGTATCCCGGAAGGGTTGATAATATCCCCGAGATGAGTTCATAAGGAATTATTGTGTAAACCTCATGAGTGGATTCGTTCCGCACAATAATAAAGGATGAACGGTACTAGTCTCGGATATAAGATATGAATATTATTTATTGAGCAATAAATAAATTTATTCATGGATATTTAAATCTTAAATACACGGAATAAATAATACTAATTGGAGAAATATTATTTGATATAATATAGATTAATATTGGGAGTGCAATTTTATTTATATAGTGGAAAATAAATAAAATTTAATATTGATAAGGATTAATGGATTTGGGTTGGACCCAATTTAATCTTCAATATTTAGAAGCCCAATATTTAGTCTCCTTATGATCCCCTACGTAGCCTATATAAGCACTACATGGTCTTCACTTTTCACAACCTAAGTTACGCCAATCATAAAGTCTTGGAGAGTGAAGGAGATCCATAGGAATCCGATAGATCGTCGCCCACACGACGTTCGGACGAAGTGCGAGGAATACGTAGGAAGATCGCAAGGTCGTCAATAAAGATTCGTTTCTCCGTACAACGAATCGAGGTAATAATCGAGACCCCCTCTTTGATTATTTGTTCATGATTAATTGTGATATATACATGAACGCACGATCCGGGAAAACGACGAACCTCGGGGACGGGGATTCGAGATCCCCGGCGAGGATCGAGAAGGGCGGACGAACCCTAGGGTTCGACCGCCGATGACGCGCGACGAGAAGGGAGCCCCGGCTGGACGCCGGGGCACACGATCGAACCTAGGGTTCGATCGTCGGGGATCCGCCGTGGGCTGGTGCCACGGCGGGAGGATCCGCCGGCCCCCTCGTCGGAGGCGCGTGGCGCGAGGACCCTCGGCTGAAGCCGAGGGGTGCGATCGATCCTCGGATCGATCGCGGGTAAGCTGCGGGTTCACCCGCAGCGACCCCGTACGTGCTGCGGGTTCGCCCGCAGCGGATGCGTACGGGGCTCGGCCCTCGCGAGCAGCGAGTCATCGCGACTCGCTGCGGGGCTGCTACGAGCAGCCCCGGGGATGCCTCGCGCATCCCCAGCGATCGTCCGTAGACGATCGCGAGCCCCTCGCGGGGGCTCGGCTGGGCGCACGCGGCCTTCGGGCCTCGCTGGGCGTTCGGTCGGGCCCCGGCTCGTGAGGTGGTTCGCGTTCGTGGATCCGACTCGTGGGGGACTTCGGCTGGGGGCGGGCTGCGTGTCTTCGGGCGCGTAGTCTCCAAAGGTCGGACTCCTGCGGATGAGTCGGGGATCCAATCTCCGGCGATCTAGGGTTTTCGGTCGGGTTATCGGTTCCGCAATTTTTTTTGATAGCCCGGGACATCGAATCCCAGCATAGATTGTGTGCTAGTGGGAGTGATGATACACTATGGATGATCACAAAGTTGAACTTGAGTCACACTTGTCAGGCTATATTGCATCGTACTAGCTGTCAACGAATTAAATCTGTAGTTGCTGCTAGCTACTTTTCTCGTAAACTTGTCAAAGAAGGTGACGTTCTGAAGCCGAAGGACATGATAACATATTTGCGTGAGCGTTACGGCATTGAGATGGATTACAGTTTCACTCTCCGAGCGCGGAGCATAGCGATAGAGATGGCGTATGGCTCATATGCTGAGTCATATCATAGGCTCGCTTCGTATTTGTATATATTGAGAGATCAGAATCCCGGCACATTTTATGAAATACAATCCACACGGAATGGGGGGTGTTCCAACACATGTTTCTTGCTCTCGGGCAGTCTATTTCTGCATTCTATAGTAATCTAAGGCCAGTGATTATTGTGGACGGGACTCACCTCAAGGGAAAGAGTCAGGGGATATTGTTTGTCGCCATGACGAAGGATGGGAATGAAAACGCCTTCCCACTTGCAATTGGGATTGGTCCGAAAGAAAATGATGAGTCGTGGACATGGTTCCTTCATAACCTGAGCAGGTGCTTCAATAGACAAGATGGTTTGATTGTCATATCCGATCAGCATAAGAGCATCCAAACTGCCGTTGCGTCTGCATACCCGAATGCAGTGCATGGGTTCTGTATTTACCACATTAAGAAGAATCTAGTTCGCTATGGCGGTCGCGTCAGGGCCGTAATAACCTCTGCATCAAACAGTTACCGTGTTGAGACAATGCACAGACATTTAGCTGATTTGGAGAGGCTGAGCCCTGACGGGGCTTACAAGAGAATGTTAGAAATAGGGGTCGAGAGGTGGTCGAGGGCAATGTGTCCAGTACGACGATATGGTTTCATGACCTCCAATATTGCCGAGTGCTTCAATTCTCGTATGGTCTGGGCGAGACGTCTACCCGTATGTTCATTGGTCGAGGCATTCCGCGCAGTCTTGGAACAATGGTTTCAAGAGCGAAGCGCGAAAGCTGCGTCAAGAGAACATGAGTTGACTGAAGAGACGTTTAATAAACTAACTTGCGCGGTGGAGCACGCTATGCGTATGGTTGTCCGAGACACAACCACACCTGACGTGTATAAAGTGGAGGATGGTAAGCTATCTTTTCAAGTTGATCTTCAAAATCGGACATGCGAATGTCGACGCTTCGAACTTGATGAAATCCCCTGCAGTCACGCTGCAGCTGCTGTTAGGTACGTACTAATCAAACAAACACTTTCAATTTATTAATTCGACAATATGTTCGTACTTGTTAGGATCGTATCACTTCACATTGCCACCACAACTTCTATTTCTCAGACAAAGAGGATTGCATATGTTGGAATTCGATATCCCGGGTTATCAAAAATTGCGGAACCGATAACCCGAACGAACCCTTCGCCGGAGATCGTACGAATGCCGACTCATCCGCCGGAGTCCAGGCTTTGGAGACCACGCGCCCGAAGGCACGCAATCCGCCCCCACCCGAACCCCCGCGAGCCGGGGTTCATACAATCGAAACTCAATCGCTGAAGAAACCACGAGCCCACGCGAACCGGGACCCGACCGAACGCGTCGCGCGCACGAGGCACGCGGACGCCCAGCCGAGTCCCCGCGGGGGGACTCGCGATCGCTACGGGCGATCGCTGGGTTGCTACGAGCAACCCCGCAGCGGATCCGTTGATCCGCTGCTACGCGGCTAGGGCTCGCGTCCAGCGAGCCGCTGCGGGGAAACCCGCAGCTCGCTACGAGCTGCTACGGGTCACGCCCCGTAGCCCTAGCGATCAGCCCCTTAGGGCTTGATCGATCCTCGGCGTCCAGCCGAGGATTCACGCGTTCGATCCCCATGAGGGATCTACGAGCCGCCGGCGGTCCAACCACCACCGCCCGGCTCGACCCTCGTCCCGGGGTTCGATCCTTGGATCTTCGTCCTACGGTATTCTCGATAAAAACAAATCGAACAATTATCAAGTTAGTTTAGATATTGTACCTTCGATTCGTTGTTCGGAGAAACGAAATCGATGACCTCGTGATCTTCCCGCGTATTCCTTGCACTCCGTTCGAACGTCGGGTGGGCGACGAGCTATCGAACTCTATGGATCCTCTTCACTCTTCAAAACTTTATGATTGGCGTATCTTAGGTTAATGAAAAAGTGAAGACCATGTAGTGCTTTTATAGGCTACGTAGGGGATCAAAAGGAGATTAAATATTGGGCTTCTAATATTGAAAATTAAATTGGGTCCAACCCAAATCCATTAATTCTTATCAATATTAATTTTATTTATTTTCCACTATATAAATAAAATTGCATTCCCAATATTTATCTATATTATATCAAATAATATTTCTCCAACTTAGTATTATTTATTCCGTGTATTTAAGATTTAAATATCCATGAATAAAATTTATTTATTGCTTAGTAAATTTATTCATCTCTTATATCCGAGAATAGTACCACTCAACCTTATTTATTATGCGGAATAAATCCACTCGCGAGGTTTACATAATAAATCCTTATGAGCTCATCTCGGGGATATTATCAACCCTTCCGGGATACACTGTCCCTTCAAGAATTCACGGCATGCCATATATAAAATATAGTGACCCAACTTAACCGGTAATTAACCCAATAATTAAATCGGTTAATTCCTTTGGAAAATCAAAGTCACTTATATTAAATATACACACCCGCAATTATTTCAGGGATTAAGAATAAAATACTCCGAGACTTAAATCAATTATCACAGAGCAATCCTAATTGATAAGTCTCAAGCGATCCGCTCAATACACCGAGTGTACAAGTGTGATAAGATAATCAAGATAAATTATCTTCTCTCTCACACAACGACTATACCGATGGATTGGTCTGTGTCCATCTAGGTCGTGAGCAACTGTTCGATTAAATACGAGTAACCGATAGTATGATCTTCTGTGTGGGCCCGACACACCATACTAACTACAACGTATAAAATCCAGGACTATAATTTGCATATATTTAATTATAAATAATTAAACGCAAATAATTGTTTATTTAATTAAATAGATTAATGGCAATGGATCGTGAGTTTCCATTACTTAAATCTAGACATTAAGTACACAACTCCAACAATCTCCCACTTGTACTAAGGTCTAGTCATTTCCTCCAAACTCCCGACTCCCATACTCATCACGTGCTTATGTTGTACTTCCAAGAAGTACTATGTGAATGAGCAATCTCGGTTGCCGCTCTGAAGTTATCTTGGTGACTACAGCGTCGTCTCCCCCGACGATGACTCGTATCAGGTGGTACTTGCTCTATGTGTTATCTTACACTTATGGACTTGTGACTTCTTACCATTTGCCAGCGCACCGCTATTTACATAGCCTTTGGCAAATTAAGAATCACATCTAAGTCCCAGAGATTATCCCGGAGCTATACCAAAACTTCCGCTGCCTCTGAGGCCGCTTATTTGGTTACCCATGGCAGAGTCCGAAAAGCATCGTGCTTATCACTCTTCCATGTTAAAACTCCTTCTCCTTTAATAGTGAAACACATAGCCTGATATCGACTTACACCGGTCCTTATTCGATTAGAAATCTAAGAGAATGTAATCCAAAGGAAATGTTTGTCTGCTCCGTAATCCAGAACATAGTTTCCAGTACTTCGAAAGTACTTAAAATGTTCATTACAGCAGTCAAATATTCCTTTCCAGGATTACCTTGATATCCTCCCACTATGCTAACCGCATAGCCGATATCAGGTTCTTGTTTTCAACAATGCATTTATTAAGCTTTCCTCACTGTAAGTGTAGGAATCCGCTTTCATTGCTTCTATCTCCTTTTGTGTTCCAAAACACATATCCTTAGATAGATGCATTCCGTCTCTGAAAGGTAACGAACCTTTCTCGGAATCATGCATGTTAAAACGAACCATAATCGTATAAGATATCTTGAGAAGTACAATGTTCTTTGCTTGAGATCCTAGATCTTAAGAACATGCTCTAACTTCTTCTTTATCGATTTTTTTAGACAACCATCATTTTATGTCTGATAACATCTTTACATTGTTGCCAATGATAAAATGTTATCTACATAAAACCCGAGAAACACCACCTTGTTTTCCATCACGTTTCCAATACACACAATTCGTCTATGCTTTGATGAATCCATAAAATGGACTATCTCATCAATTTGCAAGTACCACGAACTCAATGCTTTGTTCCAATCCATAAATGGATCGATTAAGCTTGCACACTAGATGATCTCGCCCCTTAGCAATGAATCCTTCTGGCTGTTTCATATAAATCGTCTCGTCAAGACTTCCATTCAGGAAAGCTGTCTTGACATCCATTTGCCACACCTCATAATCCATATGAGCTGCTATGGATAAGAGAATCCGGATCGACTTTATCTTGGCTACCGGCGAGAAGGTCTCCTCATAATCGATTCCCTCTTTCTGAGTATATCCTTTCGCAACAAGCCGAGCTTTAAAGGTTTCAACCTTTCCGTCAGATCCTCTCTTTCTCTTGTAGACCCATTTACACCCAATTGGCTTTACACCGCTTGGTGGTTCTACAAGATCCCAGACTTTGTTAGAATCTATAGATTCTATTTCGGATTTCATCGCTTTCTTCCAAGAAGGCGCATCTATATCTTGTACCGCCTCATCATAGGTCCAGGGATCGATTTCATGAACTCCGGGTGCCGAGTCCGAAGACTCACCCAGTCCAATCCATCTGTCCGGTTGTTTAACAACCCTCCCACTACGACGGCGTTCCGGTGTATCAACAGTAATAACAGTAAGTGCAGTTAGTGGTGTACCGCTACTCGGTTCGGCTGGTTCTCAGTCCTTATCGTTCTCTCTCATTCAAAGTATTACGTCACTTTGGGCTTGTGGTTCATCTAATAGTCTTCCTCTAAGAACCGGGCGTTAGAACTTATAACGTCCTTCTGGTTCATAGTACTATTTGAACACACATCTTTTGTTCTTCTAGGATATTCTACAACCGCATTTGAATGCGCCGTTGTTTCCAGACATATCCATAGAACATAGGTAGTTCCGTATAACTCATGCCTTTACTATTTCTATAAGAGTTCCATTTCTTAATTTTCGACACACCATTCCTACACTAGAGTGTATGGTGTAGTCATTTGGGATCAAATCCCAATCTCTGATCAGTATGCCATGCATTCCTCAGACAGGCACTTGCCTCCGCGATTAGATCGCAGGCTTTCAATGGATATACCATGATGGTTCCCCACAATAGCTTTGTGTCCATTGACTTGTCAAAACACTTTGCTTTTGTGGCACATCAGGTATGCTAATCCATTTTTCGAGTAATCATAAAATGAAGTACTCGTATCTTATTGTCTGAGTAGATAAAGGTCTGCATACATCAGAGTTAATCAATTCTAATACTTGTCCGGATCTTATACCTTATATCCATAAAGGATTGCTTAGTCGTATTATCTTCCAAATTAGATTCTTAGGTCGGAAGGTCCACTCCTTCAACTTAATTGATCTTACAATCAATTTTCGACCTTTGAACTTCTCATTTGAATAAATATGACTTAGCATAAGAATCCACAAGTATAAATGATTAAATAAAGAAATCTCTTATTAGTAAAACGAGTTATATATAAAACGGTTCGTTGCATCGTGGTGGACTCAGAATTCATCATTTATATATTGCTAGCTAATGTACCAAAATAGATAATACCATTATTTCTTCTTATAACCATCAAATGATTAAACGAAATAAAATATCCATTCATTAGAAATCCAGAACAAAGTTCTTTCTAATTTGAAAGGTACATAAAAGCAATAACCCAAAATGAAATCCTATAAAATGTCCTCCACTGCAACTGCTGCCTCCTCGACAGCATTGCCCATGTAGACTACGATTTCTTCTTTTCTAAGTCGTCGGGTTTCCTGGAACCCTTGCATTTAGAATGCACATACCGTCAGTGGTTCTATATCTACACACCAGGTTCCGGCAGATAATACCACTGACTATGTTTTATGACTAAAGAAGATTTCGTACTTTCTTTGAGAGGATAATCAGACTTCCAGTACCCAGACTATTTGCATCGAGAACTCTTGCCTATTGGCTTTCTCGTCCCATCTCGTGATCCAAGAAATTTAGGACCACTGGGTTTCTTTGATTGCTTTTCCTTTCCCCCGGTTTTGCCCTTAGGTTCGAAACCTTTGGCATTGGCTACAAGAGCTTGCGATTTCCGTCTCAACTCGTCTAAAAGGTTCATCATCTCGAAAACGTGTTTAAGCGTTTCCTCGAATCGACTGGCCTTTATGAGTATCCTCATCGCCTCTTGTCTAGCATCTACGTCATGTCTAAACATCTCCTTGAGTTTGAACATGATATTAAAATCAGTCCCTTCCTCATCAGTTAAGACATTGGTAGGCTCAGGAGAACAAAGCTTACTTGAGTACAAACTTGTACTCTTTAACAGTCTGGGCAATGTCCAGATCTCTATTCCAATCATTACAATCAGGGACCAGTGAGTTAAAAAACCTTAAGTATCACATAAAGTGGGTTCAAAGCCATCCATAATCTATGAGCACATATAATAACAAACAATCGATTTAATATCCGATATTATCTCCCTCAAATAATATCATTAAACCACTAATCACATCTAAAATCCCATCAGGTAAGGCAAGCCACGTTCGTGTGGACGTTTACCCACCCAAATGATTTAGCAATTAGATTTTGCTTCGGTCATACATCACTTATAGCGTAACCTCGTTGGGAGGAATACTATAACGCGTATCTAAGTGTAGACCATTACTCAGTACTAAGGTGAATCGTTTAGAACTGTTATGTCACCGCAAGCCACGTTCGTGTGGACTTTTACGACAACTCGCAACTCTTCACAATTCCCTATAACTGTCTACATCAATTATTCTAAAATCCCATTCAGTACAGCAAGCCACGTTCGTGTGGACGTTTACTATACCAAAAAGATTTATATAATTGAAATCCAATTACTAGATCCATTCAATCTCGTAAATCAAGACGTGGAGAATCATAAGTGAAACTCGAAGTTTCTAACCAGTGATTCACCATGCGAACAACCCTATCTCTCATAAATGAGGGAGCCGAGCAGACAATCGATCCATCTATCAAAGAATGGTACGAAGGTCTCTAATTTGTGTCCTCTACATGACCAAGTGGCTCTGGCTCCATTCCACTCCCCGGGGTGAGAATGAGTCGACTTGAAATCAGTTTTGGAAAGACAAATTAGGCATTGTTTGATAAACTTAATCAATGTTTCTTGCAAGAGGAATTACAAGAACTCTCCTCCAATGACTTATCTATATAAACTTCAAAAGTCTATAAAAGTCACCTAAGAGAGCAGCAATGGAGACCATGGGTATGTTTCCATACCCTCTCCCACTTAGCTTTTTACAATAAAGGGATACGCTATCTAGTGAATAAAATAAACACATATAGCATGCATACATGTAATAAAGCACATAGTATTACCACATAATCAAAATAATACTAGAATATTATTTTCCGACTATTATGGCTTTATCACATCTCCGTACGCATCTTCTAGTCTTTAGTCTTCGTTTCTTGAATGCTCCATGTGACGAGAATATTAATATCCAATATTTAAATCTATTTATTTTCAATTAATCCAAAAGTTACTTAATTCGAAAATTAAGTCAATTGAATATATCAAAAATAAAATTAAATATTATTAATATTTTTTATTTATTTTATTTTTCTTTTTCCACTCCATTAAATCTCTAGAATAATCTATCCAAGATACTCTTGGAATATTCTAGATGATATCCATAATGAAATAAAGAAATAAAATAATTTAGGACTTTTATACTTTCCAAATTTATTTTTTTCCTAATCCATGAATATTCCCATGAGTAGGAATAATCAAATAGGAAAAATAAATTTAGTACTAAATCAATTCTTTTTCTATTTCTTGAATATTCCATAAAGAAATAATCAAAATAGGAAATAACGAATTAAATAGGAAAGTATATTTCCGGTAGGAGTAGCATGGGTTGGGAGACCCCACGCCACCCCCACCTCGTCCGACCGGCCAGCCACGGGGAGGAGCGCCGCCGCCCAGCCACGCCGCCAACCACCGAACCGGTGGTAGCCGCGGCTAGGGCAACCAGCCCCTCGCCCTCAGCCCTCGATCCGGGCATCACATGGGATCGATCCAATCGATCCCTAGCCCTCGTCCATCTCGTCACTTCGTCTTCTCCGGCGGTCTTCGATTCGTCGATCCAATCGCAAAATAAATTTATAAAAATCTAAATTACAATTCCGGTATCGATTCTATACACGAAATCGACCCTATACATTTTCCGGAAAAACGATGAACATAATAATAAATCCTAAATTCGGTCAACCCCCGAATTTTTACTATTACAAGCATTCACCACCAAAAACGAATCTCGACATGTCCGAGAGTTTAATAAAACCAACAATCATGACAAAATAAATTAAACGAGTAATTAATCAAGCCATAATAGTCGGAACCCTGCAAGGTAGAACAATATTTATCGAAAATACCGCGAACGTAAACCACGCTCTGATACCAGTTGTTGGAATTCGATATCCCGGGTTATCAAAAATTGCGGAACCGATAACCCGAACAAACCCTTCGCCGGAGATCGTACGAATGCCGACTCATCCGCCGGAGTCCGGGCTTTGGAGACCACGCGCCCGAAGGCACGCAATCCGCCCCCACCCGAACCCCCGCGAGCCGGGGTTCATACAATCGAAACTCAATCGCCGAAGAAACCACGAGCCCACGCGAACCGGGACCCGACCGAACGCGTCGCGCGCACGAGGCACGCGGACGCCCAGCCGAGTCCCCGCGGGGGGACTCGCGATCGCTACGGGCGATCGCTGGGTTGCTACGAGCAACCCCGCAGCGGATCCGTTGATCCGCTGCTACGCGGCTAGGGCTTGCGTCCAGCGAGCCGCTGCGGGGAAACCCGCAGCTCGCTACGAGCTGCTACGGGTCACGCCCCGTAGCCCTAGCGATCAGCCCCTTAGGGCTTGATCGATCCTCGGCGTCCAGCCGAGGATTCACGCGTTCGATCCCCATGAGGGATCTACGAGCCGCCGGCGGTCCGGTGGTCCAACCACCACCGCCCGGCTCGACCCTCGTCCCGGGGTTCGATCCTTGGATCTTCGTCCTACGGTATTCTCGATAAAAACAAATCGAACAATTATCAAGTTAGTTTAGATATTGTACCTTCGATTCGTTGTTCGGAGAAACGAAATCGATGACCTCGTGATCTTCCCGCGTATTCCTTGCACTCCGTTCGAACGTCGGGTGGGCGACGAGCTATCGAACTCTATGGATCCTCTTCACTCTTCAAAACTTTATGATTGGCGTATCTTAGGTTAATGAAAAAGTGAAGACCATGTAGTGCTTTTATAGGCTACGTAGGGGATCAAAAGGAGATTAAATATTGGGCTTCTAATATTGAAAATTAAATTGGGTCCAACCCAAATCCATTAATTCTTATCAATATTAATTTTATTTATTTTCCACTATATAAATAAAATTGCACTCCCAATATTTATCTATATTATATCAAATAATATTTCTCCAACTTAGTATTATTTATTCCGTGTATTTAAGATTTAAATATCCATGAATAAAATTTATTTATTGCTTAATAAATTTATTCATCTCTTATATCCGAGAATAGTACCACTCAACCTTATTTATTATGCGGAATAAATCTACTCGCGAGTTTTACATAATAAATCCTTATGAGCTCATCTCGGGGATATTATCAACCCTTCCGGGATACACTGTCCCTTCAAGAATTCACGGCATGCCATATATAAAATATAGTGACCCAACTTAACCGGTAATTAACCCAATAATTAAATCGGTTAATTCCTTTGGAAAATCAAAGTCACTTATATTAAATATACACACCCGCAATTATTTCAGGGATTAAGAATAAAATACTCCGAGACTTAAATCAATTATCACAGAGCAATCCTAATTGATAAGTATCAAGCGATCCGCTCAATACACCGAGTGTACAAGTGTGATAAGATAATCAAGATAAATTATCTTCTCTCTCACACAACGACTATACCGATGGATTGGTCCGTGTCCATCTAGGTCGTGAGCAACTGTTCCATTAAATACGAGTAACCGATAGTATGATCTTCTGTGTGGGCCCGACACACCATACTAACTACAACGTATAAAATCCAGGACTATAATTTGCATATATTTAATTATAAATAATTAAACGCAAATAATTGTTTATTTAATTAAATAGATTAATGGCAATGGATCATGAGTTTCCGTTACTTAAATCTAGACATTAAGTACACAACTCCAACAGCATATATATGACTTCGTCAGTGGATATTACAAACAACACAATTTGATGGAGACATATTCGACTCCTATCAAAGGACTTCCGCATCCTGCTGAGTGGGTCGTTCCAGCGTATATAACTGATCACGTCATTCATCCTCCGGTTGCGGTGAGACAGGCTGGTCGTCCGAGGATGAGCCGTGCACGGTCTTCTGTCGAGGGTAATGCCCCCAGAAGAAGAAGTCAGCCTCAGAAGTGTAGTAAGTGTAATTCGACCACACACAACGCGCGCAAATGTGACCAAGTTGTTTTACCCACCGAAAGCCAAACGCTCGAAGATGATCAGAATTCTCAACCCACGGTGGAACCAATCCGACAGAAAAGACAAAAGAAAAAATGTAGTGTATGCCGGAGTGCAGACCATAACATACAGACATATCCGGTGCGGGGGGATTAACGTTAAGTTCTGTGACCATGCTGAACAATTGTGATATTTAGGTATTGCAACTAATTATGGGTTTTTTTTGTATGATATTCTGCGATTGTGTGTTTTTTGGATTATTTGGGGTTGTTGGCATTTGAATGGTTTCTGTGAATTCGTTTTTTGTGTGTCACGGTGAATCTTATAAATGACCGTGTACCACCGTCCGTGTTATATTTGTAGTACATCGTGTGGCGGCCGTGATATTAAGCCGCGCATCGGTTGTCCCGCCACCATCTTGGAAACTAGTACTACTGGTACAATACTCGTTAAAATTGATCTGATCTCCGCACGGTAACCCGATACGGTGATATATCACAACATCACCGTGTAAGTATGAACAATGACGTTTTTTGGTGATTATTGCTCGGGTTGTGTGAATATTTTGGTTAAAATGATAATCCAAAGTTAATTTTCCATCTAGATGATTATATGAAATCGATAAAACTCCAAAATTATGCAAGAAACGATTGAATGTGATATATCATGTGCAATGTATGATCACACATGAGAGTAACTTGTAGCAAATGAATTAGACATCTCTTAAATTTGAGACATGCATACTCCAAATCGAATCATACGTGTTTAAAATCAAATACCATACGTCTCAATGATTGAAACATATCACAGTGAACGTTAATAAAGAATTCAAAGTGTGTACAAACCATGAGAACTCGTTTTTTTGGTGTTTCACGAATTCACGATGAATGTTATAAATGACCGTGTAACACCGTAAGTGTTATGTCGTGCGACGGTCGTGATATTTAGTATTTACACCTTGCGAAACTCCATCCCTTCAGTTTTATTTTCGATAATTTAATTAGAATTTCAAATATAAATCGGTAAAATTAACTCGCGCCTGCAAAAGCTGTTTTGAGTACAGTGCATCGGTTGTCCCACCACCATCTTGGGAACTAGTACTATACCAGTACTTTTCTCGTTAAATTTCAAATTTAAAAATTGATCTGATCTCCGCACGGTACCCCGATACGGTGATATATCACAACATCACCGTGTAAGTATGAACAATGACGTTTTTTGGTGATTATTGCTCGGGTTGTGTGAATATTTTGGTTAAAATGCTAATCCTAAGTTAATTTTCCATCTAGATGATTATATGAAATCGATAAAACTCCAAAATTATGCAAGAAACGATTGAATGTGATATATCATGTGCAATGTATGATCACACTTGAGAGTAACTTGTAACAAATGAATTAGACATCTCTTAAATTTGAGACATGCATACTCCAAATCGAATCATACGTGTTTAAAATCAAATACCATACGTCTCAATGATTGAAACATATCACAGTGAACGTTAATAAAGAATTCAAATTGTGTACAAACCATGAGAACTCGTTTTTTTGGAGTTTCACGAATTCACGATGAATATTAGAAATGACCGTGTAACACCGTAAGTGTTATGTCGTGTGACGGTCGTGATATTTAGCGAAACCTCCATCCCTTCAGTTTTATTTTCGATAATTTAGTTAGAATTTTAAATATAAATCGGTAAAATTAACTCGCGCCTGCAAAAGCTGTTTTGAGTTTTGAGTACTGTCAATACTTAATAGACCGTGCATCGGTTGTCCCGCCACCGTCTCATCAGGTTCTCCACGAAAATACACGACTAGTTAAATTTCAAATTTTAACATTGATTTTAAAACCGCACGGTCTACTGTCACAGTATAAATTGATACCGTGTGACAAAGAGACCGTGTGGTCATCGCGGAGTTAGTTGACACCGTGCCATACTGAACTCTCACGGTGTCTAATTAGAAATTTGTTTTCGTGTGTCACGGTGATTTTATTATAGACACGGCGATGATGTGTTTTTTTTAGGTCTCATACATAATACAACTACCACTAACAAATGGGCCTTAATAAGTGGGATGCGTAAATCCGAAACGGCGCCTATCACGTCGCAATTATTTATAATTACACGCGACTTTCTGTAATAATTAGTTAAACGCGACCTTTTGGAATCCAGCGAGAAACATTATTTATAGTGATTTATGCAGGACTAATCCTCTATTAAACTCTGAATATTTCTTGGTCCTTAATCCTCATACCAATAATGGATACCCCTCAGATAGCTGATGCTTTCATTGTTGTGCTGACTGATGAACATATTGAATCTAGACGGTTTCGACTTCCCGAACGTTTCTACCGTTTGCGTGTGAGATACAGTACAGAGCCTCCGCTCTTCTACCTCCGCGATGTTCACGGTGAGAGGTGGGCAACCTTGATGGGCTTTAAAAATGGCTTGGCGTATTTCTACAATAATTAGACTGAATTCAAACACATCCACAAGTTGAAGAAAGGCATGACCCTCCTGTTCGAGCATAGGCCACTTCCAGACGAGTTCCTGGTGCGGATATTTCAAGAGGATGGAGATGAACTCAAGTCATTCTTGCCGAGACCTGCTCCAGGAAAGAGAGCATTCGAGGATGTACCTTCGTCGTCGTCGTCTCTGAAAAAGAGTAAACCATCTTAGGGTTTCGACGTTAGGTTTTTCTTTTGTAAATCGGCGCCTTTTGTAATTCGGATTCCCCTAATTTAGTACACCAAAATTACTCCGTATTCCTTTTTCCTTGTTTCCAAAATTATACGCTGGAATATTGCACCGTTGTTTTCACGGTCAATATAAGATTCACGGTGTACACATGGTCTTACCACCGTGTGTATTTCACCGTGTACACACCGTGTACACACCGTGCGCGATAGTATACACCGTGAAAACTAATTTCTAGCCCTGCAACAGATTTTTCACAATGTAGTATATGGAGAGAATGAAGCAAACGACCTCAAATTTCATATTTCGAAAATAACACAATGACAAGTTCATTGAAAATCACTTAAGCATAACAATAATTATGATTACAAGAACCATAATTATGGAGACAATAAACAGAGTAGTCTTCAACTGGATGGATACGTCGTGCAATGACGTCTCCATCTTCTTCAGATCTTTCCTAATTTTAGCTTCTGTGGCTTTCTCTTCCGCTCTTGACATTTGTTCATGTTGTATCTCTCCCTCATTTGACGGGTTACACCAGGAATCGAATGTATGATCTTGACAATAATACATCAATTTCTGATAATTCTCAGATTTCGAGGACACCACACGAATCTGAAGTTTCTTCCGACATTTACCACAAACTTTATCTTGGTACTTCAATCGGCTTGGTTGACCAGTACTCACGGAGTTAACCGATTGTGTAGACATATTGTTGTGATAAGTTTTTGACTGATTTGTTTTGGATGATTTGAATTCAAATTTGAATTCAAATGTTTGCTTATGTTGAAAGAGGACTGCGGCTGGCACGTGTCACGGTTCAAGATACACAGTGGAACCATGTACAAATATTGATCCACCGTGACACGGTAAATCATAGGAGTCTACTATTGGCTACAACACAGTACTGTGATTGCACCGTGGACGCCTTCATTCAGGCACCGTGTACAAATATTCGTTCACAAAACAGCAATTACAAACCAGTATTAATGAATCACAATGGGAAAGCAACCAACCTGTTTATACTGACACGTCAATCAAAATGGATCAGCAACATCATTCAAGCTCAGCCAAAAAATCTTCAGGCATATCTGTTTCCTGACCTCCTCAATGTACACTTCATCGATGTTTTCGTTAAGATGCATCAGAGGGTCGACTAACAAACGGTCAAGCTGCATGGTACAGTAAACTCCACAAGAGTGTTTATCAGTAACATCCTGGACGAATTGTTCGGCATTCGGCATGACTTTCAACTCGAAGGCCTCCGTAATCGCATGGTGTTGACCCTTCTTTGCCCAGTAATTTGATCTCCTCAACACAAGAGGTAAAAACTCCATTAACGGCCTCAATTCGTCCTTCCGAAATCCGTATTCAGGATACGTCGCCAGTTGAGTATGAATTAATGAGTCATACAACTCGATAGTCCAATCTTCGGGGGATATTCGGACGGTGACCCAATGATGGTGGACATTACAAATCGCCACGAGCTTTACATGCCATGTTTAAGGTTTGCGAGTTAGAATTCAGTTTCACACTAGTTAAAATGAAGCATGTATGCTTTTCAATACTTACGTGAGTAGGCTGGTCGGACTCCATTGACATCGGACCATATGTGTCATCCACTGCTTCTCGAAGAGAATCAGGCACTACCCAATCATCAATAGAGCCACGATGAATCTTATATGCAGCATCTATAGTACTCTGGAAAAAGATATTATTAGTAAAAATGAAGGTGTCCAAAATGAGAGTACTGTAAAACTTACCCAAAATTGAGTGCTCAATAAGACTGTGTTTGTACTCCCTTTAACATCACGACCTTTGCACTTCAAATAAATAATATAGAGATCTAGCACCTCAGATTCGAAGGCCCAATTGAAGTCCTCAATTTTATCAAACAATTCTGCACCCACTTTGTGGTCTATGGAGCCTCGACTGCACGAAATCAAGTCGGTAGACCCGGAATTCATCCATTCTCTGAACAACGTTTCCACATATTCGAGTCCGCTTTGGTTCGCACTAGATTGCGAATGGAAACGTTTCATGAGTTCGAAGACTTTTTGAGCAACAGCTTCCTTAAAGCAAGTGCCAGAATCATCAGCATGGAACGAAACAATATCTGCCCTCAGTTCGGCAGACCAAATCCTACCTACCTGGCGATCGATCTCATCGTTGTCCGGCCCCTCAGGACCGAAGACACCTGCTTTTCGACAGCAAATGTCCGTCACAGAAGTCAGATCAGGTCCGGAAACACGTCGCTTAGAAATAGGCCTTTCAATAGCACGTGAAGCTTTTTGTGCAGCACTCTTGTGAGACGGCTTGGCTCGATCTTTCTTCTTAATACCTCCTTTTCGTCGAGGTGGACAGAATTCAACAGAAAATAGTTCACAATCATCTATAGATTCAGTTACAGTAACATAAGATAATGATTTGGCCTCTTCCAGTGTAGGAATTAACGATTCAAAAACTTCCATCTACAGACAAATATACTCTGTATCAACGTACAACAACAATAAAGTTCAACGCGTGTGCTTTTTAATAATGAAAATTCAATAAAGTACCTTCTCATTGAAGAATTTAGTGACATCGCACGCAGCTTGTTTCGATGCAGTAGAGTCCCACATCAGGCAACGTGGAATTCTCGTAACCCGAGCACGTTTCGCGCATAATGCTCCGATCGACGGTACGGACTCGTACATCCAAAACTGAAAAGCCCAAACCGGCCCGTAGAAATGGTAAGTAGATTCAACATCATGCATGGACATCGTTTTGAGGTAGTAGGATAAATTCTGATAGGCATAAGCGCCCCAGGGAAATTCCTCCCAACAATCGTGGTCCTCGACCAACAACCATGCCGACTTATCGATTTTAACCTTATGGTCTCGGCAAAGCAATATGAAATAATACATGAGGAGCTTGGCTACTTTCATATAATCCTCCGCCTTCGCTTCTTTGCCGAGATTTACATCCTCGAACTTTTGGCGTAGCTCCGATAAGCTAATGGTTGTATCTCCTTTGAAAAATCGAATAAACAAGCTATCGGGAGGAAACTCACGTGACTCAAAAATATCAAAGCCTGTGTAGTGCCCAAAATTGAGTCCCGTTACCATGGCATAAGCAGCCGGTGTGAATTTCGCGATCTTCTCACCGACATAAAACCAATGTTCCATCGCCGGTATTGTCGGACCAGTCAACTCTCTACATAGGAAATGATGCAAATAACGAGATGCGTGTGCAGCATGTCCTTTAACTAATCCTTCGTTGGGTTTTACGAATTCCAGAAAATGCTTCATATAGGAATGTTGAGCGAATTCAGCCAATGTTGCATCGCCGCCGTCGATTGAACCCATAACACGCTTTATCAAGTTTATCACGTCGAAACGGTAATACAAATTGATTCTTGGGGTGATCGACTGCAAAGCTACTGGTCTTTTCCATTCGTACCCAGCCTGAAAATATCAATCAAATTAGAGAAGATTTCACGATTCACGGTGAGTTTAACTTAACACCGTGGCACGTCAAAGGGTGAAAATGTACACGGTGAACATCTAAGGGTGTAGTGTACACGGAGATGTTAAATCCACGACGAGCATATACAACAGTTATCAAGGGTATACGGTGAAGATACACACGGTGATGTCAACCACCGGGATCGTGCATAACCATAAGACGGAATTACACCGTAAGAAAAAAACTATTGAATATCACGGTGTAAATTCACCGTGAACATACAAAACGGTGTTTTTCCACGGTGTACAAAAACTATTGAATATCACGGTGAAGATACATACGGTGATGTCAACCACCGGGATCGTGCATAACCATAAGACGGAATTACACCGTAAGAAAAAAACTATTGAATATCACGGTGTAAATTCACCGTGAACATACAAAACGGTGTTTTTCCACGGTGTACATTACACACGGTGTATGTACACCGTGGATCGAGCACGTACAAGACTGTAAGTACACATACACCGTCAAATAAAACACTGTCGTGAATCGTGATCATACACGACCGTAAGTACACGCGGTAACATTACACCGTGAGATAAATCACAGTCGTGGATCGTGCTCGTACAAGACCGTAAGTACAAACGGTGTAAGTCACCCGTGAGATATATCACCGTCTTAAACTCTACCGTGATAATAGATAAAACTCACGGTTGAACCGTCGTCTACCAGAACTGACACACAACCGCATGCGAAAAAATTGCAGAGAGCAATAAACCATTAACCATTTTAAAATGTCGGAAACAAAAACCATATCTTGAATGAATATACCGGTATCAAATTACAAATCGAATGATTTACAAGCATCAAAGCTCGAATAATCGAAAGTTGGAAAGCTAGGGTTATGGACTTACCGGAGGTTGAGCGCCATTGTCTAGGGTGTCCATGTTGTCACTGCTTGCCATAATGATGATCGCCGGAGACGGAGTTGAATAGTTGATTCGATAACGGTCGGGGCTGATGTTTCACCGTGGCGGCGCTCGTCGTGCGTGTGAATTTCAAACGTCGAAAATTGATTTTGTGGGGCGATTTTATTTTTCTGATATTCTTTTTATTAATTTGTAATATTCGATTTGTTGTTTTGTGAGAAAAGATAATTTTTTAGGGCACTTAAGTCTTTTCATTCAAATTGGCCTACTTAACTTACATTTTTATGGACGGGGCTTCAGAACTTGTATACTCTTATGCTTTGGCCTTTAAATGCCTCCGCCCCTATATCATTTGTCCACAATTTTTAAATAATATTTTTTGTGCGTATGTGTGCACGCGAGGTGGCAATCCGTTTAAGCTACATTCTCCACCAGCCGCGCCACCCTCAATACTGTTGGAAAGGAAGCATCTCGAAGAGATCTTCGTTTTGATAGCTCATGCGTTCAAAACCGATGTGTATTGAATGAGAAATTAAAAGGTCAAAGTTGTAGTAAAATTGTGGAAATTGGAGAAGAATTCCAAGGGAAGAGAATCCCACATTGGAAAAATAGAAAAGGTTGGATGGGTATAAAGAGGAGAGAACTCTATTGAACCCATGAATGACTTTGTGGACTTATTGCTACGCCTCCTACGTGCGCGCATGGGGGTACACAAATGTCGGTCCGATTTGCATGCGGGTGTACGAGCCAACCTTTTGCCAATTTTAATTATATCATTAAATGATATAATAAAATTATATAATATTCAGATATTTAAACTACAATTTAATTTTTGAATTTTGAATGCATGAAACGTCTGCATTTATGCATGGACGTTACAAGTGAATTGAATGGGTGGAGTTGACTGTTCAGGTTCAATGTCTTTGATACCAACAATGTCTTTATAAGCAAGAATCCTTTATGCAAGAAAGGAGACAAGAGACACAGAAAAAACTTGAGAAATATACAAAACCCGTCCGAGCAATTGCTCTCTTTTCCTTTGCTTTTTCCTATCTTCTTGGCCCTCCGGTGAATATCTCGGGCAAAATCTCGGTTCGACGTGCAACGTAGTTGCGTGAAAACATTGTATCCTGGGAAACAAACGATCGGTAGAGGTTGAATTTTGTTTTAAGGAGATCGTGTTGAACACGAGCCTCGTTTTCGATTTTTCCTTGCCATCTCCATAAATCCCACACCTACAAATACCTCCTTCCGAGGCTCCTTCAAGTCAATACACTCAAGCCCTAGTGCACGGAGGATCAACAACTGAAGTAATACATGCACCTCCATCCCAAGAATATAATGGAGTCTGCATGTTTTAACAATAAAAAGGAAAAGAGAAAGCTTGCCAAAATTGAGACGAAATAAATGAAAAGGAATATTATTATCGTAATCAGTAGCGGCGCATTACACGATGTATTTATACATGAAAGCGTTCAGCTGAAAACCCTAAAGAAGTAAGGTAGAAGACGCACGGATGAAGGACACCTGTCTCGCTATCTAACGGTAGATAATAGGGGTAAATAAGTAAAAACCCTATTTAATTAAAAGAGGACTAATTGGCAGCTGGTATTGGGGAAGAAGGTAAATAAGTAAAAACCCTATTTAATTAAAAGAGGACTGTAGGATCATGATGATTAATGACAGGTAAGGTTGGTATAGTATGAACAAACTGTGGGGTTATTGGGGAAGAAGGTATAGTAGTATTGGTTAGGGCTGGAAAAATAGTTTCATGAAATATCACATTTCTGGTAAAAATTATCTTTTTGTCTGGGAGTTCAATTTGGTAGCCCTTAAATTGTGGATGATATCCCAGAAAAGTTCAAGGTTTAGATCTCATATCAAGCTTATCTGCAGCATAAGGTCTGAGGTGAGGATAAGCAAGACAACCAAATACTTTGAGGGTTGAATAATCTTGTAAATGGCCAAATAAGATTTGATATGGACTGCTAAATTGAAGAGTAGACTGTGGGACTCTATTAAGCAGATGAACAGCTGTTGAAAATGCATCTTCCCAATAGCATTTCTGTAAACCAGCAGCATTAAGTAAGCTCAAACCAGATTCAATTACATGCCTATGCTTTCTCTCCACAGCACCATTTTTTTGTGGGGTGTATGGGCATGATAATTGATGGATAATACCAGTATAATGAAAGAGTTTGGTGAGAGGTTTGTACTCAGAACCTCCATCACTCTGAACTATTTTTATCTTGGCATGAAACTGATGTTCTACCATATTCTTGAACTGGATTAAAGGCAGCAGCAGTAGCAGATTTAGTAGGCAAGAAGTATATCCATGTGTACCTGGTAAAATCATCCACAAAAGATACATAATACCTATTGCCATAAATAGAATGAACTGGGGCAGGACCCCAAACATCAGTATGAATAAGATGCAAGGGTATAGTAGACCTTTTATGTTTATGAAGAAAAGGCAACACATGAGATTTGGCCTGAGCACAATCACCACAGAAATTAAAGGAGTTTTCATTGATAAATGGAATATTACAAGAGTTCAAGGCTCTCTTAGTGACATCAAGAGAAGGATGACCTAATCTTTTATGCCACAATTCCAAACTCCTATTATTTTTAACTAAAGAAGCAAAAGTCTGAACTGAATTTAAAACACTGCTGGTGCCTTGTTTGGGGAGGGTCTGAGGTGGGGTCTGAATCACATGTTGCAGCTTGAATTGGTACAAACCATTCTTAAGAATCCCTGTGAATAGGACCTCCCTTGTTTCCTGATCCTTAACAACACAAAAGTGAGGATGAAATTCAAAAAAGACATGGTTATCTTTAGCAAATTGAGCAACACTTAACAAGTTTTTGGTGATCTCAGGTACATGAAGAAGATTTTTTAGATGAAAAATGTGTGTTTTGTGAAGAGGATTATCAGGAGATACCAAGGTGTTGCCAATTTGAGCAATATTGAGATTGGAGCCATTACCAATTTGAACTTTGATGTGGCCATCATATCCAAAGGCAAGGCTAATGTTGGAGAAGTCATTGGTGATGTGATGAGAAGCACCAGAATCAGGATACCAATTGGATTCGAATGTTGCAGAGCCATCAATAGAAGAATAATAGGCTGATCCATGCTGATTTCCATGATAAGGGCCATTCTGATTTCCATGATTCTGACCTTGTTGATTCTGACCAAAAGAGCCTTGGCCAGATGGTTTGTTGCCCTCACTAGAACTGTTGTTGAAGTTGGTTTTAGGGACAAAATCAGTTTCAAATCGGTGGTAACACTTATCAGCCATATGGTTAGTATAACCACATATTTGACATTGAACTCTATTTCCAGAGTTGCCTCTACCACCTCTACCTCTGTAACTGCCTCTACCTCTGTTGTTTGAGCTGCCTCTGCCCCTGTAGCTGTTCTGTTGTGACCCACCCTTATCCTTTTGAGCAAGGTTGGCACTGGGGAGAAGCTTATCAGATGTAGCAGAGCTCTCAAGTCTATTTTCATAGCTGAGAAGTAAAGAAGTGAGATCTTTCATGTTGAAACTACCACCTTTAAGCAGTGATAGTGACAATAATAGCATCATATTCACTTCCAAGGCCACTGAGAACATGTAAAACTTGATCTTCTTCTTTCATCCTTTCACCAATACTAGCAAGAGCATCACAATAGGATTTAATTTTATTGAGATAATCCCTCATAGTCATACCTCCCTTTTTCAAATTCTGGAGCTGTATTTTGTATTGCATTTTCCGGGAAACTGACTGACTGGAAAAGGTGGAGTCTAGACTCTCCCATATCTCCTGAGAAGTGTTGAACCCCACTACAGAAATCAGTATAGTTTCAGAAAGAGAGGATAATATCCATGAGGCAAGAAGTTGATATTGTCGTTGCCAAAGGGCATATTCTGGATTTACTCTCAGGCCGCCTTCTTCTCCGGCCGGCAAAAATTTAGAGGGCTGTGGGTTTGACCCATCAAGAAAACCCTCAAGCCCGTGTCCTTTCACGGTGATAATGACTTGTTGTCTCCAGACCAGAAAATTTTCATCCGTTAGTTTCACGGATATGAGCTGGTGGCTGAGCTGCATTAAAGACATCTTTGTCGTTGAGCTCGATTCTTCTGCCATGTTTCTGAGAGCTTGAATAACAGAGCCTGACTAAACCCTTTTTAAATGCTCTGATACCATAATGGAGTCTGCATGTTTTAACAATAAAATGGAAAAGAGAAAGCTTGCCAAAAATGGAGACGAAATAAATGAAAAGGAATATTATTATCGTAATCAGTAGCGGCGCATTACACGATGTATTTATACATGAAAGCGTTCAGCTGAAAACCCTAAAGAGGTAAGGTAGAAGACGCACGGATGAAGGACACCTGTCTCGCTATCTAACGGTAGATAATAGGGGTAAATAAGTAAAAACCCTATTTAATTAAAAGAGGGCTAATGGGAAATTCTAGAGCAAAATTAGAATCGATTTAGGTTATGCGAATTGGGGGAAAATCCCATTACCATGCAGCTGCTATTAGAATACAATAATAGTAATACGAGGATTTGATGGGGTGGCGGCAGTCATGTCGAATCCTGAAATTTTAAAGCACGGTGGGAATCATTTTAGCTATGTGAAATATTTTGAAATCGATTTGAAATATTTTGAAATTGTTTCGATATTTTTTAATAATTTTAGATTTTATTATTAATATTAAAATAATAATAATAATAATACAATTGTTGATGGCACTGGCAGTAAGCAAATGCTTACGACGCTGCTGACGATTAGAACCGTAAGCAAAACCGCCAAGGATTTCCAATCTGGATCGAGCTTCCAGTCGACTATTTCTTACTAATATTATGGTATAATTAAGATTTTTTTAATTACAAATAAATTTATAATTAATAAATTAATAAATTTTCATATAATCAATTATACATATTAATCATGCTATCAAATCCATATATTTCGAAAAACGTTCTTTCAAATCAATATATTTCGAACAACGTACGAGAGTACACATCGTTATAAAAACTATGCAAATCTTTGATAATTTTGTATAATTACAAAATTCAAATTACTGAGATAATATTATAAATGTTTTTTTAATTAAGACCGATTTCACATTTAGTCATTTAAATTTATGAAAAATCAAATTTCGTCATATTTGATGATTTTTTTTTTGGAATTTTGCACATTAGTTGTACCCGAGATTTACGTGACTGCTTAGTCTCGTGTTTTGTCTTTACCCGAGAATTTCGCAATGTATTTTGTTTTTTAAAGTCGTGTTTTGGTGTCACTTAATCAATTGAATTGATCTAACACAAGACAAAATCCTAGTCAAATGAATTAATTTTACACAAGACAAAATCTTAGAGTAAACTATCAAATACACTTTATATACGATTCGAAATTCAATTAAATATATTTAAATATGATAAATTTTGATTTTTTACTATCGACTCGGTTTATGTAACACAACGATTTATAATACAGTATTTCCTTTATATTTTTACTTATAATGTTTTTCTAGATAATTTATCCGAATATAACCAGAGTACGTTTTATATGTGGGTTTTTCTTTTGAGTTTGATAAAAAGGTCCAAGGCCTTTTTGTGGGTTGGCCCAAAAACATATCCCAAACCAAACCCACTGATAAGATAAATCCTAACCCCCATTATTGTCGGACAGAAATCTAGAGCTGTTTATTCGCATCCATCTTCCTATCGTCACTTGTTTTCTCCGTCCGTGTATCTCACGTGCCAATCATACTACCTTCAAACCTCAATTCTCCATCTCACGATCTCCTTCGCGCGTCCTCAACTTTATCTTCAATAGAATTACTCGAAAAACAAAACTCAAAAATAAAAATAAATTCTTGACTTGCACCGCAGGGTTTTCTGTATACCCCTTCTTCTTTTCACCACTTTTCCCGATCTAATTTTGCGGCCCTGGAAAAGTTCAATTACTCGTAAATTATTTTCAGAAATCGCAAGGATGAAGATTTTCGTGAAGACTCTCAAGGGTTCCCACTTCGAAATCGAAGTGAAAGCCGAGGATACGGTTCGTTTTTTTAAATTGAATTATGTGAATTCTTATTGGAATTTACTGAATTATTATTACTGTATTTGTTGATTGAATTCGTGTATGAACTGTGTGCAATTGATGTCTCACTTAAGTGTTATTTAGTCCTGTTTTTTTTTAATATGTATAATGTAATTATTTGATTTGTTTTTTACATTATGCGACACTTCACTCGGTTGATTCTATGAATTGTTGAATTGTTTATAGGTTTGATATTAATGTGTAGATGAAAGTTTTCAATTTTATGTTATTGGGTGTGTTGATACAAGATAATTCCCGAATTATGTGCCGTACGAATGCGTTGATTGGAATTTCCATGATTTTTTATTTCGTTTCTCAGGTTGCAGATGTAAAGAAGACGATAGAAACTGTGCAGGGATCAGATGTTTATCCTGCTACTCAACTGATGCTTATCCATCAAGGAAAAGTTCTTAAAGATGGCACTAGCCTTGAAGAAAATAAAGTTGCCGATAATAGCTTTGTTGTTGTTATGATTAACAAGGTAAAAAAACTTGATTGATTGATCGTTAATCTCTGAAACAATCTTTAGAAAAATAATCTTACCTTGCATTGTGATTGTGCTATATGCGTGCCCATTATAATTGAGAACCGAATTCCACAACTTCTTCGTTTTAAATGCTCCTTCTAATGATCTCTGGTATTATATTTAATTAATTAAATTCTTCATTAAATATTGTAGAGCAAGGCTCCCTCAGGTGAAGGCTCAACAGCATCAAATGCACCTACAGTGAAGGTATACTTGTGATGTTAAGAACCTTTAATTAATTTTACGACACGATTATTTTGACCGATTGAAATTCCATAAAGTAAAACATCTAGCAATCAACATGCTTCACCATGTTGAATTGAACTTGAATGTCTTTCGGTGGATTGTGTTATTTTTATTAGCTTCTCATTGTTTTCCTATAAGGGCATGGATTTAGGTTTATCTAATAAAAGGTTGATACTCTCTATAGGCCCCACAAACAAGTGCCCCACCTGCTTCAACTCCAGTAGCTACAGCTCCGCAGCCTCCTGCACCAGCGTAAGATTGTCTAAAAGCATTCTTGTATATATATATATGTATATATATATATCAGCAATTCCATCAATCTTATATGATCTTTTCAACTTCACAGGCCTGCACCAGCTCCTGCTCTAGGTCCAGTTGCTGCTCTTGCTCCCGCTCAAGCTGCCACTGATGTGTGAGTATTAGTTAGAGAAAAAAATCTCGGATATGAGAAAATTAGTTAACCAATAAAGTTTGTATCTTGTATTATTTGCGGTGCTTTGGTAATAATTCTATACTACTACAATATTAGTTATTCAACAAAAATCTTGTGTATAATACACAATGGACTCGGTAATACATCCACCAAAATATTTAATTGTTTTACATGATCGATTCATTTTTTTTAAGATTCTAGATATATTTTCATAGTAATTATACAAACTACCTTTTTATTAGATTGTTTTCAAGTTGAGAATTTTGATACTAGAGTGTTGATGGTTATGGAATTTCTGGTAACAGGTCAGACGTGTATGGTCATGCGGCGTCTAATCTAGTTGCTGGTACCAACCTTGAGGGGGCAATCCAGCAGATTCTTGATATGGGAGGCGGAACATGGGACAGGGACACTGTTCTCCGTGCCCTACGCGCTGCTTTCAACAATCCCGAGAGAGCGGTTGAATATTTATATTCTGTAAGTCTATTAATAAAACTTTCTACTTTTTTAAGATTCTACACATTCATACAGAGAATTTGTTACTTTTATCGGTGTGCTAGGTTTCTGAATACTGCAAGTCTTTGTACTAATGTTGTTGGTATGCTGATTGCTTGTTGTTTGATGCATCTCAGGGTATCCCTGAAACAGCCGAAGCTCCACCTGCACCTGCACCTGCAAGTGTGCCAAGTGGGCTGGTTGCTAATCTGCCCGCTCAGCCACAACAAGCAGCTCAACCTGCACCGGTGCCTTCAGCTGGCCCCAATGCAAATCCGCTTGATCTTTTTCCGCAGGTACTTATAATTTATTTATATGTTCTTCAATTATTATTATTTATTCCTCTGCTCCCGGATATATCGTTGTACATTATTCCTATTTTGACGTCCCAAGCATAGTCCATTTTTTATATTTCTTTTCATTCTTCAACTGTTATAACACTATTCAATATTTATTTTGTAACCAGACCCTTTAATTAAATAAGAGCAACCTAAAGAACATATTATTGCATACCTGAACTCTATAATTCGGGACGGTATTTATTATTGATGTATTCTAATTTTTGGGTGATAATTATTTCAGGGCTTTCCAAACATGGGGGCAAATACTGGTGGTGCAAATACCCTAGATTTTCTTCGTAATAGCCCACAGGTAGAGCTGTATAAGTAAAAAAAACACTACGAAAATACTCTCTAAATGTCACATCCGTATATCTCAATATAATATTCATACGTTGTGCTTCACAGTTCCAAGCCTTGAGAACAATGGTGCAAGCCAATCCGCAGATCTTGCAGGTATTGTAATGATAATTCATAGGTTATGTATGTTTTCCTCACAAAGCCCGAGTGATATATTTTTGTTTTTGTAAATTATTGGCAGCCCATGCTTCAAGAACTAGGAAAGCAGAACCCTCAATTAGTGAGACTGATTCAAGAACACCAAGCTGATTTCCTTCGTCTCATCAATGAGCCTGTTGAAGGCGGGGGAGAAGGGTATGATTGGAAAACTTTGTCTCTAACAAAAATATGCATTTTTCGTATTTATTCTCATTTAGTGTTTTTCTCCCAGTATCAGTAACATGTTTGAGCAGCTTGGAGAGGCGATGCCTCAGGCTGTTACAGTTACACCCGAGGAACGTGAGGCTATAGGACGGGTGAGTGTTGTATGGCAGTTAGCTTGATTATAGTTTAGAATTCATAGTACTAGACTAATATAGGAGCTGAAATGAATTGAAATCCGTTATATCATGAAGTTTATCTGACGATACATTACTAAAGGTGAATGCTTTTTTTTTTTCTCTTGCCACCACCTATTTCAGCTTGAAGCGATGGGATTCGATCGAGCGCTTGTGCTTGAGGTTTTCTTTGCCTGCAACAAGAATGAGGAGCTGGCTGCAAACTACCTTTTAGATCATATGCACGAGTTTGAAGACTAATTTGTTTTGGTAGTAAAAAGTTTGGATGGATTTAGTGGTGTTTCTTTCAAACTTTAATACATTGCTATCTATTGGATTTCTGTACTTAGATTTTTCTCTTAATTAATTCCTGGTGAAACCTTTGATTTCGAATCCTTTTCCAGTAGTTGATATAGGATTGTCAAATGACTACACTGTGGATTCTGGTTATTTATTGTAATTATTATCTCGGGGCAACTAGATTCCGTCTCTCGTATGTTTTCCGCATAAAAGTATCCATATATTTTGCTATTACATTCATCTCGTCTTATTTAGATACGCATTAACCCGAGTTTCGACATGAACCACACATTCATCTTCTGGTGACATGTAACATTAATCTTCTCGTGACTGTAACATTAATCTTCTGGTGACATGATATATTGTCACGCCAAATTTCTATAGGCACTCTGATCTCGCTACAAGCACTGTTGTTGTTCCTACTTATAAGGCTATTTCTAGTAGTGAGTCAAGTAATCGAAATAATTCTTTTGAATGTAATTAAATTTCAATTAAAATCATTTCAAAATTTTAAAACAAATGAAAAAAAAATCTAAGTTTTGTTCATTTGAATTTAATTAATTTTTAATTAAATTCAGTTCAAAATTTTAAAGCAAATGTAAAATAAAAAACAATTAAGATTGATGATTAAACAGCATGTGGCATAACTCACAATATTGTTCATGATTTTAATAATACTAATATATAAAAATTATTATTATCATTATAAAAAATTGTACGCTTTCCTCAACATAAGAATAGATTTGTTATTTCTAAAAACAAGTGTGACTATTCTATTATTGAACAGACGGAGTACAATTTTTTATAATGATAATAATAATTTTTATATATTAGTATTATTAAAATCATGAATATTGTGAGTTATGTCACATGACAACCCCGTGATGACCCGTAGTTAAAATTGAACGATAATTATAATTTAGTACTTTTAAGCATTTTTGTACTCATGACCAAACCTTTTTTTTTTTTACATTTTTATGACTAATTATGCGATTTTTTGCACTTTGCTATTATTTTGTCAAAAAGTCGGCAAACATAACTTATAGTGGCATTTTCTTAATTTTTTTGTATTTGATAAATCTGCAATTAACCAGATGTAAATAAAAAAAAAATTGATTATATATATTTTTTTTAAATCTGAATGAAGGGAGATTTTCAAAAAAGGTAAATATCTTATCCTCTATTATACAATAAGATCAATCTTTACACTATTTATAAAAAAGAATGATATACCAAATCAACTCTTCTAATGATATTAAACTATCTAATGTTATATATATAATGTATATTTTATAGAATCACATAATTAGTGGGACAATAATACACTTTACTTGTGTATCAAATACACTACCAAAACTAATCGAAGGATATTTTACCAAAACTCTCATTTCACCTGTTTTCAAAAGAAACCGACGCTAAAAAAATTTCAGACGACAGTATTTTGTGATTTGTGAAATTTAGATGCTCTGAATTTCTTCAAAACCGGTAAGTACATAGAAACCGACACTAATTGTGATTTTCGTTTCTTTTCTCTGTGCAACTACTGCCTAAATCCCGTAGTACATAGATTACGTTCGAGATTTAGGGTTTTTCGTTTTTAGGTTAGATTCAACCCTTTTTTAGCAAGTACTGATAGGTTAATGAATCTACCTGGTGAAATTTACTGGAATTCTACATAATTTGGGCAGTATTGTTTAGTGCAATTTTTTTTTTGTATGCATGTCGATTTTTTCTTGGAAATATTCCACAGCTGATAGTTTGAATGTATATTCTTTTGAGAATCTGTGGGTTGACAGATTGGTCTTGTATCCATAGTTCAATTTTTTTTGTAATAATAACGAGCAGCTTATTATGAATATTTTTAGAAGATAAATGTAGCATCAAATTTAAAAAGTTTTGGTTTTAAAAGCTTCCAGCAAACTAGAATGTGTAGTTTCTATCTAAATGGTTGTTATTTTGTTCAAAGTCAGCCTGTAATAGCTTTTGAATTCACAAGCCAGTTCTTGGATGATAACCTACGATATAGGTAGATCTCAATGCGTTGGCGATGTTTTATTGGGTTATCTAATTTCTGATGAATTTCCATTTTGAAACAGTATTTCGAGAAGATGTCTCCAACAACTCGTTTCGATTCCTTGAAAAAGAAGGTGCTTAATCGCGAGGCATATTCGAGAACCGCCAAACGGATTCCGGAAAACGACTTCGAGGCAACTACATTTGAGCCCCAACCTGAAATGAACACGGTATAAAAACATAAACTAGTATGGTCTTTTGCTCTTTGATTAATTACTTTACAGAGTAATCCAACACAGGTTTTAAAAAGGGTCGCAAAGAACAATCATAAGCCGTTATCGATGAAGACCCAAAAGAGGAAACGATTTATCTTGTTTCACACGCGTGGGTAAGACTTGTTTTGGTTGTTTTTGTACTTGTCGGTAGTATTTGCTGGTAATTGAGGGTTTTGGTAAACAACACAAAATATAAATATGTTATAGGTAAGAAAGCAAGAGGATTAAGTTAAATGCAGAAATCATAAGTAAGAACATGGATGCTCAAGGCACCTCTTCATTCATATATTCATACTTAGAGTACATAGTTAAAATCAAGGTTTGCATGTCCCTTTCCACTATCTCACTCCCTCTATTTATAATACTCCATGCATGGCTTAATTATGCCACCTAATGCCCACATTTTGGCCTCTTATTGGACCTCTAGTCCACTAATATGAAGCATTAAAAACCCACTAATTTCCCTTAGTGCTTAATCTGCCTCTTTCCCCGTGAAGTCCCAGCTTGTTGACTGTCACCCCAGGAGCCTCCCCAGGCGATTCCCCTGAGAAGGGAGTCTGATTCTACCGTGCAATCTTTACTGTCCAAGGTCTTTATCTTCTTCTTAGATCTGTTTTTGAAGGTCTCGTTGACTATACCGGTTGCCTTTTTCTCTTGATGACGTGGCCCTTTGATTCGTGACACGTGTCGGTGACTATTTTCTCGGGTACAACATAGGCCCCCAGGAAAATTAGAGTTTTCAACTTTGATTTCCCTGAAGTTTATGGTGGTCTTTCTCGGTTGACTTGTCTTGGAAATAGCATTCTGACTCTCTGTTGGTGGTTGAGACTTCATTTAATTCTGCATTTTACGCCTTTAAAGGCTCTTCTGAACTGGAGTCGACTTCATATTATGGCTTTTACTTGGAACAGAGATGTGTACCCGAATCAAATAACCAGCTTTTCTTCTCGGATTAGAAATCGGTCGATGAAAACTAAGTTGCCTCTTTCTTTGTCTTTTTCTCAGAAGTTTCCGGAGCTTGATGGACAGGATATTGCTTTGGTAGATGCTTTTGAACGGGTCTGGACAGTTAAAGTGGAGAAGGATGGTCGACGCCTTGCTCTGAGCGAGGGCTGGAACAAGTTCAGTGAACGCCGTCTTGCTTCGGTGGGCGCTACCATCTTTCTGGAGTTGCGTGGGCAGAAGTCTTTTAATATTGGAGTCTTTGGGAGGGATGGAGAGGAGATCATTGATCTAGGAACTGATTCCGAAGATAGCTCGATCAATACTGAACCTGAAAATCTTCCTGTAAAAGATGAATGGGGATATTCTTCCCCGTGAGATTTATCCATAATATAAGAATTTTGTATTTTCTTTGTTAAATCGTGTTTTCCCGGTTCTATTTCCCGGTGAAATGAACAAGAGTTGTTGTTTTTCGGAAGTCTCTTTTTATTTATAAATCGTGATAAGTATCAAAAAACTTACCTTCTTAATAAATCAAGAATTTGATAATTAAATAAATAATAAAAGAATATGGAAAAAGAGTTTCTTCTTAACCTGTCTTTTGTCAGTAAATATTTGCCACGTGGCGTTATCCTGACCAAGTATTTTAGGTTTTACGGGGTAGTGGGGGGACACTCGAGTACGTTTTTTCATCGGTAACCGCCCTCTTTTCCCCTTCCTTGATCTCAACCATTCGATCAATTTGTGAGGCAGGGTTAATTTTTCAAAACATATTAACCCATTTCAAATTTCAAACTTCACAACTCCCTTCGATTTTCAGATCTAGAAATCGGTAAGAAGTTTTTCTCTCAGTAATTTTTCCTGTGTAATTTTGTTGAATTCGTAGTGTAAACTTCCTTCTACAACCCCATCATCATGCCAAAATACACGAAAGTCGTTCACCCCAAAGTACCTGAAGAGCCTCACGTCCTGCTCGCTCGTCAGTACAAGGAATTTATGGACACGGCGGCACCAGCCTTACCGGGATTCTGACTGGACGAACTAGACGCGGCCCACCCTTACGTTCCTGCCGTGAGGACCATCACAGCGGTTCAACCAGATCTAAACCACCAGGATTGGGGCGCGCATGGCCGAGATAGTACGGTGACAGCGGAAGAACTCACCGACTGGAGGGACGACTGGCGGATTCCCTTCAACGTGCATTTGCATGCGCCAGAAGAGGGAGAATCCGCTTGCTGTCCACCTCCAGGCATGGTGGCCATCGGCGTTGACGCGATGGATCAAGGCCTGCGGTTCCCCCTGCATCCTTCAATTTCAGGCCTGTTGAACCGGTGGGGTGTGGCTCCTCATCAGATTCATCCGAACGGGTGGGCTCAGTTGTATGGGGTTTTGACGGTTCTAGGACAAGTGGGATTTTCTCGACCCCTCACGGGGGATGAATTCCATTTGTTCTTTAGCCCGGTCAATTTCCAGAAAGGGTTGTTGGGTGATTACACAGTGCGATGCAGGAAAAATATGGTGAAGATAAAGGAACCAGAAATTAAAGATCCTACCTGTTGGGATCGATGGTTTTATGTCTCGGGGAGATGGAGAACTCAGACCCGAGAGGGAGAAATTGAAATTCCCCTAACTTATGGCGTTAAAGATGAAAGTAAGTTATACTTTTAAGTTTTTTACAGTTTTGACTGATCTAAAATTGTTTTTATATTTGCAGGTGCCCGGATCTCCAAAACTGACTATAGCATCCCGTGGGATTTGGCTACAGCGAATCTTTTGGCTCAGTGCATTCCTGCTACCGAGAGGGACTCGACGTATCTCAACGACGACAGTATTCGTGACGCAGCAGGCCTCTTCTGTCCTCCGTTTGTTGAAGACCAACCTTGTTTTGGTAAAGTCTTGTATTTTTTATAGTTTCTGTTTTTGTCTTATTTCCTGGGGACATATCCCCCGGGGAAAGATCATCGATTTTTTGTCGGGTGTAATATCTTTACTTTTTCCCGGTGCAGAATTTTTCTCTACTGTGTTCGAAGTGAAACCTCCTGACATGGCGGATAACAAACTGTTTGCGAGACTTGGACTTGTGGATGCATCCCAGACGGGGAAAGCCCGTAAATCAAAAACCAGTTCAACCAGCATAGGTGGCCGAGGATCTGCAAAGACTCGGGGTGGAACAGTAGGTGCCCCAGCTTCCCGGACCAGATCCCGAACTGTCTCCGCCCAGGGCGGTGAGACAGATTCTTTGGGGGTTATGGGGGTGGTGGACTCCTACAAAGAATCCCCGGCCTCTGCTGATACTGTGATGACTGATGTTGTTCCCAGTCAGAGTTTGCCTCCCTCAGGGTCATCCACACTTCTACAAATCAAGCTTGAAGGTGACAAGAAAAGGAAGAAATTTGATGGGGGTATAATTGATGTGACTGAATCACCTCCCCGTGCTGATACAAGTCAGTCTATTTTTGGAGTTGAGAAAATCCTCTCTGACAAGTAAGTCTTTATTTATTTTATACTTTTTTCTTTATCTTTGTAAACTATTCAATCTTTACACTTTATTTCTCGGTCAGGTTTTCCCAAGAAAAACTTCCATCAGTACTTCTTCCCTTCTTCTCTGGCAAAGGCCCTATTGACCCTGTCACTACCCTGGGCAATCCTGTTAGTGATTCAATTGATGCAGTTGGGAGGTGCTGGACCTCAGAGCTCAATGACCTGATGGACCATGAGGAGCATGCCTTTTCCCTGGCCCTGAAACTGGCCAGTCAAAGTGCAGTTGCCATCTCTGGTGCTCATACTATGGCTGAGAAACTTAGAGCTGAGGTTTCCAAACTACGCATCACCAACATTGGTCAAGAAACACAAGTGAAGGAGCTCAATGCAGCCTACATAGCCGCGGCAGGGGACAGGGATAAATGGAAGAAGGTTGCAGATACTGCACGGGCAGAGATAGGGAAGCTGAAATCAGAGATGCAAGAAGCCTTGAAAACCATCAAGGAAAAAGAAGAGCAGATTGAAGATGCCCAGGACAGCTTTGTCAGGGAAAAGAAAGAGCTACAGGATGAGGTGGTCAAAGTCACCAAAGAACTGAAGCAGGTCCAGGATAGCTTTGCACAATCCATGGAAAGAGTTGTGGAGCTTGAAACTCTACTGGAATCACCTGCTCACAATCCCAGGGTATTGACTGACCTCCTTTATGTAACTGCATATGCTGATCTCATTAGGTCTGCAGCAAAGGAGAAGAATGATGTGGCCAAAGAGTATGGGCTCAAACTCCTGAAGGATCACATGAAGGGATGCACTCTGGATTCCAGAGTTCCTCAACCTTTTATGGATCTGGAAGTTGTCCATGGAATCGACATGAAATGGTGGCCATCATATAGTCTCCTCTCTATGCCTGGTGAACCTGCAAACTTGGCTGATGATGCTCCTGTTGATGATGATGAATTTGATGATGAGGGTATGGATCTACTTGGTGTTGGGCCTGATGGCAAGCCAAAAGATCCTCTGGTAACCCCTGGTGATGGTAATTCCACCTCCTGAGTTTTATAACTTAGGAGTCTGCTAAAATGAATCCTACCCTGAGTGTAAAAAGCTCAGGGGTTTTAATGTTTTATTTCTTATTTGGGCCTAAGGCCATAAGACAATATTTGTTATTTCTGTTTGAATTTCAGAGGCAGTTTTTGCCTGGGACAAGTTTAAATATTTTGCTGGTGTGTAATAACTTAGTAAGTTATTTTTGGATATTATCCTTTGGGTCTTTCTCATGGCCCTTCCACCGTTTTGTTTAAGGTTTCTTTTTACCATAATTATCTATAATTTTGACAAGTCAGCTTTAGCTTGTTTGGTGAATCGTAATTCTTTGTAAATAGATAACTTTTGGCTCACACCCAAGTTTTACTTTTAAAACTTTGTTGGGACTCTTTGTGAGTTCTTTGTCTTGCAAAAGTGATTTTTGGATTTTAGTTACCTCTCGGAATTCTCTCTGATTCTAAGTAACATTTTTCTCCTCCATCTCTCCTTTTACAAAGACTGACCGATCCTGTGGTTTGTTCTTTATGAATACCTTTTAGGATTTTCTTCGGACCTATATCTTCTCCCCGCGCGATTCTTGAGTTTCTTTTACTCTGTTGAATCCGTACGCAGAAAGAAGTGTTCGGCCCCATAATCTACAGATTTTTGGGTCTTTACCGAACCTTAGTATTCTTCTATGAATACCCAATATTTCTTTTTTTACCGGGAAATTTATTTCTTTCCCGGGGTAATATTTTTCTTTTGTAACAGACAAAATATAACTTTTTAGAACCCATACAAGTATTTTTGGTAAATACTGAGAAACATTATAAAAGTGATAAAAGGGTTTTACAAAAATAATATCTTTACAAAAAGCCAAAGATTAACCTTTTAATGATAAAATTTCTTTAGGTGCAACGCATTCCACCGATACTGATCTTTGGTCCCGTCGAGAAGCTCTAATTCGTACGCTCCGTTCTGGAGGCAGTGGCTTACTCTAAACGGTCCCTCCCAGTTCGGCCCCAGTGCTCCCTGGTGCGTTCCTAAGATTTTCTTCAGCACCAAGTCTCCTTCTTGGAATTCTCGCGCCTTTACTTTTGAATTAAATAATTTTGCAATTCTTTGTTTGTTCATAGCATTTAGAGAATCGGAAGCTAACCTTCTTTCTTCAAGAAGATCCAACTCTTTTCGGATGGTTAGTTCATTTTCCGGGGAAATTTCCTGAGCGGTCCGGTGTGATAACACCGTTATTTCCGCTGGGATTACCGCTTCCGTTCCAAAAGCCAAAGAGTAGGGGGTTTCTCCAGTGGCATTTCTAGCTGTGGTACGATACGACCACAGAACCTCTGGAAGTTCATCCGCCCACTTTCCTTTGTGACTTTCCAATTTAGATTTGATGGTATGTTTTAATATTTTATTCACTGCTTCAACCTGACCATTCGTCTGGGGGTGGTAAGGAGTAGAGAATAGCCTTCTAATTTTCCATTTTTCACAGAATTCTTCCACCTCAGCCCCATCGAATTGTTTTCCGTTGTCGGAAATGATTGTCTCGGGCAAACCAAATCGACATATAATATTTTTCCATATGAACTTGATAACCTGCGGTTGATCAATTTTGTTCAATGGTTCTGCTTCGACCCACTTAGTAAAATAGTCGACTGCTACAATCGCATATTTTACTCCGCCCCGTGCGGTTGCCAGTGGTCCGATCAAATCGATACCCCACCGAGCAAATGGCCACGGGCTGTAAATGGATTTCAGGGCTTCTGGGGAAATACGGATGTTAGGCCCATGCGTCTGGCATTTAACACATTTACGTGCATATCCGACTGCGTCCTTTCTCAGGCTTGGCCAATAAAATCCTTGCCCCATGGTTTTGTGTGCTAGGGATCTTCCCCCCGCATGGTTTCCACACACACCCTCGTGTATTTCTTCCAGGATTTTAAATCCTTCTTCCTTCGACACACATTTTAGTAATGGAAGGGAATAACTTCTTCGGTATAGTTGTGTATCTATTAAAGTATACTTTGCCGCTCGGGAGCGAAGTTGTTTTGCTTCGGTTTTATCTGCTGGTACTTCCCCGGTATCTATGTACCGTTGAATGGGAATCCGCCAGTCTTCTCCGGCCCCAGTGAGTATTTGCATCTGCATTTCTCTTTGTTCTATTGACGGGGACATTAATTTTGTCAACACAATATTTGAGAAGTCTGCTGATCCCTCAGCTGATGCTAATTTTGACAGGGCGTCTGCTTGTGAATTGTGTTCCCGTGGGATTTGTTCGATTAGAACTTCAGGGATTTTTTCACAAAGTTCCCATACCAATTTTAGGTATTTTATCATTTGTTCCCCTCTGGCCTCGTAGTCCCCACTTACATGGTTTACTACTAGCTGAGAGTCCATAAACACATGGAGTTTCCTGGCCCCAACGGCTATAGCTAATTCCAACCCAGAAATGAGAGCTTCATATTCTGCTTCATTGTTCGATGTGGGGAATTCAAACTTTACCGCATGGGTTACTGAGTCCCCATCGGGGCTGAGTAATACCACCCCTGCCCCCGAGCACGCGGTGGTAGATGATCCATCTACGAACAGCTGCCAGGCGCGTGCTTGATTCTGGGATTTCTCAGGGAAAGTTAATTCCACAATAAAATCTGCCAGGGCTTGTGCTTTAATTGCTGTCCTCGGGGCGAAAGTTATGTCATATTGACTAATTTCTAACGCCCAACGCAGGAGTCTCCCGGAGATATCGGACCGGTGCAATACTTGCCTTAAAGGCATAGCAGTTAAAACTTCGACGGGGTGCTCAAATAAGTACGCCCGGAGTTTTCTTATTGACACTATTAAAGCAAATGTTAATTTTTCCAGTGGAGTGTATTTAATTTCTGCCTCATGTAATACTTGACTCACGAAATAAATCGGAAAGTGTTGGATTCCTTCCGCTCTTGCCAAGACTGCACTGATGGCATGCTCTGAGGCGGCCAGGTATAAATACAACTTTTCACCTGGTTTAGGTGCCACAACTACTTTCGGATGGGATAAGTATTCCTTTATCCGTACAAAAGCTTGTTGGGCCTCTTTTTTCCAGTGAAATTCCTGTCCTTTGATGGAAGCAAAGAACGGTCGAGTTTTATCCCCCAGGCAAGAAATGTATCTGTTCAGGGCGGCGAGACGACCCGTGAGCCGTTGTACGCCTTTTACGTCCCGGGGCTCTTGCATGTCCAAGATAGCTTGGACTTTGGTAGGGTTGGGCTCAATGCCTTCTTCGCTAACCACATGCCCCAGGATCATCCCTTTTTTAATTCCGAAATTACATTTCTTGGGGTTCAATTTCATATTATAATGCCCGTGAATTTTGAAAACTTCTTCGAGGTCTTTGACATGATCTGATTCGTTTTTACTTTTTACAATAATATCATCAATGTACACTTCCATGGTTCTACCAATTAATTCAGAAAACATTTGATTTACCAACCTTTGATAGGTGGCCCCAGCATTCTTCAGGCCAAACGGCATTCTTTCCCAGCAATAGATCCCTTTCTCTGAGTAGAAAGCCGTATGTTCAACGTCATCTGGATGCATAGGAATTTGATGGTATCCGGCCTTGGCGTCCAGTGTTGAAAATATCGCGTGACCTGTCAAATTATCAACCACATGGTCGATATGCGGCATGGGAAAAAGGTCTTTCGGGCAAGCATTATTTAGGTCTGTAAAATCTATACACAAACGCCATGCCCCGGCCGTTTTTGTCACCATTACCGCATTGGAAAGCCAAGTGACATCACTCGAAGCTTTCCTGACCAGTTTATTTTTTATGAGTTTATCTACTTCCCCGGCGAGTGCCTGGCACTTCTCGGGGCCCATTTTTCTACGTTTCTGCGCAATAGGCCTTTTGCAGGGATCCATTTTCAACCGATGGCAGGCATGTTTAGGATCTATCTTTCCTAAATCCGCACTGGACCATGAGAAAGTGGAGATATTTTCTTTTAGGAATTTTATCAGATCGTTTCTGACAGTGGATTCCATATGAGACCCCACAAGTATTTGTTTTTCGGTTTGCTCTGGGTCTAGAATTATAGAGTCCAGGGTTTCAACCATTTCTACAACAGGTGCTTTTTTGCATTGATATCCTCCCCGCGAGCCCCAATCCTCTAAGTTCGCTTTGGGTTTAGGCTGTTTTTCCCCAGGAGATGCTAAGTCTTTACTGGGTTCTTTTTCGGGGGGTTTATTCATGTCATCCGAGGGGATCTGAAGAACTTCTCCGCGCGGGTTTTTCCTGGGAGAGCTCATTCCTTCCTCGGGTATTTTAATAATATCTTTAATGTGATCAATTTGTTTTATGTTGCTTTCCTCCAAATTGATTTGGGGAATGTTAGTTTTTTCTCTGATTTTAGTTTTATCAAGATCGCGAAAATACATCAAAGTCTTTTTAGCCATTACTAGGTCCCCCCTGACGGTGCCAACTGCACCGGAGGGTGTTGGAAACTTGATACAGTAGTAATAGGACGAGGCGACTGCTTCAAAAGCGTCCAGAAAGGGCCTGCCTAACAAAGCATTATAGCCACTAACCTTATCTACTATTACAAACTTAAGATTCCTAACCATCATGACTTCAGGATTCTTCGCATCCATCATTTCTACCGGGAGAATGATTTCTCCGTAGGGAATGACTACATCGTCACCAAAACCTTTTAACACCATATCGCACGGGTTGACATAGCGCGCTAGCTTCCCCATCAGATCTAGGGTCTTCTTGTACAGAATATTGAGATGTGCGCCATTGTCTACCAGCGTGCGAGACACGTCCAGGCCGAGGATTCTTGCTTTTATCACTAAAGGCACATCCTTCGGGAACTTTGTCTCGGCTCGATCTTCCGGGGTGAAAGTTATCACCGCCGTTTCACTGATTGTTGCTTCTTTCGACGGGGCAGTTTCATACCAAACTTCCCACATCTGGAAGTCTCTTTTCCTCTTTCGGTGGCTTTCCTCATTCACTGGCCTCAAACCACCGATCATCATGATCTGGCCCACTCTCGGTGGGTCTGGGGCTACAGGAGGCGGTGGTGGAGCTAGTGCGGGAACTTCCCGGGGAGGAGGCCCCTGCGGATTTCCCCCAGCACCTGGCCTGGGCAAGAACTGCCATAGCTTCCCATCCTGAAAAAGTTTCCACAACAGTTTTACCAGTTGCCTACACTGGGTGGTGTTGTGACCAATCTTTTCATGAAAGGCACACCATTTGCTGGGATCCAACTTGTCCGGGGGAGTTAGGATTGGTGGTGGTTTTACCAACAGATCAGTTTTTTGCATGACCATGATATTCAAAATATCTGCTGGTGTATGACCAGTCTGAGCAGTGAGTTTTCCTTCCAACTCACGAATTTCATCCACACGTGGATCACTTGGCCTAGGGCCTGGTTTCTTGCCAATATAGTTTGGCCTTCGATCGGAGGAAAAAGGAGGTTTTCTCTTTTGCTCGGGGGAGTGTGCCCCACTAGCAATAAGACGCTGGTACGCCACTTGGGCCCCAGCTTTCCTTTTAAAATCCTCATACGATCGGGGATAGTTTAGCATTGCAGATTTAAACAACTTAGAGTTTCTTCTCATACCTCCCAAAACGGTGTGAAGTTTGAGGCTATCGGGAATCTCTTCTCCGCCCGCCAACAGTAATTCCCCCACGCGATCCACATAAGATTCGTCAGTTTCGTTCTCACCCTGTTTGACTCCAAGCAGCTTCTGACTATACTCCATATAGGAAGCTTTGGATGCAAAATACGACACAAACCTTTGTACCAAGTCGTCAAAACACTTAATAGAATGTGTAGGTAAGCTGACGTACCATTGGTGAGGAGTATCGCCCAGGGTGAGTGGGAACAATTTGCACCGGGTAGCATCTGTGGCTCCCCGGCCGGACATATATGTCCTGAATCTGCTCAAATGCGCTTCTGGATCAGTCTTGCCGTTATACAAAGTGGTTTGCATGGGCTGAATTTCCAGTTGCATGGGAGCTTGTTCAACCTCGGGAGCCAGGGGATCGTTATGACGACCTGCCGGGGCGGCGAGAATTTGATTTTCGTTCAATCGCCTTTCCAGTTCAGAATACTTCTGCCTTAAATCGGCCAGTTCAAGATCAGCACCTTGGGCTCTGTGGGCCCTCGCCGGTGAGAAGTTCACACGTTTCCCGTGCATGTCACTTTTACTTGCCTGTCGATAAGGATCAGTAGAAGTAGCCACTGATTCGGCTCTTTTATTTAGATCTAAAGACCGACGGGCTCTGCGGTTTCCCCGGGGAGCGCGTCTAGCTCGCTCAGGGCCCTTCCCTGGATTTTCCCCGGCGGGTGCAAGCATGCCCCGCACCGGGATCACAGGGGTTGTCATCACATATTTCAAAGACATCAATTCTGCTACTGCTTCATCAATTTTCTGCGGAGTATCAAGACTCGCGAATTTGATCGGAGGTGGAACCATAGGCGTCGACGGCCCTCCGATATCGTAAGGATGGAGACGGCGATTCCGACGTCGCGACCGAAGTCGGCGCCGTCGTTGATCTGCCTGACTATCCGTAGGTTCGTCGGCCTCTGCACGCTTGCTATTGTGCTCATCGGAGCTGATCTGGGTAGGCGGCGGCTGTTCCTTATTCTCAGGTTCTGGGTTTTTAGGTGGAGATGGAACCTCGGGTTCCACCATCACAGCCTTACCCATCACAGCCCGCCACCTGCCACTTGTGCCAGACGTACCTGACACCGTGGTGTTTTCATTTTCATTCACCATTTCTGATTTTAATCGAGCTTTTCTGCAACTTCAATACCTGATGCTCGCTCCTTCTAGCGCCAAATGTTTTGGTTGTTTTTGTACTTGTCGGTAGTATTTGCTGGTAATTGAGGGTTTTGGTAAACAACACAAAATATAAATATGTTATAGGTAAGAAAGCAAGAGGATTAAGTTAAATGCAGAAATCATAAGTAAGAACATGGATGCTCAAGGCACCTCTTCATTCATATATTCATACTTAGAGTACATAGTTAAAATCAAGGTTTGCATGTCCCTTTCCACTATCTCACTCCCTCTATTTATAATACTCCATGCATGGCTTAATTATGCCACCTAATGCCCACATTTTGGCCTCTTATTGGACCTCTAGTCCACTAATATGAAGCATTAAAAACCCACTAATTTCCCTTAGTGCTTAATCTGCCTCTTTCCCCGTGAAGTCCCAGCTTGTTGACTGTCACCCCAGGAGCCTCCCCAGGCGATTCCCCTGAGAAGGGAGTCTGATTCTACCGTGCAATCTTTACTGTCCAAGGTCTTTATCTTCTTCTTAGATCTGTTTTTGAAGGTCTCGTTGACTATACCGGTTGCCTTTTTCTCTTGATGACGTGGCCCTTTGATTCGTGACACGTGTCGGTGACTATTTTCTCGGGTACAACAAGACTTTCAACCATATTATATCTTATAGATTCAAAAGATAACTTGTTTTTTTCTCCTGATTCATGTTAAATAATACTGTAAAAGGACTAACTGTTAGACACTAATGTGTTGTATTTCAAACATTTATGTGTAATAGTGTAACATTTACTTAAAGGTTGGGTTGGACGATGATTTTATCGGGCTTACTTAATAACACTACAAGATGTATATGCTACACTGCGTAGTAGGTTGGACAGTGTTGTTGTTATTTCAAGATACATATATTGTTCTGCTACTTTACGAACTAGTAGTGTATTAGTGTAACTCATTTCACATTATATTATAAACACTGCGCATTATTGGGTAATGTATTATGTAGGATTTTTCTATTTTTAGTTCGAAACCTTAATGCCTTGATTAATTAACTCAAATCATGATAACTTCTTTCTTGACATAAATAGAAAGAGTCCTGTTTTTTTTATCGAATGTCTATATCCATTCTCAATATTCTGATTTTTGTATGGTTTGATAGTTGGTGGAGTGTGTAGATTGTTGAACATGAAACTATATATAAAAACAAACTAGAAGCAATGGAAACAGGACAATAATGCAAAAAGCTCACTCAACGCGCAACGGGCCATCTAGTGTCCGTTGTGTGGCAATCTCAGTCCTATTCTATTATAATACAAAGACGTTTGCAATTTAATTTCTTGATGTTTCAATCTATACAATAACATTTGAAATTTAATACAGTGCATCACTTTTAAATTTGTTTTGCGTGTTTAAGAGATATTGAATCTTACAAAGATTTTCAATTTGATTCGTTTCAATTAACTTCACTTCATCTTAAAATTTTGAAAAAACTAAAATTAATAAACAATTAAAACTAACTTCACTTCATCTTAAAGGTTGGGTTGGACGATGATTTTTATCGGGCTTACTTAATAACACTACAAGATGTATATGCTACACTGCGTAGGTTGGACAGTGTTGTTGTTATTTCAAGATACGTATATTGTTCTGCTACTCTACGAACTAGTAGTGTAGTAGTGTAACTCATTTCACATTATATTATAAACACTGCGCATTATTGGGTAATGTATTATGTAGGAATTTTCTATTTTTAGTTCGAAACCTTAATGCCTTGATTAATTGTTTGGACCACTCTTATCTAATGATATAGTAACTGATTCAAAATTGATTACTAACAAGTATTGTAAATTGTCTAATAGTGTATCATGTAGTGTTACTACCAAGACCCCCAGTATTGTATATTGTAGTCTAATAGTGGGTCTTGTAGTGTATCTAATAGTGTATCTTGATGCAATTACTACTAGTGTTACTAACAAGTATTGTCTATGTCTAATAGTCTAACATCAAACACTATGACAAACACTGTTAATAGTTGCACTAATTAAAACTTGTTCATGGACATAACACATATTAGTGTCAATAGATTAATTTTGATAAAGAGGTTGGCTTGGGTGTTAATCCATTAAAATTATAACTTATTATCAGAATTTGTTACATAAATTGTACCCACTTGGACAGTGTGGTTGGTAGTTCAATTTTGGTTTTAATTATGATATTTATGTATGTAAATAGTTACATATTTATTTAAATTTATGTGTGTTTTGCCAGGTGAGCCCAGTCGCGACTTCGCTATTTCGAGCGGGGAGACTTCGCTGTGGTGTTGGGACTCTGCCCAGATGGTCCACGCCCAACGGCAGTACTCACGACACCCCAAATGCTCTCGTTTCTTGATGTTGCTTTGCGTGTTTCGCTATCGATGATGTTGTTGTGGCTGTGTAACATTGTAGCTCTTGGAGCTAAGTGAACGTGGGGTACGTATGTGGAGTAAGACCTGCTATTGATGTCGTCAAATAGGGCAGCCATAAGAGTCATGGTGGCCTTGCATAATTTAGTGATTGCTGCTTATGTAAAACAATATTAAACTTAATTTGTATACGTAGAAACCATTAAATGTAGTTTTTGTTTTGTTTCTATGTAGTCACCATGTCAATGACTATCGACTATAACTCATGACTATCAAACTATGAGTCATGTAGGAACCAGTTGATTGATTGAAAATGAATATTGAACATTAACTATAGTAAAAACTAGATTTTTTTATATTTGAACTTTATTTTTTTTTTGTTCTCGTTCATTTGGAGAAAACTACCGAGATAATATAAAAACAATGCTAAAGCAAAGCATTAGAGCAGATAATAGAAATAAACAAAAGTTCAAAGTATCACATTCTCAATGAAAATACAATTACAAAACTTACAGTTAGAACTAATTTGGTGTTGGAATCACCCAATGCCACGAACAACACTCAATAACATCTAAAAAAGCCTACATACTTTTAACAAGAACTAAAAACCTTTTAACAAGAACTAAAAACTAAAAAAGCACTACACAATACACACATCATCGTCATCAATTCTTTGAATTAAAATTACAAAAAAAAGCAGAGTTCGCGGCAAGTTATGATCTTCCAATTTGATGATATCTCATGCTCGAGTTGTTCAAATTGAATCTGGCTCCGACCAAATCGCGGTTGCTATCGCGGCTCTTGTTGTTATCGCTCACACAATCACCTATTTCTTCGCGGCGACGAAGGCTGGTTTCGTGGTTTACATTATCAAACATGATTGCCCTTTAACATCCAGACCAATCCCTTCTTACATTCCACCACAGCATATACACCGCTCGACAGTGGTCGAAGCCTGATCGGGTCAAACCCTCTCTTCGCCAGGTCAGTGTTGATGCCAACAATACCCTCGCCATCAACATTTGATAGAATTCCCATCCAAGGCCACACGAACAACTCATTCACACCACTGCTCGGGGGAGCCTCAATAGCCAATCGAGTGAATTACGTAGATGTCTCTGTTCGACGAGCCCTTCCCAACATTTGTGGTGTGTTGAAGGAGGCTAGGTCGTAGAATGGATAGACCAGCTTCTTTATTCAGGGGCAGTACGGGCACTTAAACAAGTCGGGCACCTAAACAAGTTATCTGAAACACTACCATAAGTAAATCGAAAGAAAAAAAAAACAATTTACCTCCGGGTGGGCTAAAGAACATACAACTATTGGGGAACCTGACGTTGTCCGTGCAGTAGTTGTAGATGGTAAACCTCTTGCGAACCCAAGCTAGGTGACGATACTGGAAGAAATCCAAATCCTGGTACTCCTTCTGGTCCCACCATCTCTTCCCTTGAGATGCGCAGAATTTTGCCTCGACCGACGCCTCGCAGTCGATATGGAAGCCCTTGTGCGAGGCCAGGAACGGGGCCTTGTCCCAGTCCGTCTTCTCGAGCCCACCCCTCGTGGCTTGGTCATCCGCATTCCACAGGCTCGAGTACAGCTTCATCAGCTGTTGAACAGGAACTTCACCCTTAATTTGTTGTTGCCCTAATCGGGATATCAGTTTTGAAAAGAAGAAAAATGTAACTTATAAAAAGTATATAAAATTGTTATAATAGAAAGGTTAAAAAATACAATTCAAATTTTAAAAGTCTACTTAAATTGTGATTACATTAAAAATCAATATATTTAATTATATATATGTAATAAATTAATTACCTTTTTTAATAAAAAACTAAAATATGATATTTTTTTTTAAATCATAAACCCATTCTTATTTTTTCTCTAAATTACTCCTGAATAAAACATAAAGTATATAAATAAATAAAAATTATAAAAACCTACATAATACAAATTAAAAATCAAAATCTATACATATATAATTTCAGGGTCCACTAATGCCACGTGGATCAATAGGAAATCAATAATAATGTTGTGTTCACACTATAAATTATAAATAAAAAAATTATAAATTTTAAATAGTAATATTATTAAATATATTTAAATTATTATATATAAATTTTAAATAGTAATTTGAAATTATATATTTTTAATAATAATAATTAATCATCATCTTAAATATATACAATTTTATTTCTTTTCTCAAAATTCTTTTTTATTCCATTAATATTAATTTAATTTCAATTAATCGTATCTTATAAAAATCGATCTCAGTTAAAAAAATTGATCAAACTTTTTAGGTATATTATTTTCTCTTACTACTTCGTATGTCCTTTTTTATTTTTCTGAACATTGAATCGTACGTTTTTCTATTCATTCATTTTTTTCCTAGATTTTTTTAATTTTATGTATTAATTATAATTTTTCGCAGATTCCATAATCAAATTGTCGAGATATTAATTATGTTCGACTAGATTTTTTTTTAATTTTTAGTTTATCTTTAATTCAGTTATGTTAAATTTGTTTTGTAGGTTAACATACGTTATATTAATATAATTGCATTTCTGTCCTCTCATTTTCTTCATGTTCACCAAGTAAATTCAATTTTTTTATATATTTATTTATTTTCCAGTTTTATAATTTTTATTTTCCATTTATTTTGATTTTTTCCAGCGATTTTAGGTATTTGTTGGATGCGTTTGACACTCGAGAAATGTAGAGACGAGAAACTCCTCTTCCACTAGATCAGAGCCTCCTCGATCGTGTAGAATATAAATCGATGGATGTGCCCGAGTAGCAGACACATGTGAGAGAGAGAGACAATAGGTCTCATCCAATAACTAACTTCATAATATTTTAATAAAAAATTGTCATATCACCACAGTTCTTACTACTCGGCTATGCCCCAAGAAGCTTACATACTATAAATTACATCAAACAAGCGTAGTCTTTGAAAATAATAAAATTTTCACAATTGAGATAACGGTTAATAATGATATTAATACGAATTTACAAATTTAAGTGAGAGTTATTATTAAATAAAATAATTTGTTAGTCCATTAATAATTTTTTGACCGAAATACGTTGGAAATTAAATAAAATTTTAGATTATTTCAAACAAATATATCACATGTATCGCATGGGCAGTGGTACTAATTTTATACAATTACTCTGTATTTACTAATTGTTGTTCTAATACATAGAGTAATCATACTGAGATTATGTTTTTTTAATTACATGCGGGCGATGATATTAATTTTAATGTTGCAGTCTTGCAGCCAACCCAACTTCTCTTCCAGCTACTCCTCTACCTACCTCAAGCTCCAATGAATCCTTTATAAGATACATTGTTTCAGCCATAGTCGAAGGTATATACGTGGAAAATTAAATCACTTGGATGATCCCCGTGTCGTTATAATATCTATTAACTCGAACTCTTTTTTCATATATCACAATTGAGTTTGACGGTGCAAGTGAGGTTGCACATAATGTCATAAATGATTTTGTACCCCGCATCATTCAAGTTGACACGATCCCGCACTGTGCGATGCACGGAAGCATTTTTCGCAATCACCATGAGTGGCTATGATGCTTACAGTTTAATTTAACAGACCACCTTCTATACTTATAACGTTTGAATTATAAAAAAATAGTTGGATTATAAAAATAATTATTCAACAATTATATTTAATTTATAAATTTCATGGGTTATATGATTTAAGAGATCAATAAACACGTTGAAAAATTGAGTAAGGAGATATCATCCCGTCTCGATCTCAACCCGAACCCAAACGAGATTGAGACATGCGAGATGAACTTTTTAAACGTCGATCCTGTCCGAATATAAATTATCAAGACGGGATGAGATTCCCCCTAATCCCGTCTCATCCCGTCCAATGTCCACCCTTACAAATTAGAGTGAGAGTTCGATTAAAAAATAAAATAAAATTTTCATATGGATCAATTTTCAAAAAAATAAATTAAAAAATACCACGTGCATACTTAGTTCGTATTAATTCTCAAAAAAAGATCTCATAACAAGTGTAGACACATAAACAATAACAAGAAATAAACAAGATTATATATTGCAACTTCAAAATATAGATCAATATTTAATCAACTAAAAAAATATCTACATATTCAAAATTTAGATCCATCATTTACAGCGACGGAAAACGGAGACGAATTCTCTGGCCAGACAACAGCTTCCTCTTACTTACATCATGGACGACAGACATGGAGGGCAGGAAGCCAGGAATGAAGGAGAATATTTCGATCCTTGAAACTTCGTTCATAATTTTTCGCCCTTTGTAGTGATTACCGCTCAATTTTTCCTACACAAAAATATCCCAAATAAAAATCAATTTTTTCGTAACAAACCTATAAGAATTAAAAGGTACATAATAATTTATCTCAATAATATATTCCCACTTTATCCTATATAAGTATTTATGTAAATTAATAAGTAGATTTTTTAAAAGGTACATAATAATTTATTTTGTAAAAATAAAAATACATAAAATTAGTCATTTAAAAATAAGAAAAAAAATTGCACGTCAATCAGAAACTCTATACATCATACTGTAGCAACTGAGTGCTCAGTCAACAAACTCTTTTTCAAGTGAATTAGTATTTTTACCAAATTGAACCGATTTTTTTGATTTAGATGACTCAATCAAAACTTGCCTCTTATTTTTACCAACAAAATTATTCATCCAATTGACATGTGCCACTTGGAAAATGATTTTCTATTTATATTTTTTAACTGAAAATGAATCAATTAAACGAACAAAATCAAGACGGACAAAAATAAAATAATAATACTCTACTATTATATATTTACTTATTTACTTTTTCTTTTAATCACAATTTTTTTAAGAGATAATTAGTCTTATATACATTTGTTATTTTATCTACTAAAGTATGAATATATTGGCAAATTATATCTTACACCCATGTGTAAGATGAGCATCTTGCTCCCAGTCAACCTAATAAAAGAATGAGTCAAAATTGAGCAACATTTTTTTCCCTTTTTTTTCCCCGCAGCTCGCTCCCATCTCTCTTCTCTCCACTCAGCTCGATCTCATCTCTCTAACTCTCAGCTTCGATCCAGCTCCGATCCAACTCCGATCTCCGCCGCCATCCGCCGCTGTCATAACCAGCTCCGCTATCCGCTTCCGTCATCATCAACAACATCTTCAATTCGGCATCTCCGTCATCAGGTGAACAACATCCTGCCGGTTTTGGTTCTGTGATTCATCATCTCCGCTCACCACCGCGATTCATCATCTCTGTTCACCTCCGCGCTTCTTCATCACCGCCGCCACCGCGATTCATCGTCACCATCCTCAATTTCGTGTACGCGTGTCATCGTTGCCGCCGTTCACCTGTTGATTAATCTGCGAGTCTTCAATTAGGCGTTTGCCTGTCATCATCACTGTCGTTCGCCACCGTCCTCTTCGATAGCTGAAATTGAATCATGTCCATGGATGATTTGTTAGATTTGTCATCGATTATGGTGCAAGGTATGTCGATTTATCCTTCTTCTGTTCGAATTGCATGTTCTGTTACGAGTTCATGTGTTTTTAGATGTTGAATCATGTTGTTGATGGTGATGATTAAACCCTAGATTTATGAAATTTATTTTTTCCTGACCTTCATTTAGTATTATGTCAACCTTCATTTAAGTTACATGTCAACCTGCATTTTTTCTGTACTTCAGTTTAATTAATATTTCATTTTTGTTAGATGCCATGGAGTTGAATCCTGTTATTGATCTTGATGATGGAAATCTAGATGTTCATACTTCAGGTCATTCTCATATTAATGCTTACTTTCATTTTGCTACCATTTTTAGTTGATGATTGTGGTTCATTTTGGCTTGTAGATGATATTGTTTATGGTCCTGATAGTGACTTGGTAGGAGTTGTTGTGAATTCTGAGAGTGAGGCATATGATATCTACAACAACTATGCATTTAATGTCAGGTATTTCAATATATAGGTCTGCATATTTCAATATACTATTAATATGGGAGACAAGGCTGCATTCAAATTGCTAATGTTTTGTAGGTTCAGAAGGATGCATATATTGTTCACCCAAGTTCAGGGAGTGGTTCTTTACATGTTGTTCATGAAGAAACAAGTTCGTTGTTTGTTCCCTTGAGAGATTCTACTGGGTAAGTATTTAGGTAACCACATTATGTTTGTTATGTTTAAGTTATTGATTACTAATTAACTTTCATTTTTTTGTGTTGTTTTCTGGAAAATAAATAGGCCTTGTAGTTGATATGGAGACTTCGATGATTGAAGACTACAAGACTTTAGATTTGTTGGTTTCTACTTTAGTCATTTGAAATAATATTGGTTTGTTGAGATTTTGGATTTTGATTATTGTAAGAAATTTGAATTACAGTACTTTGGATTTTCCTGCTTTTTAATTTAGTCATTTGACCATCAGATTGTTTGTTGTCCTCGGACATGGTCATGATTTATTTTTAAAGGTGTGATACTTCAGTTATTAAGTGATGATCCTTCATTTTGTAAATAATAATGCTTCATTTTTAAGTGATTATAAACATTTATTTTTGTATTATTGTTTAGGGGTTTAGGGTTTAGGGTTTAGGGTTTTTAGTGTTTTGGGTTTTGGGTTTAGGGTTTAGGGTTTAGGGTTTAGGGTTTAGGGTGTTTAGGGTTTTTAGTGTTTAGGGTTTAAGGTTTAGGGTTTAGGGTTTTTAGTGTTTTGGGTTTAGGGTTTAGGGTTTTTAGTGTTTTGGGTTTTTAGTGTTTTGGGTTTAGGGTTTAGGGTTTAGGGTTTAGGGTTTAGGGTTTAGGGTTTAGGGTTTAGGGTTTAGGGTTTAGGGTTTAGGGTTTTTAGGGTTTAGGGTTTTTAGTGTTTTGGGTTTAGAGTTTAGGGTTTTAGGGTTTAGGGTTTAGGGTTTTAGGGTGTAGGGTTTAGGGTTTAGGGTTTAGGGTTTAGGGTTTAGGGTTTAGGGTTTTGGGTTTTTAGTGTTTTGGGTTTAGGGTTTAGGGTTTAGGGTTTTTAGTGTTTTGGGTTTAGGGTTTAGGGTTTAGGGTTTTTAGTGTTTTGGGTTTTTAGTGTTTTGGGTTTAGGGTTTAGGGTTTAGGGTTTAGGGTTTAAGGTTTAGGGTGGGTGTAGGGTTTAGGGTTTAGGGTTTAGGGTTTAGGGTTTAGTGTTTTGGGTTTTTAGTGTTTTGGGTTTTGGATTTAGGGTTTTTACGATTTTTTACAATACTTCATTTTTGAGGTTCCTCATACTTCAAATTGTATATTATGAACCTTCATTTTCATTTAGAATAATCTTGCATCTTAATTTCCAGATACTTCATTTTCAGAAATATGTAACTAATTAAGTAATTTTTTACAATACTTCATTTTTAAACATCTGATACTTCAAATTGCAGATTATGAACCTTCAATTTCGATTAGAATAAACGTGATACTTAAGTATTTTTACAATACTGAATCAGAAATAATGCAAGATACACATCAATAACTATCAAATGATATCAAATATGATTTAAGATACAAAACTCTTGTCTATGACTAAGTAACCATTTACTCATCTCCAATTCATCAAAAAATGCGTCATATACCATCAGTCATCCACTGTCATCTACAATCGGTCATCTGTACAATCAGTCATGTCTACCATCAGTCATTCTTCAAAACAGTTGTGAATTTTTTCGCTTTATCAAGTACTTCGGTCTTGATTTCATTTATGTCCATCAATATCACCGAAGCTGCATATCTGGCTCTAAGCTCTCTTAAGAAAGTAGCATCCTGCAAAAAAAAAACATAAACCATAGTTATAAATTCCTGAAATTAGTTAATCCAACTATTATTAGTTACTGAAATTAAGTAACAATACCTTGTCTTTCTGGAATCCACTTTCCCAATCATCCCCTTCCCCTTTGTAAGTCTCCATATGCCTAATAGCATAGACTCCACAGTCGTTATAATTTGCCGGGCATCTCCACGGCATCTTCAACTGTCTTCTTCCAAAATCTTTAGGAGAGTGCTTCGTGGTTATGTTCTTCTCTGACATATATTCTCCTAGCAATCGTCCCTAATAAAGAATATTTAAGAAAATACACATGTGTTAATATTCTGAAAATTATACAGTAATATAACACAATTCTTACCATGGTTAAAGTATATTTAGTAAACATATTTTAAAAACTATAGATGTACCTTTTCCTTAGCAATAACAGCAGCAACAGGATGTTTAACAGCCTTGAGTATTGTTTCAGACTTCATAAAATTAATATTGTTAATTAAACTCATGAAATTAACATTACTACAAACTTCATGAAATTGTAATGAGAAAAAACTTACATCTTTTTTTTTCTCTTTTGGAACATTCTTCTGCTGTTTTTCACTTCCTTGAGCAGCAAGTTCTGATTTCTTTGATCGTGTCTTCCGTTTGTCCACAACATCTTTTATCGTCTGACTGTTGTTTTTCTTCCCTTGGATTTCCTGTCATTTCACACAAAAAAGGGATTAATGCTGAGAATACTTCAAAATGAAACAAATAAAAAGAAAATAAAGGAAGTTACCTCCGGTGTGTTTTTCTTTGATGTTGTTGTTGGTTTCTCTCCTTGTGTTCTCTTCAGAATTTCAATTTTCTAAAAAGATTGAAATCAAAACAACAACTTTTTATTATATTGAAATGAAAATTGATTAAACTTAATTTTATTAAAATTTAAACCTGCAGACGACTTTGCCCAAGTCCTATCTTCATTTTTTGATTATTAATAATAACAACTTTAGATGGAGTAACACTTGTTTTCTGATTTCAGACAAACAAAAAAAATGTGAATTACATAAATATTTAAGTAAATATTTTATTATTACCTAAACGATGTAAAATGTAGTAAAGTATTAAACTAAATAATGAAATAAGTTTAGTAATACGTACATCAGTTGTTTTGTCTTTAGGTTCAGAAGTCATCTTTTCCAGTGTTTCCATATCAGAAGTCCTATCTTTGTTCATCTTTTGTATTATGTTTTGCTTTGTAGTATATTGTACCTGTCAAAAAAATTTATAATAACAATTTAAAGTGAAGGATGAAGTCTATTTATACTGAAAGATGATGCAATATATAGATGAAATATGAGATATGATCAGTTAAGCACATTATGTCAAATGATCAGATATATTGTAATATTAAACTGAAGTAAGAGGAACTAACCTGTGGGACATCAGGAATAGAAGTTCCTCCCACCTCTTTCTCTCCCTAATGAAAAAATAGTAATAATAGTTTAAATTGAAGGCTGAAGTCTAATTCTTCTGAAGGTTGATGCAATATACATATGAAGTATGAGATGTATTTACCTGTTTTTGTGGAGATTGCTTGTTTTCAAAGTTCTTTTTTGCCATATGTTGTAGAATTCCCTGAAGAAGAAACAATACATTTTTAGAACTAAAGCAATCAATTAAGAAAACTCATAATATTGTTTTAATAAAAACTTTACTTGTCGATGTTTTGGTGGTAGATCCATTTCACACAAATTGATGTGATTGAGTCAGTTGCAACACCCTGCAAGTATTTTCATATATATCAGTCCAACAAATACTACCAGAATATCAGTCCAGAAGATACTACTCTAATAAAACAGTGAATTCAAGATGAACACAATCATACATAACTCCTAATTATTAAACATGAAACTTTTTCCTTGTTATTGGTGTTCTACTGCAAAACATTTCACACACACAATACAGTAGGTGGGGAAAATCCCAATATAACTCCATATAACTCCAGAATCCAGTAAACACCATATAACTGCAGAATCCTAATCATGCAAAACTCAAACTCAAACTTGCTTGAAGGAAGGGGAAAATACATTTATCAATCTGAATTTGGACATACATTTATCAATTCTATTCATGAAGGAAGGGGAAAATACATTTAGACATGAAACAAGTAATGCAATCATATACAATGGTGTATAAAGATTACACCTATCACATGTCCAGCAAATCATCATCCACGACAAAACATGGATGAACAGATCCACAAACAAAACTAGATGAACATAACAAGCAATATTTCAAACTGTAACATTGATGAACAGATACACACATAATTCACAAAATCACACAAACACACACACACACACACACACACACACACACACACTGTAAGAAGGGAACATATAAGAAGGTAGTGGTAAACTCTAAACCCTTAATCACTGAATCAAATTAATTTTGGAGGATGAACATGCAAGTGCATAAAAAATACAGGAAACATGAAACAACATATTGTGAAATCAGAAATTAGAAATTACCTCGGGTTAGAGGATATGGAGTACCAACGCTTGAAATCGGCGAGGCGAGGAGGCAGAACGTAGGGTTTGTGTAATCGAATACCGTTCGATTTGGAGGCGCCGAGAACCTAGGGTTGAAGGATAGACTTTAGTGAATTGGAGACGGCGAGAATTGACCGCGAGAATTGACGGCGATAAACGAGGCTTGCAGGCGGCGAAAATCGAGGCTTGTTTAACGGCGAAAATCGACGGCGGTGGAGGAGGGCAAATCGGCGAAAATCGGTGAAGGATAGAGTAAGAGAGAAGATACGGGAATTGGGCATCCATATTGGCGTGAATGTGTGTTGTGATGACGTAAGCTCAGTAAGTGGGCTGGATCAAGTATTTTTATTTATTGGGCCTGGAGTAAGATGTGCATCTTACTCCTTGGGTGTAAGATATACCAACTCAATATATTATTGAGATAAAAGTGATATCTTACTTAGTTATAAAATCATTCTAATATTTATTTATTTAATTACATTTGGTATCGAGTACCTTACTTAGTTATAACACCATATTTTAATTTTAATTTACATAATTGAGTGGGGAAAGAAAGTGAGTGGTCTGGTCCAACCCCTACAATAATGGACCACCGACCACTTATTAATCAAAAACCAGTCATGTTCTAGCCCACCCCACTATCTCTCTGATTATCAATTTTAACACAAACTTCGTTCTATGATTCATGAGAGGCTGAAAGGTATTACAAAAAAAGGTTTCTAATTGTTTTTACTTGCAGTATTTATATTTGGCTACAAAGTGTTACAAATCAATCAACAATATCAACAATGAACACATCTCATCAGTTATATCAAGCCACGCTTTTGAAAGCAACTTCCACTTTCGGTTTGAATCTGCTGCCTGCGTAAAGGATAAGTTGTATCTAACCTTGATTCATCTAGTAATATCTACACAACTCTACCCCAATTAATTAGAAAACAGAAAAAATGGCAAACACCTAGAGTGGAAGTGAAATCTTTTTTGTTTGTGTTGCGAAAAATATGTAAACTTGATATTAATGAGTCAAAATACTTCTTCATCAACTTTTCGTTCAAAAAGCCTTTCAAACAATTTGTCGTTAAACTCAAAGCCACTTAGAAGTCTTTCGGGACCTCAAGTTCCTCTGACATTTTTACTTTTTAGTTAAACTTGACATTTTGTAGTTAAACTGTCTATTCCTTAGTATTATTATTTTTTGCTCTTTTTTTATTAATTAAGTCAACGCGACTCTAAAATACAATAAATATAACATAAATTTACCTCTCATGTACTCCGGGTAGTTCAAAATTATTTATCTGAATTGTTGAATAGTTGAAAATGTACACAAAAATCAATTTCGGGTCCAATTTCTACACAAAACAATTTTAGGGGCATTTTAGTCATTTTAGTAGAATTCAATTTTGCACAAAACCAAAACGATAGTGTTTCGGTTTGAATTTGGGCGCAGGTGCAGCGAGATTATGTGGACGATTTCTCACTCGATTTTTAACTAAATCACATGGTTCTTGTTGGGGTGATCCTTGTCAGCTCAACTTTCGATTGCACGTAAAATTACGATTTTGATCGTGCGGTTGAGGAGAACGATTCTGTTACATGATAGAGGGCTCGGATGAGTTCTTAGAATTGTTAGTGATTGATATGAAACGAGTGAGCTAGAGAGAGCATTTTGTACTCAATGATACTCACGATGAGGTGATAGTTGAGTGATAGATCGGCGATCGCGTTTTGAATTTTTATCTCGATTTTGTAGTTTAAGTTTGTTATTTACCGGGGCTCTCGATTGTTTCCAGTGGTATTTTCAACAAGTGGCACCATGAAGGTGAATCAACGGAGATAAAGATCAGGTCCACAAAATTTGAGGTGAAAAATTTTACCGAGAAAAATGATTTCAGTCTATAGAGAATCAAAGTTTTGAAGATTGCTTGTTCAATAGGGTATTAAGATTGATTTGTAAAAAAATTGAGAGACACAAGATTGATTTACATCATCAAATTGATTTTTAAAAGGCCTTTGACTTGATTCGCCGAGGTTTCCTTCATGATGTTCTTTAAGGCATTCACTACTCGATTTAGTTTGTGGATAGATTACTACAATGTTTCACTGCTAATTCTTACTCCACCTTGATTAATAATGGATCTGTAGACGTTAGTTTTGGCAACAACATATGTGTTGTTTGTTTTGATTTCAGGTGTTGAGATGAACGGACGCATATCGTACAACATGGAATGAGGAATAGCGTCATCAAGTTCATGCGACAGGAGTCGCACGACCCTGATCTCTCCAACTTGTGCGACTGGAGTCGCACACGACAGGCGTCGCTTGACACCTTCCCCTCATGCCATGCGACAGGAGTCGCTTGGTCTCCTTGGACGACTCTCGCGATTGGCGTCGCACGCGACAGGCGTCGCGTGACTCTGCCCCTCCAAGTCATGCGACAGAGTCGCATGACCTCTCCTGGCCAAACCGTGCGACAGGCGTCGCACGTCTGAGTCTCGCGACTGGCGTCGCACGTCAGGAGCTGAGCGACTGGCGTCGCTTGTTATGGCCATCTTCATCCTGTGCGACTGGAGTCGCACGCCGTGGCCTCTTCTACTTCATGTGTCAACTGATGCATGAAGTGCTATGTACCACTTCAACTCTATTGACGACAATGAAGACGATGAAATATGAAGTGTTCAACGACGAGTGTTTACCACGATGAAGTTGAAGACGAAGTATTGAGATCGACGGAGTCAAGATGTGTTGAAGTCTGAAGTTAAAGAAATCGAAGATTCAAGATTCGAAGATTCAAGAATCGAAGATTCAAGATTCCAAGATTCAAGAATCGAAGATTCCAAAAGTGATGTCATCCATGGAATTGTTGCATCATCCAAGCATGTGACGAATCAGAACGTGCCATGTCAACGTCTCACATGTGTGGATCACCTATATATACCCATGGAGTTTCAAGACTTCACTTGACGATTTTTGAGAGAACGAAATCCGATATCCGAGTATCAACGTTCGTTGTTTACGGCTTTCTGCCTTTAGAGTTTTGGTAGTTGTTTTGTGCTGTGCACCGATAGTAGAGTTATGCGATTTAGCTCTAGGTGATATAATACTAGATCATTAGTTCGTTGGAGTGCTACGTCACTTGGGATACGACTCTTGATCATTCCGTCTACCTTTCTCCACAAGTGTAATAGCTAGTTTTGTTTATCAATGAAATGAACTTATTACATAACTTTGTCTTCAGTACGTTACTTTACATTTGCTGAGTTCGAACCTATACACACAACACGTAACGTGCGACATCCGGAGCAAGCAAGAGTTGAGTGTGTGCGAACGAACTTTCTGAAGTATCAGTGTTTAAGACCGACTTCACGAAAAGTTGGTATCATACGTCGAAGACGTAATTTCAATTGGTATCAGAGCGGGACGTCATACGTATAAGACGTGATCCGTTACTTGACTCCATATTTCCGCTACGATGGAATCGTCTATGTTTGTTCAGAAACCTATCATGCTTACTCATCAGAACTACTCTAACTGGAAAGCGAAAGTATCTTTTAGAATCAAGGGTTTTGATTCAAGAGCTTGGATGGCTGTGTTGGAAGGATGGGAGGGTCCTTACACTGAAGATGTTGATGGTCTTAGAATCCCAAAGCCTGAACGTAGTTGGACTAGAGAAGAGCATGACCTGTCTACTGCGAATAGCAAAGCTCTTCTACTTATATGTGAATGGCTGGATCTCAGCATGTATCAGTTAGTCAAAAATTGCACTTCAGCCAGAGATGCATGGGAGACACTACAGAGAACGTGTGAGGGTAGTCACGCTGTTAAGCGCTCTAAGATCCGAACTATAACTGCCCAATTTCATCAACTCCGTATGAGAGAAGATGAAGACATAAATGATTACTTGGACAAGATAATGAGATATGTCAATGAGGCATTTGAACTGGGAGAAATCTTTCCTGCACTCATGGTCTACGAGAAGGTTCTATCCAGTGTAAGCTCTAGATTCGAAAGCAAAGTGCTAACTATTGAAGCACGCAACGATGGAAATCAAAACTGGGATTATGCTGACTTAATGGCTGATTTGAGAAACTATGACTTGACTCTCAAAGTACGAAGCAACCCAGATATGTCTCTTGTCTATGAGCCGATGACTGCTCTTAAGATATCTGAGAAGGGAAAGAGTTCAAGAAGCACAAAATCTCAAGCACAAAATCTCAACACTCTCGTTTGAAAAATGAGAAGTTTGAAAGTAGTTTCTCAGCTAACATGAATGAGTCTGACGATGAGGAAGCTGAAGATATTGAACGGTTGATGAATTCGAACAATCCGGATAAGCTTGCTGTTTTGACTGATATAGTCACCTATCTTGTGAAACAAGATTTTAAGAGAAAGAACCGAGCCCGAAATTTACGAAAATTTCAGAAAAGTTCTAACTCATACCCGAATACTCCGGAAACCCGAAATCAGGGGTCTACATCTGATAAGATGATTAAAGGCACTAAGCTATCACCATACACTTCTAATAGCAAAGATGTCTCAAAGATGCAGTGCTTTGAATGTAAAGGATATGGACACGTGAAGTATGAATGTCCTAACCTGCATCGAAAGAAGAAGCTGCCCGTGAGCTATGTGGTGATTGATGATGAAGATGTGATCTCTGAGAACGATGCATCTGATAATGATAACTCTGATGACGAGGAAGACAACGCTCTAGTTGTCACTTTTGGTGAAACATTTGACCTCGAAAATGTGGAGGTTGAAAACTTTGTTTTTGATGCTTTTCTGAAAGACACTGCGACAGTGGACAACATTTTCCGTGTAGCCTCAGTAAATCGAAACTACTGTGATGACGATATTTATTCAGATTGCGAAACTGAACATATGTCTGAAGCTGAAGAGACAGAGATGACAACTGAGGTGTCACATACTGAAGCAGAGTGTGCTGAACTACTTACTCTGAAGGAGAGTCATGCTGAACTCAAAAGACTACATGACTTAGCTATCTCTGAGAATAGCACACTTGAAGTGTCATTTGTATGTCTGAATGAATCTTTTAATGAACTTTCGAATGAGAAACGAAAGTTTTGTGACGAGGCTGTTGAGTTGAAAAACTCGGTCGAAAAGACGGAAGATGAGAAGAAAAGATTGAATAATTCTCTGACAATTCTGAAAATGAAATTTGATGCTCTCTTCGAAGAGAAACACAAATACTACAAAGAAGTTGTCGAACAGAGAGAATCATTTGAAAAATCAAACTCTGAGAATTTGAGACTGAAGGCTAGTCTGAAGAAGGAGACATATGAAGTGAAGAAACTTCAAAATCTCTTCAAGAACTCCGATGCTGAGAACGATGAGTTGAAGTTATCCTTGACAAAAGCTCAGACTGAGTTAGCCATGTGTGACAAAGAACGATATGTCTTGAAAGAGAAACTTCACATGACTGATGAACTTCTGAAGAAGATGAACACGAACTCGTCTGTATTTGATAATGCTGCTTCATATATGAACCCATGTCGTGTTGGACTTGGATTTCAGAAAGTTTTTTAATCTATCTATACTGCACCTGAAAAGAAAGAAGTGACCTTCGTCAAAGCTTCTACTGACACTTCTGAGAGTGTAACCAAATATGATTCTGAAACTCTGAAACGTAAGGAAATTGCTGAAGGAAAGAAGATTGTTACATCTCCGAAAGTTGAAACTCAAAAGTCGATCTCGACTACTAGCTTGAAGGCGGAGACATATCAATTTCCAAAGTCGATTGTGAAACATCCTCGTGGTATACTGCCATATGAGAGGACGTTGTTGAAAAAGCTGAGTAAATCTCAGAACGTGAAACAGAATGATAAACTCTCTCGCTCGAAACCTGTCATGGTTAAGACTTCAAGGAATGTTGAGGTTCGTTAAAAGAGGAGATATGTGTGTCACTACTGCAATGAACCTGGACACATCAGACCTTTCTGCTTTAAGCTGAGAGATGACATAAACCGGGATTTTGTGACTGAGAAGAAGAAGATTGGAGTTGTTAAGAGTGTGAAGAAACACGTGTCTTCGGTGCTGAAAGTCGAGAAGGATACGAAAAATTTGACTAAGAAAAATTCTCGAAATTTTGATGTGAAAAATAAGTGGGTGCCTAAGTCCCAAAAGAGTGAAGTTAAACTTAACTCTACCACTTCAACTGCCTGGAGACCAAGAGAACTCATATTTTGCAATGTTGCACTGAATGCCTCCGACTCTGGAAACAAAGGCATTTGGTATTTTGATAGTGGATGTTCCCGTCATATGACCGGAACCAAGAAGTTTCTGAAAGAATACGAGCCTATGACTGGTTCTCCCGTGGTGTTTGGAGGGGGAGCTAAAGGTGTCGTTATGGGTAAGGGAACGCTGCTTATCAAGGGATTGCCACCAATTCGCAATGTTGTACATGTGAAGGGTCTTGTGGCAAATCTTATCAGCATCAGCCAACTGTGTGACGAAGGGCTGAATCTTAGTTTTGATAGAGACTCTTGCAAGGTCTTTGATGTTGAAGGGAAGTGCATCATGGAAGGCCCACGTGCAAAGAACAACTGTTATACAACTGAGTATAGCTGCTTTTCAATGACCGTTCCTGATGAAGTCGATTTATGGCATCAACGCCTTGGACACACTAGCACTCGAAATCTGAGTAAACTGGTTAAGGGGGAGATAGTTCGAGGAATCTCTCAACTCCCCAAAATCGAGAAAAGAGTGTGTGGTGACTGTCAGAAGGGTAAGCTGACGAGAACTCCTCATCCTGCATTACCAACACTGATGAGCACATCTGCTCCTTTTGAACTACTTCACATGGATCTCATGGGTCAAATGGAAGTGACAAGTATTGCTAAGAAAGAGTACGTGCTGGTGGTTGTTGATGATTTCTCTCACTATACTTGGACGAGATTTCTTGCTACAAAGGATGAGACCTTCAATGCCTTCAAGGGTATTGTGAAATGGATTCGTACGAATCATGAAGCTAAGGTGAAAAGGATCATGAGTGATCACGGAACTGAATTTTAAAACTCCAGCTTCAATGAATATTGTCTGATGAAGGGGATTCATCATGAATACTCGGCTCCTAAAACTCCCCAACAGAATGGGATAGCCGAACGTAAGAACCGTACGCTGCAAGAGATGGCTCGTGTCATGTTAATTTCGAAAAATCTTGCTCGTACTTTTTGGGCGGAAGCCGTCTCTACCGCTGGATATATCCTTAATCGTATAAGTATTCGATCCGGCACTACGGCAACCGCCTATGAGCTTGTGAATGGCAAGAAGACATCTGTATCACAATTTCGTGTCTTTGGCTGTACGTGTTATATCCTGAAGGATCGTGATCCTCTGAAGAAGTTTGAAGCCAAAGCTGATCGTGGTATCTTTGTTGGCTACAGTCAGAATAGTCATGCTTATCGTGCTTACAACCTCCGAACTAAAAAAGTTCTTGAAACTGTTAACATCAACTTTGATGAACAAGACTTTCTCGGAAAGGATGCCAACGAAGACTGGGTTAAGGAAGGAATTCTGGAGTATCGTACATTTCCATCTACACCTACTACTGTGGTACCAGAAGTTCCTACTCCTAACACTTCACCGGAAGTTGGAGAGACTAGTCAACGAAACAACGACACTTCATCGTCTGATGATGAAGAAAATGAACAAGTTGACAACCCAGTTGATGCTCCGAGAGATGCACCTGGGTACATTCAGAAACGTCATCCTCCAACTCAGATGATTGGAAACCTAAACGAGCGAACTACACGCTAAAATAAACGGATTTCTTCTCCAGACGAACTCTATAACATATGCACTTCTGCTGTATGCCATAAAATCGGGGTCTCTTGCTTTTTATCTGAAACGGAACCGAAAAATTACACGGAAGCTATGAAGGATGACTTCTGGATAATGGCTATGCAAGAAGAGCTTAACGAGTTCACGAGAAACAATGTTTGGTCCTTGGTTCCCCGTACTTCGAATATTAATGTTGTTGGAACCAAATGGATTTTTAAGAACAAAACGGATGAGCATAACCAAGTTGTTCGAAATAAAGCTCGTCTCGTTGCACAAGGCTATGCCCAAGTTGAAGGGATAGATTTTGATGAAACCTTTGCTCCAGTTGCTCGCATTGAGTCTGATGCAGGCGGAGCAATAAAACACACGATTAAATCTCGTTGATTCTAAGAATACCCGAGAATTAAAATATCAAGACTTTCGTTGATTCCTAAGAATGCCGAAATCTGATAAAACCTCAACTGAGGAACGAACTTTATTTCATCATAAAAAACTCCGAACTTTATTTCATCATAAAAAAACTACTGCATAAATGAAAATACTCAAACATATAAATAGTACTAAAACCCTAGTAAACTAAATTAATAAAATAATAAAACTAGCTTAGGCAACAAGACACGATCTTTGCCTTTTATATCTGCATCATTCTCTCCCTCTTGGAGAAGGTTCGACCGCGAACCTGAAAATCGAACACGATGATGCCGGGATCAAACACCAATCGTCGGCGCAGCGCAAAGACAGTGAAACGTTGACTTGACGCAGGGGCATCGACTTGTTGAGGCGGCGCATAAGTAGTGACTGGAAGAATCGGCGCAAGGGCAACAACTTTAGAAAGCGACGTAAAGGAAACAACATGGTGATGTGGTGCACGGGCAACGACATCAGAATTTAACGCCAGGGCAGCGACTAGAGGCAACGCCGCAAGGGCAATAGAAGGTTGGGTAGAGGCAACGTCATGAGGATGCGGCGTCGGGGCAGTGACGTGATGAAGCGGCTCGTCGTCCCAGATCGGTTTGTCGTCCCAAATCAGCTCGTCATCCCATATCGGCTCGGCGGGCTCGGCATCCCAGATCGGCTCGGTGGGTTCGGCGTCCCAGATTGGCTCGGTGGGTTCGGCGTCCCAGATTGGCTCGGTGGGTTCGGCGTCCCAGATTGGCTCGGCGGGCTCGGCATCCCAGATTGATTCGTCATCCCAAACCGGCTCGTCATCCCATATCGGCTTGTCGTCCCATAACGGTTCATCATCACAAAGGACAAATGGATCGTCAAGATCCAACGGCGCCACGGGGATGGATCGGTGCGCCACGGGGATAGATTTCATTAGACCATTGGTGATAGTAAGGCAGAGTTCCTCGATTTCGACGGCAAGGGCTGCGATCTGGCGGCTTAAGGCGGCGACGTCGGCATCGCGACGGGTTGCGGCCTCAACGGCGGATTCGCGAGCATACTGACGACGGGGAGGCATCGTTTCGGCTCTGATACCAAACTGATGTAGGCGGAGCAATAAAACACACGATTAAATCTCGTTGATTCTAAGAATACCCGAGAATTAAAATATCAAGACTTTCGTTGATTCCTAAGAATGCCGAAATCTGATAAAACCTCAACTGAGGAACGAACTTTATTTCATCATAAAAAACTCCGAACTTTATTTCATCATAAAAAAACTACTGCATAAATGAAAATACTCAAACATATAAATAGTACTAAAACCCTAGTAAACTAAATTAATAAAATAATAAAACTAGCTTAGGCAACAAGACACGATCTTTGCCTTTTATATCTGCATCAGAGTCTATTCGTCTCCTGATTGCTATTGCATGCCATCTCGGCATCAAACTTAGACAAATGGATGTCAAAGCTGCATTCCTAAATGGAGTATTGGAAGAAGAGGTGTACGTTGCCCAACCGAAAGGCTTCGAGGACCCTAAGAAGCCAAATCATGTATATAAGCTACACAAAGCGCTATACGGATTGAAGCAAGCTCCTCGCGATTGGTATGGGTGTCTGACGGACTACCTACTGAAGTTTGTTTTCGAACGCGGCTCAGTGGACAAGACTCTCTTCATCAAACGTGATGGGAAACACATGATCGTCGCCCAGATTTACGTCGACGACATTGTCTTCGGTGCTACTTGCTCTAAGCTCGTAAAAGCATTCACGGATTCTATGTCTTCCACATTTCAGATGAGTCTTGAAGGCGAGCTACATCAATTTTTGGGTCTTCAGATATCTCAACGACCGGATGGGATCTTCGTTTCTCAAAGCAAATACGCTAAGAATATGGTCGAGAAATTTGAGATGCACCATGCCAAGCCCGCCAACACTCCCATGGCGACAACCGACCGGTTATCTATGTCGACTAAAATTCGAAGTGTTGATCAAACTCTCTATCGTTCTATGATTGGGAGTTTACTTTATTTAACTGCTACTTGCCCTGACATTATGTTTAGTGTTTGTATGTGTGCCAGGTACCAGGCTGATCCTGAGGAGGACCATCTACGAGCTGTGAAACGGATTCTCCGCTACATCTCTGGAACTTCTGATCTCGGTCTTTGGTATGCATGTGACACTACATCAAATCTCGTCGGCTACTTCGATGCGGATTGGGCGAGTGACAATGATGAACGAAAGAGCACTTCTGGATGCTGCTGCTTCCTTGGCAATAATATAGTGTCATGGCATAGTCGGAAGCAAAATTGCATCGCTCTATCGACTGATGAGTCTGAGTATGTTGCAGCCGGAAGTTGTTGCACTCAATTGTTGTGGCTAAAGCAGATGTTGGATGATTATCTTATCGAGAGTGCTCCCTTGGTGCTGTACTGTGATAACCAAAGTGCTATCAAAATCAGCGAAAATCCTGTTCAGCATTCTCGCACTAAACACATCGACATTCGACATCATTTCATTAGAGATTTGGTTGATCGTGATATAGTCAGTCTACAACATATTTCAACAGAAAAACAACTCGCTGACATCTTCACCAAACCTCTTGACTTTGAGAGATTTAAAAAATTAAGAAATTCTCTCTGCATGTGTTCTCTCTAAGAGTTCACGAAAATTTTGAAGTCTGAAAGATTGTTTTCTTTACTTCTGAATACGCACTATGGATCGTCGTGGATTAATCTAATAAGATGAACATGGATTCGAGGCCGCTTTAGTCTTTGGACCCAAGTGCATTTATTCCTCTGAGTGCAAACATGTGAACTTGGCATATAACTCCCATAAGCTATCATCTGCATAGATCTATAATACCAAGTAACGGAGGACGCCGGATCATTTGTTCGCCGGCTCCCCTCTTCGAAAGGTAGCACATAGACGCTATAATTTAAGACACTCTGCTGGGATTCGATGTCCCGGGCTATAAAAAAAAACGCGGAACCGATAACCCGACCTAAACCCTATCGCCGGAAGACCCGAACGCGAACCACCTCACGAGCTGGGGCCCGACCGAATGCCCAGCAAGGTCCGAGGACCGCGTGCACCCAGCCGAGCCCCCACGAGGGGCTCGCGATCGTCTTCGGACGATCGCTGGGATCGCTACGAGCGATCCCCGGGGCTGCTCGCAGCAGCCCCGCAGCGAGTCGCGTGACTCGCTGCTCGCGAGGGCGTCGCCCTCGCACGCCTCGCTACGGGTGAACCCGTAGCGCGTACGAGGCAGCTACGGGTCATCCCGTAGCACGCCCGCGATCGAGCTCACGGGCTCGATCGCCCCTCGGCTCCAGCCGAGGGCTTCGCGCGGAACGCGCCGCCGGCAAGGGTGGCTGGGAGGTCCACCCGCCGTGGCGCCAGCCCACGTCGAACCTCCCGGCGACCGACTTCACGTCGATCGCATGCCCCGGCGTCCAGCCGGGGCTCCCCTTCGCCGCGCGTCGCGGCGGTCCGAACCCTAGGGTTCGACCGCCCCTTCGATCCTCGCCGGGGATCTCGAATCCCCGTCCCCGAGGTTCGTCGTTTTCCCGGATCGTCTTGTTCATGTATACATCACAATTATATCACATAAAATCATAGAGGGGTTTATGATTATGTTACCTCGATTCGTTGTGCGGAGAAACGAATTCAAACGTTGATGACCTTACGATCTTCCTACGTATTCCTTGCACCTCGTCCGAACGTCGTGTGGGCGACGATCTATCGAACTCCTATGGATCTCCTTCACTCCCAAGACTTATGATTGGCGTATGAATTATGAAGGCCATGTAGTGCTTTTATAGGCTACGTAGGGGATCAAAAGGAGGTGGAATATTGGGCTTCCAATATTGAAGATTAAATTGAGCCCAGCCCAAATCTATTAATCCTTATCAATATTAATTAATTTATTTTCCACTATATAAATTAATTGCACTCCCAATATTAAACCATATTATATCAAATAATATTTCTCCGGTAGTATTATTTATTCCGTATATTTAAGATTTAAATATCCATGAATAAATTTATTTATTACTCAATAAATTAGATTCATCTCTTATATCCGAGACTAGTACCGTTCAACCTTAATTATTGTGCGGAACGAATCCACTCATGAGGTTTACAAAATAATTCCTTATGAACTCATCTCGGGGATATTATCAACCCTTCCGGGATACACTTTCCCGTCAAGTATTCACGGCATGTCATATATAAAATATAGCGACCCAATTTTTACCGGTAATTAACCCAATAATTAAATCGGTTAATTCCTTTGGAAAATCAAAGTCTCTTATATTAAATATACACACCCGCAATAGTATCGGGGATTAAGAATAAAATACTCTGAGATTTAAATCAATTATCAACGGCAATCCTAATTGATAAATCTCAAGCGATCTGCCCAATACACCTAAGTGTACAAGTGTGATAAAATAATTAAGATAAATCTCTCTCTCACACAACGACTATACCGATGAATTGGTCCGGGTCCATCTAGGTCGTGAGCATCTGTTTGATTAAATACGAGTGACCGATAGTATGATCTTCTGTGTGGGCCCGACACACCATACTAACTACAACGTATAAAATCCAGGACTATATTTTGCATAATTAATTAATAATAATTAAATGCAAATAATTATTTATTAATTAAATAGGTTGAATGCTATGACCGGGAGTTTACCGATACTTAAATCTAGACATTAAGTACACAACTCCAACAATCTCCCACTTGTACTAAGGTCTAGTCATTTCCTCCAAACTCCCGACTTCCAAACTCATCACGTGCTTAAGTTATACTTCCCAGAAGTACTAAGTGAATGAGCAATCTAGGTTGCCGCTCTGAAGTTATCTTGGTGACTGCTGCGTCGTCTCCCTAGACGATGACTCGAATCAGGTGGTACTTGCTCTATGTGTTATCATCACCTTTTGAACTTATGACTTCTTCCAGTTTACCGTGCACCGCTATATACATAGCCTTTGGTGAACCAAGAATCATATCCAAGCTCAGAGGTCATCCCGGAACCTAACCAAAAACTTCCGCTGCCTCTGAGGCTGCTATTCGGTTTATGATAGAGTCCGAGAAGCATCACGCTTATCACTCTTTCATCTTTAGGTTCCACCTCTTTTAAAAAAGTGAACATATAGCCTAATATCGACTTACAATGGTCTTTCTCTGATTTTGGATCTGAGAAACTGTAATCCAAGAAGATTTCGTCTTGCTTAGTAATCTAGTACTTCCAAGTACTTTTACAGCATTTGAATATCTCTTATCCAGATTACTTTGATATCCTCCCACTACGCTATCCGCATAGTTGATATCAGGTTCTTGTTTTACAACACTGCATCTACAAAGCTCTTCACACTCGAAGTGTAGGAAACTGCTTTGTCTATATCTATCTCCTTCATGTGTTCAAGACACATACCTTTAGATAGATGCATTCTGTTCCCGAAAGGCAATAACCTTTCTCAGAATTATGCATGTTTAAAACAAACCATAATCGCATAAGATATCTTAAGAGAAGTACAAATGTTCTTATCTAGAGATCGAAAGATTTCAAGAACATGATCCAACTTACTCTTAATCTCATATCTCGATTCATTTAGACAACCTCTATTTTATGTCTGACAACACTTTTACATTGTTGCCAACGATGAAGTGTTATCTACATAAAATTCCGAGAAACACCACCTTGTTTCCATTACGTCTCTAATACACCTTTCTTTGTTTCATGCCCTTTGATGAATCCATCTCATGGACTATCTCATCAATTCACAAGTTCCACAATTTACAGCTTTGTGATAATCCATAAATGGATTCACTAAGCTTGTACTTCTAAATGATCTTGCCTCTTTACAATAATACTTATTGCTATCCAAGTAGGCACATTTAGATTAGTACTGCCCCCTATGCAGAACTAGGGATCGATTTCATGTCTACTAGATCCAGAGTTCAAAACTCCTCTAGTCTTATGAGCATCTCCGGTTGCTTAACAACCTCCCACTGCAATGGCGTTCCGGTGTATAACAGTAATAACATTAGGTGCAGTTAGTGGTGTACTACTACTCGGTTAGGCTGGTTCTCAGTCTTTCTTTATTCCTCATTTCAAAGTACCTTTGTCAGTTAGGGCTTTGTAGTTCATCTAATAGTCTTCCTCTAAGAACCGGGCGAGGACACCCCTCTGGTTCATATTACTATTGAACATACAATTACTTGTTCTTCTAGGATATTCTACAACCACATTGAATGTGCTGTTGTATCCAGAAATATCCATAGAACATAGGTGATTCCGAATTAAACTTGCCCTCTTACTTTTAGAATTCCATTTCTTATTCCTGACACACCACCTCTACACTTCAGTGTATGGTGTAGTCCTTTGAGATTTAATCTCAATCTTTGATTTATGCTATGTGTTATTTAGATAGGTGATAGCCTCCGCGAACAAGTCGCAGGCTTTTAATGGATATACTTTGAAGGTTCCCCATAATAGCTTTGTGTCTACTGAAAAACACTTTGCCTTTATGGCACATCAAGTATTCCAATCCATCTTCGAGTATTCTTTGAAAGAACGACTCGTGCCTTTCTAATTACACATGTTACCGCATTAATCATAAATCATTCTCAATATTTGTCCGAATTCTATCCTTTATCCAGAAAGGTTAACTTAGTTGTATCATCTTCCAAAATTTGATTCTTAGGTCGGGAGGTCCATTCCTCCAACTATAATTGATCAAATCAATTTCGACCTTTTGAATCCCTTTTGAATAAATACTACTAAGTTCAAGAATTCACAAGTATAATGATTGATAAAGAAATACATCTAATAAGTAAAACAAGTTATACATAACGGTTTGTTGCATCGTGGTAGACTAAGGATTCATCATTCATATATTGCTATCTAATGTACCAGAATAGATAACACCATTATTTCTTATCTAAATCACTGAATGATTAAAGAAATAAATATCCATTCATTAATAAAGAAAAACCAGAACAAAAGTTCTTTTTCAAAATAAAGGGGTACATAAAGCAATAACCTTGAAATGAAATCCTAAAACTACTAAAAGCAGATAAATGTTTTCCACTGCAACCGCTGCTACCCCAACAGCTTCGCCCATGTAGACTCGAACTCTTCTTCTCTAAGTCGCCGGGTTTTCTGGAACCCCTGCACATACCGTCAGTGGTTCCATATCTACACACCAGAATTCTGGTAGATAATACCGCTGACTATGTTTTTACGACTAAAGAAAAATTCGTACCTCTGAGAGGACATTCAGACTTCCAGTGTCCAGACTTGTTGCATCAGAAGCACTTGCCCCTTGGCTTACTAGCCCCCACTCGTGGTCCATTCCTCTTGGCTGCTGGGTTTCGATGTCCCGGGGTATCAAAAATTGCGGAACCGATAACCCCGAACGAAATCCCGTCGCCGGAAACTGGATCCCCAACTCATCCGCAGGAGTCCGACCTTTGGAGACTACGCGCCCGAAGACACGCAGCCCGCCCCCAGCCGATTTTCTCCTGCGAGTCGGATCCACGAACGCGAACCACACAAACGGAGCCGGGCTCGACCCGAGCATCGCCGCGGGATGAACCCGCGGCTAAACCCTAGCCGAGCCCCCGTCGGGGCTCGCGATCGATCGATCGCGTGGGGCTGCCCAGCAGCCCCCGGCGGTGAGTCCGGCGACTCACCGCCGTCACCGGAGGTGGGAGGAGCCACCAGCCGCGGCGCCAGCCCGCGGCGGTTCCCCCCGGCGATCGAGCTAGGGCTCGATCGCCCCCAGCCGCGGCGTCCAGCCGCGGCTCTCCTCGGTGCGCGCCGGCGGTCGAAGCCCTAGGCTCGACCGCCACCCCCTCGGCTCCCAGCCGAGGGCTTTCCTCGATCCCGGCGGGGATCTCTAGACCGCCGGCGGTCCGGTGGTCTTCAACCACCACCGCGCGGTCTATCCCCGTCCCCGGGTTCGTCGTTTTTCCCGGATCTTGTGTTCATGCATGTATCACAATTAAATCACATAAATTCACACGAAGGAGTTTATGATTGTACCTTTTGATTCGTTGTGCGGAGAAACGAAATCAAGTTGAAGACCTTTGGATCTTCCCACGTATTCCTTGCACTTCGTTCGAACGTCGGGTGGGCGACGATCTATCGAACACCTATGGATCTCCTTCAACTCTCTAGAATATCAAGTATGATAATCTTGTCTTATGATTTATAAAGGCCATGTAGTGCTTTTATAGGCTACGTAGGGGATCTAAAGGAGGTGGAATATTGGGCTTCCAATATTGAAGATTAAATTGAGTCCACTGCCCAAGTCCATTAATCCTTATCAATATTAATTAATTTATTTTCCACTATATAAATTAATTGCACTCCCAATATTAAACCATATTATTTCAAATAATATTTCTCCGGTAGTATTTATTTATTCCGTGTATTTAAGATTTAAATATCCATGAATAAAATTAATTTATTGCTAATTAATTTATTTATCTCTTTAATCCGAGACTAGTACCATTCAACCTTAATTATTGTGTGGAACGAATCCACTCATGAGGTTTACACAATAATTCCTTATGAACTCATCTCGGGGATATTATCAACCCTTACGGGATACACTGTCCGGTCAATTATTCACGGCATGTCATATATAAAATATAGTGACCCAACTTAACCGGAAATTAACCTAATAATTAAATCGGTTAATTCCTTTGGTAAATCAAAGTTACTTATATTAAATATACACACCCGCAATAATATCGGGGATTAAGAATAAAATACACTGAGTCTCGAATCGATTATCGCCGGCAATCCTAATCGATGAGTCTCAACGATCCGCTCAATACACCAAGTGTACAAGTGTGATAAAATAATTAAGATAAATTATTTTCTCTCTCACACAACGACTATACCGATGGATTGGTCCGTGTCCATCTAGGTCGTGAGCAACTGTTTGATTAAATACGAGTAACCGATAGTATGATCTTCTGTGCGCCCATGCTTGCACCATACTAACTACAACGTATAAAATCCAGGACTATATTTTGCATATATTTAATTAATAATAATTAAACGCAAAACAATTGTTCGTTAATTTAATAGATTAAATGCTATGATCGGGAGTTTACCGTTACTTAAATCTAGACATTAAGTACACAACTCCAACAATCTCCCACTTGTACTAGGGTCTAGTCATTTCCTCCAAACTCCCGGTTCCCATACTCATCACGTGCTTAAGGTGTACTTCCGAGAAGTACTATGTGAATGAGCACTCTAGGTTGTCGCTCTGAAGTTATCTTGGTGACTACTACGTCGTCTCCCTGACGATGACTCGTATCAGGTGGTACTTGCACTATGTTTTATCATCACTTTTTAGACTTATGACTTCTTCCAGTTTATCACGCACCGCTATAAAATAGCCTTTGATAAACTAAGAGTCATTTCCAAGTCTTAGAGGTTATCCCGGAACCTAACCAAACCTTCCGCTGCCTCTGAGGCTGCTATTCGGTTATGAGAGAGTCTGAGAAGCATCCCGCTTATTACTCTTTCATATTAAAGGTTCCACCTTTTCCAAAAGTGAACACATAGCCTGATATCGACTTACACTGGCCCTTCTCTGATTTGAAATCTGAGATTATGTAATCTAAGAAAATTTCATTTTGAATATTTCTTATCCAGATTACTTTGATATCCTCCCACTACGCTGACCGCATAGTTGATATCAGGTTCTTGTTTTCTAACATTGCATTTAAACTTTCCATACAAGGTGTAGGAAACTGCTTAGTATCATCTGTCTCTTTTATGTGTTCAAGACACATAACCTTAGATAGATATACATATTCTGTCTCTAAAGGGCAACGACCTTTCTCAGAATTATGCATGTTAAAACAAACCATAATCGTATAAGATATCCAGGAGAAGTACAATGTTCTTATCCCTAGATCATAAGATCTCAAGAACATGTTCTAACTTCTACTTAATCTTATATCCCGATTCATTTAGACAACCATTATTTTATGCTTGATGATATCTTTACATTGTTGCCAATGATAAAATACTATCTACACAAAATTCCGAGAAACACCACCTTGTTTCCATTACGTCTCCAATACACCTATCGTCTCTGCCTTTTTGATGAATCCATTGAATGGATTATCCCATCAATACGCAAGTTCCACGATTCATAGCTTTGTAACCATCCATAAATGGATTTACCAAGCTCGTACTCTAAATGATCTAGCCTCTTAACAATAATCCTTATTGTTTTTCAAGCAGGCTCATTTAGATCTAGTACTGCCTTTATGCAGAGCTAGGGATCGATTTCATGTTTACTAGATCCAGAGTCCGAACTCCTCTAGTCTTATGAATATCTCCGGTTGTTCAACAACCTCCCACTGCAATGGCGTCCCGGTGTATAACAGTAATAACAATAGGTGCAGTGTGTGGTGTACTTCTACTCGGTTTGGCTGGTTCCCAGTCTTTTGTCCTTTTTCTCATTCCAAGGTATTAATTTAGTTCAGGCTTTGTGGTTCATCTAATAGTCTTCCTCTATGAACCGAACGAAAGTTCTTCTGGTTCATAGTACTATAGAACACACAATACTTCGTTCATCTAGGATATCCTACAATCACACGGAATGTGTTATTGTCTCCAGAAATATCCATAGAACATAGGTAGTTCCGAACAACTTGTTCTCTTTAACTTTTAGATTTCCATTTCTTATTTTCAACGCACCATCTCTACACGTAAGTGTATGGCGCGGCCCTTTGGGATTGAATCCCAATCTTTGATTATGCTATGTGTTATTTAGATAGGCGATGGCCTCCGCGACCGAGTCGCAGGCTTCTAATGGACATACTTTAATGGTTCCCCATAATAGCTATGTGTCCATTGACTAGTCAAAACACTTTGCTTTTATGGCACATTTAAGTACTCTAATCCATCATTTAGTATTCTTGAAAGAACTACTCATGCCTTTCTATTTCACACATGTGTCTGCATATCTAATCATTACTAGTCCGAATTCTATCCTTTATGAAGAAAGGTTTGCTTAGATGTATTATCCTCCAAATTCAATTCTTAGGTCGGAAGGTCCATTCCTTCAACTATAATTGATCAAATCAATTTCGACCTTTTGAACTTTATTTGAAAATACTACTAAGTACAAGAATTCACCATTATAATGATAAAGAAACATATCTAATCAAGTAAAACAAGTTATAGAACGGTTTGTTGCATCGTGGTAGACTTAGGATCTATCATTCATATATTGCTATCTTAATGTACCAGAATAGATAATGCCATCATTTCTTATCAAAATCATTCAATGATTAAAGAAATAAAATATCCATTCATAAATAATAGAAATCCAGAACAAAAAGTTCTTTCTAAAATAAAGGGTACATAATGCAATAATCTTGAAATGAAATCCTATTTAACTACTAAAGCAGATAAATGTCTTCCACCGCAACAGCTGCCTCCTCTACAGCTTTTGCCCGTGTAGACTCGAACTCTCCTTCTCTAAGTCGCCGGGTTTTCTGGAACCCCTGCATTCAAAATGCACATACCGTCAGTGGTTCCATATCTACACACCAGATTTCTGGTAGATAATACCGCTGACTATGTTTTTACGACTAAAGAAAAATTCGTACCTCTGAGAGGACATTCAGACTTCCAGTGTCCAGACTTGTTGCATCAGAAGCACTTGCCCCTTGGCTTTGCAGCCCCCACTCGTGGCACAGTCCTCTTGACACCACTGGGTTTCCCGGCTTGCTTCCTTCTCTTGCCCCTACCTCCACCAGGCTTAAAGCCTTTGGACTTGGTAGCTACAAGCGCTTGAGACTTGCCCTTCTTGTAGATCCCCTATGCCGCCTTCAGTTCAGTCAGGAGTTGCGCAAGAGTATAAGATAGTTTACCCATATTATAGCTTATACGAAACTGCTCAAAACTAGGGGTCAGAGACTGGAGTATGATGTCGACTTGCGTCTCCCCATCAATAGAAGCTCCTAGGATCTCAAGCTCATTCAACAGACTAATCATCTTAAGAACGTGCTCCCCAACGGGCGTTCCTTCAGACTGAGTAGTTTTCATGAGGACTCTCATGGCTTCTTGCCTTGCCGCACGATCTTGCTCCCCAAACATCTCCTTGAGGTTAAACATCATATCATAGGCAGTGTCCATTGACTCATGTTGGGTTTGGAGTACATTTGACATGGAAGCCAAAATATAACACCTAGCCATTTCATCAGCCTTTTTCCACTTCCGATATTCCAGTTTTTCCTCATCAGTTGAGGCAGCCGTGGGCTCAGCAGGGCATACTTCATGGAGTACAAATTTGTACTCTTCCGAAGTCAGGACAATGTCTAAATTTCTCTTCCAATCAATATAGTTGGTGCCAGTGAGCTTATGCTCCTTGAGTATCATAGAAAGTGGGTTCATAGCTATTCTCTAAACCTATAAGCACATTTAAACAAACAATTAATTTAATATCCGATATTATCTCCCTCAAATAATATCATTAAATCAGTAATCACATCTAAAATCCCATCAGATAAGGCAAGCCACGATAGTGTGGACGTTTACCCATCCAAATGATTTAGCAATTAGATTTGCTTTGGTCGTACATCACTATAGCGTTACTTCGATGGGAAGAATACTATAGAGCGTACCTAAGTGTAAACCATTACTCAGTATCTAAGAAGATTGTTTGGGACTGCATATCAGCGCAAGCCACGATAGTGTGGACGTTTACGTTAACACATGATCCTTCACTTTCTTCTATAACTGTCTACATCAATCGTTCTAAAATCCCATTCAATGCAGCAAGCCACGATAGTGTGGACGTTTACTACACCAAAAGATTTATACAATTGACATCCAATTACTTGAACCATTTAATTTCGTAAATCAAGACGCGGGGAATCATAAGTGAAACTCGAAGTTTCTAACCAGTGATTCACCATGCGAACAACCCTATCTCTCATTAGATGAGGGAGCCGAGCAGACAATCGATCCACCTTCAAAAGGATGGTACGAATGTCTCTAATTTGTGTCATCCACATGACCAAGTGGCTCTGGCTCCATTCCACTCCCCGGGGTGAGAATGAGTCGACTTGAAGTCAGTTTCAGAAAGACAAATTAGGCATTGTTTGATAAACTTAATCAATGTTTCTTGTAAAAGGAATTACAAGAATTCTCCTACAATGACACATCTATACGAACTTCAAAAGTCCATAAGAGTCACCAAGAGAACAGTAATGGAGACCACGGGAATGTTTCCATCCCCTCTCCCACTTAGCTTTTATAACAAAAAGGGATACGCTATCTAATGCATAATTAAACACATAAGCATGCATACAAGTAATAAAGCACATAGCACATAGTCAAAATAATGCTAGAAAAATTATTTTTCCGACTATCATGGCTTTATTCCATCTCCGTATGCTTCTTCTAGTCTTCAGTCTTTGTTCTTGAATGCTCCATGTGACGAGAATATTAATCCCAATATTTAAATCTATTTATTTTTAATAAATACAAAAGATACTCAATTCGAAAATTAAGTCAATCGAATAAATCAAAAATAAAATTAAATATTATTAATATTTTTTATTTATTTATTTTCCTATCTAATTCTATTAAATCTCTAGAATAATCTATCCAAGTCAAACTTGAAATATTCTAGAAGAATAGAATAAGGAAATAAAATAAATTAGGACTCTTCTACTTTCCAAGATTAATTAATTTCCATTACTATGAAAATTCCCATAAAATAGAAATAATCAATTAGGAAATAAATTAATCCTAAATTAATTATTATTCCTTTCTAATTCTATTAAATCTCTAGGATCCTATTCCAAGTAGAACTCGGAATACTCTAGAAGACTTCCATAATAGAATAAGGAATAAAATTAATTCCAATTAATTCTTTTCCTAATCTATGAGAATTCCCAAAATAGGAGAACTCAAATAGGAAGACCGAATTAATTTAGGAAAGCGTATCTAGGTAGGAGTAGCACGGGATGGGAGTTCCCGCACCACCCCACCATCATCGGCCGACCGCCGGGAGGGAGCACCCGCCGCCGCCGCCTCAGCTGGCCAGCCGCCACCGTCGCCGGCGACGACCCACGGCCGAAGGGGCGCGACGCCCCCACCCTTTGGGCGATCGATCGGGGTCGATCAAGGGGTTTGATCGATCCCCATCCTTCGTCCTCTTCGTCTTCTACGCCACACGTGTTTTCCGGCGGTCATCTCGGCATCGATCCAACGTAAATAAATTACAAGAAATAAATTTACAATTCCGGTATCGATTCTATACATGAAATCGACCCTATACATTTTCCGGAAAAACATAGAACAATAATAATAAATCTAAATTCGGTCAACCCCCGAATTTTTACTATTACAAGCATTCATCCACACAAAACGAATCTCGACATGTCCGAGAGTTTAATAAACGAACAATCATGGTAAATTAAATAGCAATTAATTAAACGAATAATTAACAATTAATTAAACCATGATAGTCGGAATCCCTGCAAGGTAGAACACAATTGAATACATACATGAACACGAACCAAACGCTCTGATACCAATTGCTGGGTTTCGATGTCCCGGGGTATCAAAAATTGCGGAACCGATAACCCCGAACGAAATCCCGTCGCCGGAAACTGGATCCCCAACTCATCCGCAGGAGTCCGACCTTTGGAGACTACGCGCCCGAAGACACGCAGCCCGCCCCCAGCCGATTTTCTCCCGCGAGTCGGATCCACGAACGCGAACCACACAAACGGAGCCGGGCTCGACCCGAGCATCGCCGCGGGATGAACCCGCGGCTAAACCCTAGCCGAGCCCCCGTCGGGGCTCGCGATCGATCGATCGCGTGGGGCTGCCCAGCAGCCCCCGGCGGTGAGTCCGGCGACTCACCGCCGTCACCGGAGGTGGGAGGAGCCACCAGCCGCGGCGCCAGCCCGCGGCGGTTCGCCCCGGCGATCGAGCTAGGGCTCGATCGCCCCCAGCCGCGGCGTCCAGCCGCGGCTCTCCTCGGTGCGCGCCGGCGGTCGAAGCCCTAGGCTCGACCGCCACCCCCTCGGCTCCCAGCCGAGGGCTTTCCTCGATCCCGGCGGGGATCTCTAGACCGCCGGCGGTCCGGTGGTCTTCAACCACCACCGCGCGGTCTATACCCGTCCCCGGGTTCGTCGTTTTTCCCGGATCTTGTGTTCATGCATGTATCACAATTAAATCACATAAATTCACACGAAGGAGTTTATGATTGTACCTTTTGATTCGTTGTGCGGAGAAACGAAATCAAGTTGAAGACCTTTGGATCTTCCCACGTATTCCTTGCACTTCGTTCGAACGTCGGGTGGGCGACGATCTATCGAACACCTATGGATCTCCTTCAACTCTCTAGAATATCAAGTATGGGATCTAAAGGAGGTGGAATATTGGGCTTCCAATATTGAAGATTAAATTGAGCCCACTGCCCAAGTCCATTAATCCTTATCAATATTAATTAATTTATTTTCCACTATATAAATTAATTGCACTCCCAATATTAAACCATATTATTTCAAATAATATTTCTCCGGTAGTATTTATTTATTCCGTGTATTTAAGATTTAAATATCCATGAATAAAATTAATTTATTGCTAATTAATTTATTCATCTCTTTAATCCGAGACTAGTACCATTCAACCTTAATTATTGTGCGGAACGAATCCACTCATGAGGTTTACACAATAATTCCTTATGAACTCATCTCGGGGATATTATCAACCCTTATGGGATACACTGTCCGGTCAATTATTCACGGCATGTCATATATAAAATATAGTGACCCAACTTAACCGGAAATTAACCTAATAATTAAATCGGTTAATTCCTTTGGTAAATCAAAGTTACTTATATTAAATATACACACCCGCAATAATATCGGGGATTAAGAATAAAATACACTGAGTCTCGAATCGATTATCGCCGGCAATCCTAATCGATGAGTCTCAACGATCCGCTCAATACACCAAGTGTACAAGTGTGATAAAATAATTAAGATAAATTATTTTCTCTCTCACACAACGACTATACCGATGGATTGGTCTGTGTCCATCTAGGTCGTGAGCAACTGTTTGATTAAATACGAGTAACCGATAGTATGATCTTCTGTGCGCCCATGCTTGCACCATACTAACCACAACGTATAAAATCCAGGACTATATTTTGCATATATTTAATTAATAATAATTAAACGCAAAACAATTGTTCGTTAATTTAATAGATTAAATGCTATGATCGGGAGTTTACCGTTACTTAAATCTAGACATTAAGTACACAACTCCAACATTGGCACCACTGGGTTTCCAGGCTTGCTTCCTTTTCTTGCCCCTACCTCCAACAGCTTTCAAGCTTTTGGACTTGGTAGCTACAAGCGCTTGAGACTTGCCCTTCTTGTAGATCCCCTCTGCCGCCTTCAGTTCAGTCAGGAGTTGCGCAAGAGTATAAGATAGTTTACCCATATTATAGCTCATACGAAACTGCTCAAAACTAGGGGCTAGAGACTGGAGTATGATGTCGACTTGCGTCTCACCATCAATTGAAGCTCCTAGGACCTCAAGTTCATTCAACAAACTCATCATCTTAAGACCGTGCTCCCCAACGGGCGTTCCTTCAGACTGAGTAGTCGACATGAGGACTCTCATGGCTTCTTGCCTAGCCGCACGATCTTGCTCCCCAAACATCTCCTTGAGGTTGGACATCATATCATAGGCAGTGTCCATCGGCTCATGTTGGGTTTGGAGTACATTTGACATGGAAGCCAAAATATAACACCTAGCCATTTCATCAGCCTTTTTCCACTTCCTATATGCCGCTCTTTCCTCATCAGTTGAGGCAGCCGTGGGTTCAGCAGGGCAATGCTCATAGAGTACAAACTTGTACTCTTCAGCAGTCAGGACAATGTCTAAATTTCTCTTCCAATCAATGTAATTGGGACCAGTGAGTTTATGTTCCTTGAGTATCACAAAAAGTGGATTCATAGCTATTCTCTAAACCTATAAGCACATATAAACAAACAATCAATTTAATGCCGATATTATCTCCCTCAAATAATATCATTAAATTACTAATTGCGTCTAAAATCCCTTCAGGTAAGGCAAGCCACGTGGTGTGGACGTTTACCCACCCAAATGATTTAGCAATTAGATTTTCTTTGGTCATACATCGATTATAGCGTAACTTCGTGGGGAAGAATACTATAACGCGTATCTAAGTGTAAACCATTACTCAACACTAAAGTACATCGTTTGGAATTGCTACATCACCGCAAGCCACGTGGTGTGGACGTTTACGAAAATTTCACAACTCTTCACAATTACTTATAACTGTCTACATCAATTAATCCAAAATCCGTTAGCATAGCAAGCCACGTGGTGTGGACGTTTACTACACCAAAAGACTTTTATAATTGACTCCCAATTACAAGAACCATTCGATTTCTGCAAATCAAGACTCGGAGAATCATAAGTGAAACTCGAAGTTTCTAACCAGTGATTCACCATGCGAACGACCCTTTCTCTCATAAATGAGGGAGCCGAGCAGACAATCGATCCATCTATCAAAGAATGGTACGAAGGTCTCTAATTTGTGTCATCCACATGACCAAGTGGCTTTGGCTCCATTCCACTCCCCGGGGTGAGAATGAGTCGACTTGAAGTCAGTTTCAGAAAGACAAATTAGGCATTGTTTGATAAACTTGATCAATGTTTCTTGTAAAAGGAATTACAAGAATTCTCCTCCAATGACTCGTCTATACGAACTTCGGAAGTCCATAAGAGTCACCAAGAGAACAGCAATGGAGACCATGGGAATGTTTCCATCCCCTCTCCCACTTAGCTTTTTACAATAAAGGGATACGCTATCTAGTGCATAAAATAAACACATATAGCATGCACACAAGTAATAAAGCACATAGTATCACATAGTCAAAATAATGCTAGAAAATTATTTTCCCCGACTATCATGGCTTTATTCCTTCTTCATATGCATCTTCTAGTCTTCAGTCTTCGTTCTTGAATGCTCCATGTGACGAGGATATTAATACCAATATTTAAATCTATTTATTTTCAATTAATCCAAAAGTTACTTAATTCGAAAATTAAGTCAATCGAATATATCAAAAATAAAATTAAATATTATTAATATTTTATTTATTTATTTTCCTTTTCTACTACATTAAATCTCTAGAATAATCTATCCAAGACCCACTTGGAATATTCTAGAAGATCTCTATAATGGAATAAGGAAATGAAATAAATTAGGACTCTCCTACTTTCCATAATTAATTAATTTCCATCTAATGAAAATTCCCAAGAATAGGAATAATCAAATAGGAAATAAATTAATATCAAATTAATTAGATTCCTAATCCATGAATATCTCCATAATAGAAATAAAACAATAGGAATCCTAATTAATTCCAAATTGATTCTTTTCCTTATCCATGAGAGTTCCCAAAAATTAGGAGTACTCAAAAAAGAAAAATCCGAATCAAATTAGGAAACTGGATCTCGGTAGGAGAAGCACGAGATCACGAGGACCCCGCGCCCCCCCACTTTGATCGCCGGCCGGGAGCACCACCACAGCCACCCCCAGCCCACGCGCCACCACCACTGGTGGCCGGCGTGGCCAAGGAGCGTCGCGGACAGCCCCCGCGATCGATCTCATGATCGATCCCGAGCCCTAGCTCCTTTCGTCTTCTTCGTCACACGCGTTCTCCGGCGGTCAACTCGGCATCGATCCAATGTAAATAAATTACAAGAAATAAATTCACAATTCCGGTATCGATTCTATACATGAAATCGACCCTATACATTTTCCGGAAAACATAGAACGTAATAATAAATCCTAAATTCGGTCAACCCCCGAATTTTTACTATTACAAACATTCAACCACACAAAACGAATCTCGACATGTCCGAGAGTTTAATAAACGAATAATCATGATAATTAATTAACACAATAATTAAATCCAACCATGATAGTCGGAAATCCCTGCAAGGTAGAACAATAATAGAACATATACATGAACACGAAACCAAACGCTCTGATACCAATTGCTGGGATTCGATGTCCCGGGCTATAAAAAAAAACGCGAAACCGATAACCCGACCGAAACCCTATCGCCGGAAGACCCAAACGCGAACCACCTCACGAGCCGGGGCCCGACCGAATGCCCAGCGAGGTCCGAGGACCGCGTGCACCCAGCCGAGCCCCCACGAGGGGCTCGCGATCGTCTTCGGACGATCGCTGGGATCGCTACGAGCGATCCCCGGGGCTGCTCGCAGCAGCCCTGCAGCGAGTCGCGTGACTCGCTGCTCGCGAGGGCGTCGCCCTCGCACGCCTCGCTACGGGTGAACCCGTAGCGCGTACGAGGCAGCTACGGGTCATCCCGTAGCACGCCCGCGATCGAGCTCACGGGCTCGATCGCCCCTCGGCTCCAGCCGAGGGCTTCGCGCGGAACGCGCCGCCGGCAAGGGTGGCTGGGAGGTCCACCCGCCGTGGCGCCAGCCCACGGCGAACCTCCCGGCGACCGACTTCACGTCGATCGTATGCCCCGGCGTCCAGCCGGGGCTCCCCTTCGCCGCGCGTCGCGGCGGTCCGAACCCTAGGGTTCGACCGCCCCTTCGATCCTCGTCGGGGATCTCGAATCCCCGTCCCCGAGGTTCGTCGTTTTCCCGGATCGTCTTGTTCATGTATACATCACAATTATATCACATAAAATCATAGAGGGGTTTATGATTATGTTACCTCGATTCGTTGTGCGGAGAAAAGAATTTAAACGTTGATGACCTTACGATCTTCCTACGTATTCCTTGCACCTCGTCCGAACGTCGTGTGGGCGACGATCTATCGAACTCCTATGGATCTCCTTCACTCCCAAGACTTATGATTGGCGTATGAATTATGAAGGCCATGTAGTGCTTTTATAGGCTACGTAGGGGATCAAAAGGAGGTGGAATATTGGGCTTCCAATACACTCTCCCATCACACTTCGGAGGACGCAAGTGAAACTTGATCCCCTTGCTCCCCTCCGATTGCTGTAATGAGTGTCTGTTGCATTTCATTTAAAAGCTAAAACTCGTCTGGAGGACGCCAGATCATTACTCCGCCGGCTCCCCTCTGATTGAAGTAATGCTTGTCCCAAGTGGAGTGCCTTAAAAGTTCACCTTGCACTCATGAATTAAAATCACTTGTGCGGTATTAACTCACCTTATATGTTCCGATGAAACACGATTGCATTCTTGTGATTGCGACGAAGGAAAAGTTAAACTTATTTCAACATACTTCGGTCCGTTTCACCGGTTTTTACATCGAGAGTTTTTTCCTTATACCTCAAAGTTTGATTCACCTTGTGTGATATTTTTTATTTGGAGATTGATGATACGTGAAATTTTTTTTGGGAAAATATTTGCTCTTCACTGCCTCGTATCACCGCTTGAATATCCACTAAAATGTTTTTGAATGTTCCAGTGTGTTGAACGCTTGAATACTAACTCGGGATGTGTTGTTTTGATATGTATTCTTATAGTTCATGTTCAGCATCTCGTGGAGTTAAATCTTTAAGGCGGAATATGGGTGTAGCAGCTTCCAGTGCATAACTCCTCAAGCAAAGTTCGTCATGCAATTTCGTGCGACGCTGGTCGTTTGGTGTCTTTGTGCGACGCCAGTCGCATGACCAAGATTTGCGACGCTGGTCGCATGGTTAATTGTGCGACGCTAGTCGCATGTCTAGCAACTCCATGCGACGCCTGTCGCATGCGACACTTGTCGCATGACTTCTCCTCTCCACTGCCCAACTCAAGTGCTACACACTTCCTCTCCGCCAACCTGATCAGCGACGATGAACGACAATGCTACCTTATGCTCGTTTGACGCTTGTCGCATGACTTCTCCTCTCCGCTGCCCAACTCAAGTGCTACACACTTCCTCTCCGCCAACCTGATCAGCGACGATGAACGACAATGCTACCTTATGCTCGTTGACGAGAATTGTTTTTGAAAATTTTGAAATTTTTTTTTTACTTAACAAATTTTTCATGATTTTCATTTTAATATTTTAATATATTTTATTCAATTTTTGTACTGATGGGCCAATTTTGTACTGTTTATTGGGCTTTTTCGCAGGTCTTTTTGTCCAAGACGAGTCGGCCCAAAATTTTCCTATATATAGGCCATCGAAAACCTGATTTAGGGTTACTTGCAAATCGAAATTTCCTAAGTATCCTACTCTCTGTGCTTACGACGCGCTATCTTGCTTCCGTGGTTGAGTGTCGTTGCTCTCTAGCTTCACGCATCAGGCGTTCGACGTTCACTCTTCTTACTAGCTTCGTGCATCAGGCATCAGTGATTCAAACTTAGGTTCATAGATCTTCGGTCTCGCTACTCTCGCTTCCTATCACTATGACTTCATCTGCTGGAAACATGTTTGAAGAGTTGGACAAAGAAGTTCTCGCTGAACTTACTACAGCCTGGAGAGATGCCTCTCCTAACTCTAAGAAAAAGGCTCTTCATGCTTTACAGAAGCAAATGGTCAAGATGGACAACCGTGGAGGTAAGTCCCCGTCAGTCGATCTGACGAAACCCGTTAAGCCTGCCCACTCGGTGTCAAAGTGTGGAGGTACAATCGCTAAGACTGAACAACTTCCGAAGAAGTATCCATCTAACTTCCTTCGCTGCTATAAGGGCCTAGTGTCCCCTACTGAATATAAGAAACTGGTCGATGATGGGATCATGACCGATGATGGGAAGAAGATTCTTAAACTTCCGTCTCCTGCTGCTGTTGTTGTTGATGCGAAGAAACCTACCTCTGGCCCTGGTGCCACTTCTAAGAAAACGTCATCTGACGTTGTTGCTGAACAGAAGAAATCTAAACCTTCTGTTACTACTGTTGTTGTTGACCCGAAGAAGTCAAAACCCTCTGTCTCTGCCACCGTTGATCCGAAGAAGGTTATACCTTCTATCTCTGCTGCTTTGAATGACCCTAAGAAGGTTAAACCTTCGACTCCTACTGACTCGGCTGGTGGATCAAAGAAAAAGTCTTCTGGCTCCGGTGATGGAGAGAAGTCCCTTTCTCACGGCTCTAGGAAGCCGCCTCGTGCTCCCACTACATCTGGCTTAACTGGAGCGACTCCTGAAGTTGTTTACTATCAAACTGTTGAAGAGTGCGGGAAGCACTACAAACCCGATTTTTTCTATGCCAAGGCCGAGCGTCGCCTAGGCTTGATTGAAAACCTTCCTATTCTTAATGATCGTCACATCCGCTATGCGGATTATGAGAAACAAGACATATCCAAGTTCTTCGAGGATATGAAGTTGCTGGAGTCTGTCACTGCAACCTATCGCTACTCCATCCCCATCATACAAAAATTCTATGCCAACCTTACTCCTGAGTTTGCTGACCCTTCGAGCCCGATGTATGGGCGTTTTGTTTTTCGGAAAAAGTTGTATACTCTCCGACCTCTCAACATCAACATTTTCCTGAAGAGAATAGAGGTTGATAGTACCTGGACTACCCCATCTGATGATGATCGTATGAATGCGCTGAAGATTGGTTCTTTCCTGACTCAAGGAAAAATTAAGTCACCCTTACCACCTCCTGCCAAGCTATCTGCCTTCTACGGCAATCTTCATAGGTTCGGTGTGACAAACTGGGCTGCTCATCCCGATGAGGACTATCTCTCGCCCAAACTGATGCATATCATTTTCCGCCTCGGCTGCGGTGAACAGGTCGACCTTGGCAAAATCATCTTCGCCGATATCTATAGAATTGCTAAGGCATCTGACTCCCTACTCATTCAACAATCAGAGGTTGAAAGAGAACTTCGTATGCATCTCACTCATCCCTGTCTGATTTATGGGATGTTGATTGAACAGAAGTTCGTTCCGATGACGGAGACAGAAAGGAAGGTGAAGAAGAACTCCCATGTCAACATCACTCCTACTTTCTTGAAGAATAGAGTGTTTGATCTGCCGTGGACGAAGTATGCGAAGAGGGAAGATGTCATAGTCCCTATCACTCCACCTCCGTCGCCGGTTAAGACGAAGAAGCGTTCCGCATTGCTAAACTTGAACCTTCTGCTTCTAAGCGTCATAATCCTGAGGTGATTACGATTGAAAATGTTGATGAGGTTGAAGAAGATGAACGAGTTGTTGTTGATGAAGAGGAAGAGAAGCGTGAGAAGGTTGTGCCTCAGAAGTTCGGCCCTCGATCTGGTTTGTCTCCGCAAGATAATCCATACCACCCTATGCATAACTATCGTTCTGTTGTTCCCTCGGCTGCTATCCATCACTGCTTTACTACGACTCAGAGACTTGAGCGTAAACAAGCTGCCCATGCCATTGCTTACAATGAAATGATTGAGGCTCAAAAAGATCAGAAAGCTGCTTTCACTTACCTTCACCAGCTAACCCATCAAGGGGGAGGATTGGGTGGAGTTAGTAGTGCTGGGTCATCTGGCCAAGGCTTGAGTGATACTTTCATCTTTCAGCTGATCAAAGATGGTATCAAGGAAGCAATGGCTAATCTAGCCAAGTCTAAACATGTTGTGGTTGAGAGTGAAGATGAAGGTGTTCATGAGATGAAGGCAGATGAGGTGTTTGAGATGCTGAGAAAGGGTAAAGGGAAATTTGATGATACTACACATCCAGAGGTGTCGCGTGCGATGCCGTCTGATGGTTGAAGGATGAGGGTGAAGACGTCGACATTGAAGGTGACGATGATGATGATGATGAGAGGATCAAACTTGGTGAAGATGAGTTTGGTGAGTACGAAGTGTATGGTAACCGTGATGAAGAGTTCGAGTCTGATGAAGATGAAGTTGAGGAAGACTTAGGTGATGGAACTGGCGTTGATGATGAAGAAATGAAATCTGGTGATGCTTCACCACACACTACTCCAGTGCGCTCGCCATCTCCAGTCGGATCTCCGAAGACTTGAAGTCTTTCATATCTTGCTTTATTTTTGAACAATTTCAGTTTTTGGTTTCATCTATCTCTTGCATGCATAAGACATTGATATTTTCCATCATGCATGTTTTTCATATCTATTTTGTTGAACCTTGCTTCTTGATGTTTTGATGATGAATTCGTAACTAAGTTTTTGGTTTTTCATATATATTCATTGATGATGCTTAGTTGTTGAATGTTTGTTTGTTTTTATTTTTACTTAGTTGTTTTCATATGCTTTGCTTGAGGGGGAGATTTGTGTATCTCCGTTACTAACCTTTGGTCACATGAGTTGTGCCAAAAAGGGAGAGATTGTAGACGTTAGTTTTGGCAACAACATATGTGTTTGTTGTTTGTTTTGATTTCAGGTGTTGAGATGAACGGACGCATATCGTACAACACGGAATGAGGAATAGCGTCATCAAGTTAATGCGACATGAGTCGCACGACCCTGATCTCTCCAACTTGTGCGACTGGAGTCGCACGCGACAAGCGTCGCTTGACACCTTCCTCTCATGCCATGCGACAGGAGTCGCTTGGTCTCCTTGGACGACTCTCGCGACTGGCGTCGCACGCGACAGGCGTCGCGTGACTCTGCCCCTCCAAGTCATGAGACAAAGTCGCATGACCTCTCCTGGCCAAACCGTGCGACAGGCGTCGCACGTCTGAGTCTCGCGACTGGCGTCGCACGTCAGGAGCTGAGCGACTGGCGTCGCTTGTTATGGCCATCCTCATCCTGTGCGACTGGAGTCGCACGTCGTGGCCTCTTCTACTTCATGTGTCAACTGATGCATGAAGTGCTATGTACCACTTCAACTCTATTGACGACAATGAAGATGATGAAATATGAAGTGTTCAAGGACGAGTGTTTACCACGATGAAGTTGAAGACGAAGTATTGAGATCGACGGAGTCAAGATGTGTTGAAGTCTGAAGTTAAAGAAATCGAAGATTCAAGATTCGAAGATTCAAGAATCGAAGATTCAAGATTCCAAGATTCAAGAATCGAAGATTCCAAAAGTGATGTCATCCATGGAATTGTTGCATCATCCAAGCATGTGACGAATCAGAACGTGCCATGTCAACGTCTCACATGTGTGGATCACCTATATATACCCATGGAGTTTCAAGACTTCACTTGACGATTTTTTAGAGAACGAAATCTGATATTCGAGTATCAACGTTCGTTGTTTACGACTTTCTGCCTTTAGAGTTTTGATAGTTGTTTTGTGCTGCGCATCGATAGTAGAGTTATGCGATTTAGCTCTAGGTGATATAGTACTAGATCATTAGTTCGTTGGAGTGCTACGTCACTTGGGATACGACTCTTGATCATTCCGTCTACTTTTCTCCACAAGTGTAATAGCTAGTTTTGTATATCAATGAAATGAACCTATTACATAACTTTGTCTTCGATCAGTACGTTACTTTACATTTGCTGAGTTCGAACCTATACACACAACACGTAACGTGCGACATTCGGAGCAAGCAAGAGTTGAGTGTGTGCGAACGAAGTTGCTGAAGTATCAGTGTTTAAGACCGACTTCACGAAAAGTTGGTATCATACGTCGAAGACGTATGAAATTTCAGGATCGATTTATGTGAAATTTCACAGACAAGAAGGATTTGCGCCAAGGCGATCCTCTCTCTCCTTTTATTTTCGTTATTTGCATTTGTGTGAGGAAAAAGAGGAAACTATTATTCTATCATTAAATAGCAAATAGCAAATTGAATAAAAGAATAGGCCGAGACTATTATTCTATCATTAAATACTTCTTCCATTTTATATTAATAGACATCCTTTTCATTTTGTGCATCAATAATCAATATTAACGCACCTAAAAGAAAAATATTATTTTATTTTATTTTAAAATACGTAGTGCATGCTTAATTTTTTTAATATACTTTTTAATTTAAAATAATATGTTAACTCTAAATTTTTTGATAAAAAAACATGTAAAACACAAGTGTATTAAGATTGATTTGTAATTATTGAGAGACACAAGTATATTTTTAGAAGTAAAACCATATGCAAATCTAAACGTACTTCAATGTTTTCATGGCATGGGACAGAAAGACTTTCGTTAAAATATCCTTCAAGAACCATTTGTTTCTATAGCTCCCTACTTTTTTGTTTTCTTGTTTTTGTTATTTTGCTGGGTAAGCATATCATGATGTACCTGTTTTATGAAAATTACACTTTTGCCCTCATAATTTTTTGTTATTTAGCGAGTTGGACATGTTTGGGGCAAATAATAAACAAATATATGATGCATCACGTAACTACTAAATATGATACAAATGCAACTAATTCGAATTTAGCTATTAAAAGTTGCTTGTTTGAATGTAAAATTTAATTTGACCTATAAAAGTTTGAATGTAAATCTTACGTTTTACCTATTAAAAAATTATACTACTTATGTCTCATATTAATAGTCACACTTCCTTTGTTATTTGTGAAGGAAGTATGACTATTGCTTTGGGACAGAAGTAGTATATATACAGTATGTGTTTCGAACATAACCGAAATCACATTACTAGTAAATATGATACAACTGCAACTAATATGAATATAACACCAATGTTACATGATTGAACGTAAATCTTATGTTTTACCTAAAAAGAATTACACTATGTGTAATTAACATTCACATAATCCTAAATCTTCCAAATACTCGAGTATGACTTGTAAGATCTACAATCGACGAAACAAGATAAATAAATTTAAAAAAATAAATTTTAAATAACATACATGTGTTTTTTTTTATTGTTTGTAATGTATTACATATAGATATAGAAAAGAAAAAACCATAACACCATCTGCTGCCTATATATAATTGGCCTTAGGGTCAATTTGGTGCCAAACACACTACAAGAACCAACACCAGAAATTCGGAACAATGGTTAAGCAAATAGCCCAGAATGTGAAGATGAAGAAGAAACAGGGTGGCATCATCACTATGCCATTCATCTTTGGTAAGCTTATGATTCTCAAAAATACGATGTGTATTATCGTTTTTACTCAAAAATACAAAAAGATAATGTTCTAATTCGACCATATTTTTTTGTTTGCAGCAAACGAAATATGCGAGAAACTTGCTGTGGTTGGTTTCAGCACAAACATGCTAAGCTACTTAACAGGTCAGATACACATGCCACTGACGAAGGCAGCCAACACTCTCACCAACTTCGGAGGGACGGCAGCCTTAACACCGTTGATCGGGGCCTTTGTGGCCGATGCATTCACCGGCAGATTTTGGACTATAACAGTTGCTTCTCTCATATACCAAGTAGTTGAGTTTCTCATCCTTCTTTTTTCTTCTTATCCAAACTAGGGGTGTACATTTGATTAAACCAAATCAAATAGAACCAAAAATTCTGTTAATCGAACCATTTAACCTGTATTTTTATAAACCGAAAACCAAACCTTTTTAGAAATAGTTTGGTTCGAGTTTAACCGAATTATTTCGGTTTGGTTTAACCAAATATTAATTAAAAAAATCAAAAAATTAAAAAAAATATATTTTATTTAAAAATAATTATATATATATGATTAATTCATTTCTTATTCTGTTTAGTTCGATTTTTATCGTTTTATCGGTTAAAAAAGCAAACCGAAAAATTCAAAAAATCCAAACTGAAATAGTTTGATTGATTTTGGTTTTTCGTTCAAAGAGTCCCTTAATCCAGAAAAATGAAATTGTGTGTAATTTTAATTGCAATCCAACACACACATGCAGGGGATGATAAGCTTAACAATATCAGCAGTGCTCCCAAGCCTAAGACCTCCCCCTTGCAATAACAACAACAACAACAACCAAATCTGCCAAGAAGCCAACTCATCCCAGCTGGCCGTCCTCTACGTCTCCCTCCTCCTGACGGCCCTCGGCTCGGGGGGCATCCGCCCCTGCGTCGTCTCCTTCGGTGCCGACCAGTTCGACGAGAACGACCCCGCCCAGAAGACTGCCACCTGGAAGTTCTTCAACTGGTACTACTTCTGCATGGGGGCTTCCATACTCGTGGCCAACACCGTGATCGTCTACATCCAGGATAACGTCGGCTGGGGATGGGGGCTAGGCATTCCCACGGCCGCCATGTTCTTCTCGATTGCTGTGTTCATAGGAGGGTACCCTCTTTACCGGAAGATGGACCCCGCGGGAAGTCCCTTCACGAGGCTCGCCCAGGTGTGTGTGGCCGCATTCCGCAAGAGGAAATTGGAAGGTGGTGGAACTGTGGTGCTGTATGAGAACGATGGTCTCGATGCGGAGATTTCGGTCGGCGGGAAGCTTGCTCACACTGAGAGCATCAAGTAAGAATCATATCATGTTTTATGTTTAGATCAATCTCTTCTTTTCGACTGAAACTAAACTAAACTGAATTGAATGGATATAAAGCTGAACTGAAACTTTCCTTTCCATAGATTGGCTTTGAAGTTTAAGAGTGGATTTCCATTGTTTTGGAAAGTAAGTGGAAGCAAGATTTTTTATTCCTAAGAGTGAATGAGTGATATTAGATCTTCTAGTAGCAGTAGCAGTAGCTCTTTTGAGATAGCCTCTCTATGGCAATCTGTCTTTAGTAAAAAGCCTGAAAATCCATTTTGTTAAAAAGAGCAGATAGGCAGAAAAACGAATGAAATGGATTGCAATTAAGTCCAAAACAACTAGTACTATTATTGTTGATTAATTAACCATTTTGATTAGATTGAAATTCTCCAGTATTGCTGGTAAATTTGTTGAAAGAATGAGTCGCAATTGAAGTTGAGTGACTACATGAATATGTACTCCATGTGTAGGTTCCTTGATAAGGCTGCTATTGCAATTGAAGACGACAACCCCAAGGATCCGAACCTGTGGAGGCTGACGACGGTCCACCGGGTGGAGGAGCTCAAATCCCTAATCCGAATGGGGCCGATCTGGGCGGCCGGAATCCTCCTGATCACCGCCTCAGCCCAACAGAGCACCTTCTCCCTCCAGCAGGCAAAGTCCATGGACCGCCACGTCACCAGGAGCTTCGAGATCCCCGCCGCCTCCATGAGCGTCTTCACCCAGATCTCGATGCTCTCCACCATCATCTTCTACGACCGCGCCTTCGTCCCCCTCGCGCGCAGAATCACCGGCCTCGACCGCGGCGTTTCCTTCCTCACCAGGATGGGGATCGGATTCGCGATCTCGATCCTCGCCACGTTCGCCGCCGGATTCGTCGAGATCCGGCGGAAGGGGGCGGCGGCGGCCCACGGGATGCTGGATCTGCCGCGCTCGACGATCCCGATCTCGGCGCTGTGGCTGATGCCGCAGTACTGCCTCCACGGCACGGCGGAGGCGTTCATGTCGATCGGGCATCTGGAGTTCCTGTACGACCAGGCGCCGGAGAGCATGAGGAGCACGGCGACGGCGCTGTTCTGGCTGTCGATTTCGGCCGGCAGCTACACGAGCACGCTGCTGGTGACGCTGGTGCACAAATTCACGGCGGGGCCGGACGGGTCGAACTGGCTGCCGGATGGGAATCTGAACCGGGGGAGGCTGGAGTATTTCTATTGGGTGATCACGCTTTTGCAGCTCGTGAATTTGGTGTATTATTTGGCGTGTGCAAAGTTTTACACGCTCAAGCCGGTTCAGGTTCGTGCTGAACCGCCGGTCGATGGGATGGAGATGAAAGAACGAACTGCAGATGTACATGTGTGAGACCGTTTTCAAAGACCGAATTCGAGGAATAAGTCGAATCCAATTCAATCTTTGGCCAAATTTTCTGTTAGTTTATAAACTCCACAAGATCTCGTTTCGTGTTTCGGTTAGTATTACTACAAATTTACAATTACAAATGAATTACTAAGATAGTGTCTATTATTCGATAATAGGGGGATGAATTTTTAGTTCACGTGATTGAAAAATATGAATACAAAGTGTTTGAAAATTGAAATGGATAAAATTGAAAATATATATCCCGAAAAAGTATCCTAAAATATTTATACAAAAATCTACCGTATATGAGTCGATAATATCCCGAGAAAGAATAGTCAAAACCGATGGCGACAACTAGTTTTCGTCCCCAAGCCCGACATGTGGCAGCCCGCAGGCCCGGAATCCCCAACCCGAATTCTGTCTATATAAACCTCCCCTTTCACATCAACGCACGGAAACGTCCACCGAAATTCATCGGCGAAACATTTCAAATAAACATGGCTCTCAAACTCCACTCTTTTTTCTCAAGAGCAGAAAGAACGTCGTAAGCCCCCCTTTTTCTTAATAATTTTTACAGTATTTGGTAATTTTGAAAATTTGATCGAAGAAATGTGAAAATTTGGTGATTGGATTCCGAAGGGGCGGGATTCCTGTGACGAGATCGAGATCGAGGGTTTCGATGGGCAATGATGATGCTTTCGAGGATGCTCAAGTTCAATTGACGCCTCTGTCCTCGGTGTCGGATGCCTTTGAAGAGCTTTCCGCTGTTCTGAAGGCGAAGGGTTGCGATTATGATCTGGATTTGAAGACCTTTTGCGATGCGTGCTCCCTTGTCTCCATTCTCTTCGGGTGTTTGGGGCTCGCTTTTAAATTTGCTGAATTGGAGTATGTTTCGAAGGTCAGTCGAATGTGTTCTGTCGATAATGTTATGCATTGGGATACATAAATGTTTGCATATGACATAAAAATGAAGATGTAAATTGTGTGTGTTTGTATTTGTTGATCATCCGAGAGCGTCATGAAACAACTTAAAATGGATATAGTTTCATGATTACGCCAGAAAAGTTATCCTAGGCGCAAAACTAAATGATCATATACGAAGATGTTCCTTTTTTAACTATTGTTTATGTCCTGCTTTTTTGTTTCCCTGATTTCTCATCGATTTTACATTGAAATGGTACAACAATAACTATTTTGAAAAACTCTTTTACCCCCAAAACAACGTTTATTGTGAATTCAAGGAAATGGAAAATTTCAAGATATTAAGATGTTGACTTGTATTGATTGGTGGGACGGAATAATACGACGCAAATTTGAACTTTTGTTGGGTGAAGCCGAGTTTTGGACAAATTATGTGTTTGTTGCCTTTTGGGGTTCAGATTCGAGTTTTCTACGAATAATGTTGCATCCAAAATGCTTATGCTTCGGGCACTCACTATGAACAAATTGTGTTATTATGACATTTATGGTATCGTTCTGAATAATTGCTACATTTTTTATTATTTGATTCCACTCAGATTCCCTGTTTGACCTATATAAACTTGATTGGATTAATGTTATCATGCTATGTTGGATTCTTTTCAGGTTAGTGATCTTGCAGAAGCATCACAAATTTATGGGACGCTAAATAATATAATCGATTTTGATAAACAAAATGACACAGTGAAGACGCAAGGAAGTCTTTCACGAAATTTGCGAAGAGTGAGGCAGGGCCTTGATCTCATAAGGGCTCTATTCCAAAACTTTTTGTCATCAGAGTACGTGATCTGTTTCTTGTCCAAAGGATATATTTAATTTAAATCTTTCAGTAAATTGTGAATGAGGAGACATAATTTAGTTTTGGACTATTAGTGTAATGATACATGTGTCACTAGGAGTAGTGTTGCCCAAGGCAAAAGGTTTGTTTCAAGAGTAGTATGGTTTAAATGTCAAGCAAATGACCAAAAAAATCAGGATATAACTGCACTCCTTATCCTTCGGGGTTGAGGCTCTTAGGGGCTTGTGTAGCCAGGGATGGATGAAGAGGCGGGATGAAACTTGACGACCCTTAAAATAAAAAAAATTACTTTATGAATTATTTAAAGGTTATTTCTATTTCCTTTTTCAAATTGGTCAGGGCTAGGGGCCAGCATGACCCAGCCCTATGTACGTCTGAGTCTGTTATATTTTTGGTCCAAGAATTCCCAACTTTAGTCCAATAAGTGAACGGACCAAAAAGAATGAAATATTTTTCCCTATCGACTTTGTTTGAGACATTTTGGAATTCTACATTTTCCATGATGAGGATTCTGAAAGCATATAGTGAGATCTTAAAGCCCACACAGACATTGCCAAGTAATTTTTGCATAATCTTCTGTAATAGTTTATAATACTGAACTGTGCTACCTGTAGTGATTGCAATCTGAAAGAAGCTGCTTCAACTGCTTATACAAAAACATGTGCACCATATCACACGTGGGCAGTGCGGACTGCTGTTTATGCCGGTATGTATGCTTTGCCGACAAGGGACCAACTACTTCTCAAGCTTAATGAATCTGGTAAGTTTAAATTTGTGATGATTTATCCCATCTTTATTGTATGTGTGGTTTACTTTTGTTTGTCAATATCCTGACCAGTATTTTTGTAATGGGATAATGGCTAAAGCTAACCTTGAGGTTAAAAAAAAAACTTTGAAAATTACACAAACCAATCTTGAGGATATCAAATATATTACAATTACAACCCTTAAGCTTATGAAATATTACAAATAACAGCAACTTTTCGCGTGCCTATTTCTAATACATAGAAACGTTTTATAGTATGTAAATGTGAAATGCAACATGAATACAAGTATCATTGTAATAATATTTAGATAAGTGGAAAATGTAAACATGTAAGATGTATGTGTGACCTCAATGGTGTTTTTTGCAATTTTTAAAGTTAGTTGTATGTTTTTGTGATTTGGCCCAAGCTGAAGGTTAGTTTTCATAAACTATATTTTCATTATTATTCACATTTCCAGTTTCCATGATCTGGAAAGATCTTTCAACTTCCACTGCTGGGGCATGTTAATGACACTAGAATTTTTTATTTTGAAAACAAGTAACTCTGCTAACTGTAGTGCACTACAACATTTTGACAGATAAATCTGCTGAGAGAGAAATGGTTCGATACATCAATGCCTCGCTTCCAGTAATCGAGTATATTGATAAGCTGTTTGCTTCAAGAAATATCAGTTTGGATTGGTGAGCGTTTTCTTCATTCGGAAGGGCTTACTTGTCTTTCTGTTGGGTGTGGAATTCAGCGTTTCCGTCCTATGCTTGGAGAGACTTCAGGAGATCTTACTCCCATGATATTTTTTTAATCCAGTCCAGATTTGACCATTTGGTTTCCAATAGCTAATTTATTTGTTGATGATATATATATACATATATATTTTTATTTTTTTATTTTTTATTTTTTGAAGGCATAATTTATAGTGTAATATACCAGAATTTCATCTACAGTATGTAAATGTAGATCAAGTGGCTTGTGTATATAATTATTTTGCCAGGAAAACTTGTACTGTAATTAGTAAGTAAAGGCAATGGATGTCACTTGAAATACTGTATCAAAATGTTTCATCTTTCTTTCTTTCCCTAATACTATTTATATCTATGTGTATCTACTTTGTCTATTTACTCTAGATGTACCCTGAAGAGAACTGGATTTTTTGTTCTTTTTTCGAAAGGTAAATCAACGATAACATAATGTTTGTGTAGAAGGGAGGAGAGGCTTACATTGAATTGAGTTCACATTCTAATTACTTCAAACATGGAGAATCTAGAGAGAAAAAATAACATTACTCTTCAAAACAGACCATAACAAAAGCCTATGCTTAATTTGTGTAATTTCAAGGGTGAAGACGAGAAAAACCGGGAAGAATTTAATGCGAGAGATAACACAGCCTATGCTTAATTTGTGTAATTTCACGGGTGAAGACGAGAAAAACCAGAAAGAATTGAATGCGAGAGATAACACTGCCAGAAACCCTCTGTGCTTAGAAACAAGCCCTTCTTGAACACATCCTCTCAGTGTAGTGAATTTTACACTCCCGTCATATTTACATTAACAAGCCCTTCTTGGACACATCTTCTCAGTGTAGTGAATTTTGCACTCCCTTCATATTTACATTGTCAAGCTCTCTGGGTTTTCAATGATCTTTGAGAAGGTCTGGAGGAAGGCAGCCAAGTCCGCTCCATAAATTATTCTGTGATCGGCTGTCACATTTACCTGAAATGCATTTTTGAAATCATTCAATTTAATACACTATGAACAAAATTTTCCATCTCTTGATTCTTGATAATATTGTTAGCAAACTGATAATACTTCAAGAAGATGATAATTTAACTTCATCCAAGTGTGTTGACAAAGAAAATGAGAGAAAGAAAAAAACAAGGGTGTGACCGTGTCTGACTAGCTAATTTTCTTATGACAAGAAGCTCTAGACTCTATTACATTTCATTCTAGAGATCGAGCCCGAGAACAATCAATCTTCATTGCTGATGGTATTCTAATAGCCATTTCTAAATTTTTGAGCATATATACGGTTGTAGAGCACATGATTTTCTACGTTATCATGCACTTAGAGAACCCCCTTTGTAATAGATGTACAAACAAGACCAAGGCAAGTGATTAACTTAATCTAAAAGATGTCGAGCACTTAAATATTCTATCAACCACAGCAAAAAGTGAGAGCCCTTCAATATCAGTAGGATGTTAACTATATAGGCTAATAACTTACCAACATCTTGTTCTTTACACTGAAAAATCCATCTTTGTCAGCTAAGACAGTCGGCTTTGAGGCTCCTACAGCCATAATAGCACCCTGATAATCCAGATTACATTAGCAAAGTAATATCGTGTTTTCGTAAATAATTAATGTCCTTTTCACAAAGTGTAGGATCCAAAAACAAATACAAAAAATACTCACCTGGCCTGGTGGAAGAATAGCATCAAATCTATCCACCCCAAACATGCCCAGATTTGATAAAGTGAAGGTTCCTAAATGAAAAAAGAAACTTAAATATTAGTTGTGTTATGATTTTGCATCCTAAAAGATAAATGCATTTTATATGTTCCAGAAAATTTACAGCTCTCACTGGTTAGTACCTGAATTGTACTCCTGGGGCTGAAGTTGCTTAGCCCGAGCCTTCTCAACTAACTCCTTCCATGTTTTAGACAACAGATAGAGATCCAACTACAAACAAGAGCAAAAAAAGTCACCACTGTCTAAAAGATCCAATTACTATGCTAACAACCAAGTATATGCAAGGAAAATATAATAGGGTAAATTACAAAAAGTACCCTCCAGGTTTAACATATTTACAAAAAAAAAACGTTAAATTTAGTGTTACAACGAAGAGGTTAACCACAACATATTTAAAACTGTGAAGAGACTCTTGAAATATTATTCCTCGCGAAGGGGGAAAATGCAAGACGAGCTAAAATATCAGGGGTAGTTTTGTAATTTGAGGATAGATGTTTTCTTGTGTAAATAGTTCAAACTTCTAGATCACTTCTATAGTTAACCAACTATATTATTTACTTCATTTATACTAGATTTGTACCTTGTCAGCATTCTGAAGAACAGGGGTAATCAATCCACCATTAATAGCGACAGCCACAGCAATATTTATACTGCTATTGTAGGTAAAACTCTTTCCATCTTTACAGGTAGCGTTCACGACTGGATGTTGTGCCAATGCCATGGCTGCCGCTTTCGCTAACAATGCAGTCATGGTAACACCCTTCGGCTTCACCTATAGTTTCAGAGGAGGGTGAAATCCTAGTACTTAATTTAACCAAATGAATGTGTTATATCTACTTGAGATATAACTGACAAATAAAGTATAGTTTATGCAGCACTTTACGAGCTAAGACAAATGGGCTCTATTTATGCTACAAACATTGTACAATAAGTAAATAAAAAATTATATTCACAGTGGAAGATTTAGGCTTATTTCAACATTGGCAACAACAGTCTAGGATATACATCTAAACATGAAGAAGTTTTGGAATTGGTGGTATGGTAAGTTAGAACGACTCATAGCCTCGCACAAAGTTTGCATAAGATATGGCATTCACATGGTTAAAACAAAAAATTCTTACTCGACTCAATTTCTCGCCCTTTATCCCCTCAATTCGGAAAAGAGAATATGTGTGTGAAAAACAATTTGGCAGTTTAAATATAGCAGCATGTAAAAAAAAAAACATATTGTAATTTAAAATTATCATAATATTAGCTCATTTATCCTTAGAGTTCTGTAACTAGCCATCACCTCCAACAAATTGAAATCAAAATTAAAATAATTGTACCTTCTCATAGAGAGCATCAAGTGCATCGGTGGCGATTGGGTAACCAACCCTAAAAGTCGGCACGCTCAGACTCTCCACCATATTCTTCGACACCGCAACCTGCATTCCAGTGAATGGCACCACGTGCGATCCCGGAATATCAGGCAAATTGGATGCAACTTTCGCCGGAGCCACAGGAGGGGCAGATGCCCCCAGATTAGGTTTAGGAACAGGGGTAATCCCAGCTGCCTTCTCAACATCCTCCGGTGTAATCCTTCCAAACGGACCCGTGCCCACTAAATTATTGATATCCACTTTGTGCTGCTTCCCTAATTTCTTCGCGTACGGCGTTGCCACCACCTTCCCCGGCGTGGCTGGAGCGGCGACGACTGCAGGAACTGGAGCTTTCTCTTTCGCAGCCACCGGAGCGGATTCGTCGGAAATCGGGGCTGACGTGGCGGACGGCGACCGTGCCGCGGCTTTCGCCTTGGCCTCCGCGATTTCGCCCTCGGTCTCGGCTAGAAGTCTAATCGGGGCGCCGACGGGAGCCGATTCACCTTCGTTCACGACAATGGCGGCTAATATGCCGTCGTAGAAGGTCTCGACGTCCATGTCCGCTTTATCGGACTCGACAACGACGACGGATTCGCCCTTGGATAGGACGTCGCCCTCGGATTTGATCCAGCTGACGATCTTTCCCTCAGTCATGGTGGAGCTGAGCGCGGGCATGAAGATCTCGCGGATCTTTGCGCGTACGATCGGGAGGCGAGAGGTGGATCGCGGACGGAGGAGGACGTTGGAGGGGCGGAGGAGTTGGGGGGTGGTGGAGGAGAGAGAGGAGGAGAATGAGATGGAGGGGGTTCTGGAATGGAGGAAAGAGGCCATTGCGACGGCGCCGAGATGAGAGATGAATTGGCGATTGAGCGTTGAGTGTGGGTGTGTGGATGTGTGAGCGTTGAGTGTGTGTAATATTGGGGAGGCGGAGAAGGCGAGGGAGTCTTGGTTTTTAGTTTGCTTCGAATAATCCGTCTATTCACACTATTTTTTTGTTGAAGACTCCATTTTGATAGTCTACCGTTGACTCCGTTTTGATAGTCCATTTCGATAGCTTCGAACATGAGAGAATAGTAGGGTACATTTCTCCATATAACCTAAATTAGTCCATTTTATATAGCAAGTTTTATTAATATAATATAAAATATTTTTATATTCTTACACAATTAAATTAAATTATACTATTTAAAATAAAAAGATATTTTTATACTTGATTAAATTAAATTATACTATTTAAAACAAAAAATATTTATATATTTGATTAACTTAATTAAATAATACACATAATAATAAATTTATCTAAAAAAATATTTTATAGTTGATAAATAATTTTTCAAAACAAAATATTTATGTTTATATATTTTTTTAAATATCAATTAATTTATTTCATAACATTGCTATTTTATCATATTTAATATTATAAGTAAATAATCTATCTATCTATACATATATAATTTCTAAATCTCTTCCTCCCGTGGTGGACCAATAGAAAAAGATTAATATTATTGTGTTCACACTATAAATAATAAATAAAAACAATAATATTATTATTAAATCAAAATTTATACATTAATATAATCTTTTAGTAGGTTTTTATATTCATTAAATTTTCATAACAATTAATAGATGTAGATCATTATTTTATTAGAATAATATCACAAATAATACAAATATTTTATATACAATTAATTTTCAGAAAAATAAAATCTAGAAAATACAAATTAGTTATTCAAATTATTTCATACGATTAATTTTCAGAAAATTTATACGGGCATCGCACGGGGAGTGATGATATTCAATCAAATAAATGACTATTTTATTCTATACGTTTGTAGATGTTAGTTTTGTCGACAACATGTGTTTGTTGTTTGTCTTTGGTTTCAGGTGTTGAGGTAAATGGATGCAAGACTTTTAACTTGATGATATGGAACGATGGAGTCAAGACTATCAAGGATCATCACTCCATCTCAGCAAGTTGTCGCTAGCGACAACCATTCAAGGTCCTTGCTGCCTGTTGCTAGCGCCTTCAACACCTCGTCCCTGCATCCTTGCTTTCTGTCGCTAGCGACAATCACACAGGGTCCGGCACTCTCGCTTCTTGTCGCTAGCGACACAATGCCATGGTCTGGCATCTGCTCCTAATGTCGCTAGCGCCTCTCTACCATGGTCTTGCACCCTTGCATGACAGCATCAAGTCACGCCGTGGTACCTTCTCTCAGTGATCATCTCCTGATGCTGAGAGTGTAACGTCCTATCATCAACGTCAAGTGCAAGTGATTCCTATCCACGTTCAAGTGTTGATGATGAGTGATTGTTGTTTACCACTTCAACGATATCGACGACCGTGAAGACGATGAAGTACTGAAGCCTCAACGACGAGTGTTCGTCACGATGAAGTTGAAGATGAAGTATTGAGATCGACGGAGTCAAGATAGTGTTGAAGTCTGAAGTTAATGAATCGAAGATTCAAGATTCGAAGATTCAAGAATCGAAGATTCAAGATTCCAAGATTCAAGAATCGAAGATTCCAAAAGTGATGTCATCCATGGAATTGTTGCATCATCCAAGCATGCGACGAATCAGATCGTGCCACGTCAACGTCTCACATGTGTGGATCACCTATATATACCCATGGAGTTGAATGGCATCACTTGACGATTTTGAGAGAACGAAATCCGATATCTGAGTATCAACGTTCGTTGTTTACGGCTTATAGCTTTAAGAGTTTTGGTAGTTGTTTTGTGCTGTGCACCGATAGTAGAGTTATGCGATTTAGCTCTAGGTGATATAGTACTAGATCATTAGTTCGTTGGAGTGTTGCGTCACTTGGGATACGACTCTTGATCATTCCGTCTACCTTTCTCCACAAGTGTAATAGTTAGTTTTGTTTATCAATGAAATGAAACTATTATACAACCTTTGTCTTCACTACTTAACTACTTGAGTTCGATCATATTCACATTACATCAAGAGTGTGTTAACGGAGTGTGGTTGAGCGAACGAAGACTGTTTTATGACCGACTTCACGAAAAGTTGGTATCCTACGTCGAAGACGTAATTTCAACGTTTTTTATTTCTTTCCATCTGCATAAATATTTTCTTCATTCTCATCAAACTCATTCTCCTCCTATTCCCATATTTCAACCGATCCGCTCATATTTCCAAGAAGAAATTGGGCGCGTTCTTATTTTTTCCAGAATTTCATGTACGCTTTAATTATTTCATTATACATGTTTTTTTTCGTTTTTCTCTAATTCAAATTTAGAATAAGATTCTTTTCAGTATGTGCAGAATTGATACAAGATTTCACAAACGACAACTATGTAAAGGTTAGCATATCTATTAAAGATTCAAAAATTGCTTCTAACGAACAAAAAATGTGATTTGTGTCGTGTGTGTGAGTATTTTCTCTTTGTTTTTAGTTGTCTTTTATTAGTCGTGTTAGTTGTTTTATGTTATTTATCGTGTTATGTTGAGTAGTGTGTGTGTTGATCTCACGGGTATTTGGAGTTGGTTGTTGTGCATATTTCAGAGCAAAAATCGAAAGAATCGAGAAGGAAACGAGTCGGGAACGGAAAGACGAAAGCGGTCTGGATATTTACAATTTTGTCTGCCAATGCATTTGATAAAATTCCAGAAATGAAGTTGGCGGTTGAGGGGCGGTTACGTGGCGGTTTTGGTGGCATTTGGACATGGATATAAGTGATTTTTCTTGTAGAAAATCAATATCTCTCGTCTGGAACTTGGAGGAGGGTGAGGGACGACGTCATTGACGACGACGACGTTCCAATATACGCAATCAAGTTCTAAGGCCATTTCAATTCATGTATTTGGTTTCGTTTCTTTCATTTCCGATTTCGTAGATAGTTAGTTAAATGATGAACTTTGTTATTTCCAAATAATTCGTAGAATGTTTTTCATATGTTTTAAGTTTGTTTCAATTGCTTCTATTTCATGCAATCATTAGTTTGGTTTTCATTTTCAATTTGCTAAGCATTTACATTTTATGTTGTTCTTATTCATGCTTTAATTTTAATCGTTGCTAGTTGTTTTAATTTCCATTAAGATGTTCATCTAAATTACTAACTTGGATGATTATATGATGAACGAAGTAATTAATTTGTATAAACCGGAAAGTCAAGATGCGATTAACACGATCTTAGAATCGTAACCCGACCGGGAGCGAATCTCTAAGTGAATTAAACGTATTTACGAGTTAAGCAACCCGACCGGGAACTTGACGTTCGTGTGTTTAATCGTGTAGACCGAAAAAGGGGAAATACAAATTTATTACTAAGTTTTGATTATTATCGTCCGAGTCTTTTCAATTATCGCATTTCAATTCAAGTATTTAAATTATTGCTTTCATGTTTTTATTTACGTTCCTTGTTAATCGAACTTGAACTTAGGACTTAGTTTAATGATTTATGCATCTAACACTTTTCATTCACTTAAACTCGACTCTTCCGTTTCCTTGGATTGATACCGAGTCAAGCTACAACTGACCTCGGATTTTGACGAGAGACGCACGAAAAACGTCTAATCAAAATTGGCGCCGTTGCCGGGGAAACGGATAGTTTTGTTTAAGTGTTTGTTAGTATTAGTTTCATATTTCATTTAGTTTAGTTAGTGTAATTGTCTTGTTATTTTCTAACCATTTACTTGAGCGTGCATGGTTAACACAAGAAGCAAGGCATTTGAAGAGCTCTATCAACGCAAACTACGTAAAAGATGTATTCACCGATTATGAATCATTATGCTCAAGATCAAATGATGCATCCTCAACCATTTGGACATTCTTTCCAACAACAAGGTGTACATGGAGTAGGTCAACCACAAGGGAAATTCATGATGTCAAATACGATGTTGCAAGGAGGGTATGGAATGCAATACGATGAATATGTATGGAATCCTCAAATGAACGCCCCATTAAGGGTTGAAGAGCAGCAAATGATGGGTGAGCAACAATATAAATCTCATGATTCGAGTTCTCAATTCGAAGAATGGATGATGAAGTATGTGGAAAAAAATGATTTGAGGATGAACAACCTTGAAGTGAAAATTGGAAGCTTTGATGCGGTGTTGGAAGACATTAGTACACAACTTGGGCAAATGGCTACGACACTTGGGAAGCTACAAGCAAAAGATGAGGTCGAAATCTTTCCAAATAAACCATCACATGCTAAGGCTCTTACGGTTTTAAGAGCAGAGAAAGTTGAGGATAACAAAGTGCAAATACCGGAAGACAGGGAAGATGATAACCTTGCTAAAGAGGAGAAAAACGAGGAGAGTGAAGTTGAGGAGGTAGAGGATGAGAAGAAGAAGAGGAGGAGAGTTGCAGAAGATGAAACGAAAAAGGGCTGGTTGCACGAGTTTGAAAAGTTATATCATCCGCCTTTTCAGTTTCCAAGCAACCTTTTAAGCAAGAAGCAAGACCAACATTTTCAGCACATGTATAATTTGTGGGCGGAAGTTTATTTTAAGGATGTAGTCAAGGCGGAGAACATCCTATTATATGGAAGCGGACCGAAAGTGGGAGCAACGGAGGATGATTGGGTGCCTCCGATTCATTTGATTCCAAAGAAAAGAGTATGCAAGGAAGAAGAGAAGAAGAAGAAGAGAGGCTTCGAAAGTAAGTCGCATGTAGAAGACGACAAGGATTGGCGACTTGATAAGAAGAAGGGCTGATGTGAGAAGAGAAATAAGTCAAGCTCTCGACATAAAATTGAGCAAGAATAAAGGCTAGGAACGAGATCGTGTTTCAAGAAGTAATTGGCAGCCGACGAACCAAAACTTCCCACCACCCGACATGTGAGAGAGGTCGTGCTAGGTACGACCTTGGTACGTTTTTCTTTTCTTTTTATGTCTTTGTACATGTGTGTGGTGCTTTATTGTTTTGTGTGGTTTAGTTATGTATCTTTTCATTGTTAGTTTGTTTGATTTATGTGAATTGCTTTTCTATGCTCAAAATTTTGATTTGTCCCGAATGTCGTGTGTTTGCATGTGGATATGGTCAAGTTGTTGCTTGAACTCACTTGGTTTGTAGGATGTACCACTTGTTAAGTGTCGAGGAAATGAGTATTTGATAACATGAGTTTTTCCTTGCTATATATACATGTGAGCTTTTGAGCCTATTTTCTTTGGAGAGTACTTATGATATTCCTTGAGTGTTGAACATGAGATTTCTTTGGATTGGTTTCGAGAATGGATGATTGGACTTTGTTGTGACATTGCATGAATAGGAAGTTACTTTGCCATTGTTAAGAATGAGAATATGACGTATGAGATTGCTAGGATTACCTCCACATTTATAAAATTCCCCAAAATGACAGTGCCCGTCGAGGGACTCCCTAGTTAACCCTTTTGAGCCTACATAGTACATTTTCTTGTAACCGAGAGTTCCACGAGCGATGTGAGATTTTTGAGAGGTGTTGCAAGATTGTTTTGGAAGAATAATTTGGGAATTGTGATGAATTGTAAACGTGTTTTCTCGTATTAAGGCTAGCTATAAGAAGAAAAAGCATACTCCCTAATAATAAAAAAACGAATACTCTTCGGTTGTGAAAACAATTGATGAGGGATGAAAATAAAAAAAAAAGCAAAAAGCAATAAGAGAAAAAACAAAAAAAAAAAGTAAAAAGCGGGGAGTACTAAGACTAAAAGCCTAACGAGACATGATTTTATTGACGTGTATTAATGTTATAAGGGGGGTTGTGATGATTTACATTTGGTGATGGAGGGGGTTGTGTGCGTACATTTGGTGTAGGAGGTTGACGAGAGCGGTTAATTGATCTCTTATTTTTCTTTCGATTACTACCTATTACCCGAGCCTACCATATTGCAATCTCGTACCGATTCTTGGTTCTTCTTTGTCAAAGTATGCGGATTTTCTTGTGATGTATTGATTTATATATTCTCGATGTGCTTGATGAGTGGTGACCATTTCATTTTCCGAGGGATACATTTTGAGAAATGAGGTGAGCTTGAGTGACATGATATCATTATTCTCATTTTTCTCATTTTTGACAAGTGGTTGGTTTGTGGTTTGTTAGTGAGTTCAAAGTACATGATTTGTGCAAACATGTTGTTGATGATTTTACCTTGCTCGGGACTAGCAAGGATTTGAGCGTGGGGGGGTGATTTATGTCATTTTTGTGTTATTTTTCGTTTACGTTTTGTTTCGTTTGAGAGTCGTGTGTTGTTTGTTTTTATCGTTTTAGTTGATGTTTGATGTGTTAGTGTGATTTGATCTCACGAGGTGTGTTGGAGTGGTTTGAGTTTGTTTTGTAGGTCAAAAGTTGAAGAAAGTCGAAGAAACGAGAAGGAACCGAAGAAACCATAAATGGAGAGCGCCAAAATGGAAACGACGGTCGCAGGATGCGAATGGCGGTCGCCGGAGACAGAATGGCGACCGCCGAAAGGGCCAAAAAGAGGCAGCCGTCCAGCCAAGTTTTTTTGACGAAACGGCGGTCGCCGTTTTGTAAACGGCGGTCGCCGAAATGAATCGGCGGTCGCCGAAATGCATCAGCGGTCGCCGAACGAGGCTGGACAGGTGCGCCATCGGCGGTTACGGGGCAGTTTCTTGGGCGTTTGAAGTCCGATTTAAGTGATTCTTTTTGCGTTGGAAAGCTAACTTCCGCCTTCTGAACTTGGGGAAAAGATTGGGGACGAAGCCATTGACAAAGGCAACGTTCACAAGTCGAGAACCACGATCGAAGTTCTACGGCCACTACTTTTACTAGTTTGAACTTTAAACTTGATTTCGATTGTGTGTTTTAGTTTTCTTAGCTTCTTTTCATGCTTTTAACTTCTTGTAATAAACAACTAGATTTCTAATTGCTTTGATGTTAATTTTATTAATGCTTTATCTTATTTTAATTCTTGATCATGTCTCTTTTGATTATCGTTGTTAAATATTTTGTCAAGATGTTGAACTAAATTTTCATCTTGGATGATGATATGATGAACGAACGAGAATAACTAGCAATTACTTGATTGATCTCAATACGTCAACATAATCTTAGAATCGTAACCCGATCGGGAGCGAACCTCTAAGTGGATTAAACGTGTGACGACGAGTGAAGTAACCCGACCGGGAGCTTGACTTTCGTGTGTTGATTGAATTGATTTAATTGAGTGTTTGTGAAATTATCTTTAATGTTTTGATTGTCATCGTCCAAGTCGTTTTCTCATATTTGTATTTTCATTTTTGCTATTTTTATTTGTCGAACAACTTGAATTTAGGATTTAGAATTATGTCATATGCTTCTAACACGAACATTCACTTGTATATTGGTTTGTAGGATGTACCACTTGTTGTGAGTCGAGAAAATGAGTTTGGGATATGCATGAGTTTTTCCTTGATACATATGCGAGTTTTGAGCCTTATTTCTTTGGAGTGTATTGATATATTTAATTGAGTATGAGCATGATAATTCGTTGGATTTATTTGAGAATATTTGATTGAACTTATTGTAGAAATCACATTAATATGAAATTGCTTTGACTATGTTAAGAATGGAAAATGACGTATGAGATTGCTAGGAATAACTCCACATTTTAAATTCCCCAAAAATGACCGTGCCCGTCGAGGGACTCCCTAGTTAACCCTTTGAGCTTACATGGTACCTTTTCTTGTAACCGAGAGTTCCACGAGAGATGTGAGATTTTGAGGGTGTTGCAAGATTAATATATGAAGGTTGATTTGGGAGAGTGATGAATTGTAAACGTGTATTCTCGTATTAAAGCTATAAAAAAAGAGCTTACCCGCAAAATAAAAAATAAAAAAATAAAAACGAGCACTCGTTGATTGTGGAAACGATTGATATAGGGAATAAAAAAGAAAAAAAAAAGAAAAAGAAAATAATAATAATAATAAAAGTATAAAAAAAAAAAGCGGGGAGTAATATTAATAATAAAGCCTATCGAGAACATGTATTTTATTGATATGTATTGGAATAAAATGTGGGGTTGTGATGTGAGTACATTTGGTGTAGGAGGTTGTCGAGGGAGAAACCTATTTTCTTTATTATTTTTGTTTCGATTCCCACCTTTGACCCGAGCTTACCTTATTCACAATCTCATGCCGATTCTTATTTCTTTTTTGTCAAAGTATAGGGATTATTCTTGTGATTTTTGTGGTTCATGTATATTCTTGTTGTTGTGTGATTCTCGATGTTCATGATGGATTTGAATGAGCCTTTCTTGAATGCAAGTTACTACACTTGTTCTTGCATTATTGGTTACCATTTCATATTTTCGAGGGATACAATTTGAGAGATGAGGTGAGCTTGAGTGACATGGTATTCCATTTCTCATTTTTCTCGTTTATGACAAGTTTGTTGGATTGTGGTTCGTAGTGAGTTCAAGTAGGTAATTTGTGCAAACACGTGTTGGTTGATTTTACCTTGCTCGGGACTAGCAAGGATTTTAGCGTGGGGGTGTGATTTGTGTCGTGTGTGTGAGTATTTTCTCTTTGTTTTTAGTTGTCTTTTATTAGTCGTGTTAGTTGTTTTATGTTATTTATCGTGTTATGTTGAGTAGTGTGTGTGTTGATCTCACGGGTATTTGGAGTTGGTTGTTGTGCATATTTCAGAGCAAAAATCGAAAGAATCGAGAAGGAAACGAGTCGGGAACGGAAAGACAAAAGCGGTCTGGATATTTACAATTTTGTCTGCCAATGCATTTGATAAAATTCCAGAAATGAAGTTGGCGGTTGAGGGGCGGTTACGTGGCGGTTTTGGTGGCATTTGGACATGGATATAAGTGATTTTTCTTGTAGAAAATCAATATCTCTCGTCTGGAACTTGGAGGAGGGTGAGGGACGACGTCATTGACGACGACGACGTTCCAATATACGCAATCAAGTTCTAAGGCCATTTCAATTCATGTATTTGGTTTCGTTTCTTTCATTTCCGATTTCGTAGATAGTTAGTTAAATGATGAACTTTGTTATTTCCAAATAATTCGTAGAATGTTTTTCATATGTTTTAAGTTTGTTTCAATTGCTTCTATTTCATGCAATCATTAGTTTGGTTTTCATTTTCAATTTGCTAAGCATTTACATTTTATGTTGTTCTTATTCATGCTTTAATTTTAATCGTTGCTAGTTGTTTTAATTTCCATTAAGATGTTCATCTAAATTACTAACTTGGATGATTATATGATGAACGAAGTAATTAATTTGTATAAACCGGAAAGTCAAGATGCGATTAACACGATCTTAGAATCGTAACCCGACCGGGAGCGAATCTCTAAGTGAATTAAACGTATTTACGAGTTAAGCAACCCGACCGGGAACTTGACGTTCGTGTGTTTAATCGTGTAGACCGAAAAAGGGGAAATACAAATTTATTACTAAGTTTTGATTATTATCGTCCGAGTCTTTTCAATTATCGCATTTCAATTCAAGTATTTAAATTATTGCTTTCATGTTTTTATTTACGTTCCTTGTTAATCGAACTTGAACTTAGGACTTAGTTTAATGATTTATGCATCTAACACTTTTCATTCACTTAAACTCGACTCTTCCGTTTCCTTGGATTGATACCGAGTCAAGCTACAACTGACCTCGGATTTTGACGAGAGACGCACGAAAAACGTCTAATCAAAATGCAACTTGCATGGTGGTGGCAAGTTTTTCGCTCCAAAGCATATGACAGATTAAAACTATATTGTTTTTCTACAGTGTTGTTTGATTTTTCGATTTTATTTCTCGGACTTTGTGTCCTTTAATTTACAAGAATTGAGTTTGGTGGTGCAAGTGAGGTTGCACATCATTCAAGTTCACACGGCCGCCTCCTGCACCGTGCGATGCACGGAAGCACTTTCCACAATCAGCATGAGTGGCTATGATGCTTGCAACGTGCACTCCAAGGCATTCTCGGATGCAAGTAATTCACCAAGTAAATGTAATTTTTTTAATATTTTTATTTATTTTTCAGCTTTATAATTTTTATTTTCTATTTATTTTGATTTTACCCCAGCGGTTTTAGGTATTTGTTGGATGCGTTTGACACTCGAGAAATGCAGAGACGAGAAACTCCTCTTCCACCAGATAGAGACTAGAAACTCCTCTTCCACCAGATCAGAGACTCCTCGATCGACAAGAAACTCCTCTTCCACCAGATCAGAGGCTCTTCGAGAAATGCAGAGACGAGAAACTCCTCTTCCACCAGATAGAGACTAGAAACTCCTCTTCCCTCTTCCACTAGATCAGAGGCTCCTCGATCGACGAGAAACTCCCCTTCCACCAGATCAGAGGCTCCTCGATCGAGTAGAATTTAAATCGAGGGATGTGCCAGAGTAGCAGACACATGTGGGAGAGAGCCAATAAATTTCATCCAAGGACTAACTTCATAATATTTCAATAAAAAATTGTCATATCGAGATTCGAACTCTGCGTCGTCGGGGAATTACACCAACATTACCACATACATTACCACTCGGCTATGCCCAAAAAGTTTACATGCTATAAATTATATCAAACATGCATAGTCTTTGAAAATAATAAAATTTTCATAATTGAGACAAATTTACAAATTTAAGTGAGAGTTAGATTATTAAATAAAATAATTTGCTAGTCCATTAATAAATTTTTGGCCGAAATACGTTGGAGATTAAATACGTGCATGGTACTAGTTTTCTATAAACTAGGAAAAAACATAATAAATTAATTTTTGAACATATTTAATTTTTAAAATATATTGTGTCGTAATAGTTCACAAAATAGTAAGTTTAATCAAGTCATACTCTCGATAATACTATAAAGTTATTTAATTTATAATTGAGTTTGATCTATTATAAATATTCCATCGATTTCAATCGTAATTATATCGAATAGAGCACAGATCATTTTTTGAATAAGTTAAATGCAAGGAAAGCCTATAAGAACAGAGAGACCAACCTCAATGTTAAGAGAAAATATTTCGAGAGGCTCAAAGAATTTTGTAGCTTATTGGTGAAACCAGCTTGTTTAAGATTATAATTGATAAAAATATACTCGGCTTCAAAAATAAATACGTGTGATTCATTCATATAGCCATCCAAATTGAAAATTGAATTAGATTAGACCATATAGTTGCAGTGGTTTTAAAACGCCTACCCTGAGTTCATACGGAGGTCGACTTTGTGGAGACATGCATGACTTGACGATAGAGTTGCAAGTGAATCAATTTCTTTGCCGTGATTCGTGATTCAATTAGAATTTTTTATTATTCGTAAGAAAAATACTGAATACTTATAGGAATGTAAATCACTTTTAGTATTCGATTCAAATAATACTTATAATTCGATTCGAATTAATACATTTTAAGATACAAAGTATTTTTTTATGACCAGGAGAGATAATATGTATTATTTATTTAATATTTTTGAATAACTAGTACCAATGCCCGTGCGATGCACGTGATTTATTTGTTTGAAATAATCTAAAATTTTATTTAATCTCCAATTATTAATGGACTAACAAATTATTTTATTTAATAATCGAACTCTCACTTAAATTTGTAAATTCGTATTAATCTCATTATTAACCGATATCTCAATTATGAAAATTTTATTATTTTCAAAGACTACGCATGTTTGATGTAGTTTATAGTATGTAAGCTTCTTGGGACATAGTCGAGTGGAAAAGTCTGTGATGATGTTGGTGTAATTCCCCGACAACGCAAAGTTCGAATCTCGTATATGACAAATTTTCATTTAAATATTATGAAGTTAGTCATTGGATGAGACCTATTGGCTCTCTCCCACATGTGTCTGGTACTCGGTCGCATCCCTCGATTTACATCATGCCTGATCGAGGAGCTTCTGATCTGGTGGAAGAGGAGTTTCTCGTCTCATCCTACCCGATCGAGGAGCCTCTGATCTGGTGGAAGAGGAGTTTCTCGTCTCTGCATTCGAATCTCGTATATGACAACTTTTCATTGAAATATTATGAAGTTAGTCATTGGATGGGACCTATTGGCTCTCTCCCACATTTGTCTGCTACTCGGGCGCATACCTCGATTTACATCCTACCCGATCGAGGAACCTCTGATCTGGTGGAAGAGGAGTTTCTCGTCTCATCCTACCCGATCTCTCTCCCACATGTGTCTGCTACTCGGGCGCATCCTTCGATTTACATCCTACTCGATCGAGGAGCCTCTGATCTGGTGGAAGTGGAGTTTCTCGTCTCATTCTACCCAATCGAGGAGCCTCTGATCTGGTGGAAGAGGATTTTCTCGTCTCTGCATTTCTCCAATGTCAAACGCATCCAACAAAATACCTAAAACCGCTGTGGGAAAATCCAAATAAATGGAAAATAAAAATTATAAAGCTGAAAAATAAATAGAAATATAAAAAAATGAATTATTTGGTGAACATGAAGGAGATGAGATGGGAGAAATTCAATTATATTAATGTAACGTATGTTAACCTGCAAAACAAATTTAACATAAGTGAATTAGGGATAAACTAAAAATTAAAAAAAAAATTTAGTCGAACATAATTAATAAATCGACAATTTGATTCTGGATTCTCCGAAGAAATCATAATTAATAAATAAAATTAAAAAAATCGAGAAAAAAAAATGAATGAATAGAAGAACGTATACATGTAAATCGATTATGTTCAGAAAAATAAAAAATGACCTATTAATTGAAATTAAATTAATATTAATTTCAATTAATAAAAAATAATTTTGAGAAAAGAAATAAAAATTTATATATTTAAGATGATGATTAATTATTATTACCAAAAATATATAATTTCAAATTACTATTTAAAATTTATATATAATAATTTAAATATGCTTAATAATATTACTATTTATAATTTATATTATTTTTATTTATAATTTATAGTGTGAACACAACATTATTATTGTTGTAGAAAAATAAAAAAGGAACTATTAATTGAAATTAAATTAATATTAATTTCAATTAATAAAAAAGAATTTTGAGAAAAGAAATAAAAATTTATATATTTAAAATGATGATTAATTATTATTACCAAAAATATATAATTTCAAATTACTATTTAAAATTTATATATAATAATTTAAATATGCTTAATAATATTACTATTTATAATTTATATTATTTTTATTTATAATTTATAGTGTGAACACAATATTATTATTGTTTTTCTATTGGTCCACGTGGCATTAGTGAATTCTGAAATTATATATGTATAGATTAGTGTTTTATATTTTTTACTTATTATTATATCATTTTTTTGTTTTAATAAAAATACTATTATTTTATTTTTTATTTGTAAATATTTGCATTACATTTTTAATAAGAATATTTTTTTTTATATTTTATTTATCAAATATAATATTAGCATTTTTTTAATTTTTTTAATAGTTTATAAAATTTCTTATCAATGCTTTAAAAAATAAAAACATTAATTAAATTTAAAAAATATATTTTATTAAGTGGAAATATTATTTAAACTAAAATTATTTAAAACCTAAAACTAAAACAACCCGTTGCCCACTAAGACCATGTTTATCGGGAGGGCGTGACGCCCTCCACGTCATTATAAGACAAAAAATATAAATAAAAAAGAAAAGTAAATGCACGCCCTTGTGCAACCGAGGCTCTCTCACGCTTTTAGGTTGTTACATAATTTATTCTTTTTCTTGCCACATGTAATGATTTAATTGATACTTTATTTATTTTATTTTACCTTTATATGTTTATATACATTTTACTATATATCTAATATTATATATAATTATATACAAATATAATTATACTAAAAATTTTATTTTTTTATTCTCTACAAATAGAGACCAATATTCATATATTTTCATTTATTATATAATTATATAATTTTTGAAATAGTGTTTAATTGTAATTTATTAAAATCTAAAATGTATTTTATAATATTTTATGTTTATTTTTTTTATTTTAATATTTCATATATTTTTTAATTTATATTAAATATAAATTTAATAAATAAATATTATGTAATTATTTAATAATAATAAAAAATAAAAAATTTAAATGAGTTGTAGGTTGTGGATAAATGATGAAAAATTAAAAGGTTGAATCAAGTAATAATAATAAATGATGTGGAGGAGAGTGAAATGAATAATTTATTAAAAAGTTAGGTGAGTTAGGTTGTGGATAAACATGATCTAAGGCAATAACCTGATACTCCATGTGTTTAAGTAAATTAAAAATAATATTTAATCAAGAAAAAAAATGGTATTTAATTACAAATTTTATAAATCTAAAAAGAAACCGGTGCTCACCATTTTACCCTTCTCCCCTTTTCGCAAATCTTTTCAAATTTTCATCTTTCAAATTACTTCATAAAATAAGTTCCGTAAATGACGAAAATATTACTCGAGGTTTCAAGATATCTGATCCTTCAAATTCCTCCAAATTCAAGGTAACAACGAATTTTTTTACTCTAGGATCCAAGAATTCTTATGCAAATTAGTTTTCTTAGTTTTTGTTAAATATATAGATAGCGCATCGAGTTTGGTTTTCTTAGTTTCTGTATCATGAATTTGGTTTGATTAATATTATTAACCGAGAAAAAAATGCTTCACGGACTAACTAACGGATTCGTCCTCATCCGGTGGCACATTTCTAACAAGAACTTGTGCAATTCATTTATTGGAAATCCTTTAAAATTGCAAATCAACCGGTGAAAAACTTAATCCATGTATGAGGAAAACATAACAAGTAAAAGGAAAAAAGTGTCTTGCCCTGAATTGGTCATGGCGACGTCTCCCATAGCCAGAAAGTGTAAGCGCATTTCTACTACTTTTTCATACTCTTTCAGCAGAGTGTAGCATGTCCAGAAAGTGAAGGCATAGGTCATTACTATATGAGTCCAAAACCTTTATCAAAGCACATACTTAATCATTCAAAAATTATGGTAACTTTTATTTAACTCATTGGAAAATAAAAACAAAAAAATTCCTTGGTGATCCGAATGGTACGTTTGAGATGGATAGTTTGTTGATGTCATTGTATTGTACCTTATTTAACTCCTTTGATTGATCACTCACTGCAAGTTTACATTTGTTTCTTTTAAGTAGTAGTGTTGTTTGAACATGTTTGTTAGAAGGTAATTAGTGATTTTTGTTCCAATTATGTGGATCGTTTTTGTGTTGAATGTGTTTTTTAAATTATTGATTTTTTTCAATTATTTCAGAATTCAAGTGTACATATAACTTTTATTGGATTATGGATGATGAATGTGAGTTTGAAGCAAAAAATTCTCCAATTGATTGTGACGAAAAACAGTAATCATGTCGATCCTCATTTAAATTCATTGAATCCCGAAGAAGGCAATGAAGGCGCTAACAATTGCAGCTACAAACCAAAATGGATTAATGACTTAAATGAGGAAGAAGTTATGAAGAAAACATTTGATTCTATAGAGAAAGATGAAAAGTTTTATAACTTATATGCTAAATATGTTGAATTTTCAATAAGGAAAAGTGATTTAAGGTGCAACAAAAGTTGGAGTGCCATTGACATGAAACGATGGGTTTGTTCGAAAGCAGATTTTCGTGATAACAAGTGGTTAGAGCGAGAATATAGAAAACGAGAACCTCGACCTTTGACTAGAATTGGGTGTTTGGCTTCTTTTCGTGTGAATTACGACAAATAAACAATAAAATATGTCGTCACTGAATTTAAGAAGGCCCACAATCATGAACTAATGACTGAAGAGGGAGTGCCATTTTTGTTCTTACATCGAAATGTCAAAAAATCTGATATTTTAGAGGCGTGCTCCATGCAAGAGGTCGGTTGGCGTACGAGTGATACTATGAATTTTTTTTCACATCGATCCGGTGGATACCATGACATTGGATTTACTCTAAAATATTTGTATAACTACTTGGATATGGAACGAAGAGAAGAGATTACAGACGGGGATGTTGAATGTGCTTTGTCTTATTTGAGTAAAAAAAGGCTACATATCCATTATTTTACTTTAAATATGAAGTTGATCAAGCAAACAAATTGTGTCGCTTGTTTTGGGTCGAGTCCAGATGTTTATCAGATTACAAAAACTTTGGTGATGTATTGGTATTTCATACCACCTACAGGACCAATGCGTATGAAAAACCTTTGGTGATTTTAGCTGGTATAAATAACCACGACATGACGACGATTTTTCCAGCTGCATAATTGTCGGATGAAAGTGAAGACACATATGTTTGGATTTTAGAGACTTTGATAGTTGCAATGGATGTGAAAAAACCTATTTCAGTAATCACTAATGGGGACATCGCAATGAGAGCAACCATAAAGAAAGTTCTTCCAAAAGCATGACATAGACTATATATGTAGTTGACACCTTCAAAGAAATGCAACAGTAAACGTACACTCTACATGTTTTTGCCGAGATTTTCACAAATGCATGAAGAAAGTTTGCACACAAGAAGAATTTTAAAAATTGTGGGAAGATTTTATACAGCAGCAACATGTTGAAAATAATTTCTTGGTGAAGGATGTGTACTCAAAAAATCCAAAATGGATAGAAGCATATCTACGAGGGTATTTCATTGGAAACATGAAATGCACACAACGATGTGAAGATGTGAATGCGTTTTTAAAAAAACATGTGAATGTTAAAATGAGGTTATATGAATTCGTGAGATCATTCGGTTCGGATTTGGAATGACTAAGATATATGGAGGCTAAGGGATATGCTATAACAAACAATAGCCCTCATGTACTAAGTACACATTTGAAAGATATTGAACAATTTTCTGCAAATTTGTTGACTAGAAATATGTACTTTATCGTTCGGGAAGAAATAAAAAAAGAAGCTCTATTATTGAGTAGACTTGAGCAGGAGTTTGGGTCGACTAAGATTTATTATCTATATCAGTACTTGTTGGAATTCGATATCCCGGGTTATTTAAATTTGCGGAAACCAATAACCCGATCAAACCCTTCGCCGGAGATCACATGAACGCCGACTCATCCGCCGGAGTCCAGCCTTTGGAGACCACGCACCCGAAGGCACGCAGCCCGCCCCCAGTCGAACCCCCGCGAGACGGGGTTCACGCGATCCCGATCGCGCCTTGGCGATCGATGGGTGGGGCTGCTCCCAGCAGCCCCCGCGGCGAGTCCGGCGACTCGCCGCCGCTTGGAGGATCCCCACCGTCGAGGTGGGGAGGGGGACGGCACCAGCCCGTGCCCCCGGCGATCGATCCTTGGATCGATCGCAAGCCCTCGGCCCAGCCGAGGGTTCGATCCTCTCGCCCCCGCCGAAACCCTAGCGGGCGATTGGCGTGGTCCGGTGGCTTCGCCACCACCACGCGATCGTCCGTCTAATCCGGGTTCGAACTTCGGATCTTGTTTTTCGATAATTGATCAATAAACTAGAATTAAATTGCGGAAATTTAATTCACCTTTCGATTCGTTGTGCGGAGAAACGAGATCTTATGATGACCTTGAGATCTTCCCACGTATTCCTTGCACTTGTTCGAACGTCGGGTGGGCGACGATCCTCCGAACACTATGGATCTCCTTCTCTCCTTTCTCTCTCTAGAATTGTGATCTTCAAGTTATGAGAATAGAGAAGACCATGTAGTGCTTTTATAGGCTACGTAGGGGATCAAAAGGAGGTGGAATATTGGGCTTCTAATATTGAAGATTAAATTGAGCCCAATGCTCAAGTCCATTAATCCTTATCAATATTAATTAATTTATTTTCCACTATATAAATTAATTGCACTCCCAATATTAAACCATATTATATCAAATAATATTTCTCCGGTAGTATTATTTATTCCGTGTATTTAAGATATAAATATCCATGAATAAAATTAATTTATTGCTAATTAATTTATTCATCTCTTATATCCGAGACTAGTACCATTCATCCTTAATTATTATGCGGAACAAATCCACCTGCAGGGTTTACATAATAATTCCTTATGAACTCATCTCGGGGATATTATCAACCCTTACGGGATACACTTTCCCGTCAAGTATTCACGGCATGTCATATATAAAATATAGCGACCCAACTCAACCGGTAATTGACCCAGTAATTAAACCGGTCAATTCCTTTGGAAAATCAAAGTCACTTATATTAAATATACACACCCGCAATAGTATCGGGGATTAAGAATAAAATACACTGAGACTTAAATCGATTATCGCCGGCAATCCTAATCGATAAATCTCAAATGATCCGCTCAATACACCAAGTGTACAAGTGTGATAAAATAATTAAGACAAATTATTTTCTCTCTCACACAACGACTATACCGATGGATTGGTCCGTGTCCATCTAGGTCGTGAGCAACTGTTCGATTAAATACGAGTAACCGATAGTATGATCTTCTGTGTGGGCCCGACACACCATACTAACTACAACGTATAGAATCCAGGACTATAATTTGCATATATTTAATTATAAATAATTAAATGCAAATAATTGTTTATTTAATTAAATAGATTAGTGGCAATGGATCGTGAGTTTCCGTTACTTAAATCTAGACATTAAGTATACAACTCCAACAATCTCCCACTTGTACTAAGGTCTAGTCATTTCCTCCAAACTCCCGACTCCCATACTCATCACGTGCTTAAGTTGTACTTCCAAGAAGTACTATGTGAATGAGCAATCTAGGTTGCCGCTCTGAAGTTATCTTGGTGACTACAGCGTCGTCTCCCTCGACGATGACTCGTATCAGGTGGTACTTGCTCTATGTGTTATCTTACACTTATGGACTTGTGATCTTACCATTTGCCATCGCACCGCTATTTACATAGCCTTTGGCAAATTAAGAATCACATCTAAGTCCCAGAGATTATCCCGGAGTTATACCAAAACTTCCGCTGCCTCTGAGGCCGCTTATTTGGTTACCCATGGTAGAGTCCGAAAAGCATCGTGCTTATCACTCTTCCATGTTAAAACTCCTTCTCCTTCAATAGTGAAACACATAGCCTGATATCGACTTACACCGGTCCTCATTCGATTAGAAATCTAAGAGAATGTAATCCAAAGGAAATGTTTGTCTGCTCCGTAATGCAGAACATAGTTTCCAGTACTTCGAAAGTACTTAAAATGTTCATTACAGCAGTCAAGTATTCCTTTCCAGGATTACCTTGATATCCTCCCACTATGCTAACCGCATAGCCGATATCAGGTTCTTGTTTTTCAACAATGCATTTTTGCATGTTAAAACGAACCATAATCGTATAAGATATCTAGAGAAGTACAATGTTCTTTTCTTGAGATCCTAGATCTTAAGAACATGCTCTAACTTCTTCTTTATCTCATATATCGATTTTTCTAGACAACCATCATTTTATGTCTGACAACATCTTTACATTGTTACCAATGATAAAATGCTATCTACATAAAACCTCCGAGAAACACCACCTTGTTTCCATCACGTTTCCCATACACTCGATTCGTCTATGCTTTGATGAATCCATAAAATGGACTATCTCATCAATTTGCAAGTACCACGAACTCAATGCTTTTGTTCCAATCCATAAATGGATCAACTAAGCTTGTACTCTAAATGATCTTGCCTCTTTAGCAATAATCTTATTGCTTTCCAAGAAGGCACATTTAGATCTAGTACCGCCTTCATGTAGATCCAGGGATTGATTTCATGTATACTAGGTCCAGAGTTCAAAACTCTCCTAGTCTTATGAATATCTCCGGTTGTCAAACAACCTCCCACTACAATGGCATTCCGGTGTATAAACAGTAATAACAGTAGGTGCAGTTAGTGGTGTACCGCTACTCGGTTCGGCTGGTTCTAAGTCTTAATCGTTTTCTCTCTTTACAAAAGTATCATGTCATTTTGGGCTTTGTGGTTCATCTAATAGTCTTCCTCTAAGAACCGGGCGTTAGAACTTATAACGTCCTTCTGGTTCATAGTACTATCGAACACACACCTTTTGTTCTTCTAGGATATTCTACAACCACATTTGAATGTGCCGTTGTTTCCAAGACATATCCATAGAACATAGGTAGTTCCGTTTAACTCATGCTTTTACTATTTCTATAAGAGTTCCATTTCTTATTTTCCGACACACCAATCCTACAGAAGACTGTATGGTGTAGTCACTTGGGATCTAATCCCAAGCTCTGATAATAAATCAGAGTCAATCAATTCTAATACTTGTCCGGATCTTATATCTTATATCCATAAAGGATTGCTTAGTCGTATTATCTTCCAAATTAGATTCTTAGGTCGGAAGGTCCACTCCTTCAACTTAATTGATCTTACAATCAATTTTCGACCTTTGAACTTCTCATTTGAATAAATATGACTTAGCATAAGAATCCACAAGTATAAATGATTTAATAAAGAAATCTCTTATTAGTAAAACGAGTTATGTATAACGGTTCGTTGCATCGTGGTGGAATCAGGATTCATCATTTTATGTATTGCTAGCTAATGTACCAAAATAGATAATATCATTATTTCTTCTTATAACCATCAAATGATTAAAAGAAATAAAATATCCATTCATTAGAAATCCAGAACAAAGTTCTTTCTAATATGATAGGTACATAAAAGCAATAACTTAAAATGAAATCCTATAAAATGTCCTCCACTGCAACTGCTGCCTCCTCTACAGCATTGCCCATGTAGACTACGATTTCTTCTTTTCTAAGTCGTCGGGTTTCCTGGAACCCTTGCATTTAGAATGCACATACCGTCAGTGATTCCATATCTACACACCAGGTTCCGGTAGATAATACCACTGACTATGTTTTACGACTAAAGAAAAATTTCGTACTTCTTTTGAGAGGATAATCAGACTTCCAGTACCCAGACTGTTTGTATCGAGAACATGGCTTTCTCGTCCCATCTCGTGGTCCAAAAGGAACCACTGGGTTTCTTTGCTTTCTTGTCCTTTCCCCGGATTCATGCCTTTAGGTTCGAAACCTTTGGCATTGGCTACAAGAGCTTGCGATTTCCGTCTCAACTCGTCTAAAAGGTCAATCATCTCAAAAACGTGTTTAAGCGTTTCCTCGAAAGACTGGCCTTTATGAGTATCCTCATCGCTTCTTGTCTGGCCGCCCATGTCAATAGGCCCGGGAGGACAAAGCTCACTGAGTACAACCTCGCACTCTTTAACAGTTTGGGTAATGTCTAGATCTCTATTCCAATCATTACATTTTGGGACCAGTGAGTTAAAATCCTCACGTATCACATAAAGTGGGTTCAAGGCCATATCCTAATCTATGAGCACATATAACAACAAACAATCGATTTAATCTCCGATATTATCTCCCTCAAATAATATCATTAAATCACTAATCACATCTAAAATCCCATTAGGTAAGGCAAGCCACGTTCGTGTGGACGTTTACCCACCCAAATGATTTAGCAATTAGATTTGCTTCGGTCGTACATCATTATAGCGTTACTTCGTTGGGAAGAATACTATAAAGCGTACCTAAGTGTAAACCATTACTCAGTACTAAGGTGAATCGTTTGGAATTGCTACATCACCGCAAGCCACGTTCATGTGGCGTTTACGATAACTCGCAATCCTTCACAATTCCCTATAACTGTCTACATCAATTATTCCAAAATCCCATTCAGTATAGCAAGCCACGTTCGTGTGGACGTTTACTATACTAATAGATTTATATAATTGAAATCCAATTACTTGATCCATTCGATCTTGTAAATCAATACGCGGAGAATCATAAGTGAAACTCGAAGTTTCTAACCAGTGATTCACCATGCGAACAACCCTATCTCTCATAAATGAGGGAGCCGAGCAGACAATCGATCCATCTATCAAAGAATGGTACGAAGGTCTCTAATTTGTGTCCTCTACATGACCAAGTGGCTCTGGCTCCATTCCACTCCCCGGGGTGAGAATGAGTCGACTTGAAATCAGTTTTGGAAAGACAAATTAGGCATTGTTTGATAAACTTAATCAATGTTTCTCGTAAAAGGAATTACAAGAATTCTCCTCAAATGACTTGTCTATACGAACTTCAAAAGTCCATAAAAGTCACCAAGAGAACAGCAATGGAGACCATGGCAATGTTTCCATTCCCTCTCCCACTTAGCTTTTTATAACAAAGGGATACGCTATCTAATGCATAATTAAATACACATAAGCATAATAACAAACATACATTTCATGCAAGTACGTACACAAATAATCAAATAATTACTCAAGTAAAATTATTTCTCGACTATTCGTACCTTGATGAATTCCAGCATGCTTGCCTTGAGTCTTCATTCTACGTCTTGAATACTTTGCCGAGCGACGGAAAAATTCTTTGATTCTCATATTTAATCTTACCAATTAAATAAAATCAATTCCATCGATTTCCATATTTAATTCTATTTTAAATAAAATCCAAGATTTTCCAATCCAAAATAAATTTTGAATTAATCTAATGATTTTAAATAAAATACTTAAATTAAATAAAATCAATATTATTAAAATCCATTGATTTCCATACTTAATTCTATTCTAAATAAAATCCAAGATTTTCCAATCCAAAATAAATTTTGAATTAATCTAATGATTTTAAATAAAATACTTAAATTAAATAAAATCAATATTATTAAAATCCATTGATTTCCATATTTAATTCTATTCTAAATAAAATCCAAGATTTTCCAATCCAAAATAAATTTTGAATTAATCTAATGATTTTAAATAAAATACTTAAATTAAATAAAATCAATATTTTAATAATTTCTCAATCCTATTTAGATTAGATCTCAAGAATCCTAATCAAAATCGAATCTTGATTCTTCTTAAGACTTCTAATCCAAGTAGGTATAGGATATCTAGAGAAACTAGGATTTATCTTTCCTAATTTAACTCTCCATCTAATTCCATTATTTAATTCCATAATTAAGAAATATAATCCAAATAGAATTTGAATTAATTCCAAAATTAAATTAAATAAAATTAGAAAGATTAAATTATTTCCGGAAAGATCGGATTTACCAGGACGAACCGGAACAATTCCGGTCATCCCAATCGAACCCATGCACCCACATGCACACCAACGTGCATTTCACCATGCAAACAGCATGAACAATGAATTAAATTCATTCAGTGGGCCATCAATTCAATTCACGCACATGCAACCAGAAATCACCTTGGTGTCGGCCAAAGACAAAACCGATGTCGGCCGACATCCTTAATTAATTTCAGCAGCGCGCATAATTTCGATCGTCTTCTTCGGCGAGGGTGCAGCGGCCTAGTCGATCTCCGGCACGTCGTCACCACTGACTATCTATGCCATCGACTTGCTGCGACCCACCGCACGAACAGCCCGCGGCCGAGATTGCCACAAACACAACCGCCGAGCTTAGCCTCCGGCTGCCGGCGAACCACCACCACTGGTGGCTTACGCCGGCACGCCCAGCCATGCCCCGCTCACGTTCAGCAGCCATCGAGACCGCCGAGCCTTGGAGCACCAGCAGCCCGTCCGAGCACGAGGCCGAAGCCGCGACCCAGCGTGTAGCGGCTGAACCGCCTGGCTCCTCGGCAGCGGTCGACCTCCGGCGAACACCACCACTGGTGGTGGATGCCGTCGACCTCCAGCCGCCATACAGCCCGGTCCCGCTACATGCCCTCGTCCGATCGATCCGGTTCGATTTCTCCGAAAACCCTCGATTTTTAATAATTAATTTTTCCGACAAACACAATTCATACGAGAGATAAAACAAGTACGTAGAACAATATAGCACAATAATTTAATAATTTAAATTAATCTATGGCTATAAACAACGACAATCGATTATCGAAACAATTAACGAAAAACGTAACCATACGCTCTGATACCAGTTGTTGGAATTCGATATCCCGGGTTATTTAAATTTGCGGAAACCAATAACCCGATCAAACCCTTCGCCGGAGATCACATGAACGCCGACTCATCCGCCGGAGTCCAGCCTTTGGAGACCACGCACCCGAAGGCACGCAGCCCGCCCCCAGCCGAACCCCCGCGAGACGGGGTTCACGCGATCCCGGTCGCGCCTTGGCGATCGATGGGTGGGGCTGCTCCCAGCAGCCCCCGCGGCGAGTCCGGCGACTCGCCGCCGCTTGGAGGATCCCCACCGTCGAGGTGGGGAGGGGGACAGCACCAGCCCGTGCCCCCGGCGATCGATCCTTGGATCGATCGCAAGCCCTCGGCCCAGCCGAGGGTTCGATCCTCTCGCCCCCGCCGAAACCCTAGCGGGCGATTGGCGTGGTCCGGTGGCTTCGCCACCACCACGCGATCGTCCGTCTAATCCGGGTTCGAACTTCGGATCTTGTTTTTCGATAATTGATCAATAAACTAGAATTAAATTGCGGAAATTTAATTCACCTTTCGATTCGTTGTGCGGAGAAACGAGATCTTATGATGACCTTGAGATCTTCCCACGTATTCCTTGCACTTGTTCGAACGTCGGGTGGGCGACGATCCTCCGAACACTATGGATCTCCTTCTCTCCTTTCTCTCTCTAGAATTGTGATCTTCAAGTTATGAGAATAGAGAAGACCATGTAGTGCTTTTATAGGCTACGTAGGGGATCAAAAGGAGGTGGAATATTGGGCTTCTAATATTGAAGATTAAATTGAGCCCAATGCTCAAGTCCATTAATCCTTATCAATATTAATTAATTTATTTTCCACTATATAAATTAATTGCACTCCCAATATTAAACCATATTATATCAAATAATATTTCTCCGGTAGTATTATTTATTCCGTGTATTTAAGATATAAATATCCATGAATAAAATTAATTTATTGCTAATTAATTTATTCATCTCTTATATCCGAGACTAGTACCATTCATCATTAATTATTATGCGGAACAAATCCACCTGCAGGGTTTACATAATAATTCCTTATGAACTCATCTCGGGGATATTATCAACCCTTACGGGATACACTTTCCCGTCAAGTATTCACGGCATGTCATATATAAAATATAGCGACCCAACTCAACCGGTAATTGACCCAGTAATTAAACCGGTCAATTCCTTTGGAAAATCAAAGTCACTTATATTAAATATACACACCCGCAATAGTATCGGGGATTAAGAATAAAATACACTGAGATTTAAATCGATTATCGCCGGCAATCCTAATCGATAAATCTCAAATGATCCGCTCAATACACCAAGTGTACAAGTGTGATAAAATAATTAAGACAAATTATTTTCTCTCTCACACAACGACTATACCGATGGATTGGTCCGTGTCCATCTAGGTCGTGAGCAACTGTTCGATTAAATACGAGTAACCGATAGTATGATCTTCTGTGTGGGCCCGACACACCATACTAACTACAACGTATAGAATCCAGGACTATAATTTGCATATATTTAATTATAAATAATTAAATGCAAATAATTGTTTATTTAATTAAATAGATTAGTGGCAATGGATCGTGAGTTTCCGTTACTTAAATCTAGACATTAAGTATACAACTCCAACAGTACTCAAAGCCGGATGTTAAAAATACTATCAAGTTTGATAAAAACACTCTTTTGTTCGAGTGTTCTTGCCTACTATTGGAAACAATTGGGTGGCCTTGTGAGCATATATTTAAAGTGATGAAGACTGAGCACACAAACGAGATCCATTCCTTAAGAGATGGTCTTGAAATGCTAAAGACACTGAGGATGGTGAACTTCCTTTGTCGGTTCCAAGAAATATTACGGAAACAACACGTTATTGTGCTTTGATTTCTCATTGTAACAAGATGTGCTACTACGCTTCATTATGTGATAAAGGTTATCATGAATTGTGGGAAACTGTTAATATATCCCACATCGATTGGATACCGAACCTTGGGCTCACATATAAGTTGGACAACCTTAATACCTTAACAAGGCCTTTTAATGTGTTATTGGCCCAACTTTGACATGGTATCAGAGCAGGCCCAATACGATGTGGGTGCCCCGGTCGATGGAATTTCCGACTGTGGACGCCCCTGCCAATGGAATTTCCGGCCACGAGTAATTCCGATGGAATTTCCGGCTTACTCGTGTAACAACCCATTTTTTTTAAACAGCGGAAGATGTTAATTTTTGAAAGTAAAATTTAATAAAGTGCGGGCGTCACAAAATTTTATTTGGAAAAGTAAAACATTTTTATATTTCAATCAACAAAATGAAGTAACTACTTTAATATATTATTCACATATATATAGTAAGTATGTATGTATATAACATGAACATGATATGAGCTGGTATACACATAAACTCCTAACACCTAAAGATGCATGCACACTTATATTTATTACCGATTCTATATATGTTGTACATATAAGCATATTAATTATGTATAAAAATAAATAAGTATTGACAAACCTACTATTGAATATCATAGAAACTAATCACCACATGTAATAACTGAACATAGACATATGAGAATCATATTTGAAATAATTATAAAATAAGTAAAAGAAAGGTCAATAAATGAATTTGAATGTTTCGATGTCATGATATGAATTACTAATAACAAATAAAGTATATAGAAACATTTATTTAGTTTAATTTATCCTTCATCCTTGATCACTTCTCTCGCTCGGCATCCTCGTGTTTACCTAAAAATAGTTGTTGTCGAAAGGGTGAGCTCAACACGCTCAATAGGGTCAATACCTCATCCAATACCAGAATCAAATACATGTATAACCAATGAACATAATAAGAAAATATTGTAATTTTAATAAAACATGAGATCCATTTAATAATATGGATAACATGAAAATATTATAATTTTAATAAAACATGAGATCCATTTAATAATCTGGATATTGCGAGTTGCGCCAACTACTGCGTTGGTCCCCTTCGACCAATTTCCCCGGTCTCCGGTTACAACGGAAAATGTATTTTAATAAATTCACATAAATTCACACATAGAGACACATATAGTGTTAGCTTTTAGGACAAATCTCTGAACGCCACACGGTCAAGATCGGTGCCACTAGATACTACTTGTTGCAGATCGACGATGTATAGTATAAATAATAATGCGGAACCCCGAAAATAACTCAACAATAAAAGAGAAGGAGACAAGTATAGAAGACAAAGAATTTACGTGGAAATCCAAATCAGGAAAAACTACGGGAGGAACGACGAGAACTATCACAATAATATTGCTCACGATTACAAATATTGATATCAACTCTAAAACCCTCTAATCTCACACAATATTATCTCTCTAATTGATGGTGTTAACTCGTGTTGTTTGTGTCCATGGAGAAGCTCTCTTTATATAGGAGGGAGTCCTAAATATTGTATGAAAACAATATTTCACGCCCATAAAGAGTTCCAAGATAAGTAGGAAACAAATTCTTATTCAAAATAGGAAAGGAAGAAAATTCACGATTGCTGAATCTGGGTACCTAGCGCGGCGCTAGCTTCATGGCACGTTCGTGCCGAGCCCGCAGAAGGTTTACCCAAACTGGCACGTTCTGTCCTAGCGGAGCGCTAGGAACGTAGCTGGTTGCTAGCTTCACTTTTCCTTCTTCTTCTCGGTTTTGTATCAACAAATCTCCGTGTCACCAATTCCAACAATCTCCACCTTGACACCAAACCGCGAAATACCATCGCACATGTGAAATCCCATCACATATAACACCAAGTCGCGAAATTCCATCGCGCATGCGAAATCCCATCGCACATTATAGTCTCGTCCCTCATCTTCCTCCAAACGCCCCAACGGGCCTAGTTCCTATAAGATTCGACCTTCAAAGGTCCACATGAATCGGAACGTACAAATCCGAGTGTCTTCTTCGAGTTGTGATCCCAATTCGAGATATATCCTCTCGACCGCTTTCTAAGCGCACATGGATCACCAGGTTTAGAAACACTCCATAGATCGAGAAACACTCGATCCTTCAAATTGACTTTCCTCACATGCCCAAGCCGCACATGGTCTATTCGTGTAGACTCTTCATCCGAGAGCATAATTTTTCCCACGGTTACTTCGTTCACCGTTTCATCTTCATCTTTAAGCTTGGTCACACCGGCCTTCGTTTGCATGCCTCTAAGTCGGATAAACTCTTCTACCAAAAGTCGGGTTTCGGCCCCGGTTACTTCCTTCACCGCGCCTTCTTGGAGGACATAAGGTCGCTCTGCCTTGTCGTCTCCTCCCAACACTACCAAAGCCTCTTCGGTAGCCTCAGAAACTCCACCTTCTCCGGTGTAGCTAGTATCAACATCGGTTACTTCTTTTGCCGAGCTTCCATCGAGGACATAAAGACGACTCATCTTTCTCTTTCCCCGCAATATTACCAAACCACCTTTGGTAATCCTTAAAACTCCACCTTTACAAGTGAGTTTATACCCCTTCATATCAAGGGTACTCAAGGAAATAAAATTTATCTTCAAGTCACGGACATATCTTACCTCGCCTAACGTGCGCACCGTGCCATCGAACATCTTCAAGCGGATATTCCCAATCCCTCCGACCTTGAACGAGGTGTCATTAGCCATGAACACCGCACCATGCTCCAAAGCTTCATAAGTCTCGAACAACGTCCGGTCCGGACACATATGAAACGAGCAACCCGAGTCTAAGATCTAATCATCACAAAATTTGGAGTTCTCGCCTAGAGCCATTAGTAGTTCCCCATAGAATTGGCCATCTACTAATCCAACGTCACTGGGATTCCTATTACCGGAATTATTGTTGGTGCTCTCCCTGTTCTTCAACGCGTAGCACTCCGACTTTATGTGTCCCTTCTTTTTGCAATAAAAACACATCTTATTCCCGTGTCGCGACTTCGAATTCCCCGAGTCGCTCCCTTTATCACGGTACTTCTTTTGGACATTAAGTCCTTCACCCACATCGGGCACACCATCCTTTGTACGTTTTCCCTTGACGAGAGAGCCGAAGTTACGTCTTTAAACGTGAGGCTATCTCGCGAATAGAGAAGTGTGTCCCGATTTTCCCAAGGTCAGCTACAGTAACCAAAACGTAAGATCATCATCTTCGACCTTCATGCCAATTTTCCCAAGGTCAGCTACACGCTCCTTGAATCTCGCTACATGGTCTTGAACCGACGACCCCTCCGCCAGCTTGAGGAAATAGAGACTTCTCTTCAAGTGATGCTCGCTGAACACCGTTTTCTCCACGCACATCGATTCCAACAACTCCTATAATTCTTTGCAGTCTTCGCCTCCGTCGTTTCCTCAGTCAAAGAATCCGAAACATGAAGCCTTATGGTTGCCATAGCCATCTGATCGAGATCCACCCACTTGTCATGCTTCATGTCTTTCGGCTTGTTGTCAATACCAAGTAGAATAATCTCTTGCTTAAGAGATCTGAGGACTAACCTCATCTTGTATTGCCAAATAGGAAACCTCGTGTTGAGACTTAAGTTCGGTAGATCGTACCTCACGCTCGCCATCGAAACCTTGCTCCGGAAGGTAGTAGGATCGTAGTCTGGCTCTGGAAGATCACATGATCGTTGTCTGGCTCTGATACCACTTGTTAGCTTTTAAGACAAAGCTCTGAACGCCACACGATCAAGACCGGTGCCACTAGATACTACTTGTTGCAGATCGACGATGTATAGTACAAATAATAATGCGGAACCGCGAAAATAACTCATCAATAAAAGAGAAGGAGATAAGTAAAGAAGACAAGGAATTTACGTGGAAACCCAAATCGGGAAAAACCACGGGAGGAACGACGAGAACTTTCACTATAATATTGCGCACGATTACAAGGATTGATATCCACTCTAAAACCCTCTAATCTCACACAATATTATCTCTCCAATTGATGGTGTTAACTCGTGTTGTTTGTGTCCATGGAGAAGCTTTCATTATATAGGAGGGAGTCCTAAATCTTCTCTTTATATAGCTGGTTGCTAGCTTCACTTTTCCTTCTTCTTCTCGGTTTTGTGTCACCAAATCTCCGTGTCACCAATTCCAACATATAGTGAAACAAGTAATAGAATAGGTAAATCGACAACATGACACCTACCTCAATGAGCTGGGCCGTGAACGTGAAAATCCAAAGTGCGTCTAAGACCTTAGAGGATTGAACTAGCAACTTCCCAATCTTGTGGGGCTGAATATATAATTTTCAAGACTTAGATTGGGCTAAATAAAATTATTTAGATTTAATTGGGTAGTGGCCTATAATATGTCAAAGTCTAGGGATCTTATTGCAATATTATCTTTATTTAATAGATTTACTTACTGTAGTTGTAGGTGAGAGGTAAGAATTCCTCTTTCTCCTTTCTTAGTAAAGCTGAAGCGAGAGTACCAAATTGGGGACGAAACTCTAACGGCGTCCGGTAAGATCAGGGAGTCTTCGGCAGTGGTTGTGTGCTTCAATAACAAACAGCAAAGGTGCTCGATCTATTGAGCGGAACTGAGTCGGTAAAGAACCGAATTTATTTCATTCGATCTCCGATGGTGGTGCGAGGCGGCAGCGGAGCTGGGCCAAAGGAGCTATTCGATTTCCGGCGAATTCTCGTCGACAACGAGCTGCGGCGAGTGATCAACTACGGTGGCATCTTCTTCGTCCATGGGATCTCGGGAGGCTCGATCATACGTCATGGGTTGCGACTGTTGTGAGGGGTTGTATTTCGAATTGGTCTGAAGATTTGGGTTCGACTTTGGCTAATAGAAAAGCTGAAAGGGATTTCTATTATGGTTTTGGGTTTGAGCAGGGCAAATATTGATTATCCAGGGTTGAAGTTCAGTTGTTTAAGGACATGATTACTTCGGCAATAGGTTCGTCGGGTCTTCGATCTACGGGCTTAACGGAACTCTTCGGGTTTGATATATAGGGATTAAGATTTAGAGATGGAGAGTCTCGTTTCAGGGTTGTTCCAAAAGTTTTAAGATTTTAGGAGTAAGAGCATCTCCAATGCTACCTACTTCATCACATTGGGCCAAGTGAAGTAGGCATGGGCACCTTAATTTAAAAAAATAGCATTGGATGGAAAATAAAAAAGTGGGCATGACCTCTATGGTAGCCAAACCCACTATCATTATTCATGTTAGCTTTTTCATTTTGTGTGTGTTTATTTTAATATTAAATTATTCAACTCACATTTTAATTGATCATTCAAAAGATGTAACTGGGCTTTACCTTTGTACAAAGTTGCCCACTTTATTTATTTGCCCAATTTGATATGAGGTAGCATGTAATGGGGTCCACAAATAGTGAAAATGGGCTTTTAGCATTGGAGATGCTCTTAGAGCATCTCCAATGCACCAAACCCACTTTTAACTTTTTGTGTGCCCGTTTATTGTCACATCATATGAAAGTGATAAATGAAAAAAGTGGGCAATTCACTCCAATGCAAAGCCCACTTTTATACTTTTTGTGAACCCATTTAAATACTATTTTATCCTAATTATTATTTTATTAACAATAAAATGATAGATTTTATAATTTAATTTTAGTTTAATTAAATAATTTTAAAAGCGTGCGTAAACAAATTTAAGCAGTGATCAATTTTTACAAAATATTATTAGTATAAAAGATATATTTAAAATATATCATATTATTTAAAACAATTTCAATGAAAAATATTATATTAAAAAACAAGATAAAAAAATATTACAATAAAAACATCACATAAGTTGACTAAATTTAAAACATTATTACAATATAAAAAGATTAACGATTATTGTGGAAATGCGAAATATGCTCAATCAAGTCATTATGTAGTTATGATGTGTTCGTTTATCACGCATTCTCTCAACCAAGCCATTTTGAATATACGTTTTGTTGTGCTCTTTACGATGCTGTGACACCACTTGTTGCGAATATTGAAACTAAATCACTCACGACTCTCGAAATATTGAAACTAATTCACTCTATGATCTATTGCACTCTATGATTTTCGTCTACCGGAGAACCTCAATTTATAGGTGTAGCAAACCTATCAAATTGGTAACAATTAGAATTAGGAATAAATCTTTTTCCTAATTTATAACTCCTAAATAATTAAGGAATAGAATTATAATTCATATAATTCTAATTCCCTAATTAAATAAACCCACGCAAAAATCCCAGTGCAATCGCGCGCACAGAAAAATCCCGCTGCTGGGAAAACGGCGACCGCCATTTTCATTCGGCGGGCGCCGAAGCTAATTCGGCGGGCGCCGAAACCCCCGAAAACAGGCAGCCCCGATTCTTCTTTTCCGGCGGTCGCCGAAACCTTTTCGGCGGTCGCCGAAACCTCCTTCGGCGATTTTGACCTCTTTTTCGTTCTGATTTGAGTCATAAACAACACGTTTCATACGGAAGAAGAGGCTCTTCACCTATACTTGGTTGTGATAAACCATTTGTTGTAATCGTCGTAACTTGGCAAGGGACCAAATTGAGTGACATATGCGTCTCTCTCATCTTCAACAATCATATTATGTATTATGATGCATGCTCTCATAATTTTTCCAAGATCTCCTTTGTCTCAAAAGCGTGCAGGACCACGTACAATTGCAAAACGGGTTTGTAACACACTAAACGCTCGCTCGACGTCTTTTCGGTGACTTTCTTGATATTTTGAAAATAATTTTCTTTTATTACCTTGAGGACGTGGTATCGTTTTAACAAATGTTGCCCATTCAGGATATATTCCATCTGTTAAGTAGTAGCCCATATTATAATTGTTACCATTGATAGTGTAATTTACCTCAGGAGCACGACCTTGTAGCACTTCATCAAATACCGGTGACTGCTCTAACACATTTATGTCATTATTTGATCCAGCAACTCCAAAAAATGCATGCCATATCCATAAATCAGATGAAGCAACAACTTCTAGTAAAATTGTTGCAACTCCTTTGTGACCACTCATGAACATTCCCTTCCATGCTTTAGGACAATTTTTCCATTGCCAATGCATACAATCAATACTTCCCATCATACCAGGAAAACCTCGAGCCTCACCCATCTGTAATAGACGTTCTACATCATTAGAATTCGGCTTTCGCAAGTATTCACTCTCAAATATCGTAATGACATTAGAGACAAATTTTTGTAAGCATTTAATCGCAGTACTCTCTCCAATGCGAACATAGTCATCAACAGCGTCAGCCGATACTCCGTACGCAAACATACGCATTGCCGCAGTGCATTTTTGTAAAGGTGATAAACCTTTCCTTCCCACCGCATCGACCTGCTGTTGAAAGTATGGATCCAAATTTGTATGAGCATCCACAATACGCAAGAAAATATGTTTTCCCATACAAAATCTTCGTTGGAATATTGGTTCAGGATATACCGAATTCGATGAAAAATAATCATTCACCAGACGTTGATGGACTGCTTCACGATCTCTGAATATACTTCGTCGTTGCGTTGATCTTGATCTACCTCCATATATTTCCTGATAGAGTTCGAGACGACGCTTGTCTTCAGTATCATCGAAACAAAACTCATCAATGAATTCTTTAGTAAAATTTTCTAGTGTTTGATCCATATGGAAATGAATTGGAAATTAACTCTCACTGAAAATGGTTACTGGACTAAAACTAAAACATGCAGTTTATGTAGAAGGGAAAAATAAAAAATATATTATTTTATATACTCTAGCATACAACGGTTAGTTTACAAACAAATAAAATCAAATACTAACTTCCAAAGACATAAATGAGACAAATACATAAATGAAGGCATCAACTTCATTTAGGAAAACAATACATTCAAATGACTAGATGACAAAGAAATGAAGACAAATAAATGAAAATATATGCCGTTTACGTAAAAGAGAAAAATAAAAAAATATATTCTTTTACCGTAATTTTTATGGACAAAATGAATTTGGATTTTGCGTTATTGTTTTTTATAAATTTAACAATATAATTTACTTAATATATATATATATATATATATATATATATATATATATATATAATATTTTTACTTATTTCTTTTATATATTAAAACGTTTTTTTTTTTCTGTTTTACTGGAGGATTTCTGCCTTAGCACGTCCCTTCTTTTACATACTATAAAGTCAAACACTAATTTCCAAAGACATAGTAAATGAGACAATTGACATAAATGAAAGCATCAACTTCTTCTTGAAAAAACACTACATTCAAATACTTGAAGACAAACAAATGAAGACAAATAATTAATGAAGATAAACAAACAACAACACTATTTTCTTGCCAATATTTTTTCAAGCATTTTTGCATGAGCACTATGCTAAGCATCATTCATTTTTGTAGAATCCACCAAGATGACTTGAATATCCAACTCTGATTGTCGAGTCTCAATTTCCTTATTTTTGTATCATTTAATGCTTCCATTAAGTTCAATTTTCTACACGCGCTTGCTCGTATTTCTTCATACTCGACAGATGCTTCTAGAGTTTTGGTCTTGCCTTTTCCTTTTCTTTTAGCCGCTTTCGTACCTTTAGGACGAGCCGAAGATTCCACATCCTCATTTGTTGGCGTATCATTATTCCCCGAAAACGAGTAAGCTCCGGAATTGCTTAATTTAGTTCGTTTAGGACTTTCTGTACTTGAAAGAGTTTTCCATTTGGGTTGTCTACGAAGCTCATGCCAATGCATGTCAATGTTAGATTTCTTTTTGAATCTCCTTGAATGAATTGTATGAGCATTATCATTTATGTTGTCGAGGTTTGAACCGCTTCCGGTTGTTCGCCAAGCCTCATCTAGCATGCTCCAAATTTTTGAGCACCTTTGTTTATTCTTTGCCACCTTTTTCTCATAGATACAACTCCGCTCTTGATGACTCCGGGATTATATTCATCGCAATATTGTTTAATTCGATCCCAAAATGCATCACATTTTTTATCAGTACCGATATGTTGATCGATTGACACATTCAACCATGCACTTATTAAGAGTTTATGTTCAACCCACCTCCATTGACCACTCATTTCACGGACATTTTCGCTTTCCTCACAATCCTCATTTAGATCAATAACATTGTTAACGGGTCGAAAATTGGTTAACGAAATTCTGGGATTTTTGAGGACTAGTTTGGTGGAGATTTTCTGTTTTTCTTAGCTGAAAATGGAAACAATTGTATTTGCACAAAAATGGAGAGTTTTTCTTGGAAAAAGCGAATGAATCTTTCCCTTTGCAGCCTCTCCTATTTATAGGGCCATCATTAGGGTTTTCAAAAGGGAATTGGGCCTTTCCTTATTGGGCCTTGACATATGACAACTCATGACCTAAAAAAGATAAAAAGACTATTGGGGCCTTTACTGCGCCGCCACTGCCGGGCCGAGGAGATCGAGCTCTGGCCCCCTCCCTGCGACATTCCTATCTGGGCGGCATCCGGGCGAGCAAGTCCATCTCAGCAACTCGTGTCTTCGGGTCATCCTCCTGGCGCCCCGCGAATCTTCTGCCCGGCTGATTCCCGTTGTGTGGTGCGATCCTCTGGTCGGACTTTTTCTGGTCGTCATGGGCTTTCTCCGGCACGAGACTCGAGGAAATGGGACCCGCTGTTTAATTTAATATAATAATATATTAAAAAAAATAAAAAATGAAAATGGGGCACAACAAATGCCCCCTGCGGAGGATCTGGTCGGTAGAGGCCGGACAGGTTCTTCGTGGTCGTAGTCGTCCCATTTTCTCCTTTAGAAAAGGATTTGGATCACTCTGACACACCGATGACACGTGTTGAAAAAACCTTTTCATCTCCCGCCTACAGTTGTCGTTTCAGTTGTCCTTTCAATTTCGAATTTCAAAAATCAAAAGAAAAAGAAACCGCCGCCTTTTCGGATACTATAAGTATCTTCCAAAAGAGATATTTTTCACTTTTCAACTCCTTTTCTTTTCAACTTTTACCGCGACTGATCTTCTCTCCAAATCCGGCAACCATCTCCAGCGATTGTTCTCTTTTTTCAGGTACGCGTTTCCTTCTCCCTTGGCGTGGAACAAATTCTTCTTCTCTGGGTTTTCCGGGGAGAAACCTTTCTATTTTCTTAGGGTTTGGAAATTCTCCGGTGAATCAACGTTTTTTCCGGCGACTCCTCAGGGATTATATAATTATTAATTTTTGGCCGTGGGTGTACCTCCTCCTGAAAACTAGAATCTGGTGATAAACGAAGAGGGATCCCCTCGTCGCGAATCATCGGGCCTCTCGCCCGTTCATACTCCCATAGATCCATCTAAACTATCTTCTACCTCTTCTCCTCGTTCGGGCTCGTCCCCGGATGCTTCGACATCACCCGGGCTTTCGCAAAAGTTTCCCTTCTCGGCCGACGAGGCCCGTGAGATGCTGGAGGGCGACGTCAATGAAGCTTACCGCCGGTTATACGAGATTACTGCTGACACTCGAGGTCCCCCTTCCCCGTTCACTTTCAAAGCCTACCGTTTAGAGCGTCCGTATCTCTACACCCCTCGTGAGATATTTCGGGTAGTTGGGGACCGACCAGGGTCGTTTGAGGCCAGTAGGAGACCGAGCAAGATCAAGGAGGCGACCCTTCAAAAGAAAAGGGATGAGTGGGAGATCCCCTCTGATGTCCACATATATGCTCCTATCGAAGGCGAGCGAGCTGACTGACCACCTACAGGGATGGTCGCAGTGAATTATTCGATGATGTCGAGCGGCCTTCGCTTCCCTGTTCCGAACTCTTTCGCTCATTTCGTACAAATCTTGGGGGTTGCGCCCATGCAATTGGTACCGAACGCGTGGGCGACTATGTACGATTTGAATGTCATGTTCGGTTATTATGGTTTGTATCGAGGTTTAACCGGCCTTGAATTATTATTTCTGTTGGGTATATGCGACGCCGGTAGGGGTGATTATTACCTAAAGCAACGAGATACCATAGTTACCGACCTGACGAGCAAGCAAGCTAAATGGACCGAGAAATGGTTCTTCGTGGCGGGAGAATGGAACTCCAAAGACTTTCCTTTGAGTGCCGAGTATCGGACAACCTCCAAACGTTAGTACCTTCGACCCTGATATTTTAAATCTTAGATACCCCTTTTTTCCGTCCTTAACTTTCTTTTATGGGATTCTCCCATTCTTGTCCTTTTTTAGGCTCCAAGGCTCCGGACGCCGGGCAACTAGGATGGGACTTTCTGGTGATCCTGGAAAGGATAAAGTTACTTTCGTATGACCAAAGGAAACACGAGAACTGGAAAAGCAAGGAGAGACGTCTTCGTGTTCGGTTTATGACTACTCCTCGGGACGCCGAGGACATATTTCCGCGTGAGTTACTGTAAAAGTCTCCGGACTTGTTTGCTTTACTTATTTATAATCTGCTTTTCGTTTTCAGCTCGAAGGTATTTTCGAGTCTGCCAACCAATCGGGATGCCTAAATTGGAGACTCCTCGAGAGCGGAGGAAAAGAGAGCTTGCAGAGGAGCAAGCGGAGGTCGAGCATCAGACGTTGGCGGCTAAAGTGACCGTCGCTGCCCATCCTCCGAACTTCATCCCTATGCCCGAACCGATCAACCAGATCAACGCCGAGGATTCCTCCTCGGATGAGGAACAAATCTATCGGCCGAAGAAGAAAACCCGAGCGGACGGGTCGATTTTGTCCGGGAAGACGATGGTGGGACCCATCGGGACTTCTGGGAAACCTCCCGTGATTCCGAAAAAAGACCGGGCTTCCCGGAAGAAAGGCTCTCGGCCGGCCGGTGCTGGGAAGGATGTTCTTTCCTCTGAGTATGAATCCATCTTTGGCTCCGACGACGAGGAATTCTCCTGGTATGACTTCCTTTGGTTGCTTGAGTGCATTCCCTTACTTTTATTTTTATAGCTAACCCGCGTATCATAGGGCTTTCAAGCAGGATCCCGGGCTTCTTCTGGCCGTGGCTCACCTGACAGCCGCCCAAGATCCCTATGAAGGGGAGGTCCTGCCGGCATATATTGCTCAGTCAGTCGAGGCATTACTCACTCTTGGTCGCAGCAGATGGAAACCGCGGCCGCCTGTCCTGACTTCTTGGAAAAATGATTGCGAGTCAATGCTGCTCGCAATTTGGTCATGGTGAACCGTTTGGATAAAATTCGTGCCGAGCAGGAGGACAAAGCGGCTAAGTGCCCGCCCAACCTGCCGGACGTCTACATGGAATTAAGGACTCGGTACAACAAGCTGCAGGAAGATTACAACCTCGAGACCGGGATGAAAGCCTCCTTGAGCAGCGAGCTGGATGAGGAGAAAAAGGATAAGATGGTCGTAATCCTTAAGTTGACCGAGCAGGGAGAGGATTTGGTCAAATTCAGAACCCAGGTGGAGAAACTCGATAAGTCCTATGACTATGCCGAGAAGCGTATAAAGTAGTTAGAGGAGGTGAACCAGCGAGTGTTGAAAGAGTTGGAGGGCATGCAGGCTGTTGAGGCCAAACATCAGTTCGACCCTGATGAGGATGTCGATTTGTACAGTAACTTCTCTTATTACTGTGCCTATTTCGATAGTATCTGGGCACTCCTAGATGCGGGCCAGTCGGTCGACGTTCTGATGGCGCATCTTCGCCAATATGCCGAGCAGTGTCCTCTCCATGCTCACTTCCACTTGTATGTGCTCGATCTGGAGCAGAAATTCAAATTGGATCTCTCTTGGTGGCCTCTGAAGTCGCAGCTCAAGATGCCCAAGTCGGCGAATCCGGCCGATATGGATCTAACGAAACCGGCCGTTACGAGTGAGGTTGATCCGGCCATTCAGTTCGCAGACTCGGTGCTTAAGGATGATGGTGGTGACGCCCAGACTTCGGGAGATCCGAAGTGAAGATGTTCGGTGCTACTTTTGCTTATTTGATTGTCATAATGACTTGTGTTTATTTTAAGGTATTTTGTTTTGAATATTGCCTGTGCGGGTTAGAACGATATTTCGGATGGTGCTAGGCACTTTTGCTACTATTCCTTTTTACCGCCTTTGGGGGTAAAAAAAAGAAGGATTTTTACTTAATATGTATTTCCTACCTTCGTTGCATTTATTCCTTTAACTTTAAAGCATCTAACGTACGAAATTTTAGCGAGTTTCCCGCTAAAACGACCTTTGGCGGGAAAACTCCCACCAAAACGGCTCTTGGTGGGGCATCCCTAAATGTGCTTATATATATGCGTGGGATTTCCTTATGTTTGTGGTTTTGTGCCAGAAATAACAATAGAGAGAAAAAAAGAGAAGAATGAGTCAGAGCAAAAAGATGCGCCCGAATAGGGGGAAGCAGGTTTTTCACGGCACGTCAGAGTGTACGGAGAGCTACTACGATATCTCCATCCATTCCGATGGTTGGCGCAAATTGCGTCAAAGGTTTGATGGCAAGTGGCACCGTAACAACTTCCCCCTCCCAAACGCGTTTGTGCAACCGCTGGAGAAGTTCCTGGGCGAAGAGATCCCTTTTCACGACTCCAATGAGCAGGCCTTGGTCGCGACGAAGACGAAACTCAGGCGACAAGTGGCCTTTGGGGGCCCGGGTTGGGCCGATTTCGTCCAACATGCGGGTATTCAGGCAGGTTGGGAGGTTTGGCTGATCTGGAAACCCGAGTTTGGGTTTCTTGTCAGCCTTTTCGACCTGGGGCGTCTCAATGTGTCGTTTCCGAAGCAGATCCGAGCACGCGGTGAGGCTGACTCCCTTGGTCATCCATATGTGGACTGACACGTACTTAGGTTTATCCGCTTGGTCCTGAATAAATGTATTTCACTGGGTCTGGCCAACCTTATCTTTTCATTAAATGCTAAATCTTTGAAACTGCCAACTATCTTTAATGTGGTCAATTTACTGCCTTAATTATCCATTGATTTTCGAGAAATAAATGGGCTATTTCTGCCTTCATATGTTTAAAAAATAAAAATCGCCATATCCGAGAAATGTCGACCCAAATTGAATTCTCAGATGGCTCGCATTCGTTTGAACGTGCGTTCAATGGTCCTTGGCACAGAGAAATCTTTCCAATTCCCGCAGCATTCCTCCGTCCGATCGGAGGTGGGGTAGCGGACGGGCTCCGAATGGTAGAACCTTTGGATCAAGAGTGGCATGTTTCTCTTACTCGCTTCCGAAACCAAATTGCAATCCACGGGCCGGAGTGGGAGCGACTCGTTGGCGGGTTTGGGATGCAGGAGGGTTGGGTCGTCCGGATCACTTGGGCTGGCGGAATGGGTTTTTCGATTGATGTCTTCGACCGTAATCGCAGTTCGATGGTGCGTCTGGTCGGGAGTCGTTCCTGGTATCCCCAACGCGGGGCGCGCGGGTCCAGAACTAGTCTGTGGACTCCCCGGCCGACTCATGATCGATGGGGTCGCCCCCTTTGCTGATGTTTCTTTCCGCGCAACGCTCTTAATTCATGTTTTCGTGCTATTGGTTAATGTTGTCTTGTTCGCATCATGCTTTCCTTAGCGAAATTTATGTTTGAATTTCTTGTTCGAATTATTTGAAATACCCATGTCAAATATATCGAATAGAGCAAAGATCATTTTTTGAATAAGTTAAATGCAAGGAAAGCCTATAGGAACAGAGAGACCAACCTCAATGTTAAGAGAAAATATTTCGAGAGGCTCAAAGAATTTTGTAGCTTATTGGTGAAACCAGCTTGTTTAAGATTATAGCTTGTTTAAGATTATAATAGATAAAAATATACTCGGCTTCAAAAATAAATACGTGTGATTCATTCATATAGCCATCCAAATTGAAAATTGAATTAGATTAGACCATATAGTTGCAGTGGTTTTAAAACGCCTACCCTGAGTTCATATGGAGGTCGACTTTGTGGAGACATGCATGACTTGACGATAGAGTTGCAAGTGAATCAATTTCTTTGCCGTGATTCGTGATTCAATTAGAATTTTTGATTATTCGTAAGAAAAATACTGAATACTTATAGGAATGTAAATCACTTTTAGTATTCGATTCAAATAATACTTATAATTCGATTCGAATTAATACATTTTAAGATACAAAGTATTTTTTATGACCAGAAGAGATAATATGTATTATTTATTTAATATTTTTGAATAATTAGTGTTTTATATTTTTTACTTATTATTATATCATTTTTTTGTTTTAATAAAAATACTATTATTTTATTTTTTATTTGTAATTATTTGCATTACATTTTTAATAAGAATATTTTTTTTTTATAATTTATTTATCAAATATAATATTAGCATTTTTTTAATTTTTTTAATAGTTTATAAAATTTCTTATCAATGCTTTAAATAATAAAAATATTAATTAAATTTAAAAAATATATTTTATTAAGTGGAAATATTATTTAAACTAAAATTATTTAAAACCTAAAACTAAAACAACCCGTTGCCCACTAAGACCATGTTTATCGGGAGAGCGTGACGCCCTCCACGTCATTATAAGACAAAAAAAAAAAAAAAAAAAGTAAATGCACGCCCTTCTGCAACCGAGGCTCTCTCACGCTTTTAGGTTGTTACATAATTTATTCTTTTTCTTGCCACATGTAATGATTTAATTGATACTTTATTTATTTTATTTTACCTTTATATGTTTATATACATTTTACTATATATCTAATATTATATATAATTATATATAAATATAATTATACTAAAAATTTTATTTTTTTATTCTCTACAAATAGAGACCAATATTCATATATTTTCATTTATTATATAATTATATAATTTTTGAAATAGTGTTTAATTGTAATTTATTAAAATCTAAAATGTATTTTATAATATTTTATGTTTATTTTTTTTATTTTAAAATTATTAATGAAAGTATTTTAATATTTCATATATTTTTTAATTTATATTAAATATAAATTTAATAAATAAATATTATGTAATTATTTAATAATAATAAAAAATAAAAAATTTAAATGAGTTGTAGGTTGTGGATAAATGATGAAAAATTAAAAGGTTGAATTAAGTAATAATAATAAATGACGTGGAGGAGAGTGAAATGAATAATTTATTAAAAAGTTAGGGTGAGTTAGGTTGTGGATAAACATGATCTAAGGCAATAACCTGATACTCCATGTGTTTAAGTAAATTAAAAATAATATTTAATCAAGAAAAAAAATGGTATTTAATTACAAATTTTATAAATCTAAAAAGAAACCGGTGCTCACCATTTTACCCTTCTCCCCATTTCGCAAATCTTTTCAAATTTTCATCTTTCAAATTACTTCATAAAATAAGTTCCGTAAATGACGAAAATATTACTCGATGTTTCAAGATATCTGATCCTTCAAATTCCTCCAAATTCAAGGTAACAACGATTTTTTTTACTCTAGGATCCAAGAATTCTTATGCAAATTAGTTTTCTTAGTTTTTGTTAAATATATAGATAGCGCATCGAGTTTGGTTTTCTTAGTTTCTGTATCATGAATTTGGTTTGATTAATATTATTAACCGAGAAAAAAATGCTTCACGGACTAACTAACAGATTCGTCCTCATCCGGTGGCACATTTCTAACAAGAACTTGTGCAATTCATTTATTGGAAATCCTTTAAAATTGCAAATCAACCGGTGAAAAACTTAATCCATTGATGAGCCATTTTATTTGCTCATCTTAGAGCACTTTTTACACCCTTTATTGAGTCAGTTTGAGTCGTTAACGTGTCTGGGAGGGCACAATTAGGTGTTTGGGCAGAGTGTGTATCGATGCAGGTAACAGGTGGCGCACTGGGCAAAAGAGGCAAGGAAACCCTCTTCTTTGGGCAAATCAGTTTCTGGAGCGGTAGTGACAAGCAACAGTTTGACCACATCGGGCAAATGGGTAAAGTCATGAAGCAGAAGACCCAGAATTCTTACCAAGTACCGTGCCTGGTCCGACCACCTGTGGAGGAGAAGAATTACCTGCAGATTTCAGTTTGGGCAGAAGACGCTGTTGACAGGAGATTCGCTGCGGGCAAGCTGGCAGCATACCAGAATCCCTGATTTCGGGGGATCTGACTTATCCCCCAGCCCATTGACCAAGGAAGCCTATTCCTAAGGGGCGAGAAACAACCGCGATCTGAATTTCAAATTCGAAGTCTTTAAAAGAGCGGGGCGCGACGGGCAACAGAATACACACACATTACGCATCGAGAAATCGAGAGAGCCGCCGGTCCCGAAGTTCGCCGTCGCCGCCGGAGGAGTTGCCGGAGAAGGAAGCGGAGCTGTTCGTCCGAGTTCCTTTTGTTTAATTGCAGTAGATCCGACCTTCGGTCGAGAAACAATTTCTTTATGTTTTGTTTTTAAGTTTTAATTCCGTATTTTCTATTCCTTCAAAAACGTTTTACGATTTGAAGCCATGATTAATATAGTTTGTTTTCCCTTAATTATTTTGTCTTTTATTTTCAGTATGATCGGCTAAGTTAATTGTGCATCTGGGCAGGGACGGATCGAAGGTGATTTAGGGTTTTAGTTAGGCCGCGAGGTTGAAGGGGCTAAAGTAGCCGGTTGGGCGTTTGTTCCCGAGGCAAAGTCGGTTGAGGTTTATTTCTGGGGAGTTTGGGTAAACTAGGACGACCACTAGTGAACCTTTACAAACTGGGATACTGGTGATTGGCAAACCGCATAGATGTACCTTGTAGTATTGTTGCGGGCATAGCACTAGAACTTGCAGGAGATGCGGTCGTATGTTTCGAGCATGCTATTGGCCGAGCGGGTCTGTCTAGAGGGTAATGCGGATTTGGGCAAACTAGATCCATGTTTGGTCGCATAGGTTATCGAATTGTTCAGATCTAGGGGTTTAGGCATAGTGATAGCTAGCCTTCTCTTTACACAGTAAGGATAGATGAGGGGTGGGGCAATTGCTGGGCGTGACGCAATAGGACCACTTTTGTTTTTGCACCCTATAACTGCTGACAAACCGCTGGTAGAAATCCTTAGTGTCGATGACCGGTAGTTTGCCCTAATGATCCTGAGTGAAGTTGTCTGCCCGGATGCCTTGTTTATTAATTGATTGAAGTTTTCCTTTTTAGTACTCTGTTAGATCTGAGTGTTTGCTTTGTTTACTTTTAGATTTATTTATTTGCATGCTATTTCTGTTAGCCGTAGTTAGATCAAAGTGTTTGAAACGATTGCAAAACCGCTGTGCCCACAGCAACCAAACTCAAAATCTTTTTGTGACAACCCCTTGGGCAAAGTCGAGATCACCTACTGTAATTTCCTCCTTGTGGGACCGACCCCACGTACTTACCATTATCTACGTTTTGTAGTTAAAGGGGTACTGACTAAATATAAATTTCATTTTGACAGCGTGTTTGCTCCACGACAAGTATTCGCGCTCGTCAAAATTGGCGCCGTTGCCGGGGAGGCAAATTTCCAACAGTAAGTCGTCTGTGCTAACAGTTTGACTTGTTTTGTTTATGCAGGATTCTGTTTCTGGCAAAGAGATTGTAACCTGGTACGATCCAGAGATCGAAAAGACCGGAAAGCGAATCCGGAAAGAAACAAGGCTAGCCAAAGCGTTAGCACGTGCCGCCCAAGAAGATGCCCATACACCAAGGGACGAAAATCCGCGAAGGGCAAGGAGAGGTGACCCAATTACCCCACCAAGACCTTCACCGGAACCAGCCATAATGGCAAACCAAACCCTCAGGGAAATGATGTTCCCTGCCAATCTGAACCTCCGACCATCAGGCATCACTTTGCCCACCATCAACGAGAACTGGGAGATGAAACACAATTTCATCCAAATACTGCCTAAGTTCAGCAATATGCCCATGGAAGACCCACAGAGGCATCTTCAAGACTTTGAGTTAGCATGCGGAACTATAAGGGGAGGGCCCCCTTTGAGCGAATACATCCGTCTGCTGGCTTTTCCCTTTTCACTTGGGGATGGAGCACGAGAGTGGCTCTACACTCTGCCCGAAGGACAAATCACTACTTGGGCACAGCTCCAACAGAAGTTCTTGGAAAAATACTTCCCTGCCGCCCGAATCCAACACATGCGAAGAAACATCAGTAGCATTAAGATGGGGGCAGGCGAAGAGTTTCCAGCATATTGGGCACGGTTTAAACAGATGTTGGCAAAGTGTCCTCAGCACCAGATCCCTGACCACGATTTGATCCAATACTTTGTGTCTGGGCTAGGGATGCACGAGAGAACCCTCCTGCACGCTGCCAGTGGAGGGTCCATCCTGAATAAAAGTGCTGAGGAGGCATTTAATCTCTTCAAGGAAATGGCAGAGGAGTTCAGGGATGATGGAAGTGAGTTGCCCAGGACCAATTTGGGGACAACCACCGCTGCAGATTTAAAAATCGACAAACTGTGCAGCGCAATGGAGAAGTTTATGAACTCTATGGCCACCGGGCCAAAAAGAAGAGTGAAAGCTTGCCAGATCTGTCAGGGCACAGAGCATGCCACTGATGAGTGCCCCACGCTGTATGACGAGGAGGTCAAAGCAATGGGGCAGAGCAACGGTAACGGGCAAGGAAGGGGGAAACCATACTATGATAATAGGTATGGGAATAACAACAACTACAATGAGGGGTATAATGGTAACCAAAATTTCCAGCGCTACAACCAACCGGGGCAGTACCAACAGCATGGTCCCGGGATGTACCACCAACCTGCTCCGACCAAAGGGCCTACTTTGTCCGAAATGATGGAAACTTTGGTCAAAGAGAACATCAAGTTCCAGCAAGAGAATGCTAAAGCCCACCAAGAGAATGAGAAATTCAAGCAAGAGACTAGAGGGCAGTTCCAAAGTCTAGGAGCCCAAGTCTCCCATCTTACTCAAGTAGTGGCAAAGCTGGAACAGAAAGGAGGTACTTTGCCCCCGAAAGTTGAAGTAAACAATGCCCACGTTAATGCCGTCCAGCTCAGGAGTGGCAAACCACTTACCATAGTGGAAAAGTCTGCAGTAAAGGGCAAAGAGCCTGTGTTAGATGATCCCCCAGTCATTGAGGAAGACCCTGGGACAGATATTGAGCAAGAAGAGGTGATAGTCAGGGCAAAGAGAGATAAGTCCCCACCACCAAAAATCAAGCCACCCTTCCCGGGCAGACTGAGTAAAAACCGTGAGAGGGAAGAAACTCAAGAGATGTTCAAGATGTTTAAGAAGGTGGAAATCAATATGCCCCTTCTGACCATACTGAACGCTATGCCCAGATGTGCTAAGTTCTTGAAGGAGCTTTGCACAAAGAAGGTCAAATATCAGGATGATGCGAAGTTTGAGGTGGGGGAGAATGTCTCTGCCGTGATTAAAAAGACTGGACCTACAAAGTGTGGAGACCCAGGCATGTTCTACATTCCGTGCATCATAGGGCATATGAAGATAGAAAAGGCAATGCTCGATCTTGGAGCATCAATCAACGTTATGCCCAAAACGATGTACGAAGACCTGGAAATAGGGCAACTGAAGCCCACTCGAGTTGTGATCCAACTGGATGATAGATCCAACGTTTATCCTGAGGGCATACTGGAAGATGTCCTGGTCAAAGTGGAAGAGTTGATATTCCCTGCTGATTTCTATGTGCTCGATATGGGAAGATCAAGTAAAGCCCCAGTGATGATATTGGGCAGACCGTTCTTGAAAACAGCAAGGACCCACATCGATTGTGAAACCGGTAGGCTGACGTGCAAATTCGAGGGAGAGACGGTCACCTTTGACCTCTACAAGTCCATGAAGCACCCAGCTGACACCGAGGAGATCCACTACATTGACCAAATTGAGAAGGCAGTGGAGGCAAAGGCGCTCCAATGTGGCAAATATGACCATACTGAGATAGCCATTCAACAAGGGCTTACAGAGTTTGACATGGAGGACGAACCGGAAGAATTGCAAGAGGCAATTGAGCAGTTAGATTCTCTGGAGAGATTCAAAGGCAATCCGGGCAAACCGATAGAGATTGAAGAAATGATCATGGTGCCTTCCCTTGAAAAGCCACCAATGCTGGAATTGAAAAAGATGCCCAAGCACCTCAAGTATCTATATTTAGGAGATAATGAGACTTTGCCCGTCATCATAAGTGCCTATTTGCAAGAGGCAGAGGAGGCAAAGTTGAGATATGTGCTGGGGCAGTACAAACAGGCCATAGGGTGGACTTTGGCTGACATCAGGGGTATAAGTCCAAGCATCTGCCAACACCACATTCTTCTGGAAGATGACTCTGTGACCGTACGTGATCCTCAAAGGAAGCTCAATCCAGCAATGAAGGAAGTTGTGCTCAAAGAAATCAAGAAGCTTCTCAGTGTGGGCATAATCTACCCAGTGTCAGATAGCAAGTGGGTTAGCCCAGTGCATGTGGTGCCAAAGAAGTCTGGAGTTCAAGTCATAGAGAACGAAAGAAACGAGCAGATTCCCACCCGACTACAAACTGGGTGGAGAGTTTGCATTGACTACCGCAAACTGAACAAGGTAACCCGCAAGGATCACTTCCCTTTGCCCTTCATTGACGAAATGTTGGAAAGATTGGCTGGGAAGAAGCACTTTTGCTTCCTGGATGGCTATTCAGGGTATATGCAGATATGGGTTGCTCAAGAGGATCAGGACAAAACCACCTTCACCTGTCCTTTTGGCACCTTTGCCTACAGAAGAATGCCCTTTGGCCTCTGCAATGCACTAGGAACTTTTCAAAGGTGCATGATGAGTATCTTCGCTGACCTGCTCGAGAATGGAATTGAAGTGTTCATGGACGATTTCACCGTGTATGGCAACTCCTTTGACTCCTGCCTGGAACACTTAGAGATGGTGCTCAAAAGGTGTGTGGAGAAGAGCCTTGTTCTGAACTACGAAAAATGCCATTTCATGGTCGAAGAGGGAATTGTCCTTGGGCATGTTATTTCAGCTAAGGGCATAGATGTGGATAAAGCCAAGATCGAAGTCATCTCCAAACTGCCATACCCGAGGAATGTGAAGCAAGTCAGAGGGTTCCTAGGGCATGCTGGCTTTTACAGACGCTTTGTGAAGGACTTTGCCCAAATTGCTCGCCCTTTGACCAGACTGCTTCATAATGATGTAGAATGGGATTTTGATGAGGACTGCAAGGCTGCCTTCAACCATTTGAAGGAGAGATTGGTTACAACGCCTATTATTCAGCCACCAGAATGGGGCATGCCATTCGAGTTGATGTGTGATGCAAGTGGATATGCAGTGGGAGCTGTGTTAGGGCAAATGAAAGGGAAAGAAAGGAATGTGATTTACTATGCCTCGAAGACCCTTAATGCTGCCCAAAGTAACTATGCCACGACTGAGAAAGAGCTTTTGGCCATAGTCTTTGCCTTTGAGAAGTTTAGGTCTTATTTGCTGGGCAGTAAGACCATAGTGTATACAGACCACGCTGCACTGAAGTACCTCATGGCAAAGAAGGAGACTAAACCAAGGCTTATTCGATGGATCCTGTTACTTCAGGAGTTTGACATCGAAATTCGAGACAAGTCTGGCAATCAGAACCTCGTTGCAGATCATCTAAGTAGGATTCTCCAGAAAGAAGAGGATATGCCTATCACCGAGACGTTCCCTGATGAGCATCTGTATTCTATAACCACTTTGGGCGAAGAGCCATGGTTCGCTGACCTTGTAAACTTCGTGGTTACTGGAATTTTCAGGGATGGCATGACCTACTACGAGAAAAACAAAATGAAGCGTGAGGCAAGGAGCTACGTCTGGGATGAACCTTATTTGTGGAAAAGATGCGAAGACCAAGTCCTTAGAAGATGCATTCCTGAGTCAGAACAGCAGGGCATAGTGGATCACTGCCACAAGCAACCCTGTGGAGGCCACTTTGGGCCTAGGCGTACAGCAAGAAAGATTCTGGATTGCGGATTCTACTGGAACACTTTGGTTCGAGACTGCTATGAGCTATGCAAGAGATGTGATGAGTGCCAGAAGGAAGGCAACTTGACCAAGCGCAATGAAATGCCCTCTGTGCCCATACTGCCAGTAGAAATCTTTGATGTCTGGGGCATAGACTTCATGGGGCCATTTCCAAATTCACAAGGTAAGGAATATATACTCCTAGCAGTTGATTATGTCTCAAAATGGGTCGAGGCAAAGGCAACTCCCACCAACGATTCGCGCATTGTGGCTGAATTTCTCAAAGGGAATATTTTCACTCGGTTCGGTGTGCCCAGAGCACTAATAAGCGACCAGGGGACCCATTTTTGCAACTCTGTAATTGAGAGGATGTTGCGAAAATATGGAGTCACTCATCGAATCACGTGTGCCTCTCACCCCCAGGCAAACGGCCAAGCAGAGCTCTCCAACAGGATTATCAAAGCTATTCTGAGGAAGACAGTTAGGCCAGAGGGGAAGGATTGGGCAGGCAAACTGGATGATGGACGAATTAGCCAAGGAAATCGACGAGTCTAAGACCACCAGCGAGAAGGATCTGGAAACCCTAGCCACCGCCGCCCAGGAGGAGGAGGGCAAAGCCGCCGCTGATAGCCCCCCGAAAAAGAAGAAAAAGAAGGCGGCGGGAAAAGGCAAGAAGAAGGTTACTCCCACCCCCACTGCCGGATCCACCTCCGACGACAAGGAAAAAGAAGATTCGACGGCCGCCGGTAAAACTCCGGTGGAAGAAGAAGAAGAGGAGGAGGTGATAAAAAGCCCAGCCCCCAAAAGCAGGACCCGCGCATCCACAAAGAAGAGAAAGGCGGTTGACACAACGGCGCGCGAAATCACGGCCCCCAAAACGGTGTGCTTCGAATCGCTCAAACTGATGGGTGTGGAGAAGGAGGTTCGAGGCTATTTCAAGGCCATAGGGTGGGAGCCGTTTCTTGAGTGGTCTGGGCAAATCAATGAAGGCATCGTGAGAGAATTCTTTGGGTCTTTGGGTATCAAAGAGACCAAGGATGAGGGAGTTATAGGGATTCAATTTGAGTTGTTTGATCGAGTCGTCTCTATTGGTGGTAATGAATTGGATTTGTGTTTGGATATGGCAGGTATTGCAGATCTGAAGTCAAAGGCCTACCAGGAGTCACTGAGGGCTTTGCCAGAGTACACAAAGAAGGAGCTGCAGAAGATCTGGAAGCAGTTGGGCAAAGGAGGCGAGTTCGTGGGGCAAAGCACCAAGTCAATCCAGTTGAAGAGCCATGCACTCAGGGTTTGCCACAGGATCCTGGCCATCAATTTCTTTGGCAAGACGGACACCAGCAGTGCCGTTTCCCATCTGGAACTGGGCATACTGTGGTGCATGCATCAGAAGATCAGGCTGCATTTCAGTGCTTGCCTCTGTGTCCAAATGAAGTGGCTGCAAACTCACCCCCTCCAGCGCCTATCATTGGCCCATTTTCCGATGGTGAACGCGGCCAAGATGAACCTGATCAAGAAGGGCAAAGAGCTGGAGATGATGGTGGAGGGCAAGTTTGACATCCAGTGCTTCAAGCGCATGCAGGATATTGTGCCTTTGAGTGATGGCAGTGTGAAGTTTTTGGAGGAGAAACCAGTGAAGGTTGAGGCGAAGGATTCGGTTGCTGAGGCTAAGGCCAAAGAGGAAGTTGCAGAGAGGCAAGGCGCGATCGAGGCGCGGCTGGATAAGATTGAGAAGGCATTCGGAGATGTGAAGGCGATGATGATCGCATACTTTGACTACTGTGGATTCAGGTACACACCTGCTTCCACCTCCTAATTTGTACCCTCCCTTGTTTTTAGTAGTTGTTAGGTTTTTTTTTATTTTCTTTTATTTTTCTGTTTTTTGTTAAGGTCACCCCGAGTCACTTTGGTTCGGGGGAGACTAGGTTGATCTCCCTGCTGACACACTTTGCCCAGGCAAAGTGTGTGAGGGGGCAGGTGCGCCAACTTTTTGAGTCATAGTCTGGTCGTGGTTAGCCCCTACTGATCTTATTACTTTTGCACACTTTGCCCAGGCAAAGTGTGTGAGGGGGGAAAGGGAAATGGCAAACCCCTGCTTCTAATCGAGTCAGCATGATTATGTGTCACCTTGGGCAAACATACATACAGTAACTCAAACTTTATAGTTAAAATGCATGAAATAGGGATGATGGAACTGTTCTAGGCAAAACTGTGAGAATTGAGCCAACATTGATATATGATTTCTTTCTTTGAGAGTCTGCTGTGATCTTTACAATGCTTGTCTTTGCCTGTTTGCTGAATTGAGTAGTTTGACTGAGTAGGGTTGTTAAATGATTAGGGCATTTCTTTGTTTTATTTCTGTTGGAGTTGTGTACTTAATGTCTAGATTTAAGTACCGGTAAACTCCCGGTCATGACATTTAACCTATTTAATTAATAAACAATTATTTGCATTTAATTAATTATGCAAAATATAGTCCTGGATTTTATACGTTGTAGTTAGTATGGTGGGGCATGGGCACACAGAAGATCATACTATCGGTTACTCGTATTCAATCGAACAGTTGCTCACGACCTAGATGGACACGGACCAATCCATCGGTATAGTCGTTGTGTGAGAGAGAAAATAATTTATCTTAATTATTTTATCACACTTGTACACTTGGTGTATTGGGCGGATCGCTTGAGATTTATTGATTAGGATTGCCTTAGATAATCAATTTAAATCTCAGAGTATTTTATTCTTAATCCCCGATATTATTGCGGGTGTGTATATTTAATATAAGTGATTTTGATTTACCAAAGGAATTAACCGATTTAATTATTGGGTTAATTACCGGTTAAGTTGGGCCACTATATTTTATATACGACATGCCGTGAATACTTGACGGGAAAGTGTATCCCGTAAGAGTTGATAATATCCCCGAGATGAGTTCATAAGGAATTATTATGTAAACCCTGCAGGTGGATTTAATCCGCATGATAATTAAAGTTGAACGGTACTATTCTCGGATATAAGAGATGAATAATATTTATTGAGCAATAAATAAATTTATTCATGGATATTTAAATCTTAAATACACGGAATAAATAATACTAAGTTGGAGAAATATTATTTGATATAATATGGAATAATATTGGGAGTGCAATTTTATTTATATAGTGGAAAATAAATAAAATTAATATTGATAAGAATTAATGGATTTGGGTTGGACCCAATTTAATTTTCAATATTGGAAGCCCAATATTTATTCTCCTTTTGATCCCCTACGTAGCCTATATAAGCACTACATGGTCTTCACTTTTCAATAAGACAAGAGAACCTAAGTTACGCCAACTAAAAAGTCTTGGAGAGTGAGGAAGATCCATAAGGTGTTCGATAGATCGTCGCCCACACGACGTTCGGACAAGGTGCAAGGAATACGTGGGAAGATCGCAAGGTCATCAACGCGTTAATTCGTTTCTCCGTACAACGAATCTAAGGTAAAATCATAATCCCTCTTTTATGATTTTGTGTGAATTGATTGTAGCGTATACATGAACACACGATCCGGATAAACGACGAACTTCGGGGACGGGGATTCGAGATCCCCGGCGAAGATCGAGAGAACCCTCGGCTTGGAGCCGAGGGGGCGATCGAACCCTAGGGTTCGATCGCGGCGCGCGGATGAAGAGGATGATCCCCGGCTGGACGCCGGGGCGTGGGGTCGACCTCGGGTCGACCACCGGGGTTCGCCGTGGGCTGGTGCCACGGCGGATGAACCCCATCCCTCACCGTCCGGCGGCGTCGCGCGGAGGAGCCCTCGGCTGGAGCCGAGGGGCGATCGAGCCCGTGAGCTCGATCGCGGGTATGCTACGGGGTCACCCGTAGCTGCCCTGTATGCGCTACGGGTTCGCCCGTAGCGGGCGTACGGGGATGAACCCCGCCGCGAGCAGCGAGTCGTGGACTCGCTGCGGGGCTGCTACGAGCAGCCCCGGGGATGCCTCGTGCATCCCCAGCGATCATCGCGAGATGATCGCGAGCCCCTCGCGGGGGCTCGGCTGGGCGCACGCAGCCTTCGGGCTTCGCTGGGCGTTCGGTCGGGCCCCGGCTCGTGAGGTGGTTCGCGTTCGTGGATCCGGCTCGCGGGAGAAAATCGGCTGGGGGCGGGCTGCGTGTCTTCGGGCGCGTAGTCTCCAAAAGTCGGACTCCTGTGGATGAGTCGGGAATCCAATCTCCGGCGATGAAGGATTTCGGTCGGGCTATCGGTTCCGCATAAATTTTAATAGCCCGGGATATCGATTTCCAACAATTGGTATCAGAGCGTTTGGTTTCGTGTTCATGTATATGCTCGATTATTGTTCTACCTTGCAGGATTTCCGGCTATCATGGTTGGATTTAATTAATTTTTTTTTAATTAATTAATTATCATGATTATTAAACTCTCGGACATGTCGAGATTCGTTTTGTGTGGTTGAATGTTTGTAATAGTAAAAATTCGGGGGTTGACCGAATTTAGGATTTATTATTACGCGCTTTATTTTCCGGAAAATGTATAGGGTCGATTTCATGTATAGAATCGATACCGGATATTGTAATTTAATTTTTGTAAATTATTTACGTTGGTTCGATGATGAGACGATCGCCGGAAGACAAAGAAGTGACGAAGACAAATAGGACTAGGGATCGATGGATCGATTCTATGAGGATGATGATCGATCGAAGTCTTGCCGGCGTGGCAAGGCAGCGGCGCCCCTCCCTGGTGGCCGACGGTCGATCATGGTGGGGATGGCGTGGGATCTCCCAATCCCATGCTATTCCTACCAAGAAATTACTTTCCAATTAATTCGGATTTTTCCTATTTGAGTGTTCTCCTTTTGAAAACTCTCATGGATTAGGAAAAGAATTAATTTAAATTAATTTTATTTTCTATTGATTTATTTCCTTCATGGAAATATTCATAGATTAGAAATTTAATTAATTTAGTACTAAATTTATTTTTCCTATTTGATTATTCCTACTCATGGGAATATTCATGGATTAGGAATAAAAATAAATTTGGAAAGTAGTGAGTCCTAATTTATTTTATTTCCTTGTTCTATTATAGATGTCTTCTAGAATATTCCAAATTTTATTTGGATAGATTATTCTAAAGATTTAATAAGAACTAGATAGGAAAATAAATAAATATTAATAATATTTAATTTTATTTTTGATATATTCAATTGACTTAATTTTCGAATTAAGTAACTTTTGGATTAATTAAAAATAAATAGATTTAAATATTGGATATTAATATTCTTGTCACATGGAGCATTCAAGAACGAAGACTGAAGACTAGAAGATGCGTACGGAGATGCGACAAAGCCATGATAGTCGGAAAATAATTTTCTAGCATTATTTTGACTATGTGATACTATGTGCTTTATTGCTTGTATGCATGCTATATATGTTTATTTTATGCACTAGATAGCGTATCCCTTTATTATAAAAAGCTAAGTGGGAGAGGGGATGGAAACATTCCCATGGTCTCCATTACTGTTCTCTTGGTGACTCTTATGGACTTTCGAAGTTCGTATAGACGAGTCATTGGAGGAGAATTCTTGTAATTCCTTTTACAAGAAACATTGATCAAGTTTATCAAACAATGCCTAATTTGTCCTTCTGAAACTGACTTCAAGTCGACTCATTCTCACCCCGGGGAGTGGAATAGAGCCAGAGCCACTTGGTCATGTGGATGAAACAAATTAGAGACTTTCGTGCCATTATTTTATAGGTGGGTCGTTTGTCTGCTCGGCTCCCTCATTTATGAGAGATAGGGTCGCTCGCATGGCGAATCACTGGTTAGAAACTTCGAGTTTCACTTATGATTCTCCGAGTCTTGATTTACGAAATCGAATGGATCTTGTAATTGGGAGTCAATTATAAAAGTCTCTTAATGTAGTAAACGTCCACACCACGTGGCTTGCTATGCTAACGGATTTTGGATTAATTGATGTAGACAGTTATAAGTAATTGTGAAGAGTTGTGAAATTGTCGTAAACGTCCACACCACGTGGCTTGCGGTGACGTAGCGATTCCAAGCAATGTACTTTAGTACTGAGTGATGGTTTACACTTAGATACGCGTCATAGTATTCTTCCCCACGAAGTTACGCTATGATTGATGTATGATCGAAGAAAAACTAATTGCTAAATCATTTGGGTGGGTAAACGTCCACACCACGTGGCTTGCCTTACCTGATGGAATTTTAGACGCAATTAGTAATTTAATGATGTTATTCCAGGGAGATAACGTCGGATATTAAATTAATTGTTTGTTTAAATGTGCTTATAGGTTTAGAAAATGTCTATGAATCCACTTGAGATGATACTTGAGGAATTTAACGCACTGGTTCCACACTGTGTTGAATGGAAAGAAAAGTTAGACATTGCTCAGACTGCAAAAGAGTACAAAGATGTACTCAGTGAAACTTGTCCTCCTGGACTCACCATTAACTCGACTGAGGATGAGATTTTTGACTTTGAAAAATGGGAGAGTGCTCGTTCACTAGCCATTAATCATGATGTCATGCTCAAACTCAAGTTGCTGTTTGGACATGATGGGGAGGCTAGAAAAGAGGCGATGAGGATACTCGTAAATATCTGTTACTTCGATGAAACACTTGATCATGTTTTTGAGATGATGGATCTTTTGGAAGAGTTGAAACAATCGCAAGCTCTTATAGCCAAAGCCAAAGGTTTCGGACCTAAAGGCAAAGGAAAGGAGAAGAAGACAAGAGGGTCCGGTGGTCCTAAGGGACTTGGACCAAAGGGTGGGATAAAGAAGCCTTCTGGCAAATATCCCCAAGGGAAGCAGTCTGAGTACTGGGGGTCTACATCTTGTCTTCTCAAAGGTACGAATTTTTCTTTAGTCGTAAAACATAGTCAGCGGTATTATCTACCAGAATTCTGGTGTGTAGATATGGAACCACTGACGGTATGTGCATTCTAAATGCAGGGGTTCCAGAAAACCCGGCGACTTAGATAAGAAAAGTTCGAGTCCACATGGGCGAAGCTGTTGAGGAAGCAGCGGTTGCAGTGTAAGACGTTTATCTTTTGATAGTTATAGGATTTCATTTCAAATTTATTGCTTTGTACCTTTTATTTTAGAAAGAACTTTTGTTCTGGATTTCTATTATTAATGGATATTTTATTTCTTTAATCATTTGATGGTTTGGATAAGAAATAATGGCGATATCCATTCTGGTACATTAGATAGCAATATATGAATGATGAATCCTTAGTCTACCACGATGCAACAAACCGTTATATATGAACTTGTTTTACTTATTGGATGTATTTCTTTATCGATCATTATACTTGTGAATTCTTGAACTTGGTAGTATCTATTCAAAAGGGATTCAAAAGGTCGAAATTGATTTGATCAATTATAGTTGGAGGAATGGACCTCCCGACCTAAGAATCGATCTTGAAAGGTGATACAACTAAGTCAACCTTTCTGGATAAAGGATGGAATTCGGACAAGTATTAAGAATGATCAAAGATGATATATGCAGACATATGTGTAATTAGAGAAGTACGAGTCGTTCTTTAAAGAATACTCGAAGATGGATTAGAATACTTGATGTGCCATAAAAGCGGAGTGTTTTCAACACAAAGCCATTATGGGGAACCTTCAATGTATATCCATTAGAAGCCTGCGACTCGTTCGCGGAGGCTGTCACTTATCTAAAAAAAAAAAAAAAAAAAAAAAAAAAAAAACATAGCATAAATAATCAAGGATTGAGATTAAGTCTCAAACGACTGCACCATACACTGATGTGTAGACATGGTGCGTCAGGAATAAGAAATGGAATTCTAATAGTGAAAGGACAAGTTTATTCGGAACCACCTATGTTCTATGGATTCTTCTGGATACAACGACTGGTTGTAGAAGATCCTAGAAGAACAAGTAATTGTATGTTCAATAGTACTACGAACCAGATGGGTGTCTTCGCCCGGTTCTTAGAGGAAGACTATTAGATGAACTACAGTGCCCTAACTGACAAAGTACTTTAGAAGGAGAAGTGAGAAGACTGAGAACCAGCCTAACCGAGTGGAAGTACACCACTAACTGCACCTAATGTTATTACTGTTATACACCGGAACGCCATTGCAGTGGGAGGTTGTTAAGCAACCGGAGATGTTCATAAGACTGGAGGAGTTTTAAACTCTGGATCTAGTAGACATGAAATCGATCCCTAGTTCTGCATAAGGGGCAGTACTAATCTAAATGTGCCTACTTGGACAGCAATAATGTATTATTGTTAAGAGGCAAGACCATTTAGAAGTACAAGCTTAGTAAATCCATTTATGGATTATCACAAAGCTGAAACTTGTGGAACTTGCAAATTGATGAGATAGTCCATTGTATGGGTTCATCAAGAAGCATAGACAAGATTGGTGTATTGGATACGTAATGGAAACAAAGTGGTGTTTCTCGGAATTTTGTGTAGATAACACTTCATCATTGGCAACAATGTAAAAGCGTTGTCAGACATAAAATAGAGGTTGTCTAAATAAATCGAGATATAAGATTAAGATGAAATTGTATCATGTTCTTAGAAATCTTTCGATTTCTAGATAAGAACATTTGTACTTCTCTTAAGATATCTTATACGATTATGGTCTGTTTTAAACATGCACAATTCTGAGAAAGGTTATTGCCTTTCGGGAACAGAATATGTCTATCTAAAGGTATGTGTTTCGAACACATAAAGGAGATAGATATAAACAAAGCAGATTCGTACACTTCGAGTGTAAAGAGCTTTGTAAATGCGGTGTTATAAAACAAGAACCTGATATCAACTATGCGGTTTGCGTAGTGGGAGGATATCAAAGTAATCTGGATAAGAGATATTCAAATGCTGTAAAAGTACTTGGAAGTACAGGATTACTAGCAAAACGAAATCTTCTTAGATTACAGTTTCTCAGATTCAAAAATCAGAGAAGGACCAGTGTAAGTCGATATCAGGCTATGTGTTCACTTTTAGAAGAGGTGGAACCTAAGGAAGAAAGAGTGATAAGCGTGAAGCTTCTCGGACTCTATCATAAACCGAATAGCAGCCTCAGAGGCAGCGGAAGTTTTGGTTAGGTTCCGGAATAACCTCTGAACTTGGATATGATTCTTGGTTCACCAAAGGCTATGTACATAGCGGTGCATGGAGAACTGGAAGAAGTCATAAGTTCAAAAGTGATGATAACACAAAGAGCCAGTACCACCTGATACGAGTCATCGTCAGAGGGACGACGCAGTAGTCACCAAGATAACTTCAGAGCGGCAACCTAGATTGCTCATTCACATAATACTTCTGGGAAGTATAACTTAAGCACGTGATGAGTATGGGAGTCGGGAGTTTGGAGGAAATGACTAGACCTTAGTACAAGTGGGAGATTGTTGGAGTTGTGTACTTAATGTCTAGATTTAAGTACCGGTAAACTCCCGGTCATGGCATTTAACCTATTTAATTAATAAACAGTTATTTGCATTTAATTAATTATGCAAAATATAGTCCTGGATTTTATACGTTGTAGTTAGTATGGTGGGGCATGGGCACACAGAAGATCATACTATCGGTTACTCGTATTCAATGGAACAGTTGCTCACGACCTAGATGGACACGGACCAATCCATCGGTATAGTCGTTGTGTGAGAGAGAAAATAATTTATCTTAATTATTTTATCACACTTGTACACTTGGTGTATTGGGCGGATCGCTTGAGATTTATTGATTAGGATTGCCTTAGATAATCAATTTAAATCTCAGAGTATTTTATTCTTAATCCCCGATATTATTGCGGGTGTGTATATTTAATATAAGTGATTTTGATTTACCAAAGGAATTAACCGATTTAATTATTGGGTTAATTACCGGTTAAGTTGGGCCACTATATTTTATATACGACATCCCGTGAATACTTGACGGGAAAGTGTATCCCGTAAGGGTTGATAATATCCCCGAGATGAGTTCATAAGGAATTATTATGTAAACCCTGCAGGTGGATTTAATCCGCATGATAATTAAAGTTGAACGGTACTATTCTCGGATATAAGAGATGAATAATATTTATTGAGCAATAAATAAATTTATTCATGGATATTTAAATCTTAAATACACGGAATAAATAATACTAAGTTGGAGAAATATTATTTGATATAATATGGAATAATATTGGGAGTGCAATTTTATTTATATAGTGGAAAATAAATAAAATTAATATTGATAAGAATTAATGGATTTGGGTTGGACCCAATTTAATTTTCAATATTGGAAGCCCAATATTTATTCTCCTTTTGATCCCCTACGTAGCCTATATAAGCACTACATGGTCTTCACTTTTCAATAAGACAAGAGAACCTAAGTTACGCCAACTAAAAAGTCTTGGAGAGTGAGGAAGATCCATAAGGTGTTCGATAGATCGTCGCCCACACGACGTTCGGACAAGGTGCAAGGAATACGTGGGAAGATCGCAAGGTCATCAACGCGTTAATTCGTTTCTCCGTACAACGAATCTAAGGTAAAATCATAATCCCTCTTTTATGATTTTGTGTGAATTGATTGTAGCGTATACATGAACACACGATCCGGATAAACGACGAACTTCGGGGACGGGGATTCGAGATCCCCGGCGAAGATCGAGAGAACCCTCGGCTTGGAGCCGAGGGGGCGATCGAACCCTAGGGTTCGATCGCGGCGCGCGGATGAAGAGGATGAGCCCCGGCTGGACGCCGGGGCGTGGGGTCGACCTCGGGTCGACCACCGGGGTTCGCCGTGGGCTGGTGCCACGGCGGATGAACCCCATCCCTCACCGTCCGGCGGCGTCGCGCGGAGGAGCCCTCGGCTGGAGCCGAGGGGCGATCGAGCCCGTGAGCTCGATCGCGGGTATGCTACGGGGTCACCCGTAGCTGCCCTGTATGCGCTACGGGTTCGCCCGTAGCGGGCGTACGGGGATGAACCCCGCCGCGAGCAGCGAGTCGTGGACTCGCTGCGGGGCTGCTACGAGCAGCCCCGGGGATGCCTCGTGCATCCCCAGCGATCATCGCGAGATGATCGCGAGCCCCTCGCGGGGGCTCGGCTGGGCGCACGCAGCCTTCGGGCTTCGCTGGGCGTTCGGTCGGGCCCCGGCTCGTGAGGTGGTTCGCGTTCGTGGATCCGGCTCGCGGGAGAAAATCGGCTGGGGGCGGGCTGCGTGTCTTCGGGCGCGTAGTCTCCAAAGGTCGGACTCCTGTGGATGAGTCGGGAATCCAATCTCCGGCGATGAAGGATTTCGGTCGGGCTATCGGTTCCGCATAAATTTTAATAGCCCGGGATATCGATTTCCAACAATTTCCCCCATAATAAATAACACTGCCCCCTTGCTAGCCCTTTGAGCCTGATTGATTTTCTTTGTGAACCCATTCTGGTATTATGCCCACATTACATAGGCAGCCAGAGAGAAGAGAGGTAGTTAGGGCATAGTGTTCAAAAAAAAAGAAAAAAAAAAGAAAAAAAAAGAAAAAAAAAAAAAAAAAAAAAAAAAATCAGAAAAGAAAAAAAAGATGAATAAAAAAGTTGTTGTGCTAAGGCCCGAAAGAAAGGGGCAAAGTGGCAGAGAAAAGGCTAACATCAAAAAGCCCTCTGCCCAAATAGATCCTACTCCCAGAAAAATCTACCCTTATGAGCCCAACACTACAACCCAATAAAAGCCCCTTTGATAACCCCCCTGCTTAGTTAAAACAAACTCAGATTAGCAATAAGGCAAATTTAGGCAAAGTGGAGTCACAGCAGAAAATGAGTGACATTGAACACATACACTGAAAAGAGAGAAACACTGTGTGGGAGTGAACCCAAAGACCTAGAACAGACTCTTGACTTATTTTTTATCTTTACTTGAATTTTGTGTTATCTGTATGTATTATGCCCCTTACTAATCATACTAAAGTCCTTTGCTTTATTTCTTCCTATTTCTTTCATTTCTGTTTTCACTTTGGTCTTGAGTCAGGCAAATCAGAGCCCACGCTTGGGGACAAGCGTATCCAAGTGTGTGCGGTTCTGATGAGCCATTTTATTTGCTCATCTTAGAGCACTTTTTACACCCTTTATTGAGTCAGTTTGAGTCGTTAACGTGTCTGGGAGGGCACAATTAGGTGTTTGGGCAGAGTGTGTATCGATGCAGGTAACAGGTGGCGCACTGGGCAAAAGAGGCAAGGAAACCCCCTTCTTTGGGCAAATCAGTTTCTGGAGCGGTAGTGACAAGCAACAGTTTGACAACATCGGGCAAATGGGTAAAGTCATGAAGCAGAAGACCCAGAATTCTTACCAAGTACTGTGCCTGGTCCGACCACCTGTGGAGGAGAAGAATTACCTGCAGATTTCAGTTTGGGCAGAAGACGCTGTTGACAGGAGATTCGCTGCGGGCAAGCTGGCAGCATACCAGAATCCCTGATTTCAGGGGATCTGACTTATCCCCCAGCCCATTGACCAAGGAAGCCTATTCCTAAGGGGCGAGAAACAACCGCGATCTGAATTTCAAATTCGAAGTCTTTAAAAGAGCGGGGCGCGACGGGCAGCAGGATACACACACATTACGCATCGAGAAATCGAGAGAGCCGCCGGGCCCGAAGTTCGCCGTCGCCGCCGGAGGAGTTGCCGGAGAAGGAAGCGGAGCTGTTCGTCCGAGTTCCTTTTGTTTAATTGCAGTAGATCCGACCTTCGGGTCGAGAAACAATTTATTTATGTTTTGTTTTTAAGTTTTAATTCCGTATTTTCAATTCCTTCAAAAATGTTTTACGATTTGAAGCCATGATTAATATAGTTTGTTTTCCCTTAATTATTTTGTCTTTGATTTTCAGTATGATCGGCTAAGTTAATTGTGCATCTGGGCAGGGACGGATCGAAGGTGATTTAGGGTTTTAGTTAGGCCGCGAGGTTGAAGGGGCTAAAGTAGCCGGTTGGGCGTTTGTTTCCGAGGCAAAGTTGGTTGAGGTTTATTTCTGGGGAGTTTGGGTAAACTAGGACGACCACTAGTGAACCTTTACAAACTGGGATACTGGTGATTGGCAAACCGCATAGATGTACCTTGTGTTGGAACTCGCTATCCCGGGTTATCAAAATTGCGGAACCGATAACCCGAACGAACCCTTCGCCGGAGATCGTACAAACGCCGACTCATCCGCCGGAGTCCGGGCTTTGGAGATCACGCACCCGAAGGCGCGCAATCCGCCCCCACCCGAACCCCCGCGAGTGCGGGGTTCATGCGATCGAGAGGATCGCGCCAAGCGCGATCGGGGTGGGGCTGCCCAGCAGCCCCCGCGGCGGGTCCGGCGACCCGCCGCCACCAGGAGGTCCCCACCGTCGAGGTGGGGTGGGGTGCGGCACCAGCCCGCCCCCCAGCGGTCGATCGTCGTGATCGACCGCGCGCCCTCGGCCCAACCGAGGGTCGCCTTCTCCGCCCCGCGAAACCCTAGCCCGGGCGATCGCCCGTGGTCCGGTGGCTTCGCCACCACCACGCGATCGTCCCCCGTTCATAGTTTCATATCTCGGATCTTCGTCCTACGGTATTCTCGATAAAACAAATCGAACAATAATCAAGTTAGTTGAGAATTGTACCTACGATTCGTTGTTCGGAGAAACGAAATCGATGATGACCTCGTGATCTTCCCGCGTAATCCTTGCACTCCGTTCGAACGTCGGGTGGGCGACGAGCTATCGAAATCTATGGATCCTCTTCACTCTCAGAACTTTATTGTTGGCGTAACTTAGGTTGTGAAAAGTGAAGACCATGTAGTGCTTTTATAGGCTACGTAGGGGATCAAAAGGAGAATAAATATTGGGCTTCAATATTGAAAATTAAATTGGGTCCAACCCAAATCCATTAATTCTTATCAATATTAATTTTATTTATTTTCCACTATATAAATAAAATTGCACTCCCAATATTATTCCATATTATACCAAATAATATTTCTCCATCTTAGTATTATTTATTCCGTGTATTTAAGATTTAAATATCCATGAATAAAATTTATTTATTGCTTAATAAATTTATTCATCTCTTATATCCGAGAATAGTACCACTCAACCTTATTTATTATGCGGAACGAATCCACTCGCGAGGTTTACATAATAAATCCTTATGAGCTCATCTCGGGGATATTATCAACCCTTACGGGATACACTGCCCCTTCAAGAATTCACGGCATGCCATATATAAAATATAGTGACCCAACTTAGTCGGTAGTTAACCCAATAATTAAATCGGTTAATTCCTTTGGAAAATCAAAGTCACTTATATTAAATATACACACCCGCAATTGTTTCAGGGATTAAGAATAAAATACTCCGAGTCTCAAATCAATTATCGCCGAGCAATCCTAATTGATGAGTCTCAATCGATCCGCTCAATACACCAAGTGTACAAGTGTGATAAAATAATTAAGATAAATTATTTTCTCTCTCACACAACGACTATACCGATGGATTGGTCCGTGTCCATCTAGGTCGTGAGCAACTGTTCGATTAAATACGAGTAACCGATAGTATGATCTTCTGTGTGGGCCCGACACACCATACTAACTACAACGTATAAAATCGAGGACTATGATTTGCATATATTTAATTATAAATAATTAAACGCAAATGATTGTTTATTTAATTAAATAGATTAATGGCAATGGATCGTGAGTTTCCGTTACTTAAATCTAGACATTAAGTACACAACTCCAACAATCTCCCACTTGTACTAAGGTCTAGTCATTTCCTCCAAACTCCCGACTCCCATACTCATCACGTGCTTAAGTTGTACTTCCAAGAAGTACTATGTGAATGAGCACTCTAGGTTGCCGCTCTGAAGTTATCTTGGTGACTACAGCGTCGTCTCCCTCGACGATGACTCGTATCAGGTGGTACTTGCTCTATGTGTTATCTTACACTTATGGACTTGTGATTTCTTACCATTTGCCATCGCATCGCTATTGACATAGCCTTTGGCAAATTAAGAATCACATCTAAGTCCCAGAGATTTTCCCGGAGCTATACCAAAACTTCCGCTGCCTCTGAGGCCGCTTATTTGGTTTCCCATGGCAGAGTCCGAAAAGCATCGTGCTTATCACTCTTCCATGTTAAAACTCCTTCTCCTTTAATAGTGAAACACATAGCCTGATATCGACTTACACCGGTCCTTATTCGATTAGAAATCTAAGAGAATGTAATCCAAAGGAAATGTTTGTCTGCTCCGTAATCCAGAACATAGTTTCCAGTACTTCGAAAGTACTTAAAATGTTCATTACAGCAGTCAAGTATTCCTTTCCAGGATTACCTTGATATCCTCCCACTATGCTAACCGCATAGCCGATATCAGGTTCTTGATTTCAACAATGCATTCATTGAGCTTTCCACACTTAAAGTGTAGGAAACTGCTTTCATTGCTTCTATCTCCTTTTGTGTTCCAAAACACATATCCTTAGATAGATGCATTCCGTATCTGAAAGGTAACGAACCTTTCTGGAATCTTGCATGTTAAAACGAACCACAATCATATATATGTAAGATGTCCAGGAGAAGTACAATGTTCTCTCCTAGAGATCCAAGATCTCAAGAACAGGTCCAACTTCTTCCTTTATCTTTCATAATGATTTATCCAGACAACCATCATTTCATGTATGATTACATCTTTACATTGTTGCCAATGATAAAATGTTATCTACATAAAACCCGAGAAACACCACCTTGTTTCCATCACGTTTCCCATACACACGATTCGTCTATGCTTTGATGAATCCATAAAATGGACTATCTCATCAATTTGCAAGTACCACGAACTCGAGGCTTGTTTCAATCCATAAATGGATCGATTAAGCTTGCACGCTAGATGATCTCGCCCCTTAGCAATGAATCCTTCTGGTTGTTTGTCTCGTCAAGACTTCCATTAAGGAAAGCTGTCTTGACATCCATTTGCCACACCTCATAATCCATATGAGCTGCTATGGATAAGAGAATCCGGATCGACTTTATCTTGGCTACCGGCGAGAAGGTCTCCTCATAATCGATTCCCTCTTTCTGAGTATATCCTTTCGCAACAAGCCGAGCTTTAAAGGTTTCAACCTTTCCGTCAGATCCTCTCTTTCTCTTGTAGACCCATTTACATCCAATTGGCTTTACGCCGCTTGGTGGTTCTACAAGATCCCAGACTTTATTAGAATCCATAGATTCTATTTCGGATTTCATCGCTTTCTTCCAAGAAGGCGCATCTATATCTTGTACCGCCTCATCATAGGTCCAGGGATCGACTTCATGAACTCCGGGTGCCGAGTCCGAAGACTCACCCAGTCCAATCCATCTGTCCGGTTGTTTAACAACCCTCCCACTACGACGGCGTTCCGGTGTATTAACAGTGACAGTATTAGGTGCAGGTTCTAGTGGTGTATCTATACTCGGTTCGGCTGTATCCAGGTCTTATCGTTCTCTCTCATTCAAAGTATTACGTCACTTTGGGCTTTGTGGTTCATATAATAGTCTTCCTCTAAGAACCGGGCGTTAGAACTTATAACGTCCTTCTGGTTCATAGTACTATTTGAACACACATCTTTTGTTCTTCTAGGATATTCTACAACCGCATTAGAATGCGCCGTTGTTTCCAGACATATCCATAGAACATAGGTAGTTCCGTATAACTCATGCCTTTACTATTTCTATAAGAGTTCCATTCCTACACAAGAGTGTATGGTGTAGTCATTTGGGATCAAATCCCAATCTCTGATCAGTATGCCATGCATTCCTCAGACAGGCACTTGCCTCCGCGATTAGATCGCAGGCTTTCAATGGATATACCATGATGGTTCCCCACAATAGATTTGTGTCCATTGACTTGTCAAAACACTTTGCTTTTGTGGCACATCAGGTATGCTAATCCATCTTTTCGAGTAATCATAAAATGAAGTACTCGTACCTTATTGTCGGAGTAAACAAAGGTCTGCATACATCAGAGTTAATCAATTCTAATACTTGTCCGGATCTTATACCTTATATCCATAAAGGATTGCTTAGTCGTATTATCTTCCAAATTAGATTCTTAGGTCGGAAGGTCCACTCCTTCAACTTAATTGATCTTACAATCAATTTTCGACCTTTGAACTTCTCATTTGAATAAATATGACTTAGCATAAGAATCCACAAGTATAAATGATTAAAGAAATCTCTTATTAGTAAAACGAGTTATATATAAAACGGTTCGTTGCATCGTGGTGGACTCAGGATTCATCATTTATATATTGCTAGCTAATGTACCAAAATAGATAATACCATTATTTCTCCTTATAACCATCAAAGAAATAAAATATCCATTTATTAGAAATCCAGAACAAAGTTCTTTCTAATTTGAAAGGTACATAAAAGCAATAACCCAAAATGAAATCCTATAAAATGTCCTCCACTGCAACTGCTGCCTCCTCTACAGCATTGCCCATGTAGACTACGATTTCTTCTTTTCTAAGTCGTCGGGTTTCCTGGAACCCTTGCATTTAGAATGCACATACCGTCGGTGGTTCCATACCTACACACCAGGTTCCGGTAGATAATACCACTGACTATGTTTTACGACTAAAGAAGATTTCGTACTTTCTTTGAGAGGATAATCAGACTTCCAGTACCCAGACTGTTTGCATCGAGAACTCTTGCCTATTGGCTTTCTCGTTCCATCTCGTGATCCAATAAAATTAGGACCACTGGGTTTCTTTGCTTGCTTTTCCTTTCCCCCGGTTTTGCCCTTAGGTTCGAAACCTTTGGCATTGGCTACAAGAGCTTGCGATTTCCGTCTCAACTCGTCTAAAAGGTTCATCATCTCGAAAACGTGTTTAAGCGTTTCCTCGAATCGACTGGCCTTTATGAGTATCCTCATCGCCTCTTGTCTAGCCTCTACGTCATGTCTAAACATCTCCTTGAGTTTGAACATGATATTAAAATCAGTCCCTTCCTCATCAGTTAAGACATTGGTAGGCTCAGGAGAACAAAGCTCAACTTGAGTACAAACTTGTACTCTTTAACAGTCTGGGCAATGTCCAGATCTCTATTCCAATCAATACAATCAGGGACCAGTGAGTTAAATCCTTAAGTATCACATAAAGTGGGTTCAAAGTCATTCTTAACCTATAAGCACATAAAACAAACAAACAATTTAATATCCGATATTATCTCCCTCAAATAATATCATTAAATCACTAATCACATCTAAAATCCCATCAGGTAAGGCAAGCCACGTTCGTGTGGACGTTTACCCTCCCAAATGATTTAGCAATTAGATTTTACTTCGGTCATACATCACTTATAGCGTAACCTCGTTGGGAGGAATACTATAACGCGTATCTAAGTGTAAACCATTACTCAGTACTAAGGTGAATCGTTTAGAACTGTTATGTCACCGCAAGCCACGTTCGTGTGGACGTTTACGACAACTCGCAACTCTTCACAATTCCCTATAACTGTCTACATCAATTATTCTAAAATCCCATTCAGTACAGCAAGCCACGTTCGTGTGGACGTTTACTATACCAAAAAGATTTATATAATTGAAATCCAATTACTAGATCCATTCAATCTCGTAAATCAAGACGTGGAGAATCATAAGTGAAACTCGAAGTTTCTAACCAGTGATTCACCATGCGAACGACCCTATCTCTCATAAATGAGGGAGCCGAGCAGACAATCGATCCATCTATCAAAGAATGGTACGAAGGTCTCTAATTTCTGTCCTCTACATGACCAAGTGGCTCTGGCTCCATTCCACTCCCCGGGGTGAGAATGAGTCGACTTGAAATCAGCTTTGGAAAGACAAATTAGGCATTGTTTGATAAACTCAATCAATGTCTCTTGTAAGAGGAATTACAAGAACTCTCCTTCAATGACTTATCTATATAAACTTCAAAAGTTCATAAAAGTCAACAAGAGAGCAGCAATGGAGACCATGGGCATGTTTCCATACCCTCTCCCACTTAGCTTTTTACAATAAAGGGATACGCTATCTAGTGCATAAAATAAACACATATAGCATGCATACATGTAATAAGGCACATAGTATTATCACATAGTCAAAATAATTACTAGAATATTATTTTCCGACTATTATGGCTTCATCACATCCCCGTACGCATCTTCTAGTTTTCAGTCTTCGTTTCTTGAATGCTCCATGTGACGAGAATATTAATATCCAATATTTAAATCTATTTATTTTTAATTAATCCAAAAGTTACTTAATTCGAAAATTAAGTCAATTGAATATATCAAAAATAAAATTAAATATTATTAATATTTTTATTTATTTTATTTTCTTTTTCCACTTCATTAAATCTCTAGAATAATCTATCCAAGATATTCTTGGAATATTCTAGATGATATCCATAATGAAATAAAGAAATAAAATAATTAGGACTATTATACTTTTCCAAATTTATTTTATTCCTAATCCATGAATATTCCCATGAGTAGGAATAATCAAATAGGAAAAATAAATTTAGTACTAAATTAATTCTTTTTCTATTTATCTAGATTATTCCATAAAGAAATAATCAAAATAGGAAATAACGAATTAATTAGGAAAGTATATTTCCGGTAGGAGTAGCCCGGGTTGGGAGACCCCGAGCCAACCCCCACCAAGTCCGACCGGCCAGCCACGGGGAGGAGCGCCGCCGCCCAGCCAAGCCGCCGACCACCACACCGGTGGCAGCCGCGGCTAGGGCAGCAAGCCCCTCGCCCATCGCCTTCGATCGGGCATCATGGGGATCGATCCAATCGATCCCTAGCCCTTCGTCCACCTCGTCACTTCATCTTCTCCGGCGGTCTTCGATACGTCGATCCAATCGTAAAATTAAATTTACAAAAATCTAAATTACAATTCCGGTATCGATTCTATACACGAAATCGACCATATACATTTTCCGGAAAAAAACATGAACATAATAATAAATCCTAAATTCGGTCAACCCCCGAATTTTTACTATTACAAGCATTCACCACCAAAAACGAATCTCGACATGTCCGAGAGTTTAATAAAACCAACAACCATGACAAAATAAATTAAGCGAATAATAAATTAAGCCATAATAGTCGGAACCCTGCAAGGTAGAACAATTGCTATCCCGGGTTATCAAAATACCGCGAACGTAAACCACGCTCTGATACCAGTTGTTGGAACTCGCTATCCCGGGTTATCAAAATTGCGGAACCGATAAACCGAACGAACCCTTCGCCGGAGATCGTACAAACGCCGACTCATCCGCCGGAGTCCGGGCTTTGGAGATCACGCACCCGAAGGCGCGCAATCCGCCCCCACCCGAACCCCCGCGAGTGCGGGGTTCATGCGATCGAGAGGATCGCGCCAAGCGCGATCGGGGTGGGGCTGCCCAGCAGCCCCCGCGGCGGGTCCGGCGACCCGCCGCCACCAGGAGGTCCCCACCGTCGAGGTGGGGTGGGGTGCGGCACCAGCTCGCCCCCCAGCGGTCGATCGTCGTGATCGACCGCGCGCCCTCGGCCCAGCCGAGGGTCGCCTTCTCCGCCCCGCGAAACCCTAGCCCGGGCGATCGCCCGTGGTCCGGTGGCTTCGCCACCACCACGCGATCGTCCCCCGTTCATAGTTTCATATCTCGGATCTTCGTCCTACGGTATTCTCGATAAAACAAATCGAACAATAATCAAGTTAGTTGAGAATTGTACCTACGATTCGTTGTTCGGAGAAACGAAATCGATGATGACCTCGTGATCTTCCCGCGTAATCCTTGCACTCCGTTCGAACGTCGGGTGGGCGACGAGCTATCGAACTCTATGGATCCTCTTCACTCTCAGAACTTTATTGTTGGCGTAACTTAGGTTGTGAAAAGTGAAGACCATGTAGTGCTTTTATAGGCTACGTAGGGGATCAAAAGGAGAATAAATATTGGGCTTCAATATTGAAAATTAAATTGGGTCCAACCCAAATCTATTAATTCTTATCAATATTAATTTTATTTATTTTCCACTATATAAATAAAATTGCACTCCCAATATTATTCCATATTATACCAAATAATATTTCTCCATCTTAGTATTATTTATTCCGTGTATTTAAGATTTAAATATCCATGAATAAAATTTATTTATTGCTTAATAAATTTATTCATCTCTTATATCCGAGAATAGTACCACTCAACCTTATTTATTATGCGGAACGAATCCACTCGCGAGGTTTACATAATAAATCCTTATGAGCTCATCTCGGGGATATTATCAACCCTTACGGGATACACTGCCCCTTCAAGAATTCACGGCATGCCATATATAAAATATAGTGACCCAACTTAGCCGGTAGTTAACCCAATAATTAAATCGGTTAATTCCTTTGGAAAATCAAAGTCACTTATATTAAATATACACACCCGCAATTGTTTCAGGGATTAAGAATAAAATACTCCGAGTCTCAAATCAATTATCGCCGAGCAATCCTAATTGATGAGTCTCAATCGATCCGCTCAATACACCAAGTGTACAAGTGTGATAAAATAATTAAGATAAATTATTTTCTCTCTCACACAACGACTATACCGATGGATTGGTCCGTGTCCATCTAGGTCGTGAGCAACTGTTCGATTAAATACGAGTAACCGATAGTATGATCTTCTGTGTGGGCCCGACACACCATACTAACTACAACGTATAAAATCCAGGACTATGATTTACATATATTTAATTATAAATAATTAAACGCAAATGATTGTTTATTTAATTAAATAGATTAATGGCAATGGATCGTGAGTTTCCGTTACTTAAATCTAGACATTAAGTACACAACTCCAACACCTTGTAGTATTGTTGCGGGCATAGCACTAGAACTTGCAGGAGATGCGGTCGTATGTTTCGAGCATGCTATTGGCCGAGCGGGTCTGTCTAGAGGGTAATGCGGATTTGGGCAAACTAGATCCATGTTTGGTCGCATAGGTTATCGAATTGTTCAGATCCAGGGGTTTAGGCATAGTGATAGCTAGCCTTCTCTTTACACAGTAAGGATAGATGAGGGGTGGGGCAATTGCTGGGCGTGACGCAATAGGACCACTTTTGTTTTTGCACCCTATAACTGCTGACAAACCGCTGGTAGAAATCCTTAGTGCCGATAACCGGTAGTTTGCCCTAATGATCCTGAGTGAAGTTGTCTGCCCGGATGCCTTGTTTATTAATTGATTTAAGTTTTCCTTTTTAGTACTCTGTTAGATCTGAGTGTTTGCTTTGTTTACTTTTAGATTTATTTATTTGCATGCTATTTCTGTTAGCCGTAGTTAGATCAAAGTGTTTGAAACGATTGCAAAACCGTTGTGCCCACAGCAACCAAACTCAAAATCTTTTTGTGACAACCCCTTGGGCAAAGCCGAGATCACCTACTGTAATTGCCTCCTTGTGGGACCGACCCCACGTACTTACCATTATCTACGTTTTGTAGTTAAAGGGGTACTGGCTAAATATAAATTTCATTTTGACAGCGTGTTTGCTCCACGACAAGTATTCGCGCTCTTCATCCATGTATGAGGAAAACATAACAAGTAAAAGAAAAAACGTGTCTTGCCCTGAATTGGTCATGGCGACGTTTCCCATAGCCAGAAAGTGTAAGCGCATTTCTGCTACTTTTTCATACTCTTTCAGCAGAGTGTAGCAAGTCCAGAAAGTGAAGGCATAGGTCATTACTATATGAGTCCAAAACCTTTATCAAAGCACATACTTAATCATTCAAAAATCATGGTAACTTTTATTTAACTCATTGGAAAATAAAAACAAAAAAATTCCTTGGTGATCCGAATGGTACGTTTGAGATGGATAGTTTGTTGATGTCATTGTATTGTACCTTATTTAACTCCTTTGATTGATCACTCACTGCAAGTTTACATTTGTTTCTTTTAAGTAGTAGTGTTGTTTGAACATGTTTGTTAGAAGGTAATTAGTGATTTTTGTTCCAATTATGTGGATCGTTTTTGTGTTGAATGTGTTTTTTAAATTATTGATTTTTTTCAATTATTTCAGAATTCAAGTGTACATATAACTTTTATTGGATTATGGATGATGAATGTGAGTTTGAAGCAAAAAATTCTCCAATTGATTGTGACGAAAAACAGTAGTCATGTCGATCCTCATTTAAATTCATTGAATCCCGAAGAAGGCAATGAAGGCGCTAACAATTGCAGCTACAAACCAAAATGGATTAATGACTTAAATGAGGAAGAAGTTATGAAGAAAACATTTGATTCTATAGAGAAAGATGAAAAGTTTTATAACTTATATGCTAAATATGTTGAATTTTCAATAAGGAAAAGTGATTTAAGGTGCAACAAAAGTTGGAGTGCCATTGACATGAAACGATGGGTTTGTTCGAAAGCAGATTTTCGTGATAACAAGTGGTTAGAGCGAGAATATAGAAAACGAGAACCTCGACATTTGACTAGAATTGGGTGTTTGGCTTCTTTTCGTGTGAAGTACGACAAAAAAACAATAAAATATGTCGTCACTGAATTTAAGAAGGCCCACAATCATGAACTAATGACTGAAGAGGGAGTGCCATTTTTGTTCTTACATCGAAATGTCAAAAAATCTGATATTTTAGAGGCGTGCTCCATGCAAGAGGTCGGTTGGCGTACGAGTGATACTATGAATTTTTTTGCACATCGATCCGGTGGATACCATGACATTGGATTTACTCTAAAATATTTGTATAACTACTTGGATATGGAACGAAGAGAAGAGATTACAGACGGTGATGTTGAATGTGCTTTGTCCTATTTGAGTAAAAAAAGGCTACATATCCATTATTTTACTTTAAATATGAAGTTGATCAAGCAAACAAATTGTGTCGCTTGTTTTGGGTCGAGTCCAGATGTTTATCAGGTTACAAAAACTTTGGTGATGTATTGGTATTTCATACCACCTACAGGACCAATGCGTATGAAAAACCTTTGGTGATTTTAGCTGGTATAAATAACCACGACATGACGACGATTTTTTCAGCTGCATAATTGTCGGATGAAAGTGAAGACACATATGTTTGGATTTTAGAGACTTTGATAGTTGCAATGGATGTGAAAAAACCTATTTCAGTAATCACTAATGGGGACATCGCAATGAGAGCAACCATAGAGAAAGTTCTTCCAAAAGCACGACATAGACTATATATGTAGTTGACACCTTCAAAGAAATGCAACAGTAAACGTACACTCTACATGTTTTTGCCGAGATTTTCACAAATGCATGAAGAAAGTTTGCACACAAGAAGAATTTTAAAAATTGTGGGAAGATTTTATACAGCAGCAACATGTTGAAAATAATTTCTTGGTGAAGGATGTGTACTCAAAAAATCCAAAATGGATAGAAGCATATCTACGAGGGTATTTCATTGGAAACATGAAATGCACACAACGATGTGAAGATGTGAATGCGTTTTTAAAAAAACATGTGAATGTGAAAATGAGGTTATATGAATTCGTGAGATCATTCGGTTCGGATTTGGAATGGCTAAGATATATGGAGGCTAAGGCAAATGCTATAACAAACAATAGCCCTCATGTACTAAGTACACATTTGAAAGATATTGAACAATTTTCTGCAAATTTGTTGACTAGAAATATGTACTTTATCGTTCGGGAAGAAATAAAAAAAGAAGCTCTATTATTGAGTAGACTTGAGCAGGAGTTTGGGTCGACTAAGATTTATTATCTATATCAGTACTCAAAGCCGGATGTTAAAAATACTATCAAGTTTGATAAAAACACTCTTTTGTTCGAGTGTTCTTGCCTACTATTGGAAACAATTGGGTGGCCTTGTGAGCATATATTTAAAGTGATGAAGACTGAGCACACAAACGAGATCCATTCCTTAAGAGATGGTCTTGAAATGCTAAAGACACTGAGGATGGTGAACTTCCTTTTTCGGTTCCAAGAAATATTACGGAAACAACACGTTATTGTGCTTTGATTTCTCATTGTAACAAGATGTGCTACTACGCTTCATTATGTGATAAAGGTTATCATGAATTGTGGGAAACTGTTAATATATCCCACATCGATTGGATACCGAACCTTGGGCTCACATATAAGTTGGACAACTTTAATACTTTAACAAGGCCTTTTAATGTGTTATTGGCCCAACTTTGACATGGTATCAGAGCAGGCCCAATACGATGTGGGTGCCCCGGTCGATAGAATTTCCGACTGTGGACGCCCCTGCCGATGGAATTTCCGGCCACGAGTAATTCCGATGGAATTTCCGGCTTACTCGTGTAACAACCCATTTTTTTTAAACAGCGGAAGATGTTAATTTTTGAAAGTAAAATTTAATAAAGTGCGGGCATCACAAAATTTTATTTGGAAAAGTAAAACATTTTTATATTTCAATCAACAAAATAAAGTAACTACTTTAATATATTATTCACATATATATAGTAAGTATGTATGTATATAACATGAACATGATATGAGCTGGTATACACATAAACTCCTAACACCTAAAGATGCATGTACACTTATATTTATTACCGATACTATATATGTTGTACATATAAGTATATTAATTATGTATAAAAATAAATAAGTATTGACAAACCTACTATTGAATATCATAGAAACTAATCACCACATGTAATAACTGAACATAGACATATGAGAATCATATTTGAAATAATTAAAAAATAAGTAAAAGAAAGGTCAGTAAATGAATTTGAATGTTTCGATGTCATGATATGAATTACTAATAACAAATAAAGTATATAGAAACATTTATTTAGTTTAATTTATCCTTCATCCTTGATCACTTCTCTCGCTCGGCATCCTCGTGTTTACCTAAAAATAATTGTTGTCGAAAGGGTGAGCTCAACACGCTCAATAGGGTCAATACCTCATCCAATACCAGAATCAAATACATGTATAACCAATGAACATAATAAGAAAATATTGTAATTTTAATAAAACATGAGATCCATTTAATAATATGGATAACATGAAAATATTATAATTTTAATAAAACATGAGATCCATTTAATAATCTGGATATTGCGAGTTGCGCCAACTATTGCGTTGGTCCCCTTCGACCATTTTCCCCGGTCTCCGGTTACAACAGAAAATGTATTTTAATATATTCACATAAATTCACACATAGAGACACATATAGTGTTAGCTTTTAGGACAAAGCTCTGAACGCAACACGGTCAAGATCGGTGCCACTAGATACTACTTGTTGCAGATCGACGATGTATAGTATAAATAATAATGCGGAACCCCGAAAATAACTCAACAATAAAAGAGAAGGAGACAAGTATAGAAGACAAAGAATTTACGTGGAAATCCAAATCAAGAAAAACTACGGGAGGAACGAAGAGAACTATCACTATAATATTGCTCACGATTACAAGGATTGATATCAACTCTAAAACCCTCTAATCTCACACAATATTATCTCTCTAATTGATGGTGTTAACTCGTGTTGTTTGTGTCCATGGAGAAGCTCTCTTTATATAGGAGGGAGTCCTAAATATTGTATGAAAACAATATTTCACGCCCATAAAGAGTCCCAAGATAAGTAGGAAACATATTCTTATTCAAAATAGGAAAGGAAGAAAATTCACGATTGCTGAATCTGGGTACCTAGCGCGGCGCTAGGTAGCGGGGCGCTAGCTTCATGGCACGTTCGTGCCGAGCCCGCAGAAGGTGTACCCTAACTGGCACGTTATGTCCTAGCGGAGCGCTAGGAAAGTAGCTGGTTGCTAGCTTCACTTTTCCTTCTTCTTCTCGGTTTTGTGTCAACAAATCTCCGTGTCACCAATTCCAACAATCTCCACCTTGATACCAAACTGCGAAATACCATCGCACATGTGAAATCCCATCACATATAACACCAAGTCGCAAAATTCCATCGCGCATGCGAAATCCCATCGCACATTATAGTCTCGTCCCTCATCTTCCTCCAAACGCCCCAACGGGCCTAGTTCCTATAAGATTCGACCTTCAAAGGTCCACATGAATCGGAACGTACATATCTGAGTGTCTTCTTCGAGTTGTGATCCCAATTCGAGATATAGCCTCTCGACCGCTTTCTAAGCGCACATGGATCACCAGGTTTAGAAACACTCCATAGATCGAGAAACACTCAATCCTTCAAATTGACTTTCCTCACAATACCAAGCCGCACATGGTCTATTCGTGTAGACTCTTCATCCAAGAGCATAATTTTTCCCACGGTTACTTCGTTCACCGTTTCATCTTCATCTTTAAGCTTGGTCACACCGGCCTTCGTTTGCATGCCTCTAAGTCGGATAGACTCTTCTACCAAGAGTCGGGTTTCGGCCCCGGTTACTTCCTTCACCGCGCCTTCTTGGAGGACATAAGGTCGCTTTGCCTTGTCGTCTCCTCTCAACACTACCAAAGCCTCTTCGGTAGCCTCAGAAACTCCACCTTCTCCGGTGTAGCTAGTATCAACATCGGTTACTTCTTTTGCCGAGCTTCCATCGAGGACATAAAGACGACTCGTCTTTCTCTTTCCCCGCAATATTACCAAACCACCTTTGGTAATCCTTAAAACTCCACCTTTACAAGTGAGTTTATACCCCTTCATATCAAGGGTACTCAAGGAAATAAAATTTATCTTCAAGTCAGGGACATATCTTACCTCGCCTAACGTGCGCACCGTGCCATCGAACATCTTCAAGCGAATATTCCCAATCCCTACGACCTTGCACGAGGTGTCATTAGCCATGAACACCGCACCATGCTCCAAAGCTTCATAAGTCTCGAACAACGTCCGGTCCGGACACATATGAAACGAGCAACCCGAGTCTAAGATCTAATCATCACAAAAGTTGGAGTTCTCGACTAGAGCCATTAGTAGTTCCCTATAGAATTGGCCATCTACTAATCCAACGTCACTGAGATTCCGATTACCGGAATTATTGTTGGTGCTCTCCCTGTTCTTCAACGCGTAGCACTCCGACTTTATGTGTCCCTTCTTCTTGCAATAAAAACACATCTTATTCCCGTGTCGCGACTTCGAATTCCCCGAGTCGCTCCCTTTATCACGGTACTTCTTTTGGACATGAAGTCCTTAACCCACATCGGGCACACCATCCTTTGTACGTTTTCCCTTGACGAGAGAGCCGAAGTTACGTCTTTAAACGTGAGGCTATCTCGCGAATAGAGAAGTGTGTCCCGAAAAGCCTACATTAAGGGGGGTAGTGAGCATAGTAACCAAAACGTAAGATCATCATCTTCGATCTTCATGCCAATTTTCCCAAGGTCAGCTACACGCTCCTTGAATCTCGCTACATGGTCTTGAACCGACGACCCCTCCGCCAGCTTGAGGAAATAGAGACTTCTCTTCAAGTGATGCTCGCTGAACACCGTTTTCTCCACGCACATCGATTCCAACAACTCCCATAATTCCTTTGCAGTCTTCGCCTCCGTCGTTTCCTCAGTCAAAGAATCCAAAACATGAAGCCTTATGGTTGCCATAGCCATCTGATCGAGCTCCACCCACTTGTCATGCTTCATGTCTTTCGGCTTGTTGTCAATACCAAGTAGAACAATCTCTTGCTTAAGAGATCTGAGGACTAACCTCATCTTGTATTGCCAAATAGGAAACCTCGTGTTGAGACTTAAGTTCGGTAGATCGTACCTCACGCTCGCCATCGAAACCTTGCTCCGGAAGGTCGTAGTCTGGCTCTGGAAGATCACATGATCGTTGTCTGGCTCTGATACCACTTGTTAGCTTTTAGGACAAAGCTCTGAACGCCACACGATCAAGACCGGTGCCACTAGATACTACTTGTTGCAGATCGACGATGTATAGTACAAATAATAATGCGGAACCGCGAAAATAACTCATCAATAAAAGAGAAGGAGACAAGTAAAGAATATAAGGAATTTACGTGGAAACCCAAATCGGGAAAAACCACGGGAGGAACGACGAGAACTTTCACTATAATATTGCGCACGATTACAAGGATTGATATCCACTCTAAAACCCTCTAATCTCACACAATATTATCTCTCTAATTGATGGTGTTAACTCGTGTTGTTTGTGTCCATGGAGAAGCTTTCTTTATATAGGAGGGAGTCCTAAATCTTCTCTTTATATAGCTGGTTGCTAGCTTCACTTTTCCTTCTTCTTCTCGGTTTTGTGTCACCAAATCTCCGTGTCACCAATTCCAACATATAGTGAAACAAGTAATAGAATAGGTAAATCGACAACATGACACCTACCTCAATGAGCTGGGCCTTGAACGTGAAAATCCAAAGTGCGTCTAAGACCTTAGAGGATTGAACTAGCAACTTCCCAATCTTGTGGGGCTGAATATATAATTTTCAAGACTTAGATTGGGCTAAATAAAATTATTTAGATTTAATTGGGTAGTGGCCTATAATATGTCAAAGTCTAGGGATCTTATTGCAATATTATCTTTATTTAATAGATTTACTTACTGTAGTTGTAGGTGAGAGGTAAGAATTCCTCTTTCTCCTTTCTTAGTAAAGCTGAAGCGAGAGTACCAAATTGGGGACGAAACTCTAACGGCGTCCGGTAAGATCAGGGAGTCTTCGGCAGTGGTTGTGTGGGGATGTATTTCGAATTGGTCTGAAGATTTGGGTTCGACTTTGGCTAATAGAAAAGCTGAAAGGGATTTCTATTATGGTTTTGGGTTTGAACAGGGCAAAGATTGATTATCTAGGATTGAAGTTCAGTTGTTTAAGGACATGATTACTTCGGCAATAGGTTCGTCGGGTCTTCGATCTACGAGCTTAACGGAACTCTTCGGGTTTGATATATAGGGATTAAGATTTAGAGATGGAGAGTCTCGTTTACGGGTTGTACCAAAAGTTTTAAGATTTTAGGAGTAAGAGCATCTCCAATGGTGCCTACTTCACCACATTGGGCCAAGTGAAGTGGGCATGGGCACCTTAATTTAAAAAAATAGCATTGGATGGAAAATAAAAAAGTGGGCATGACCTCTATGGTAGCCAAACCCACTATCATTATTCATGTCAGCTTTTTCATTTTGTGTGTGTTTATTTTAATATTAAATTATTCAACTCACATTTTAATTGATCATTCAAAAGATGTAAGTGGGCTTTACCTTTGTACAAAGTTGCCCACTTTATTTATTTGCCCAATTTGATATGAGGTAGCATGTAATGGGGTCCACAAATAGTGAAAATGGGCTTTTAGCATTGGAGATGCTCTAAGAGCATCTCCAATGCACCAAACCCACTTTTAACTTTTTGTGGGCCCGTTTATTGTCACATCATATGAAAGTGATAAATGAAAAAAGTGGGCAATTCACTCCAATGCAAAGCCCACTTTTATACTTTTTGTGAACCCATTTAAATACTATTTTATTCTAATTATTATTTTATTAACAATAAAATGATAGATTTTATAATTTAATTTTAGTTTAATTAAATAATTTTAAAAGCGTGCGTAAACAAATTTAAGCAGTGATCAATTTTTACAAAATATTATTAGTATAAAAGATATATTTAAAATATATCATATTATTTAAAACAATTTCAATGAAAAATATTATATTAAAAAACAAGATAAAAAAATATTACAATAAAAACATCACATAAGTTGACTAAATTTAAAACATTATTACAATATAAAAAGATTAACGATTATTGTGGAAATGCGAAATATGCTCAATCAAGTCATTTTGTAGTTATGATGTGTTCGTTTATCACGCATTCTCTCAACCAAGCCATTTTGAATATACGTTTCATACGGAAGAAGAGGCTCTTCACCTATACTTGGTTGTGATAAACCATTTGTTGTATCGTCGTAACTTGGCAAGGAACCAAATTGAGTGACATATGCGTCTCTCTCATCTTCCACAATCATATTATGTATTATGATGCATGCTCTCATAATTCTTCCAAGATCTCCTTTGTCTCAAAAGCGTGCAGGATCACGTACAATTGCAAAACGGGTTTGTAACACACCAAACGCTCGCTCGACGTCTTTTCGTTGACTTTCTTGATATTTTGAAAATAATTTTCTTTTATTACCTTGAGGACGTGGTATCGTTTTAACAAATGTTGCCCATTCAGGATATATTCCATCTGTTAAGTAGTAGCCCATATTATAATTGTTACCATTGATAGTGTAATTTACCTCAGGAGCACGACCTTGTAGCACTTCATCAAATACCGATGACTGCTCTAACAGATTTATGTCATTATTTGATCCAGCAACTCCAAAAAATGCATGTCATATCCATAAATCAGATGAAGCAACAACTTCTAGTAAAATTGTTGCAACTCCTTTGTGACCACTCATGAACATTCCCTTCCATGCTTTAGGACAATTTTTCCATTGCCAATGCATACAATCAATACTTCCCATCATACCAGGAAAACCTCGAGCCTCACCCATCTGTAATAGACGTTCTACATCATTAGAATTCGGCTTTCGCAAGTTTTCACTCTCAAATATCGTAATTACATTAGAGACAAATTTTTGTAAGCATTTAATCGCAGTACTCTCTCCAATGCGAACATAGTCATCAACAGCGTCAGCCGATACTCCGTACGCAAACATACGCATTGCCGCAGTGCATTTTTGTAAAGGTGATAAACCTTTCCTTCCCACCGCATCGACCTGCTGTTGAAAGTATGGATCCAAATTTGAATGAGCATCCACAATACGCAAGAAAATATGTTTTTCCATACAAAATCTTCGTTGGAATATTGGTTCAGGATATACCGAATTCGATGAAAAATAATCATTCACCAGACGTTGATGGACTGCTTCATGATCTCTGAATATACTTCGTCGTTGCGTTGATCTTGATCTACCTCCATATATTTCATGATAGAGTTCGAGACGACGCTTGTCTTCAGTATCATCGAAACAAAACTCATCAATGAATTCTTTAGTAAAATTTTCTAGTGTTTGATCCATATGGAAATGAATTGGAAATTAACTTTCACTGAAAATGGTTACTGGACTAAAACTAAAACATGCAGTTTATGTAGAAGGGAAAAATAAAAATATATTATTTTACATACTCTAGCATCCAACGGTTAGTTTACAAACAAATAAAATCAAATACTAACTTCCAAAGACATAAATGAGACAAATACATAAATGAAGGCATCAACTTCATGTAGGAAAACAATACATTCAAATGACTAGATGACAAAGAAATGAAGACAAATAAATGAAAATATATGTCGTTTATGTAAAAGAGAAAAATAAAAAAATATATTCTTTTACCGTAATTTTTATGGACAAAATGAATTTGGATTTTGCGTTATTTTTTTTTTATAAATTTAACAATATATTTTACTTAATATATATATATATATATATATATATATATATATATATATATATATATATATATATATATATATATATATATAATATTTTTACTTATTTCTTTTATATATTAAAACGTTTTGTTTTTGTTTTACTGGAGGATTTCTGCCTTAGCACGTCCCTTCTTTTACATACTATAAAGTCAAACACTAATTTCCAAAGACATAGTAAATGAGACAATTGACATAAATGAAAGCATCAACACACTACATTCAAATACTTGAAGACAAACAAATGAAGACAAATAATTAATGAAGATAAACAAACAACAACACTATTTTCTTGCCAATATTTTTTCAAGCATTTTTGCATCAGCACTATGCTAAGCATCATTCATTTTTGTAGAATCCGCCAAGATGACTTGAATATCCAACTCTGATTGTCGAGTCTCAATTTCCTTATTTTTTGTATCATTTAATGCTTCCATTAAGTTCAATTTTCTACACGCGCTTGCTCGTATTTCTTCATACTCGACAGATGCTTCTAGAGTTTTGGTCTTGCCTTTTTCTTTTCTTTTAGCCGCTTTTGTACCTTTAGGACGAGCCGAAGATTCCACATCCTCATTTTTTGGCGTATCATTATTCCCCGAAAACGAGTAAGCTCCAGAATTGCTTAATTTAGTTCGTTTAGGACTTTCTGTACTTGAAAGAGTTTACCATTTGGGTTGTCTACGAAGCTCATGCCAATGCATGTCAATGTTAGACTTCTTTTTGAATCTCCTTGAATGAATTGTATGAGCATTATCATTTATGTTGTCGAGGTTTGAACCGCTTTCGGTTGTTCGCCAAGCCTCATCTAGCATGCTCCAAATTTTTGAGCACCTTTGTTTATTCTTTGCCACCTTTTTCTCATAGCCACAACTCCGCTCTTGATGACTCCGGGATTATCTTCATCGCAATATTGTTTAATTCGATCCCAAAATGCATCACATTTTTTATCGGTATCGATATGTGGATCGATTGACACATTCAACCATGCACTTATTAAGAGTTTATGTTCAACCCACCTCCATTGACCACACATTTCATGGACATTTTCTCTTTCCTCACAATCCTCATTTAGATCAATAACATTGTTAACGGGTCGAAAATTGGTTAACAAAATTATGGGATTTTTGAGGACTAGTTTGGTGGAGATTTTCTGTTTTTCTTAGCTGAAAATGGAAACAATTGTATTTGCACAAAAATGGAGAGTTTTTCTTGAAAAAAGCGAATGAATCTTTCCCTTTGCAGCCTCTCCTATTTATAGGGCCATCATTAGGGTTTTCAAAAGGGAATTGGGTCTTTCCTTATTGGGCCTTGACATATGACAACTCATGACCTAAAAAAGATAAAAAGACTATTGGAGCCTTTACTGCGCCGCCACTGTCGGGCCGAGGAGATCGAGCTCTGGCCCCCTCCCTGCGACATTCCTATCTGGGCGGCATCCGGGCAAGCAAGTCCATCTCAGCAACTCGTGTCTTCGGGTCATCCTCCTGGCACCCCGCGAATCTTCTATGTTAGAAATCGCTTCATCTAAAAGCTCGAACTGTTAGAGAAGTTGGGTAACTAGACATTTATAGTGGGCCGAATATAGTCTCCAATACTCCCCCTCACTTGTGGGCCGATTTCAACCTCAGGGGAAGGCCCAACAAATGGATAATTAATTTGGGTGGAGTCGCACATGGCGGGAGTCGAACCCAGGACCTGCCACAAGGCTAGGCTCTGATACCATGTTAGAAACCGCTTTGTAAATGTTGATTTTGGCGACAACGTGTTTGTTTTCCTTGTGTTTTTGTTTTTGTTGATTTTCAGGGTTACAGGTTAAGAATCCGAAGTCAACTACCTTGCACATGGAAATGGAGACTTGAGTCTCCACTTTTGGATTTACATGAAAACGGCGACCAGAGTCGCCGCTTTTGGTGTTGCAAGGAAACGGCGACTCCTGTCGCCGGTTTTGGTGCAAGGGTGAAGTGACTAGGAAACGGCGACTCCTGTCGCCGTTTTGATGCAAAGATGATGTGACAAGGAAACGGCGACTCCAGTCGCCGGTTTTGGTGCAAGGCGGATTTGACATGGAAACGGCGACACGAGTCGCCACTTTTGTTGCTGAGAAGAAACGACGACTCGAGTCGCCGGTTTTGTGTCATGGTCAAATTCCAGCGACAAGTCACTGTTTTGGTGTGTTGGAGAAACGGCGACTCCAGTCGCCGTTTTTGGTGCATGTAAAATTTCCAGCGACTGGAGTCGCTGGTTTTGTGGGCGTACATGGATCCGGCGACAGGAGTCGCCGATTTTGGTTCCTTGTGATGTTTTTCAATAACTCTTGTTCTTTGTGTTTTGATTTTAAGACCATGTACTTACAACGTGATTTCTTTCACCAAGTACTCAGTTCAAGGAAATGAAGAATTGTTCCAAGTTTGCAACTTCAACAATATCGACGACCGTGAAGACGATGAAATTCGAAGCTTCAACACTTAGAGAATTTCACAAGAAATTGAAGATGAAGAATTGAGATCGATGGAGTCAAGATTGAAATTGAAGTTTGATTTTGAAATTGAAGATTCAAGATTCGAAGATTCAAGAATCAAAGATTCAAGATTCCAAGATTCAAGAATCCAAGTTCTACAATAATGATGTCATCCATGGAAAAGTGACATAGGCCAAGCATGCGACGAATGAGAACGTGCCACGTCATCACTCTCACATGTGCGGCTCTACTATAAATACCCATGGATTTGATTTTCATCATTTGACGATTTTGAGAGAACGAAATCTGATTTTTAGAATCGTAGTCGAGCTTCGAGTTTGTGTAGTAGCTTTTGCTCCGTGTGCCAAGATTAGAGCTAGGAGATATAGCTTTAGGTACTCGTGTGCTAGTTTGCAAGTTAGTGGGAGTTGTTGCGACACTCGGGAAACTTCTTGTAAACGTTTTGCCTACCATACTCTACAAGTGTAATAGTTTAAGTTTTGTGATCAATGAAATGAAAACTATTACATAACTTTGTCTTCACTTTTTATTCTACAAATTGTGTGAGTGTTTTACTTTGACGGAAGCTGCTGTCTGTGAGTTCAAGACCAATTTCACGAAAAATTGGTATCCTACGCTGAAGGCGTAATTTCAATTGGTATCAGAGCCAGGTTTCGATCCTGGGACCTGTGGGTTATGGGCCCACACCCCGCTTCCGCTGCGCATAGGGCGAGTCTACATGATGGCTGATATGAGCCAGCATTTTCCGCTTCCGCTTCCGAAGTCAACTACCTTGCACATGGAAATGGAGACTTGAGTCTCCACTTTTGGATTTACATGAAAACGGCGACCAGAGTCGCCGCTTTTGGTGTTGCAAGGAAACGGCGACTCCTGTCGCCGGTTTTGGTGCAAGGGTGAAGTGACAAGGAAACGGCGACTCCTGTCGCCGTTTTGATGCAAAGATGATGTGACAAGGAAACGGCGACTCCAGTCGCCGGTTTTGGTGCAAGGCGGATTTGACATGGAAACGGCGACACGAGTCGCCACTTTTGTTGCTGAGAAGAAACGGCGACTCGAGTCGCCGGTTTTGTGTCATGGTGAAATTCCAGCGACAAGTCACTGTTTTGGTGTGTTGGAGAAACGGCGACTCCAGCCGCCGTTTCTGGTGCATGTAAAATTTCCAGCGACTGGAGTCGCTGGTTTTGTGGGCGTACATGGATCCGGCGACAGGAGTCGCCGGTTTTGGTTCCTTGTGATGTTTTTCAATAACTCTTGTTCTTTGTGTTTTGATTTTAAGACCAAGTACTTACAACGTGATTTCTTTCACCAGGTACTCAGTTCAAGGAAATGAAGAAGTTTCCCGAGTGTCGCAACAACTCCCACTAACTTGCAAACTAGCACACGAGTACCTAAAGCTATATCTCCTAGCTCTAATCTTGGCACACGGAGCAAAAGCTACTACACAAACTCGAAGCTCGACTACGATTCTAAAAATCAGATTTCGTTCTCTCAAAATCCTCAAATGATGAAAATCAAATCCATGGGTATTTATAGTAGAGCCGCACATGTGAGAGTGATGACGTGGCACGTTCTCATTCGTCGCATGCTTGGCCTATGTCACTTTTCCATGGATGACATCATTATTGTAGAACTTGGATTCTTGAATCTTGGATTCTTGAATCTTCGAATCTTGAATCTTCAATTTCAAAATCAAACTTCAATTTCAATCTTGACTCCATCGACCTCAATTCTTCATCTTCAATTTCTTGTGAAATTCTCTAAGTGTTGAAGCTTCGAATTTCATCGTCTTCACGGTCGTCGATATTGTTGAAGTTGCAAACTTGGAACAATTCTTCATTTCCTTGAACTGAGTACCTGGTGAAAGAAATCACGTTGTAAGTACTTGGTCTTAAAATCAAAACACAAAGAACAAGAGTTATTGAAAAACATCACAAGGAACCAAAACCGGCGACTCCTGTCGCCGGATCCATGTACGCCCACAAAACCAGCGACTCCAGTCGCTGGAAATTTTACATGCACCAAAAACGGCGACTGGAGTCGCCGTTTCTCCAACACACCAAAATAGTGACTTGTCGCTGGAATTTCACCATGACACAAAACCGGCGACTCGAGTCGCCGTTTCTTCTCAGCAACAAAAGTGGCGACTCGTGTCGCCGTTTCCATGTCAAATCCGCCTTGCACCAAAACCGGCGACTAGAGTCGCCGTTTCCTTGTCACATCATCTTTGCATCAAAACGGCGACAGGAGTCGCCGTTTCCTTGTCACTTCACCCTTGCACCAAAACCGGCGACAGGAGTCGCCGTTTCCTTGCAACACCAAAAGCGGCGACTCTGGTCGCCGTTTTCATGTAAATCCAAAAGTGGAGACTCAAGTCTCCATTTCCATGTGCAAGGTAGTTGACTTCGGATTCTTAACCTGTAACCCTGAAAATCAACAAAAACAAAAACACAAGGAAAACAAACACGTTGTCGCCAAAATCAACATTTACAATCTCCCCCTTTTTGGCACAACTCATAAAAACAAAGTTAAGTAAACAGGAGATACAAGTAGCTCCCCCTCAACCAAATATATCATTCACAAAATAAGCTAAGTAAAAAGATGGAAAACATTAATCATACAACCAATGAAAAACATAAAAAGACTTAGCCAAATGTTTCAAACCAAATGATAAGCACTTAGATAAATTCAAACCAAGGATAAACCATTGTATCAAAACACGAATTCAAACGTTAACCAAATATGAAAAACCATGCATGGACGAATAAGTTCAGAGTTGAATGTATGCAAAAACAAAATAGGAAAAACTAGTTCAAGAGTTAAACAAACAGAAATTAAAACTTGATCAAGAACTTGAACTTCAGTCTTGAGGCACGACTGTTGGAGAAGGATCACGTTCCGGACTTTCGATCAACTCTTCTTCATCGTCTTCATAACTGAAGCCATCGTCAGAGCTAGAGTCGTCACTTTCATCAGAGTCGGTTTCCGGATCCCCGAAAATATCTCGCTCACCCAAACCATCACCTGCAGCTTCGTCAACGTCCACAACATTGACATCTTCTTCACCTTCATCTCTCAGACCATCAGACGGCATCGCGAACGACGCCCCTGGATTTGTGGTATCACCCATCTTTCCTTTTCCCTTATCACGATAGTTCAAAATCCCTTCGAAGATATCTTCATCCGTCTTCTCTCCCTCATCACTCACAACTTCGATCAGATTTCTTTTGGACAGCTGCGAATGAGCTTCCTGAATCGCGTCCCGCACCATCTTCAAAATAAATGTATCTTTCAAACTTGCATCTGGGGCTCCAACATCTCCAAGTCCTCCCCCTTGTTGGATTTCCCGTTGCAGTTTCCTGAAAGATTGTTTCTGTTTCTCCTGCGCCTCTATCATTCTGTTGTATGCATCAACATGTTCGGCTTGACGTTTTCAACAGCTAAGGAGTCGACATAAAATTCCTGAACCAAAGCCGAAGGAACCACAGCACGGTGACTATGGATCGGATGATGGGGATTCAGGTATGAAGGAATATTGGAAGTCGGGCCGAAACCTCGAGGAACAACTCTTGGAGACTTAGCTCCCTCAGCTTCAGGTTCTGCGACAGCAGCAGTCGGCTGTGATTTCTGGCGCTTAGCAGCTGGGGACTTAGTTTTTGGAGATTTAGGCTTGCGCTTTCGTGAAGACTTAGGAGTTGGGGGCGGAGTTAAGATTTCCGGAAGCGCATCTCGGTTGACAAGTTCGTGCCAAGGTAAATCGATCACACGCTTCGCAGGATTCAGATATTTTCCCGTAATCTTGACAGCCCCATTTTTCTTCATCTTTTTCTCTGGGCCAGGATTAGGGACAAAGTCCTGAGCATGGAGCATCCCATAAATCAGACATGGATGTGTAAGATGGATTCTCTTTTCTTCGGGCAGCTCAGCTTGCTTAATAATTCTTTCATCCGAGGTTTTGGCGATTTTGCACAAGTCATTAAAAATGATTTGGCCAAGGTCAACCTGTTCGCCGCAGCCAAGGCGAAAGATCAGATGCATTAGTTCCGGAGTCATGACAGAGGAATCCCTGTTAGCTATCCAGTTAGACATCCCCAGCCGATGAAGGATGCCATAAAAAGCAGACAACTTTGAGGGCGGTGGCAGTTCATACTTGACTTTCTTTTGGGTGAGAAAAGTCCCAATCTCCAAGTCTTTAGCTCTCTCAGCAGCAGATGGTGTCGTCCAAGTACCATCTATGTCAAGTCTTTTCAGAAACTGATTAATGGTGAAGGGACGAAACTTGTAAAGCTTGTTGCGAAAGACAAAGCAACCATACAACCGATTTTTCGGATCGGCAAATTCTGGAGACAAGCTTGCGTAAAACTTGTGAATTATAGGAATCGAGTAACGGTAAGTCAGATGTACAGAGTCGAACAGCTTCATCTGATTCAGAAAATCCATGATTCCATGGTTATCATAATCCTCTTTCATGATAGTTCGGTCAGTGTGGATTGGAAGTGTGGTAATTAGTTTATGACGACGTTCAGCAGTCGCCGTAAAAAATTCATCAGAGTGAGCTTTGGGACACTCTTCAAACCTTCGAATATACTTGAACTGATCAGTCGATTTTTGGGATCCAGCTGAACCCGAAGAGTGAGTCGCCAAGGGCGGTTTTGGAGAGCTGTGGGATTTGGATTTTGCAGCTGACCCACCAGCCGAAGTTTTTGGAGTTGAAGGTTTAACTCCACTGCCACTGACGACAGGTTTCTTTCCAGCAATACTCCCAGATGGAGTCTTTGGATTCGCAGGTTTTGTGACTTTGCCCGCAGACACAGTCACGGTTGATGGAATGTTGACAACTTTCTTTCCATCCTTAGTTATCTCGCCAGCTGCGAGTAACCGAAGATATTCAGCCTTGGAAACAACCCCACTGTAGATGCGATGGGAAGTATCTTTATCTTTTGCTTTCCCTGACTTAGGTTCTTTTCCCGGCTGACGGGCAGTCGAGAGTTCAGGTGCAGCAGTTCTAGTCAAGTCAACTGAAGTTTCAGCAGACGAAGCTTTGCGACGATCAACTTTGTCAAGATGAGCTTTGAGCTCTTCGTAAGCCGCTTTCTTGGATTCAGGAGTAAGAGCATTTTCGAACTGCTCATTCAGATACGCAGTCATATCAGCCATCATGTCGTCGAAGTTTTTCGCCATGTCCCGAAAACGGAGACTCGCCCTAAAAGCGGAGACTCACCAGGATAGTAATAGTTTACATCACTTCTTGTAAACGTTTTGCCTACCATACTCTACAAGTGTAATAGTTTAAGTTTTGTGATCAATGAAATGAAAACTATTACATAACTTTGTCTTCACTTTTTATTCTACAAATTGTGTGAGAGTTTTACTTTGACGGAAGCTGCTGTCTGTGAGTTCAAGACCAATTTCACGAAAAATTGGTATCCTACGCTGAAGGCGTAATTTCACGCTTCATCTAAAAGCTCGAACTGTTAGAGAAGTTGGGCAACTAGACATTTATAATGGGCCGAATATAGTCTCCAATGGCTGATTCCCGTTGTGTGGTGCGATCCTCTGGTCGGACTTTTTCTGGTCGTCATGGGCTATCTCCGACACGAGACTCGAGGAAATGGGGCCCGCTGTTTAATTTAATATAATAATATATTAAAAATAAGGGAATATTACAGAAACCTGCCCAAGGTTTGGTCATTTTTACACTTACCTACCCGAACGGAAAACCGTTACACCCAACTACCTAAACTTTCCTCCGTTAGACAGTTACCTATTTTTTAAGTCGGACCGGAATATTCTTTAGCATATTCCGGGAGCGTGTTTTGTACTCGCCGAATTGGTCAAATGTAATTTTGACTCTGAGGGTAAATGTGTATTAACACATTTCCTCTATATTTCTGAATTAAAAACAAGAAAAAGATAAATAAAAAATAGGAAATAGAAAAACGGGTTTCATTTCTCTAACCCTAAATTCACTCTCCCGCAGCTGATATTTCCCAAATCCCTCAACTCAGATTTCCTCAATCCAAAAAATCCCCAAATTGAACACGAACCCTAATTCCCAAATCCCAGTTGTTCTATTCGATCCGGAAAATCCTATTCCCAATCCAAATCCATAATCATTGACGAACCCTAATCCCAATTCCAGAAAAATCCCAAATTGAACACGAACCCTAATCTTCAAATCCAAATGCATTGGAAATTGCGGCCCGAATCTGGGCCCGTGCCAGAGAAGGATGGATCGCTGGTGGATGCCTTCACAGTGATTTTACACCATAGCGGGAAGTTCAGACGTGAAAAAGGTAAGTTATGTTATGTTGTGGGAAAGGTTTCTTACTTTGATGAACTGTCTGGGAGGCCAAAAAAACAGAATATGCCTGGGAGGCCAAAAAAACAGAATATGCCTGGGAGGCCAAAAAAACACAAGAGGAAGTTGGAGGAAGGTGAGATCAAAGGCACTGCAAAACATGGAAAACTGAGAAGAACAGGGTTGGTTTGTACTTGCCAGAATTGTAAGAAGTAAGGTCATAATTCAAGGAATTGTCCTCTGAAAAAGGTATAAATGATTTATTTGTGCTTATTGTTTATGTGTTGTTATTCTCTTACATCAATGTTGTTTTGGCAGGCCCAAAAGTCTGAAGATGCAGCTGGTTCCTCAAAGTCTCAAAAGCCAAAAAAGAAGAATACTCAGAAGACTGATGGTGCCTCAAAACTTCTCAAGCACCTAGAAGGAGCCCAAGGAAACATCCTCAATTAGTTGTTGTTAATGTGTCACAGAAGAAAGCACAGAAGAAAGCTAGTGAATCATCTTCTCAACCAGCTGAAAATAATGTGTCACAGAAGAAAGCACAGGAGAAAGCTAGTGTATCATCTTCTCAACCAGCTGTTGATAATGTGTCACAGAATAAAGCACAGGAGAAAGCATTTGTGTCAACTTCTCAACCAATATCCAATGTGACACAGAACAAAGCCAAAGAGAAAGCCACTGTGTCATCTTCTCAACCAGAAGGCACTTTTGATTTGGATTCTTATCTGAATAGGGGTCTCTTAAACAAATCAGTACTTGGAAGCAGGCCAGTTTTTTCAAGAAAGCCAGGAAGGAAGTGGTTTTGAAGTGGATTTGTCCTCAGTGTTTTAGTGGTTGTTGAACTTAGTTATCATTTGCATTTGAACATTATTATCAGTTCATGTTTTATGTTGTTATCAGTTTCTTTTGAACAATATGTACCAGTTGCTTTTGAACAATGTAATTGTTGCTTTTGAATCTTATTATCACTTGCTTTTGATAGTTGCTTTTCAGTCTATTGTTATTTGTTGCTTTTGAACCTTTATAACAATTGTATCATTAAAAATCCACAACTGAACATGTTGCTATAAACTCACAATACTATAAACTCACAATACATAAAGAAGCAGAATTCAGACACTTCCATTATCAGGTTCAGAGTACATTACAACACATAAAGATGCAGAATTCAGACACTTCCATAAACAAATTCAGAATACATGGACACTTCCATAAACAAATTCAGAGTACATGGACACTTCACATCATCTTATAGCAAGAAAATACAGAAAATGCTAAAATCACAATCCATAACTTCAAATTCTTCTTCTTCAACATAGCTACTTTCTTATTCAATTCCTCCAATTCTTCAACCTTTGCATTGATGTTCTTCTTCTTCAGCTTATCTACTTTCTTATTAAGTTCCTCCAATTCTTCAACCTTTGCATTGATGTTTCTAAGGAGTCCTGGTATAACTCGATTACATCTCCCACATGAAGGTGGGTCAATCCACCAGAAATATCCACAACCACCGCCGCCCTGATAGTCGCAAAGAGGCTTCATATAAATTTCAGTCGTAAATTGTAAAATTTAGGAGAAATTAGAAAATTAGGGTTCATACCTGAAATTGGGCGCAAGACGCGAATCTCCTCCCTGGGTTCATTTCAGACCAGTATGTGCGCCTCTGAGCTACCCGCCCGCATAGGCAACATTCGTCCCTGCTTGAGGTCGACATACTTTGGCGAATGAATTGCAGAATCAAATTGGGGATTTTTTTAGGGTTCTTCGCGTTTCTGAATTTCAGAATTGGAAATGAAATGTGGATGATTAAATTTCATTTCAGATATACATAATATAAGCCAGGGGCATTTATGTAATCAGCTATTAAAAATTATAAAAAAATTGAGATAACGGAATATTCTACGGAATATTCTGATCCATCCAAAAAAAATAGGTAAGTGCAAAACGGAGGAAAGTTTAGGTAGTCGGGTGTAAAGGTTTTCCGTTCGGGTAGGTAAGTGTAAAAATGACCAAACCTTGGGCAGGTTTCTGTAATATTCCCTAAAAATAATATAAAAAAATGAAAATGGGGCACAACAAACATTATTTGGGTTATTGAATGCAGGCACTTTTGAATGTGGAGAATTTTCCAAACTATTAGGTGGTGGTTGGGTTTCAAATTGTGAGTTTGAAAATGGAGGAAATGGATATGGATATGGAGAATTTTGAGGATAAGAAAATGAAAATTGAGAATTTTGAGAATGTGGAAATTGGTATTGAGAATTTAGAGTTTGTGAGTTAAAATTAAAATTTTGTGGGTTTGAAAAATAAGAATTTGAATATGGACGTGAAAATTGAAGGTTTGGATTTTGAGAATTTGAAAATGGATGATTATTTGGATTCATTTTCGGTAGAGAAGAAAGTAGAGAAGAAAGTGTAATTTTTTTTATTTAATTAGTTTAGTATTTATAATGTTAAAACTATAGAACTTTGAAAAAAAACAACGTTCATATGAAAGTTGTACAACTGTATTTGTACGTGACATTTGTTAGATTAATGTTAACGTTGCTACGAGAACGGTAATTTGTACGTTACATTTGTCAGATTAATGTTAACGTTATTACGAGAACTGTAATTGTTAACGTTACTATCAGTATCAGAATATCAATATCATAATATTTAATACTGTATTTGTTAACATTATCATCAAAACCGTATTTGTTATATTTATTAACTTTAATTAATATGTATTTTTACTAAATAATAACACTAAATAATAACTATAATTGTTAAATATTTGTTAACGTTAAGTAAGATTGTATTTATTTTAATATCAGAATATTTAATAATACTAAATAATAACTGTAATTGTTAAATACTATTAACAACTCCCTGTGCGATGCACAGGAATATATCGCACAAAAATATTTAATGAAAATTATTTTGTTAGAAAAAAAAGTTAATTTAATTTAAATAATGTAAATCATATTATTTTTCATTCAGCTGATATATTATAAAAGAAAAATTAAAATTTGGTTCAAATATAAAAGAAATATGTTAAAAATTTGTATATTATATTATAATAAAATAACAAAATTTGAAATTCTAATTACTTAAACATATTTTATCACATTATTAACTCACATTATTTATTAAATCACATTATAAATTTTATGTATTTTATAATAATTGCTTAAACATATTTTATGACATTATTAACTCATATTATTTGTTTATAAAAATAATTGTTAAACATATTTTATCATATTATTAATGTATTTAAAATTTTATTTGCGTAAACTTTTATGTATTTTTTTTAATAATTGCATAAATATATTAAATCACATTATAAATTTTATATATTTTATAATAACATATTTTATCATATTATTAAGTCACATTATTTATTTGCTTAATCATAAATTTTATGTATTTCATAAACATATATTATCACATTATTAACTCACATTATTTGTTTGTGTAACCATAAATATTGTTTGAATAAATTGAAACACGCTCATTATACTTTTGTTAAAATAATGAATTAAATATTAATTGAATAATTAATACTTAGTTCGGTAGGTTCAGGGTAGTTTAGTCCTTCTATATTTTGAATGCTGCCCTACTACTGTATATAAGTATAAAAATATAAAAACTATATATCAAAGAAATTGTAAAATTTAAAACCCTAACATATAAAGATAAAAATATTGAGCTTTCGTTCAAATAATAACGATTAAAGAGCCTAAAACATTAAAAACACTTTTAATTGTTGTTTTGATTGTTATTTCCATTCATAATTAAATTATATTATTTTTTTTTATATTTTTTGTAGCGCTATCATAAATATATAAATTAGCAAGCAATTCATTTATGTGACACAATTAATAAATATGGGAGTATAATTTTTTTGTTGTTGTTTATTTTCTTAATTTTCCGTGTATAAATTTGTTGTTGTTGTTCTTTCATTTGTTTGTCATTTATATTTATAGTTAGATTTACAAATAGTGTTGTATTCGTATTATTTCTTTATTGTTTAACTTACAATGAGCATATTATTTGTGTTTTTTTCAATTCATGTTTTTTGTGTTTTAAGTGTTTTATTCCTATTAATTTGAAGATTTCTACAAATAGATCATGTCAATACTTGAACAAACAAATCTTATCAAATAACTTGACCATTTATTAGTATTTTTAAAATTAAATATTAATTAATATTACAATAAAAATTACGCTAATTTTTAGTAACTAATTCAAACAATTTTTAATACGCACAAAAATAAAATATAAATTATTAATTATTAATCTTTTCTAAAATCTTTTTTTAAATAATTATATTTATTTTTTGGAAGATAATTGCATATTTTTTCCACTTTTTAATGTCTCAAAAATTATATTTATTTTTTTGGAAGATAATTTTTTCCACTTTTTAATGTCTCAGAAATTATATTTATTTTTTTGGAAGATAATCATATTTTTCCCACTTTTTAATGTCTCAGTTCATATATAATTTTCTGTGTATTCCATAAATTATTCAGTAAAAGAAATTAATTATTCATATTTTTATATTTTCCTTTTAATGTCTCAGTTCATATATAATTTTCTGTGTATTCCATAAATTATTCAGTAAAAGAAATTAATTATTCATATTTTTATATTTTCCGTGAATAATATTTATTGTAAAACACTCAATATCTTTAAAAGACTCTTATTCCCAACTTCGTAGGTTAATAATATAATATTCGATTTCATATATTTTCTTTAAATAAAATAATTAGATATATGCAACACATATTTGTTTATATTTTTTTTATATCTTAAAAAATATGTAGCACTCTTTTAAATATGACTTAATTATCCTACCAATACACTTCTCTTAATAAAATAAATAAAAATAGAATTCACTAGAGTGTTCAAAAAAAATACAAGAAACGATGAAGTTTTTATTTATAGATAAAGATATAACTAAAAATATTGTGATTTTTTTTATAAATTATGTGCAGCTTCCTAATTAATATTATGTATGCCTTCATAAATTAAAATTTTACGGGGTGCAAAATATAATTGTTGTATTGTTCATTACTTGAATATACTATTTCAATTTTAAATGATGTATGGTTCAATTTTATCGTGCAAATTATAATTGTTAACTTTAAATTATTATAAAAAATTGGAAAGTGATGATTATTATAAAATAAAATTGTTGCGAAGTATGTCATGTATGTATAGACCTTTATTTTATGTTATCTTTTTAATTAATATAATATTTTTAAGCCGTTTAAATCTTTTATTAATAAAATTAAATTCTTTCTTTAGTAACACGAATTAAAATTGTAAAATTATAACGTTAGTCTTTTAAATTTGTCATTATTTAATTTGCAAGTAATTTATATTTTTGTTATACCGAAACAATACTTATAAATTGTTTATCAATAAACAAATCTCATATCTTATATTTGTAATTTTTATATTTTTGTTATAGCAGAAACAATACTTGGAAGACTCTGTCTGCAGTTGTTCGTGCTAGAGACGACATTGTTCTAAATGCCGCATATCTTTGTACGGGCCATTCCATGTTAAACGGGTCATTCCATGTTAAAGATTCTCATATCTTTGCACGAAAGCTCTACGTGTAGCATCAAGAAGCAAAGCGATCTGGGTAAATTTATTATTAAGACGAAAATTATTATATGGGACGAGGCTCCCATGATGCATAGGTATTAACGATTGATGTGTACTGCATTTGTTTCTTGTCGACTTTTATTTACGTGTTTACAATTTAATTTCATGTTTCTTTGGTTTTGATTTTTCTAGGAATTGTTTTGAAGCACTCGATCGTACAATGCGTTATATCATGAGCTCTCATCGACCTGAAGTCGAGCATCTGCCTTTCGGAGGCAAGGTTGTTGTTTTCGGAGAAGATTCATCAAATTTTACCTGTCATACCTAAAGGTACGAGGCAGGATATTTTTCATACCACTATTAATTCTTCCAATATATGGATAAATTGCAAGGTTGCAAAATATCGGCGATGGAAATGATGGTTGTAGATTGCGTGAGTTCTCTGATTGGCTCTTCTATAGGGGATGGTACTACTGGCGGCGAGAACGACGGGGAAGTAGATATAGAGATCCCGAATGAATATTTGATAACTCAATCGGATAATTATATTGAATCGATTGTTGATGCCGCGTATCCATCTTTCCATGAACACATCGGGGATACCAATTTTCTAGAAGGACGAGCGATACTTGCGCCGGCCCTGGATAACATTAATGAAACCAACGATTACATGTTGCAATGCATAATACGGACGAAAGAATTTACTTGAGTTAGGATAGTATTGTGTCTTTTAAACGCGGAGATAATATGTTTGATCAAATGCATTCGGTTGAGTTCTTAAATATGTACCATCAAAAGTTCTGGACTACCAAACCATGAGCTGAACTTGAAAGTTGGTATTATTATAAACTTTTTACTAAAATCTAATTCTATTAATTAAAATATTAATATATATATATATATATATATATATATATATATATATATATATATATATATATATATATATATATATATATATAATTAAAAAATTAATTAAATGCTTTGACATGATATATAGTTATTGATATTTCTTATTAGGTTGAGGTGGTCGTTATGCTGTTGTGGAATATGGATGCCTTTGTCGGACTATGTAATGGTACTAGGATGGTTGTAACACAACTTGGTAATTATATTATCTAGGCTAAAGTATTAGGAGGAAATAATTCTGGGGAAATGGTTTTTATTTCTCGAATTGCCCTGACGCACTCGGATACAAAATTTCCGTTTGCTTTTCAACGAAAACAATTTCCGATTATGATATCGTACGGGATCTCGGCCTTTATTATTCTATCTACAACGTTGACGTTTATGAAATCAACGATTACATGGTTGCGATGCATAATAAGGACGAAAGAATTTACCTGAGTTCGGATAGTGTTGTGCCTTCCGAACGCGGAGATAATATGTTTGATCAAATGCATTCGGTTGAGTTCTTAAATACCATCAAGTGTTCCGGACTACTTGAAGGTTGGTATTATTATAAACTTTTTACTAAAATATAATTATATTAATTAATTAATATATATATATATATATATATATTAAAATCCTTTTTTTATTTAAGCAACCATTTATATAAGCATGACATATTCTTTTTATTGTATATAATTAAAGAATGTATGAAATGCTGTTAGGAGTAAATATATAGTTATTGATGCATCAACTGTTTCTTATTAGGTTGGGGTGCCCGTTATGTTGTTGCGGAATATGGATGCCTCTGTCGGAATATGCAATGGCATTAGGATGGTTATAACACAACTTAGTAATTATATTATTCAGACGAAAGTATTAGGAGGAAATAATTCTGGGAAATGGTCTTTATTCCTCGAATTGCCCTGACGCCCTCGGATACCAAATTCCCGTTTTCTTTCCAACGAAGACAATTTTCGATTATGATATCATATGCCATGACTATTAATAAGAGTCAATGTCAGTCGTTGACAAATGTTGCAATATATTTGAAGAATCCAGTATTTACCCATGGTCAATTGTACGTTGCGTTGTCTAGATTGACCAACACGGCCAGGTTGAAGCTTCTGCTTTGTGATTATCGTGGACGTCTTACGAATAGAACAATGAATGTAGTCTATAAAGAAGTATTCCAAAATTTGTAATATCATTATTGTAATAAATTATTTGTACTATTTCAATTAGACTTAATCTTTATTTTTCCATTATGCATTTAAATTAGTTTATGTTAAACATTAAGCTTAAGCAGTTTGTGCAATAATCCGAGTAACAGAAAATTGAATTTAATACACGTGCATCGCACGGGCAAGAGGACTAGTAATTAGTAAAATCAATAATACCTTCTCCCCTAATAATACCAAAAATTAATTGAGAAAATTACCAGATTAGTCACATAAAGATGGTCTGTTATCCTTTTGGTATAACAAAGTCACACTTTCTCAAATTAATCCAGTAAAACTTAAAATCGAGTCGATTTTAAGCTTTACTGGATTAATTTGAGAAAGTGTGACTTTGTGGAACCAAAAGGAAAACATGCCATCTTTATAGGACTAAATTGGTAATTTTCTCAAAATTAATGATAAGTGAAAAAATATTTATATGTGTATTTCATAATATATCTAAATTTTTAATTTAATTTAATAGTTACTAAATATATATATAATACCTAAATAGATTGTATGACTTCCAAGTATATGTATTCAAATTAAATTTACCAAAAGAAGGATTTACAAATCCTCAGAATAATTAAATAATTAGCAACTGCACCAATAACGGATCCAGATTGTCCCCATTTCGTCACTTATAGTTTAATACAGTATTCATTATTATTTCCCACATTTCCCTGCCCACATATTTTTATTTCTTATTCAATTTAATATTCATTAATTTAGTCAAACCTAAATATAATTAAAAAAAATAAAACATATATAGTATAATTATAATCTGATACAACAAGCAGAGCTAGTCAACAAAAACATAGAGCTAGAGCAATGCCTTGTTTCTTCTTATTGCCTTCAAAACTCATACTAATAATAATATTTATAAATCATTTCTCGATATGCTTTGCCAATGCGGTCCCGACCCTGTTCGTGTTCGGAGACTCCATCGTCGACACGGGTAAAAACAATGACATCAAGACCATAGTCAAGGTTGACTTCCTTCCCCCCGGTCGGGACTTCATCGGAGCAAAGCTATTAAACTTGACAAAATTATGTAAAGAAGATAGGAAAGCTGATCATATTCAGAGAATGAACACAAAACTTTTTCATTGATTTTGATTCATTGTTTTTCGTACATTGCGGCTGTAGTAAATGCATACTATATATAGAGAACCTAAACCCTAGCTATGAGGAGAGAGACGCAACCATCAGTCGCCAGCTGGACGTCATCAAAGGCAGGCGATCTGACGGCTATTATGGAGACACATAGAATAAATCCAATGGTCATAGCTGAGGGTAAAGAAGGGAAAAGACGACATTTCCTGTGTATTTAATTTGGGGAAATTCAGATCGAATTTAGGGCCAAATTAGGTCACAGGATTTGGGGCTAGAATTAGGGCACAAAAATTGGGGATTTCGTGCATGGCTTATTAGTAAAATCAATAATACCTTCTCCCCTAATAATACCAAAAATTAATTGAGAAAATTACCAGATTAGTCACATAAAGATGGTCTGTTATCCTTTTGGTATAACAAAGTCACACTTTCTCAAATTAATCCAGTAAAACTTAAAATCGAGTCGATTTTAAGCTTTACTGGATTAATTTGAGAAAGTGTGACTTTGTGGAACCAAAAGGAAAACATGCCATCTTTATAGGACTAAATTGGTAATTTTCTCAAAATTAATGATAAGTGAAAAAATATTTATATGTGTATTTCATAATATATCTAAATTTTTAATTTAATTTAATAGTTACTAAATATACATATAATACCTAAATAGATTGTATGACTTCCAAGTATATGTATTCAAATTAAATTTACCAAAAGAAGGATTTACAAATCCTCAAAATAATTAAATAATTAGCAACTGCACCAATAACGGATCCAGATTGTCCCCATTTCGTCACTTATAGTTTAATACAGTATTCATTATTATTTCCCACATTTCCCTGCCCACATATTTTTATTTCTTATTCAATTTAATATTCATTAATTTAGTCAAACCTAAATATAATTAAAAAAAATAAAACATATATAGTATAATTATAATCTGATACAACAAGCAGAGCTAGTCAACAAAAACATAGAGCTAGAGCAATGCCTTGTTTCTTCTTATTGCCTTCAAAACTCATACTAATAATAATATTTATAAATCATTTCTCGATATGCTTTGCCAATGCGGTCCCGACCCTGTTCGTGTTCGGAGACTCCATCGTCGACACGGGTAAAAACAATGACATCAAGACCATAGTCAAGGTTGACTTCCTTCCCCCCGGTCGGGACTTCATCGGAGCAAAGCTATTAAACTTGACAAAATTATGTAAAGAAGATAGGAAAGCTGATCATATTCAGAGAATGAACACAAAACTTTTTCATTGATTTTGATTCATTGTTTTTCGTACATTGCGGCTGTAGTAAATGCATACTATATATAGAGAACCTAAACCCTAGCTATGAGGAGAGAGACGCAACCATCAGTCGCCAGCTGGACGTCATCAAAGGCAGGCGATCTGACGGCTATTATGGAGACACATAGAATAAATCCAATGGTCATAGCTGAGGGTAAAGAAGGGCAAAGACGACATTTCCTGTGTATTTAATTTGGGGAAATTCAGATCGAATTTAGGGCCAAATTAGGTCACAGGATTTGGGGCTAGAATTAGGGCACAAAAATTGGGGATTTCGTGCATGGCTTATTACCCCCCCCCCCCCCCCCCCCCCCTCAATTCGAACGCGGATGAAGGTAGGATACGTAATTTGTTGATCATCCGGGTGAAGAGTTGCACAGGAAGCGGTTTAGTGAGAATGTCGGCCAACTGATCTTGAGCTGGAATATGGAGGATGACGACCTGTTTTGATTGCACTTTGTCGCGAATGAAATGGAGATCAATCTCAATATGCTTGGTGCGAGCTTGAACTACAGCATGATTAGACATGTGGACGGCACTTTGATTATCAACCCACAGAACTGGAGGATTTGCCAGTTTCAGACGAAGCTCAGAGAGAAGGGATTAAATCCAGGTAAGTTCTGCAATTGCATGGCAAATGCTCCTATATTCTGCCTCTGCACTTGACCTGGAAACGGTATGTTGTTTCTTGGAGCTCCAAGAAATGAGATTGGGGTCCAGAAAGACGCAATCGCCAGAGGTGGATTTGCGGTCATCCGGGTCAGAAGCCCAATCAGAATCAGAGAAAGCTGTAAGGTGAAGATGAGGAGATTGAGATATATGCAGGCCATGTGAGGTGGTTCGAGCTATGTATTTGAGAAGTCTCTTCACTGCTTTGAGGTGTGTCTCTGTGGGATTTTGCATGAACTGGCTTAATTTATTGACAGAGAATGTAATGTCTGGCCTTGTGATTGTGATGTACTGTAGTGAGCCTATAAGTTGTCTGTAGTATCTGGGATTGGATAGGAGATTGCCATCATATTTAGAAATTGGAGAAGAGCTTGTTGGAAATCGATCACCCGGAGTCGTCGTAAAACCGACTCCGATCGACGTCCCGGAAACCGCGACTATACAGCCCGGAGCCACCGCCCGAGGAGCGTCCGATCGAGCCCTAGCCGCGGCGAAGCCGCGACCTCTCGATCGCTCCCCGCGGGGCGATCGCCCGCCGCCTAGGCGGGCTATGGGCTGCCCAGCCGAGGGCTCCACGCGGTGATCCGTCCAGCCGGGTCCTCGAGTCACCGGCGGTCCGGCGATCCTTGATCGCCACCGCCCGACTCATCCCGGTTTGAACCCAACTCAATCTGACATTGAACATGTATCAAACCTTCAATTCTAGAGGCATATAGACAGTCCTATATCGATGGAGAATATCTAAAGTACATCAACATCACACACGAGCATAATTTAACTTCAACGATCACTATTATTTAATCAGAGCATAATATATAACATAAAAATCGCAAAAACAATAACATGAAAAGAAATAATTACTTCGATGTGTACCTTTCTTGAGAATACGATAACCAGGTAACCAGTCTAACGATACATGATCACATCCCCCGACTTCAGCTTGGTATCTTTAATTAGCCATTACTACAATACTCACACACTCTCAATTACTCATTCAGCTTAATCACCATACACAAAAAGCTTAATTAATATCAATTCAATTAGCAATAAATAACTAAAAAATATACTCACATACCAAGAAAAAAAAAACAACAGAGATAAGTAATTTTAATCATTCGGCACTAATTTGGGGAAATATAGAAATTATTACCTATCAACTTTGAAGAAATTTTTGATTGATGCAATACTCACAGGAAACCCTAACAAATTTGGGTTTTCCACTTTGGAGGCGTGCGTCAGAGCTTTTTGTTGCGGCGGTGGGAGTGTTGCGAGCGTCGAAGCATTTAAGTGCGGTTGTGCGAGCGGCGGAAGGTTTCTATGAAGAGCGGTGAGTTGTGCGAGCGGCAGAGAGTTACAGCGCGGTGGTGTGAGTTGTGCGAGCGACGGAAGGTTTCGATGTAGTGGTGTGAGTTGTGCGAGCGACGGAAGGTTTCAACGCAGCGATGTGAGTTGTGCGAGCAGCGGAGGGTTTTAGCGTGGTGGTTGAGTTGTGCGAGTGGGCGAAGTGTTTTGATGCGGCGGAGCTCAAGTTCGATGGAGTGTTTTGATGACGAGAGGGCGAAGGGTTTGAATGCTAATTTAATTTCTAAAAGATCGAGTATATTGTTTCAATTTAATTTTTGAAATATAAACTATACTTTATATGTTTTATTCCTTTCATCGGTTCTTTTGCCTGATGTCCATACTAACCCACACATCGGTTAAAAAGTACTTTTGCCCGATGTCCATACTAACCCACACATCGGATAAAACGTATGATGTCTACGAAAACACATACACAACAGTTCTCTCCACAACCGATGTCAGTATGGCGTATTCACAACGGTGTATTTTGAAACCGATGTGCATATTATTATTTACATCGGTTGTACAATGAACTTTTTATTGAAAAATGGAACTTGGACTTTAGTCCCTAAACCCTCTAAGTGTTCTGTTGTGGACTGTAAATGGCTTTTCAAAGTTAAACAAGAGGGTAATGATCTCAGATATAAAGCTAGGTTAGTTGACAAAGGTTTTTCACAAAAAGAAGGGATCGGTTATAATGAAATATTTGCTCCTATTGTGAAGTTTATTACTGTGAGAATAATGTTTGCTTTGTGTGCTCATTATGACTGGGAACTGAAACAAATGGATGTTAAAACTGCCTTTTTACATGGTGACTTAGAAGAACAGATTTTTATGAAACAACCAGAGGGTTTTGTTGATAAAACTAAAACTGAATATGTTTGTCTTTTGAAAAAATCTCTCCATGGTTTGAAACAGTCACCTAGGCAATGGAATAAAAAGTTTGATGAATTCATGATTTCTCAAAAGTTTAGCAGAAGTTCTTATGATCCTTGTTTGTATTATTTGAAGTCTGGCATACCTGTTTTTCTTGTGCTTTATGTGGATGATATGTTAATCCTTTCTCCTAATTTGAATTCTGTGAAATCTATTCAACATAGTTTAAGTACTAAGTTTGAAATGAAAGATTTAGGAGATGCTAAGAAAATCTTAGGTGTGAATATTGTGAGAAATAGAACTGAAGGTTACATTCACCTTAATCAAAATGCCTATGTTGATAAATTGCTAGAAAGGTTCTCCATGCTAGGCTGCAAATCTGTTTTTGTTCCCCTTGCTTCTCACTTTGTGTTGTCTAAGGACAGTGTCCAAAGACTGAGTCTGAAATTGCTTATATGGTTAATGTGCCTTATGCTTGTGATGTGGGGTCTGTGATGTACTTGATGGTGTCTACTAGACCTGATATAGCTTATAGTGTTAGCTGTTTGAGTAGGTATATGGCTAACCCTGGACATCCTCATTGGGAAGCCATGAAATGGCTGTTCATGTACTTGTCTAGTACTAGAAGCTTTGGCCTGAGATTCACTAAGTCAAAGGCTGGAGTTATTTTGAGTGGTTATGTGGATTCTAACTATGCTAATGATAGGGATTCTAGAAAGTCTTCTATCTCTTATGTTTTCTCAGTTGCAAAATGTTTTTGCCCTTTCTACTACTGAATCTGAATATATTGCTAATACTGATTCCTTCAAGGAAGCTATTTGGTTGAAAGGTCTTGTATTTGAGATTAAAATGCTAAGTGGTAGTGTCTCTGTGTTTTCTGATTCCCAATCTGGCATATAGTTGTGTAAGAATCCTGTTTTTCATGATAGAACTAAACATATTGATGTTAGGTATCATTTCATTAGAGATCTTGTTGAAACTGATTATATTATACTTGAAAAGATATCCATTCATCATAACCCCTCTGATATGGGAACTAAATCACTGCCTTTGGAAAAATTTCTCTTCTGTTTGAAATTTCTGCATTTTGATGCCTGTGATTACTTGCTCTTACTTTCTATGTGCTCTGTTTTCTTTGTTGGTGTTCTGACCCTTAGGTTATTACCCCATTTACTTCTTACTGTGTGTGAGATGAGTTTCTATTTGAAACTATATGTTCTGTGTACTCTGAATGCCTCAGGTAGGGCTGAGGAGTCACAGTAACTTAATGTTACTTTGTGTAACTTGCCCTGTACACTTAGGTGTGCAGGGCTAAGGCTATGATGAAACTGTGATAGACTGTGTTTGCATGTGTGTGACTTCTAACCAGCATGTAATGTCTTTATAAGATGCTTGAGCAGGTTGATCCAGTGTGTTGCCAAAAAGGTGGAGAATGTTATAAAATGTGTGTTGACCCATTTATTGGTGTTGGCCCATTAAATTGAAGCAGCCCAGCACCCACTGCAGCCCAGCCCACTCTACTTACCTGGCTCATTTGTCTTCAGCCCAGCCTCTGTGGGCTTTGACCTATCCTGACCCTTGATCTCCACTTAGTAAGTTGTGGCTTAATCTGGACCCTTGATTCCTCCTTTTCTCGGCCACTTCACCCGCAACCCTAATCACTCTAGCTCAGCTGATACTGTGTGTAAACCCTACCTCTACTGTGTGCGATTTCTGATACCTTCACCTTCTTCACCTCCTGTGGTGTTCTGTGGTGTAGATCTGTGAGATCCTTGTGTGAGTAAGGGCTGTGAGTGAGTGTGTGAGTGATTGAGAGAGCTGTGCATTGTGGGTGTTGCTGGCAAGGTTTCTGTGTTCTCCCCTCGTTTGGTGGTGCCTGGTGACACTGCTATGATTGCATCTGTAGGTACCGATATACCGATCTGGTCGATATACCGTGTGTGCGGAAGCGTGTAAAGCAATAGATCTACTATGCCATGATCTTAGTGCACACTTAATGTGTATAAGAACACATATAAACATATATATATACACATCCAATATATATATATATATATAAGGTTCAACGATTACTTACTTTTGTGACGAAGTGGTTCGTTGATGTCGTTGAGGTGGTGTTGAGTCGATTGAACCACCTCAATTGGATCAGCCTCTCGAAGCTATCCTTGTGAATGACCTCGCCACTCCTCTTGTCTAGATCACCCGGATGTTGAAGCCGCACAAATGGCCCGGCCTCTACGTGTTGCACACGAACCCGGATAATGAACACCTTTGATTGCTTGAGAATGGATCTCCAAGATCACCTCTTTTCTCTCTTTTGTGTGGATTTTCGTGGCTGATGCTTGTGTGTGATGAAAATCAGATTTTCATCCATATAAACACACCATTATTCACACCATTACACCTCTATGTAACCTCCATCTTAATGTGCATAAAGATGCACCATTAACATGCAAAAGAGGTTACAAAGGAGGTGAAAGGTCATGCCACATACACATGCCACTATGCATTGTATGTGGTCCCACTTGCTTGTGTGGCATGCCATGTCACACTATGTGACATGCATCCATGCAAGCCATTCATCCCATGCATGGGAATTAAATCCACGTAAATATTGATTCTAAATCAATATATATATCAATCATCGTACATTATCTTCGAGTCCGTGTGTGACCCTGTAGGTATGATTTAATTGATCAATATTATATTGTTCCCAACAATTAATATTATCAAATAATCATTTAACATCCATAGACGACCTTATGACTTTATCGATTGCACACGTAGGATCGAAGGACATATCCCAACAATCTCCCACTTGGCCTTCAGAGCCAGTGTGCTGCCAACTTCCTGTTGTCACTTTATGTCTAAGTTTGAACTTGAGGCAAGACTCGAGTCATCCTCAATCGGTTCAAACCTTTCTTGGACTTTGAGACAGACTGTAAAACCAGATTTATCACTATGATACGAATCTGGACGTGGCCACGTATTTTCCACAGTCTCGACTCTCCAAGTGGCCGTTAAGACATGTATCCCATTATAAAATGGAGGACAATCCCATCTTGTCAATCCAAGCTCTCCCACTTGCTTCCTGATATACCCAATAACAAGTTTTATAACCTCCTTTTACGAAAGGCGTTTACTTGTATCAAAGTACACCATTTCACAATGGAATCACTCTGGACTACTCAGGTCAGAGGAAATTGCTCGACAGTCAATGAAATAGTATTATGACTCGAAATCTTAAATACTATTCCAGTCGGGTCTGTTCGATCATTAGCTCCCAGCTAATATCTATGTAATTGTACTTGATGTCCCACATCACTAGCCCATGAAGCGGCGCTATAGTACACATTACAATCTAGTTCTTTGTATTATCGGTTTGTCCGTACTCAATTATACGAACCAGGAACAGCTATATGATTCAAGTATATCAGTTCAACCATTGGGACTTCATTATGCGGTAAGTCGACCTCATAATCCAATTGATATAACTTAATCATTTGGACAATTCATATAAATTAAACCATATTTATATGAAGAATTATGTATTATACATATGAGTGAATGTTTACCAAATCTCCAAAAGTATCTAATACAGTAATAGAAATCACAACCCATCTCTAAGATGTCTGATATCTATTGCAGTCGTGAAAGCCTCAAGCTTAAACTGCTGAAGAGGTTTAGAAAGCGGGTTTGCAACCTTACCAAAAGTTGCAACTTTATTATCTCGATGTCTCCACAAAACTATCTCCCAATTAATGTGAAACTTCCTGAGCACCAGTTTTAGACTTGTGGTGCTTCCTAGCTCATTGGCTTGCGCGATAACTCTACTATAAATAGAGAACTATCGGATGGGCTGAGCTAGTTACACCACCTAGTTCATTCAAGAACTTTCAAATCTTAACTGCCAACATTATTGCATCCAATGCAATACTGTGCTCAGCTTCTGTAGTTTAATCAGCTATATTGCATTGCATGGAACTATTCCAGCAAATTTTACCTCTAACCAGACAAAAGATATAACCAGATTAAAATCGGAAATTATCTTAGTCTGTTTTGAAGTTAGCATTCAAGCAGCTTTGTTAATATCAACTCTTTTTGTCTTCCAAAGACAACAAAATATTCTTTTGTCCATCTAAAGTACATAAGAATATTCTTGGTCGCAGTCTAACGCGCCTCACCTGGATTTCCTTGAAACTGACTCGTCATCCTCAAAGCATACGATACGTCCGGTCGTGTACATATCATGGCGTACATTATAGACCCTATTGCCGAAGCATAAGGAATGTTTTCCATCCTCTTTTGCTCATCAAGTCCCGTAGGGCCTTGCATCTTGCTAAGAGATGTGCCATGACTCATTGGAATGAGACCCTTTTTGGCGTCTTTCATTCTGAACTTATCAAGTACCTTATCAATATAGGTCACTTGACTAAGTCCAAACATCATTTTCGATCTGTTCCGACAGATCTTGATGCCCAATATGTACTGTGCTTCTCCAAGATCCTTTATTGAAAACAATTTCCAAGTCATTCTTTAATAGAATTAAGCATAGAAACATTGTTTCTAATAAGGAGTATGTCATCGACATACAACACAATGTATACAACGTAACTCCCACTGTTCTTCTTGTAAAACAAGATTCTTACGAGTTCCTCTGAAATCCAAAACCCAGTATGGATTCATTGAACTGAAGACTACTACTCCGATATGCTTTGCTTTATTCCATAAATGGAATTATAAGATTGCATAATTTCTCAGCCTTATTAGGATCGATAAAACTCTTTGGTTGTGTCAAAACACATTCTCTTCTAGAATCCAATTCAAGAAGTTAGTTTTAACATCCAATATTACCATACCTCATTATCAAGATGAGTAGCAATGGCTAAGATGATCTGAATGATTTAATCAAAGCAACAGGTGAAAGTTTTTCCATAATCCACCTCGTGAATAAAACTTTTACCATCAACCTTGCTTTGAAAACCCTAGGTTTTCCATCTGTCTGTTTAGATCTTAAAGATCTATTAGCATTCATTGGGTCTAACCCCGTGATGCAAATATATCAAGTTCCAAACTTGATTATCAGATATTGATATCATCTCAGATTTCATGGCATCATGCCAATTTTCAGTAGCTGGACTCGTCATAGCTTGGAATTAGGTCGAAGGTTCACCACTTTCCAAAAGCATGAATTCATATCTCTCATTGGTCACAATATCTAAGTATTTGAATAATAGAGATAGATTTATGCCTTTCGGACCTACGAGGGCTGGTATGGCTTCCAAAACCATAAGAATACTCTCAACCCAGTCTTGAGTATTCATTATTGGTTGTTTCACTTGAACCTCGTTCAAGATAACCGAGCTCCCACTGACTTTCTAGGAAAGATTACTCTTTTCAAGAAAATCACTATCTCGAGCAACAAAATATTGTTCTCAGATAGATCGTAGAAGTTGTACCCTCGAGTTTCTTATGGATACATTAAAGAAACTTTTATCCCATTTGAGTTAAAGCTCTATAGAGATAAATCTCGTCAGAGAAGCTTTTAGAACCTCAAATTTTGATGAAAACAATGTAGGGACCCTCCCTTTCCATACCTAGTATGGTGTCTTATCAACAGCTTTTGACAGCGTCCTATTCAGTGTATAAGTTGAAGTCAAGAATTGTGTGTTCCCAAAAGAGACCAGTAGTTCATTTAGACCTCTCATCGAATGGTCGAACTATATCTAATATAGTTTGTTTTCTCTTTTCTGAAACATAACCTTCATGTGCTTGTGAACTGATAGGTTCCACATACATCAGTATGGATCATCCCTAATCACTCACATGTTCTCCTTTCTCCAAGAAAGATGACATTGCTATCTTTTAAATCACACATCATTCACATGTATCAAATGACTCCAAGTCAAATGATTCTAAAATTCCTTCTAAAAGAATTCGTTACATGTTTAGATTTTGATTTGATCTAATCAACAATGTTTTAGTTATGTCTCATTGATACTTATTCGATTTGGCCTTTGGTCTTAATGATATATGTGATTTTGTCAAGTTAAAGTATACATAAACAATATAATAATCGTACCAAAACAAGGAATAATTCACAATTAAAATAGTTACCAAACTATTTAATAATGAAAAACTAATCCATCAGTATCCTATACTGAACCAATATTCATTGTTTATTGAAGGTACGAAATTATATAGTTATAATACTAAAACAAGGCCCTAAGGCAAAACAACATCATATGATCATACGGCTAATGCAGCGACCTTCGCTCCATTTCTCGCCCGTAAATCGACATCTCTACTCACCAAACTTATACTTCTATGTAGTTCCTCCACATACAAATGTGAGAACTACGTTTGGCATCCAATACCCAAGAAGTAGAATTTGTGAATTTTAATGTCTATATCATTAATACCTGAAGATGAAGCAACCCCGTTATTCACATCTTCTTTGAACTTTGGGCAAATTCAATTATTCTCAATAATTGAGTCTCATTCAAAATTATCTCAATGTCAAAACGTGATAAATCGTAAGTGAAAATCGAAGTTTTCTAACCAGCGATATTATCATGCAATTGAAGCCCTATCTCTCATAAAATATGAGGGAGCCAACCAGACAATCGTTTCACGCCATCCAATGGCTCGAAAGTCTCTAATTTGTGTCATTAATGAACTAAGTGTTTTGGATTAGATCACTCCCCGAGGTGAAAATAATCCTAACTTTAGAATCCATCATATGAAAGACAAATTAGGCATTTGTTTTGAAATTGAATAAATATGAATTTCTACATGTTTGCAATTAGTGTCCGACACTTTTGCAGTAGACGTATTCAGATTCCCTATGAACCCTAGTAGCCTTCTTGCCCATGCTCTTTTGAATACCTCATCCCTTATAAGAATATCCCTCTCAGGGTCCCTTTTTAATTCACGACTTATCATCTAAAAAAAAATTAGGAGATCACTTAAAGCAAATAATCCAATCATTTGCTGCATATGTGGTCCCTATAGGTTTCTCTTATTCAGCTTAGCTGAAGCGATGACCCTGGTCATTCAGAACTGCTCAATCTTAGCATATTCCCCGAACATGCTATTGAGATGTTCAATGATATCTTAGGATGTGGTTATTTAACACATTTTCATTATCTTCGTATTTGAGGACCATCCTCAAATTACGTTGTGAATCAAGAAAATTTATGTTGTTCAATTTTTCATAATCAAGAATTGAACCAAACTTGAATCGAGTTGAAATTAACATGATAAACTACAAAAGAAAGATAAATAAAGTATGTAAACATTCACAAAGCGGTAAACAAATAAGGTTGTCTAACAAGCTACTTATTTATTCCATTTTGTTCAATCGATATCTAATATCTTTGTTCCCTTGAACAAAACAATCCCAAGACCCTCATCTTGCAAATTCTTAAGCCGACTGAGTCCGCACTTAAGAAGTCCAAGATAGGTAGACATCCCATGTCAATGACATCTAATGTCACTCTCGGTCGATGAGAGTCCCATTCTCATCTCATGTCTCGATAGCCACGCCTGCAGTGGATCTATCGATGAGAAAACCAAACTCACGTGTAAAGGTCTAACCTTTACTCCCACTTATCCCAAGATAACAAGTAGTACCCCGCTGAGGCGGACCTACCAACTTATGATCGAGGGCTTCATGAGTGTGATGTTTTGGACAAGACATTATACTCATTATTTTGGGAACTTGCATGCATAGGTTTGTTTATATGTAAGTTGAACATTTATAACATAAAACAACATATAACTAGCAAAGCAAATAAATACGAAATCGAAAGGCCCCTAGAACCTCACAACTCTCAAAAGAAAAGAATTAAAGTAACAACAAAAGCCTTGAACATCTTCTGGACTGCTCCTCGCCCGCCATTTCAGTTCCGTGCCCTCCGATTTTGGTCAAATCTATTCCGTACCCAAAAAACCACGAACGGCGCCCGCCGTTTCACAATCAGCGGTCGCCGAACACCACCGGCGGTCGCCGTTTCCAAAACGGCGCCCGCCGAAAGGGTTCGGAAAAAATCTGCCCAAAAACAGGGCTTTCGGCGGTCGCCGTTTCCAAAACGGCGCCCGCCGAATGGCTCTAGCAGCCCCGGTTTGCTTCGTTTTGCTTCGTTTTGCTTCGTTTCTTCTCGTTTTCGCCGGAGAGCCGAGATCCTCCATCGAACCATGGACCAAGTCCATCGCTTACAAGTAGTACAATACAAATATAATAGAAAAACCTATCTATTACAAATGATTCCAAGGGACGCAGCCCTCAAATACTACGGCCAATCGAAACGCAAAAAACGACGAAATCATTCACCCGACCACTAACGGTGACCGGCCTTACATCTAATCACACAATCACAATTAAATAAATAATCCAATTATGTTGATTTAACCTTCGTGTCCAACACAAAAGTGTGCACGAGCCCTAGGCTCTGATACCAATTGTAGGTACCGATATACCGATCTGGTCGATATACCGTGTGTGCGGAAGCGTGTAAAGCAATAGATCTACTATGCCATGATCTTAGTGCACACTTAATGTGTATAAGAACACATATAAACATATATATATACACATCCAATATATATATATAAGGTTCAACGATTACTTACTTTTGTGACGAAGTGGTTCGTTGATGTCGTTGAGGTGGTGTTGAGTCGATTGAACCACCTCAATTGGATCAGCCTCTCGAAGCTATCCTTGTGAATGACCTCGTCACTCCTCTTGTCTAGATCACCCGGATGTTGAAGCCGCACAAATGGCCCGGCCTCTACGTGTTGCACACGAACCCGGATAATGAACACCTTTGATTGCTTGAGAATGGATCTCCAAGATCACCTCTTTTCTCTCTTTTGTGTGGATTTTCGTGGCTGATGCTTGTGTGTGATGAAAATCAGATTTTCATCCATATAAACACACCATTATTCACACCATTACACCTCTATGTAACCTCCATCTTAATGTGCATAAAGATGCACCATTAACATGCAAAAGAGGTTACAAAGGAGGTGAAAGGTCATGCCACATACACATGCCACTATGCATTGTATGTGGTCCCACTTGCTTGTGTGGCATGCCATGTCACACTATGTGACATGCATCCATGCAAGCCATTCATCCCATGCATGGGAATTAAATCCACGTAAATATTGATTCTAAATCAATATATATATCAATCATCGTACATTATCTTCGAGTCCGTGTGTGACCCTGTAGGTATGATTTAATTGATCAATATTATATTGTTCCCAACAATTAATATTATCAAATAATCATTTAACATCCATAGATGACCTTATGACTTTATCGATTGCACACGTAGGATCGAAGGACATATCCCAACAGCATCTTCGCAGTCCTGAGCCGAAGCTCAATTCTCTCTCTCTCTCTCTCTCTCTCTCTCTCTCTCTCTCTCTCTCTCTCTCTCTCTCTCTCTCTCTCTCTCTCTCTCTCTCTCTCTCTCTCTCTCTCTCTCTTTCTCTGTTTCTGATTTATATATATATATATATATACTCCGCTGCATGTGCTCTTGTACTCCACATTCAAGCCCAAATCCCTATATACAGATCGGTTCTCTTCGGAGATCCGTTGACTGTTGAGGTCTGGGATCTTGCTCTGGTTTTAGGGCTTGAACAGATCTGACTTGTTCTGTTTGTTTGTGTATTTGCAAGTGTCTGAGGCTCGCCGTAGAAGCGCGGAGAGACAACAAATAGGACTCGAGTACGCACCGTTACCTTTGTGGGTTTGCCCCAATTGACTTAGCAATTCATGTACAGTGTACATATTAATCAAAGTTGGCCACCAGATTAATTCACAAGGCATATTCCAAGACGCTATCGAAGTTACTTCATTCGGTCTCCCGCTCGTCTCGTTTCGTCCATCCGTTTTAATTCCCGTTTCTTTTATTTCGATTGGATTCGAGTCACCACTCAACACTACCAATAGAGCCGAGAAGGTGGTAATCTCAGCGAAGCAAAGCTGGAACTGGTTTCAAAATAGTCAATATGGATCAGACTCAACAACCTCAGGCTACTCCTCAGGCTCGGGATCTTCTTCCTCGGGCTCCTCAAACTTCTCAAAACATTTTAATCAAGATGGATATATTTAAATTTGTCTACACAATTCCAATTGTAAAATACATTTTCTTCTCTATAATGTAGCTTGTGCGAGTGTGGTGGAAAATGAAAATGTAAAGCACTACTCAAAAGATCTAATGGCTACATAATTTCAATAGCTAATGAAAATTTAATAACGCAGTTTATGAATATTTTGATAAACATAAAAAAATTACAAATAATTTTTCTCAAAAAAAATGTAGGGTTAATTTCAATTTTTCAATTTCAAATTCGCTAACAGGGATTTTCATATTAATTAAATTAAAAAGGATGTAAATAAAAAATTTACCTGTTTTTTTTTTCCTTCTATTATGCCGCGCAATAGAAAGTGTTTTCCCTTTTGCGACTTTGCCAACTCTACTTCACCGAAGCTTGCAAAATTTTTGTAAACAATCTGAATTGAGAAATTGCTTGGTATTTGGAATTTATAGATGGACATCGTGGATGTTAGAAGGAGCGTGGGTGAAGAGCTTCCTTCTTTTTCTCAATATCAGTTCTGTGTTCTGAATTTATTTTATTTTTAGATAAATTTGTTTACTGGTTAAAGAAGTATAAGAATACAAGATAATAATTCTACTTGTGCATCAACATATTAATACTGTATTCTCTCATATATCTAATGGTCTATATTACATATTAAGATCTAACAGTTCATATGAAAATGAAGGCACCATACATTCACTGCACTGTAAGTTTTTAACCTAATTTTTCATTTGACATTTTTTTCTCTCTTTCTCTCTTCCACTCTCAATATATTTTACATATTTTATTTTTTACAATATTGATACGATTATATCCAAAATAAACATAATCATTCGAGAATGATTTGAATAAAAAAAATATAAACATAATCATTCGAGAATGATTTGAGTAAAAAATCAATACAAACGTAATGACAATTTCTGATATTTTCAACATGCATTTGTATATGATATAATATTCATCTATTCACCCATAAATATTCATTGAAAATCACATTATTGTGAAAATTTGAATGAAGATTTTAATTTGTTAGAAAACTTTTAACCTAATTTTTCATTTGACATTATTTTTCTCTTTCTCTTCTACTCTCAATATATTTTATATATTTTATTTTTTACAATATTGATGCGATTATATCCAAAATAAACATAATCATTCGAGAATGGTTTAAATAAAAAATCAACACAAACGTAATGACAAATTTAGACAATTTTCAATATTCATTTGTATAGGATATCATATTCACTCATAAATATTCATTGGAAATCAAATTAATGTGAAAAACTGAATGAAGATTTTAACAATATGTGATGAATATTCTACTTCTGTTAAATTATGATTACTTTAATCAATAATAAGTTTTCTATATGTTCAAAGTAATCTATTTTAAAAAAAACTCAAATATTACACAAATGAATATTTAAATAATAAATTATGAACATATCTCATTAATCAATTGAATATTTCACTTAAAACATCTAATATTACAAACATCAATTGCATCCCAATTGTTGTAATTTCGGCTCCAAAAAATACTCCACACAAAATAGCTTGAAATATTAAATTGATAACGAAAGAAAAACAATTTAGAAGATTGAACACGAAATTTACATGAAAACCTAAAATAGGAAAAAAACACGGGCGAAGGAGAAAGTATCACTATAATCGAATCAACAGAGTTACAAATATAGACTTTCAATAGATCTATCCCACGAAAATCTCTCTATAGAAACGCTCTCTCAAAAACTCCGTGTCTTACGATATTCTCAATAATATCGATCTCAAATCAATGATCTCAATAACATTGATCGTCTATTGATGCTCTCAATAACATTAATCATACTAATAATCAAGTATGGAGATCCTTATTTATAGATATAGGAAACCCATAAAATAAGTAACAATAAGATTAGGAATAAAATCATTTTATTCATATTTCAAATAAAACTCAAATCACCCTACCAAATAATAGAATTAGGACCTGTTCTTTTGGACTTAATTTCAGTTCAGTTCAGTTCAGTTCAGATCGCTCAGATCGTTTAAGTTCAGCTCTGATTAAGTTCGTTTCAAAAAAATTAAAAAAAAAAATCAATCTATAATTTTAAATATACAATATAGTTACTCTCATAATATTATTAATATTTTTAAGAAAATATTCAATAATTTATAAAAATTATTAATAATTTTATAAAAAAATCAATTCAGTTCAGTTCAGTTCAGATCGCTTAAGTTCAGTTCAGTTCAGTTCAGCTAGTTTTAGTCCAAAAGAACAGGTCCTTATATCCCCAATATAATTATATTCCTTAAATAAAGAAACACTATTATTTTGTTCTCCCAAAATACCATACGAGTCAGAAGTTGTTTGCTCAGTTGGTTGAGCACTTGAATTGACGACCGTACGGTCAAAGGTTCGAACCCGAGACATGTGTGTATATGTGAGTATTTAAAATTTCTGAAATTGACCAATGGGAACAAACTGTAAATCTAGAGAATAAAAAAAGGATGGAAGGAAGATGAAATAATACAGGAATCATTGATGGGGAACTTATGAAAACTGAAAAATATAAAAGGACATATGAAGACAGTATCGATAACAGGGTGAATGGACTGTTGAAGAGAAAGAGAATATACGTATACATGTTTAAACAAAGAGAATGAAACTTACCAATTTCAATATGCAAATCGTAACTTTGGGAATCTAAAATACAGAGAAACTTACTAAATTGGAATAAGATGATCGATGAGAATTAACCGGCAAAAAAATAGAACACAATCATAGATTTATCAATTTGTTGAATTCTGAAACTGAAAAATAATCAAGGAACGTATGCAGACAGTAAAGATAACAGGGGGAATGGCCTATTGAAGACGATAAGAGAAAAAGACACGATATCGATAATTTCTTCTATGCCAACAGATGATCAGAAGAGAATATACGTATCCATGTTTACATAAAGAGAATGAAACTTACGAATAAGATGATCGATGAGAATTAACCTGCAAAAAATAGAACACAATCATTGATTTATCAATTTGTTGATTCTGAAACTTACGGACTTGGAAGAAGATGATCGATGAGATAAGTTTGTTGAATTCCGAAACTGAAAAAAAAAGAAAGACACTATTAGTCTAATTATTATAAGGTTAAAATTGAGAAAAACAATCTTGATAAAATAACCCTAAATGCCTGAAAACCGAGCGGAGGGAGATGGAATGTGAATAAGAGCTACGATATTAGAAAATGAGAAGGAGAAGATGAAGAAGCGAAACAATTGAATTGAATGTAAAATTGGAGTAGTTGATCGGAATTAAAAAAAAAATTAAAATAATAAAATGAGAGAAGATTTAAAATGGGTGTGAATGCATGGGAAATTGAGTGAAATTGAGCAATTTTATTGGTCGATAGATGATCCACGTAGCAAAATTGAGTATTTTTATTAGTTATTGGTGAAGTTGTGATTCGGGATTAATATATTAATAGATTGTACATAAATTTGATAAACAGTAAGTTTTACATTTTATTCTCAATTAAGTTTAAATTTTTGTATCGAAATTGTGCACGTCTCTTGTATCAAAGTTTTTGAAAGAGAGTGATAAGTACGAGTGAAATACGACCGCTTGACCTGATCACTATTTTGGACAAGAAAATGGACCTTTGAATTTCCTGATAAACCAACAATCTATGACTTGAAAAATAATCCTTCACCAACAAGACACAATTTGTATTGTAATTATCATGGGGAAGAAACTGGATGCTCTGCTCGGAAGATCCTTCAAGACCGCCAGATTCAAAGCCACGGTGGCTCTCGCCCTTTCCCGGCTGGCCGTCATCAGGAACCAGCGCCAGGCGCGGTGTTCCATCGCTAGGTCCGACGTAGTCGAACTCCTCAAAACCCATGATTATGAAAGAGCACTTTACAGGGTAATACAATTAGACTAAACCCCAGGGGTAATTTTGGTATTTAATCTACTGATTTGAACAAACACACAGGTTGAGCAAGTGATCAAGGAGCAGAACATGCTGGATGTGTTGCTTCTATTGGACGGATATTGCCATCTCTTTCTCGAGAGGATCAACCTTATACAACACGAAAAGTATGTGTGCTTTTTCATTGTTCTTGATGTTTTTTATAACACTGGAACCATGAAATTTCATTAATTTAAAATGTTAATTTATCAAGTATTTTTATTAATTCATAAAACCAAGTCAGGATCCAAAATTTTTATTAATTTAGAGAAGTTATTAATTTATTTAGTATTAATTTGTTGATGTAGAGTTTGTCCTGAGGAGTTGCACGAAGCAGTGGCGAGTTTGATCTACGCTTCCACGAGATGCGGCGACTTCCCAGAGCTTCAAGAGATTCGCTCGATTTTCGCTCTGCGTTTCGGAAGGGAATTCGCAGCCAGAGCCGTCGAACTACGCAACAACTGTGGAGTAAACCCCAAGGTATATATAACTATATATATATATGGTCTTACTCTCCTACTCTCATATTTTGTGTTCATGTGTTTCGTTTTTTTTGTCTTCGTCAGGTTATACAAAAGCTGTCGACTAGGACGCCGAGCTTGGAGAGTAAAACGAGGATGCTCAAGGAGATTGCTTCGGAAAACAACATCGATATTCATCTTCCGGATGACAACACTGTGGTACATCTTTTTCTTTGTAACAAGGCTAATTATATTAGAGAAGAATTCCTAGATATTTGTTGCTGGCTTAGAGATTACACCCTCAATCTATAATATATATCTGAACGCTATATTTTTATAATTCACGGCTTGTATGAAATCCAGGAGTACACGGAATCAGGTTCAGAGGAGAAGCAAATGATAGGCTCGTTAAGCTCGTCAGTATTCACTCATCAAGGAGAGAATCAAACAATCCATCCTTTTGACGAGATAGATACATCCGTGAGAAAAAAATACAAAGACGTAGCCGATGCAGCTCAGGCTGCGTTTGAGTCCGCAGCGTACGCAGCTGCAGCTGCCAGAGTCGCAGTCGAGATGTCCCGCTCTAAGCCTGCGGGTCCCACTGATGAGGATGTGATTGTAATAACCGAAGCTGATGATTCTATCGGTGAAAATGTGAGGGGAGTTGAAGAGATTGCATTGGATGGAAGTGAAGATGATGATGGAGATGGTATCAAACGAGTTGATGAAAATGATCGTTCACGATTCGATGCAGAAGAGATGGATGATATCAAAGTACCTTTGAACATCAATAGGAGGCCAATTTCTGTGAGGACCGTAAGAACACGCTGAAGGTGATGTATAAACAATATACAGTACAACAATGTTTTCAAGAGTTTTGTAGTTATAAGTTTGTTTATTCGAGATTGTTGATTCGTAAATACTTAATATTTTTCTCTTTTGAGGTCGAATAGTCGAATCACGAAAACTACACCAACATTCCATGTTCGAGTTAGCCGGGTTACGTTTATATAGCTTCTTCCTCGATAATGGATCACTTCATCAAACAATAATACACAACATTTGTGAGAAATGTTACAATATAAACACGAATTTTAGGACAAATTGCCACCGCTCTGTTGCCAGAGGTTGATGATATCAGTGGCTTGATTGAGAAGTATGATCATTTTCTTCTGTGAAATCCATGGCTTGCTTTCGAGCGTCGTCTTCAGCTCCTCCCACGCGTCTTTCCTAGGCCAGAAGAAGTAGGGGCTCAAAGGCACAGCCCCGTGGCCCGGTATGATCTGATCAAGCCCGAGCCCGATGTTCTTCTCCATCCATATGAACTTCAACACTAGCCTTGGTCTCACCTCTGATTCCACCACAACCTTCTGAAATAATCCAACACGCACAATTCAATTTCATACTACTATCATATGTTCAACCCAATGGAAAACCTCACAATGTAAATAAAAGAATCCAACTTACTTTCACCTGAGGTTCTTCATCAGAAACCTCGGAAATTGTTTCCGACGGAGCTAATTCTGCGGCAGCTGCCACGTGTATCTTCCCGGAGAAGTTTCTCCTAATCTTAGGTAATGAACAAATGGAGGTTGGGAAAGAGGGTTTGTTGGAGACGATGGGAAATGGGCATGGCAATGTCGTGCCGTTGATGATCGGTTGAACCGCCATAGTCAACATTTTCTTCTGCTTGCTATTAGAGAGAAAGAGAGATTATGTTTATGGTGTTGGATCACTAGTAGTAGCTCTGCAATGGATAAGGTAGACGATAATGGAGAACACAAATGGGCCGAAAGCCCATGGGCCGGGTTTTAATGACCCAAGAGATTATCTCGTGTATTGCGCCTGCGACTTTAGGGAAAACGCTGATACCTGAGAAACATATGTACATTACACATCTCATTTCTCTCTCTCTCTCTCTTCTGTAATCTGAGTAACGCCGGCCGGAACTTATCGCCTACGGTAACTCTCGTCACTCTCATCTTCTTTTTTTGTTGTTGCAGAAGTTTTCATTTGTATTTTAATTATCGTTGTTGCCGGATCTTAGTTTCGTCTTATTGATTTTCGAGTTAGCCCTTTACTCTGAAGATCTGATTTCCTTTTTTCCGTTTAATTATTGCAAAATTATTTTTTACGAAGCGTAGGAAAATTATATCTTGTGGCACAATGTCGGACGAGCCGCTGTACCCGATAGCAATACTAATAGACGAGTTAAAGAATGACAACATTCAACTAAGGCTGAACTCTATAAGAAGACTATCCACCATAGCACGCGCGCTTGGGGAGGAGAGAACTCGGAAGGAGCTGATCCCGTTTCTGAGCGAAAACAATGACGATGATGACGAGGTGCTGCTTGCAATGGCCGATGAATTGGGTGTGTTCATTCCGTATGTTGGAGGCGTCGAGCATGCTCATGTGTTGCTCCCTCCGCTTGAAACTCTCTGTACAGTGGAGGAGACCTGTGTGAGGGACAAAGCTGTTGAGTCCTTGTGCAGAGTTGGATCACAGATGAGGGAAAATGATTTGGTCGACTGGTTTATTCCTCTTGTGAAGGTAATATAAATGCTTCCTTTCTTCGTGCACATTTCTGTATTTTACTGTTGTTTTTTAAGCTCAGAGGTAGAATCATTTTATCTCCTTCGTATATTTTCTCAAATTGATTCAGCATGAATCTCACATTGAGGGCTCTATGAAATATGATCTTTATCACTTTATGCTCAGAGTTTCTTTAGTTCTTGTTCTCTATGCTATTTCATGTGATGTTTTCTTCATTATTTATTGAGGTAAAGGCTGCTGACCTAGTTGGGACATATTTATGGATTTTTTTTTGTGTGTGTTTTTTTTCTTTCTACTTTAGCATGTGAATTTATTGTTGTACGTTGGTTTATTTTTATACTTCATTTGGGTATTGTAGACCCTGGAATTTCTACTTCTCGTGTTTAGTTGCATCTGGATTTATTTGAAATTACATTTACAGAGGCTGGCAGCAGGTGAGTGGTTTACAGCACGAGTATCGGCTTGTGGGCTGTTTCATATTGCCTACACAAGTGCACCAGATTTATTAAAGACAGAATTACGGTCCATATACAGTCAGCTATGTCAAGATGATATGCCAATGGTAAGAAGGGCAGCTGGCACAAATTTAGGGAAATTTTCCGCCACTGTGGAAGCTGCGCATCTAAAAACTGACATCATGGCCATGTTTGAGGATCTTACTCAAGATGGTAAATAATAATTTGTGTTTTGCATCTAGTTATAATTATATTTGAATTCCCTAGATACTCTAATAAATGGTTGGAAGTACACCTTTTTGCTTGATGTTACATCACTTAATCTTAAAAGCTTCAAAGTTCACATTCAGTTTGTTATGTACTACAAAACTGCAGTACTTCATGAAGTATCGAGAATGTGTGTAATTCTATTTAAAGGTGATTGAAGCAGATAAGTAGCTAGAAAAAGGTTGATGACTTATTATTGAGTATTAGTAATTTATAGTGCATTGAAACAATTCCAAATTTTGTATACAAGCAAGAAACTTGATGGATGCATACTGATTAATTTAATGATTGTAAAGTAAAATAAATTACTTTCTTTTTTCAGATCAGGATTCTGTTCGCTTGCTAGCTGTCGAAGGTTGTGCTGCTCTTGGAAAGTTATTGGAACCTCAAGATTGTGTTGCACATATTCTCCCTGTAATTGTAAACTTCTCGCAGGTTTGTTAACTTTGTTTAGTATATATGTATGAGAATTACCATTGTTGTCAGTCGTCAATGGCACTTTCTTTCTTTAAAGCTTTTACTTTTATCCTGGATGTGTGATCTAATTAATTTTATCTATCAGGATAAATCTTGGCGCGTTCGCTACATGGTTGCCAATCAATTGTATGAGCTTTGTGAAGCTGTGGGACCCGATCCTACTCGGTATTAGTTTACTATTTAGTGTTTATATATGTCTGTGTGTGTGCGCGCGTGTGTGTATTTGCATCATGGATTGCATTATACGCTTTGTCCTTGAATTCTGTTAATGAATCTGTTCACTAAGGGACTGATATGCATGTATGTATTAATTCAAGTCCAGAAGAAGAAATAAATCTTTCGACTACGGTCAAGTGTCTTAAAATATTATATGCGTAATTAATAATGGTTGATGACATTGGTTTCTGGTTGAACATGCTACCTTCCCAAGAATGGCAGTGCAGCTATTCTACTTTAGTTTGTTATTTATGACAGTCATCAAACCTTTATTGGGTATTTTAAGAAAGTGTTCTCCTTTTTTCCCATTTTATCTTCCCTTCAATGAATTAATATATTATATGTAAAATATGTGATATATTTGAAGGACGGATTTGGTTCCTGCTTATGTGCGCCTGCTTCGGGATAATGAAGCAGAAGTGAGAATAGCAGCTGCTGGGAAAGTTACAAAATTCTGTCGGATTCTTAATCCTGACCTTGCTATCCAGCACATTCTTCCTTGTGTCAAGGTAGCCCCAATTTAACTCGATTTATCTGGCACTGCATGTGTAAATATATTGTTCAATATAATATCTTTTCCTTTATTGTCTTATAATAGAGTTGATTTTGCTTGCAGGATTTGTCATCTGATTCTTCTCAGCATGTAAGGTCTGCTTTGGCTTCTGTCATAATGGGAATGGCTCCTGTTTTGGGGAAGGTAGAAATTTATTTCTACTTTTAAGTGTAACAAAAATATTTATACTTTAACATTGTTGACTCGAACATTATTTGATGCAGGATGCGACAATTGAACATCTTCTTCCCATATTTCTTTCCCTTTTGAAAGATGAATTTCCTGATGTTCGTCTCAATATCATTAGCAAGCTAGATCAAGTCAATCAGGTATGTACTGTTCTATTCAACTTTTATTCTGTTAATTGCTTTAGTCAACTCATTCATTTTTTCATTCCGATGCAGGTTATTGGAATTGATTTACTTTCTCAATCTTTATTACCAGCGATTGTTGAACTAGCAGAGGATAGGCACTGGAGGGTTCGGCTTGCCATCATAGAATATATACCTTTACTGGCTAGTCAGCTCGGTGTTGGTTTTTTTGATGAGAAGCTGGGCGCCCTCTGCATGCAGTGGCTACAAGACAAGGTCCGACTATCAAGTTCCCTTTTTGTGATTTCCATTTGTATTCTTATAATTTTATTTAAAATATACTCCACTCGTCCCGCCGCTAAAGTAACAGTTTCTTAATTGGTCACCCCATTGCAAAAGTTACACTTTCATTTTTTGATATTTAAAAAATTCATTAAATAAGTCATAAGTACCACCTCACAAACCTACCCTACACATAAAATACAATTTTCTTTATCTCCACGCCTAAAAGAAACCTAACTTTAGGTGCTTGAAGGAGGTAATTATTCTGTCAATGTGATGTGTCATTGGACGTAAATACGTCCCTTGTCTGTTTCTATTTTCTGCTCCGCAAAACTAAATGATAGTTAATGGTTTGAGCTGGCATTCTTTTTGAAGAAAACTGTTGATATATGTATTCTTCTAAATGATAGAGTAGAAAACAATCATTTACATCCAATGGTCGGAATTTTGTGAGCAGGTTTACTCCATTCGAGATGCTGCGGCTAATAACTTAAAACGCCTGGCCGAAGTATTTGGTCCTGAGTGGGCAATGCAACATATAGTTCCTCAGGTGTGTGCTTTGACTTGCAAATTACAGCTGTCCTTTATCTTCGTACGACTGATTTTTTTAATTTATACACACTTTATTTTGGATTATATGTTTTGACTTCCTTGGTTCTCAAGTGTTGACAAAACCTACAATTAACTGTTTGAAACATTTCTTGTCAACAAACATTTTTCTCTCTCTCCGAATTAATTACAGTAGTAATTACTTATGGCCTGTTCGCATTTTAACATATTTAAGACCGCTCTATTTTTGATTCATTTTCCCAGGTTTTGGATAGGATAAACAATCCGCATTATTTGTATCGGATGACTGTTCTTCGCACGGTTTCCTTGCTTGCCCCTGTAATGGGTTCGGAGATCACGTGTTCTACCTTATTACCTGTCATTGTTACTGCAACAAAGGATAGGTAGTTTTTCTTTCCACGCCTAGGAATGGTATAGTTATCTTGTAATTTTCGCAGCTAATGAGCAGGATATGGTTCTATTTTTTTTATTGTTTCCAGAGTGCCAAACATTAAATTTAACGTGGCAAAGGTGTTGCAGTCCATGATCCCCATTGTTGACAAATCTGTAAGTTTCTAAATCCCTTTCCATTCTCTGCTTTACCATTCGTAGGTTAATAAGTACGGTGAAAACATGCCCTAATATTCGGTCCGGTAAACAAATCTCACCTACCTTTCAAAATACATTTGCAATGCCCTTCAAAGCAATGTTTAAAAAAAGTCACTTGTATTCGAGCCGCCTACAACGAGTTGAGGCGTAGAAAATCTAATACAGTACTGACTCGTAACTTGCGAGTTTAGGTGTACGCCTCGACCAGTTTTTTGAAACATTGCAAAGCACGGAAGTGGATATGATGTTTGAGATGAGGGTAAATAGAATTAGGACAAAGAAAAAATAGATTATAAAGAGTTGCTGGTGACTCGGCCACCTCATACAAGTCAACTCGTAGCACAGTTGACTCGTCCATCTCCACCTATAAGAGGCATACTTTTTTGAATCCCCTCACAGCTTGTGCACCTCAGCACAGTAGCACACTACCCAACTGACTCGAATAGCAGTCGAAGAGTATGCCTCGACTGTATTTTAAAACACTGCTGGCTCAGATGGAATCCTGCCTGGGTTCACATGTCTGGAAAAGAAGCCCTTGAAACATTTCAAAACCCCATTCACATTAATAAAATAGCTTCCTCCTCGATCTAAACACTGAACCAAGCCATCCTTTTTTTTTTTAATTGTAATTTTCTGAAGTTTGTGGTACTTATAATCCAGATGTGATTATTGATAGTTAAATACAAAGCATCAAACATTCTTAATAACACTGCTCTAGGTAGTATTTGTGATTTTGAAATATAGATGCTCCTCGATTGCAGTTCTTGTAATTTAACGATACTCTGTTACTCTATTATTCTCTGAATTGTAACTCGTTGCGCTGTATGTAGGAGGTTGAGAAAACTATTCTCCCAAGCTTGGTGGAGCTTTCAGAGGATCCAGATGTGGATGTCCGTTTTTTCGCCAACGAAGCTCTTCATTCTATCGATAATGCGATGATGTCAAGCTAAGACAAAGCTCATGCTCTATTGCTAGTGTTTCTATTGTAAGGTGTTTATATATTCTAGTTGTTTCTGATAATCTATCTGGCATATGAGTCCAAGAAATATAGTATTATTTTCATTTCACATATCATGATATTTTTATTTGTTAGTAGTAGTATTTCTATTTCTATTGTTCTTTTGCCACAGTTTTTCTTGCAAATGTTCTTCATAGGTCGTAGCGATGTCATTTTATTTTATTAATACTATTTTTAAGGGAAATAGATAGAAAAGTACTAATTTTTTTAATTTAACTTATTTTATTTTATTTATATTTTCTGTCAAGTAAATAGACAAAAAGATACCAACCCCAAAAATTTTTAAGCTCAGCCTAAAACCGTTCTTGCTGTTTGAGCCGAGTTGGGCTTTTTTAGAGTTAAGTCTCAGCTGAGTCGGGCTTTTTTAGAGTTAAGTCTCGACTTGGGATCGGACTTTTTTAATCGAGCTCGCGGTTCGAGTTGGGTTTTCAAGCTTTTTTGGGCTTGACTTTTTAATAAATAAAATATTTTTTCAATTATTTAAATTAAAAAAATTATAATATATAATTTTAAATAGGCTCAGTTTATTTCTACCTCTACTATTACTAAACTCACTCCTTGATAAATTCATCTCTTTAATTTTATTGAACTGATTAGTTCACCCCCTTTCTTTACCAATTCTACCTTTTAGCCAAATTTTATACAGTAATATCTACTATTTACCAGTACGGCGATTTGGGGGTGGCCCCACCTTGCGCAACCTAGTCCTTGAGCCTCGTCGCGATGTTAGCAATAAGAGATGAGCGGCGGGGGTGCAGAAACGAATAGGAGGCGGACACCTTCCTTCACGGTGAACATGGTTTCGTTGACATTTCTTATGATTATATTTTATTTGTTATTATTAACAATTAGTACTCTTGTTTGAAAAATGAAAAAAAAAATGTGCAGTGAATATATTGGAAAAATTCAAGCACGAGAACACGGTTAGTGGAGATATGTGGCAGAAACACGTTTTTATCTTTTTATTGTTTTTTTGTGAAATTTTTTTATTTAATTTTTTTTGTTCTGATTCTTATAAACTTTTAGATCTTCTTTGCCAAGCTTCAATTTGATTTTGATGTATTAATTTTATAGGTTTTAATTGTTCTTAAAAAATGAAGCTGCATATATGATATTTGGTGAAAATGAATTCATGAACACCGGCCATTACACGAATTGAACAAGTAATATAGTACTATAATCAAAATCTGTGTTATATGATATTTGGTGAAAATGAACTCATGAACACCGGTGTAATCGAAATTTGTGTGTTATTGAATATCATTGAGGTGTATTTAGTGTAATATTTAAAATAAAAGTAATATAGTAATTTTAACACTGCTTAAAAAATTAAAATTAAAAAATAGGCGAGTTTAGTAACGTTGAAAGGGTAAATAAACTCAGCCTTTTAAATATTATTAATATAAAATTTTGATTCGAGTTTTTGGTGGGTTGATCTCAAAAAAAAATGAGCTCAGTATGTGACGAGCTTTCTTTGCGAATTTTTGGTCCGACCTTTGATTTTCGGGCTCAAAGGGCCCATCCCTAAATATAACTCTTTTAAATCTTGTCATACTTGAACGTTGTGAATTATTTAACTTTAAAAATAAAAAATAAAATAGGGTGATCAAGATGAAAAAAAATACCCTTTTAAGTGTTATCAGTTATCCGTTTACCTAGTCTTATTTCGTTTACGCAGTACCCAGTCTTATTTCACGTGCCAAAAACAAAATTAAGAAAAAGAAACACATGAGAATATACTCCATAGTATGTTTTTCCTCATTCCAATGATTGAACATAATACAGTATCTCGTTTTGCAATTATGTCGCTGTATGACTATGTCAATTGTTTTCAAGTGTCATGTGACCTTTTTAGTTTATTTGTTATTTTATAGGAATGTTCCATTTTACACATGTGATGAGATTGGTTTATTAATATGTAATTGTAAGAATATTATTAATGATGGAGTACATTTTTTTTAGCTGTCTGCAAACCAAAGTACATGTATTGTATGATAATAATGTGTATAATGATCATATAGGCTTATCTTGTCTCAGTGTATGCACATTTAATTTGATGTTTTGTTGGTTGTTTTGCTTATAAAATTTGACATAATTTACCCAAAATTATATTCACTCTGTCTAATATTAATATATTTTGATAAAAACATATTAAAAAAACATTGTGATAAAAATCATGAAACTTTAATTCACACCTTAATTGCAATTGTGTTATATATTTTGATATTTGTACTCTTAAAAAAGCAATATATTCCACGCAATTCACACACGGAAATAAGTCGAACTCGGACACGCTTAAAAATAAAGATAAATTCAATGCAAACAAAACTGATGCACGTGAAGATCAAAATTCAACATTTCATTCATTGTGCCAAAAAACAAAAACTACTAATAAAACCATCATTTGAACATTGACCAAAATCAAAGCACCTTTAATCATCCATAACTTTATATAAACACATTTTGCTATAATCACATAATAATAATAACAATAACATACATGGATTTCCCATACCAAGAGGAAGAAGACGATGTGTTCTACGATGAACTGAGAAAACGAATCCTACAATTGACCGTGGAAGATGAAGAAGTGCAAAACACGAAGATTCCGAAACAAGGCCCATTAGCATACCGGGCTACGAGTAGGTGTTACTATTACTACTATTGGCCCGGTATTGATCAGGACGATAAACACGGGGCTGACGTGGCACCAGCATGGATGTTGAGCTTGTGGAGAAGTGGAAATGGGACCGGCGTTTTTATACCACGAACCGGAAGGACAAACAACAAATCGAGTATATATATGTCCATTTTTATTTAATTTTGTAATTTGTTTTTTTACGCAATTTGGGGTTTTAATAAATGTTCGGTTATTGACGCATATATATGCTGCAGGAGGAAGGAGAAACGAAAGGGGAATAACATACATGCCAGTAACGAGGACAAACTGATTAATATATGTCTTAGAGTCTACACGGACGGAAGTTATTTTTGACCTGATATTTCGATAAATGTAAGGGGATCGATGTGAGTCGACGAAAACAAATGATCTCAAATCATGTTTTCCTAATCTTGTAATGTAACTTCTCTGTATTGTTTTGTAATTACTACAAACTCAGGGGCAGTGTTTGTAATTTTCACGTGTGGTCAAGATATGATGCATTTGTTGTAAGGTTTTCAGTCTACATTGAAAGAGCCATTTGAAAAAACATACTTAGGATTATAATATTAGGATGTCTACATCCAATTGATTCATTGGGATAAAGCGTCCAAGCCTTCTTGGGATGATTGTTGTAGGTTATAAATTCCGACCAGTTGTTCTTCGGTCAGAGGTTCGTTCTGGTTTCCGAGGACCTGAGGTAAAAAAAATTAATAGCACAAGGATAATATAATTAAGTAGATGTTATATAACTTGTACATTAAACCACTTCAATCACCTTGAGAAATTAAGTCGGAGGAACGGAAGAGAATGTGAAACAAGTCCAATGTGCGTTGTATAAATTCCATATACAGTATTCAACATATTAAATACATTAAACACTTGTATATTCAAGAAACAAAAAAAAAATGAAAATTAGCATTTGCAACTCGTAGAAATGAACTTTGACTCGTCCAATAATCGTGAAAATAAGGCCTCTCTTCACGAAATTTTGGCTATAAGTCGTCAAAGAATCGCATGTAATGTGAAGTTTCTGCCACGTTGCTATGTAGGGATTTTACACACATTTTAATCGACGACCCTGTGGCCTTCGATGCATAAGTGGTACCAAAATAGGGTTGTTTCATCCTTTGGTTTTTTAACTTAGTGTTATACGGACGAATGAGCTATCAGTAATGTTTATTATCATAAAGACATCAATAAAGCTGAAGGTAGGATTGAGCAAAAACGATATTTCTGTGCCCCTGACGTTGCATATAAGTAGTCTAGTAAATGTTCCAAGGGTCAGTCATTTGTAACACTGAGATAATTTAGAAGGTAAAATTATGCTGGGTTTTGCAATTGAATTCTCAGATTCAACCAGTGTTATGTCAAGCAAATTAACAATTTCTGTTTGTTTTCATGTGTAATATTAAATGATTTATGAACCCAACCATATTCAAATTGATACTGGGGCTCGCCATTACGATCGAGTGCTTGACCGACGTGGTTCACCAACCCCCTTTACATATATATTTCACCCAAATTGATTAACCAGTAAATAAATAAACACATTTTATACAGCTGAGCCAAAACAGTTTTTACAAACTTTATGCATATATATAATTGAAACTCAAGCAAGAACGGAGTCTTGTATCTGACCATTGTCTATTCTACTATGATTACTTACTACTTCCCTCGCGAGAGCGCTTCTGTGCTGTAGTCGTTGGTGTAGTTTCTCCGATATGTGGGAGAAGAAGGCTGCATCCCATCGATTTATTAACGATGGGTCTTCTGCGTAACATATATAAATAGATGTCACTGCACTTTCCACAACTACGATTGCAAGCCCAACCTAAGAAACGGACTAACCCGGTGAGCATGCAAAACACGATAATTGTATATATATATATATGCTGAGAATTTGGACATTAGTATAATTGAGATGTATGATAAGAAAAACTAAGGAGAATTTGTAATTTGAGTGTGAGATTCTTACCAAGATCATCCCCATCAACATGGCAGTACTCCCCACCATTGCCACGCAATCAGGATGTTTGATCCTAGTCCAAACTGCAGCACACGTTCCGGATATGAGCCCACCCAAAACAGTGACCATGAATAAAACCGCACCCGAACAGTCATAGGCTATAAGGGCTTCCACACCTGTTGACTGGAACAATTCCCAGGCATCTTTGGCTGAATGGTTGAAGCTTTTCCCATAAACGCCTATCTGGATGGAGTTGTACAAGTATGTTACTCATGACTCTTAAAGTGATGTGGGTATTTAGAAGCCCAATTAGTTATTTAATAAGGCCCAATATGTTTAGGGTTTCATTGTTATTTATATTTCGTCATTCTCATTCATGTATTGAGTCGTTTTTGAAGATGAAATAAAGTTCTTTTGTTCTCGAACACCTAGTATACGTAGTATCAATAGGTTTGTTTTGAGTCTCGTAGCTTTACGCTGCGTCATAAAGGGAAGATAGATATATATTTGGGATCAAGATATAACGACAGGAAAAAATTGAAAATTATTGGTGTATAAGGTAGAATAAGAACCAGATAGATATATATTTGGGATCAAGATATAACGACAGGAAAAAATTGAAAATTATTGGTGTATAAGGTAGAATAAGAACCTGGACATACGCATACTTGTTGAACCACCGAACCAAAAACTCAACTAGGTGAAACAGAAAGTCAACACAACATAGTAAACACTCATTGTTGCCAATCTTTGACCTCAATCCACGAATCTGTAAAAATCATCAGATTAATCGATAGCAGTAAGGGACCACAGCAAGTGAAAATACAACCGGTTTTAATGCACCAATTGCTGAGTATATAAGTTAATAATGCATGCTCACTATTTAAAATTTATAGTGGATTATTACGAAAAGTACCATTGAGGTTCGAGGAATTTAAGAAAATTGCTTTTAAAATTACCAAAAAAACTCAGTTTTTTGTCTTGTACTCTCCTCTACATATTGGAAAAGATTTCAAAAGGCCCCCTCACATTCATTATGATTGACTATTAGTCTATTATCCCCTTATAATTAGGGGGAAAATCATTTGGTCAACTCTTGCAGGATTATTCACTTCAAACTCCAGCAAAAAGAACCGCCTCTGTAAATAATCATTTTTCTCACCTGGTTATAAACAGTTAACACTATACTTCTAACTAATACCCCCCTTAATCCTCATTGAATATACTGAATTCTCAGCCTATTTATATTTAATCCTCTTCTAATTCGTACTAGGGAAGAAATGTCCATCATATGATTTGACACTTATTTTTTACCCAAGGACTATTCGTCCTAAAAAATATATAATTTGAACCTTCAGCCAAAACAACTTTAAATTTACAGCAGAATCAAACCTTGAATTTATTTATTTTTCTGATTTTTTTTCTTCTAATTATTACTCCAAATCTTGTGGGTAGTATTTGTAGTCAGTAATCACCCCAATAATTAACCTTGCAGCTCACCTCCCAACGTAGTGTTCTTATGGCGGCTGTAAACAGTGATCCATAGCATATGCTTCCAAAAGAAGTAGTAACGGCATATTGCAAAGAACTCATCACTGGTTTGGGAGGCATTGATGTTGCTTCAGGGCCACCGTGAATAAGTACAAGGAAGACCATTCCGGAAACTACAACATGGACAACATTACAAAGAACAGCACCCGTCCAAAACAAACTCACAGAAAACACCTGTCAGTGCAAGTAACACATCACTATATTACGCTAGAGATAAGGAAATGTAATGGTAAACTATGTTGCAACCCTAGCAAAAATGTTATATGGATTTAATAACTTGCCAGCTCACCACAAGAAGCCACCACCGCCCACTGTCACCAATTCCTAATGCCACAACTCCAGCTGCACCAAAAGACCACAGGGCTAGCCATAAAAGCATTACTAGCATAAACATGCATGCAATTCTTGTGACCTCGGGGAGGTTCCATACCATCTTTACAGCTCTTTGTAGCACCAGCATTGTGAATGGAAGCCTATGAAAAGAAAAGAGATCGAAAAGAAAAGAGATCGAAAAGAAATGAAATGAGAAATAAAAAGTTATCTCCATCTCTTGCAGATAAATTTTGTACCAATAAAATATCTAAAGCATTTAATACGCATGTAAAACACGCACTTAATGTAACGAGACACCTTTGTAGACTATAGGATTAAATTTCACAATGAATACCTTCATTCTAGCAGAGATACTTTAAACTATTTGTGGGAAGGAAACAGCATATAATTTATAGTTTTATACCATTACTTTTATTATTCAGTAAAACACAGAAGTATAGTTTAATTGCAACATTCTGCAATTAGCATCTGGCTGTTTAGTTAGATGTACGAGTGATTTTTGCATCAAACAAAATTTCAACTCAAATTATACTGTTAAAACTCTCACTGATGCAGAAACAAATTTCGATTTTTAAGCTAACATCTTAATTAATTTGAAAGTCCAAGAACTTCAGAAACTTAATTTTAAGACATATTTTCACAAACATCAAAAGCCAGCGACCTGAAGATGCAAGAGTTGAGAGTTTGGCATTGCCGAAAAGGTCTCTATGATATTTAATCCAAATAAATAACATATTTCAGCCCAATGAACTTTATATGTATTTGAATTGAAAAAGGCACTCTATATTGCCTACCTGTCAATGACTGATATAACATAAAGGAACTGCAATGCAGCAGCAATAGCAAATGCAACACCCCAGAAAAACTGTTTGGCCCAAAAACACAGCACGCTTATGACAGCAAGATACGTAGTCAAAATGTGCACTGAGAACTTCATCATTTGACTTCCGCGTGTACCCAGTAACAGCAACCAGATCCACCCCAAGACCGCCCCAACTCCACCGGCAACAGCGTACAATGGCCAGTAGTCTTCGGTTAAACCATCTTTATTCTCGAGAAACCCCATTGTATATTTGTCAATGTTTAGCCTATCTGGTTGCTTAAATCTATTCAGCCCGAAAACACCAAGTGCAAAACCCACCACAACCAAATGAACCATAAATGTCAGCAACCAGAATACGTCCCGCCAGTGACGAGACACAGTCGGCGAAATTCCCTGTGAAAATGAATGACTCGCGACAACATTCTGCAACCCAGTTTGCAATTGGAATTACATACACATATAATCAAAAGAATCTTCATACATGTAATCAACCGTACTTTTTCTGGTAATTATAAGTCAAAAACAGAATCTTCAAAAGAGTCTTTTGGAAAAGTAATTACAATACTTTCAACATTATGCGAATTTCAAAAGGGCAAAAAAAATCTCATATCAAGCACGGCCTCAATTCCTAATTCACATCACCATAGACCTTAGATCAAGCATAAGCTACAGAAACAAAGTAACAAAAACTCAACAAGCCGACCACTGAATTTCTCAAAGCGAACACCGATAAAAAGAAAACGCAAAATTCAGTCAAAACAAGTCTCCTGCCAAATTCACAAGCACAGACCAAAAAAAATCGCATTTTTCCTTACCGGTTGTGGAGGTCCGATGGCGGAGTCATAGGAAGAAGTCGTCGACGACGATGAAGACTGAGACAGAGTGTCGTCCATTAGAGCGTTGGTCCGCCACCGCAACAGCAAATTATAGAGAGAGAAAGAGGCGAATGATGAAGGGGGATCGCAATTTTGTTTGGTAGTGAGCATAAAAAAAACGATTTAGTAGGGTTTTGGGAAATTGATAATGATAACCATCTCTCAGTCTTGTGAAACTTCCAATGAAAAAGAAAAGAAAAAATGGGAAAATATTGAATACCGATAAAACAAAAAACACAAACGGCTATCTATACTTATTTAGAGGAGAGAAAAAATGAAGTGCACAAACACTAACAAGTGTTACGTGCTTTTCTACATTAACAAATAACACTAAACTTCAAAAAAATGTGTTTTTCTACATTAAAAAGTTACGTACAATCGAAATTATCCTTATCTTTTGTAGATACACTTTTGGTTAGGGGTGGGCGTTTAAGCTCGAAAATCCGAGATCGGACCGAAAACCTGCCAAAAAAGCCCGTCACGGGCCGATCTCAATTTTTAATGGACCGGCCCGTCATAGGACCGACTCGTGAAGTGTATATGCGATCCGAGCTCAAGCCCAAAAATATTTGGGACCGAAAGCTCGGCTCGGACCGTCAATTTTATTTTTTATATTATATTATATTATATATATATATATATATATATATATATATATATATATATAAAATAAAAAAATAAATTATTGTACATCATCACATCATTATTATAACTATTAAGAGATTTTCACTTCAAAATTTTCACATTACCCTCTTTTTCGTTCCGAGTTAACAATTCACAGTGCACGTCATTGTAAAAAATTAAAAAAATAAAAATAAACAACACCTTAAATAAAAAGAAAATAATAATTAAAAATATACTTGATTTTTCTAGTGCTATTGTGGTGTATATATTTTTTGTAAATCATTTATGAATTAGTGATGCTAATTAATTGTTGCTCTTATTTTTTTCTATTTTGACTAATTGCAAGATTGATTTGGTTTTTATTTTTGCATTTTTATTTGGGCAAACAATCAAGAAAATCATGTTTTATTTTTATTTTTAAACTTTTAAATAATATCGTTTGATTCAAATGTTTGAAATTTTTATTGAATTATAAATTGCATGAAATTTGTAATAGAAACTCTATAAAATTTGGGACCGAAAACCCGAAAACCCGAAAACCCGGCTCAGGCTCGTCATGCTCGGTCCCGAGCCGGGCCCCAACCTCATATAAACCCGGCTCGACTCGGACCGTAGAGGTCGGGTTTTGATATTTTTGAGCTCGGCTCGACCCGCGCCCACCCCTACTTTTGGCCTCGCTGAATATCGATTAGTATAATATTTGTAGAATGTTGGCAATATTTGGCGAATGCTGAGCGAATTGACGAATTGTTGGTAAATTATCAAATGCTTGTCGAATGGTTGGCATTTGACAATTCGACAAGTCGAATGTGAAAGTCGAATGTGAATTGGACAATTCTTAAATAATTTGATTTTAAAATTTAACTTATTTTTTTTAAAAATAAAATTTAACTATTTATTCAATTATGCAAATACACGCATTATTTAATTTCAAAACTTTCAAATTTAAAAAATTCAAATCTAGATTCACAGTCTATATCTCCTTTTGAAACCCACAAACACACAACCAACAAATCACCATCGATTGCAAATTTGCAATCCTCCAAACAAATAACCAGTGGAGCCATCAGATCGACGCCGCCTGAGCACATCCGAGTCCTGCCAACCCCACATCCCCGGAGAAGACGTCGAGCCCCTCCACCCCGACGAGACCGTTGTCTCCATCGCGGTGCCAAGAAAAGATTTTGGACCTCGACACCCTACATCCTCATCAGTCAATTTTTCCTGCTGTGCCAATAAGATGTAGATCGGTCTGTAAATTTGGAGCTCCCATTTCTCCCTTGTCTTTTCTTTAAAACTTCATCTCCACCCTTACATTCACCCGCAAAAAAAAAAACATCGGACATATAAATTGATATACTTAATTTAATTATTTATCTAATTTTATTATCTTTTAATTGTGAATTAATGTAAAAGATGTTATAAAAAACATTTAATATTTTGAACCAATTATCACTCTTATTTGACATTAATTTGTGATTCGACAAAGCAAGAAAAGGTTCCATTTATTAACTAACATTCGATAAAACAAAAAGGATTCGCCAATGATTCGTCATCAATCGTGTTTGAGTGCAATTCGACAAACCTTCAATTTATTCGACAAACATTGGACACAAAAATCTCCTGATTCGAACTATGGTTATAAACTCAAGGAAATACCGGTAATACTTAAACGCAAGGACATTTTTGTATTTTCTTGTAGAAAAACACATAAGTGGTTGTGTAAAAAAGCAGTTTTACAACCTACTTTTGTGTATTTTTTAACATTATCACTATTTAGAATCTTCGTAATAATAAGTATTAACTAAAGTAAAATGTTAATTACATTTTTCAACCTCATGTATAAGTTTTTTTTACGTTTTTTAATCTTGTTGAAATTTTGTTGTCGATCAGTACTTCATGTTTAATGAAATTACACTTTCTAACCTGTCTAAGAGATTGTGTTTCACGCTCCATTCATGCGTGTGTTGATTATTCAATATTGTGAAAATGATGATATTGTTATAATTACACTATATTTATCTTTTTAATTAAATAAAAATTATATTCTAAAAATAAAAATAATATAAAATTCTCAAATTGTTTTTATAGTTTCTCCCAAAAACCTTAAAGCTTAAAATTCTCAATTTCTCACTCGATAACCCTAATCCATATTCGAATTCTCTTCAAGCTCCACCCATTTTGATTTAAGAATTAACCTGATGAAATTACAAATGAACTTCATGAAAAATAAGAATATCCAAAATTCTTCATTAACCAAGATTAAGAGATAAAATTGACAAATAATAATTAAATTAAATTTATAAATTTCGAATTCACATCATGGAGAGTTGATTTATGCACAAAAATAATCAAATCAATTTTTTAAATACAACCGTGTATTATTTTTCCAAACAATAGTCAATGGAAAATTCATAAATAATTAATTTTGAATTTAACATCATAGTTACTTGATTCATGCACAAAATTAATCCAATTAAATTATTACATACAATCAAATAGTACTATTTTTCCGAAAAATAATTCATGTAAAAATTCACAAATAAAAATTATAACAATTTTATAGATACTTGTTCTACATGAATGTGAAAAACGCACAACCAAAGCTCTGATACCTCATACCATTATTGGGTTTTATATGATCTCATCCATAGTAACAAATAGAAGAATTAACGTATTTTTGGTTCATGAAAAAATGCGGAAAAAGTTGAACATGAACAATCACGTATGATCTAGTGTGCACACATGTAGTAATAAAATTGAGTAAAACAAATTACATCTAACATACCTCTCGATGCGTATGTGTGTAGTATGCAGTTGCGGAGCCACTAAGGCCCAATGGGGGCTTCAGCCCCCCAACATTTTAATTTTCTTTGTAGTTTTTATTAAAAAATATTTTAAAATTGCTTTTATTTGTGTTTAGCCCCTACTAAAATATGTTAATATATGAATTGAAAATAATTCAGTCCCTACAACTTGATTTTTCTGGCTCCGCCCCTGGTAGTATGCAGTGGCGGAGCCACGTTAAAGGCTGTGGGGGCTTAAGCCCCCACTGAAAATTTTTTTTCTCTTAATTTTTTTATAAAAAAATAATAAAATACAATTTTAATTAGGTTTAGCCCCCCCTAATATTTATATATATACATATATAATTTTATAAATAATGATTCAGCCCCCCCTAATAAAAATTTCTGGCTCCGCCCCTGGTAGTATACCCACGTATGTAGATAGATGGATCATCCGCGAACGTATCTAGCCTCAATTCATTCCTAATGTGTATTATTACTCAATTTCGTGGCCAAGAACCCTTTTATATAGGTTGAAAGTTCTAAGGGTGACAATATAGGAAATATAGTCCAAATAGAAGTAGAAAACTCAACAATCCGATTTTGCTTCAGAATAGCGCCTAGCGGGCGCTAGGTAAAGGTAGCGGGCACTACCTTTTTGCAGCCCGCTCCCGGCTCGTTTTCTCTCCGTTTTCTTCCATCATACAATTTCGATTCTTAACCAAAGTTTAAATACTCTTAGTATACTTGCTCAATAGGCTCGTATGACTCATTTGACTTGATTGTCGACGATTAAAATCAAGCTCTCAGCTAGACAATTAACATCGCCCAATCGATCCATATACACCACATAGCTCCTTTCGATACAACACACGTGGGATGGAGGATACCATTCCAACAGATTTATCATACTCCGTTAACACTGTGAGCCAATTCCAGCAACGCCCCACTGACGATCACTTCTAAGCAGACAAATAAATTCTTCGCTATGTCAAAAGCACTATTGGTTATGATTTATCTTTCTCTCTAGGTTTAGTGTCTCTCCTTGGGTACTCTAATGCAGAATGGGCTCGATGTTAAGATACTGGTCGTTCTATTAACATCTATGCGATTTTCTTGGGCCCTAATCTTATTTCTTGGTGTGCTAAAAAGCAATTGATCGTTTCTTGGTCCAGCTGTGAGTCCGAGTACCGCGCTCTCGCCATCAGGTCTGCAGAGCTCATATGGGTGGGTCATCTACTTCGCGAAATGCACGTTTTGCCGCCTCAACCGCCTGTCCTCCTCAGTGACAATAAGAGTGTTATTTGTTGGAAAATATTAAGTCAAATTTGGTTTTATCCAATGTTTGACTGAGTTGACTGGCTATAAAATTAATTCCGATTGGGGATTAAATTGTACGATAATTTTCTACGTCGTTCGTAGATAATTATAGAATTTTATTTCGTCAAAAACCGATTTTCGGTGAGTGAGAAATAAATGGTTAAAGATAGCAAATTAAAAAGCCATTTAATTGAATATCTAATAAAGTGCAAAGCTTTATTACATTGAAATGTGTAATATTTATTACATCCCACATTGAAAGATGTAATAAAATGATTACACTTAATAAATGGTTGGAGGATTAACGTGTTCAACAAGTGAGTAAGACCATGGACCGTTAAGGTACATGGCAATCGCCACACGCGCGTCCGTCCGTCCGTCCGCTCGGCTCGGCTCGGCTTGTGCCCGTGCCCGTGCCCGTGCCCGTGCCCGTGCTCGTGCTCGGCTCGGCTCGGCCCGTCCCGTCCCGACCCGACCCGACCCGACCCGACTCGCCTCGTCCTTGGACTTGGACTTGGATCTTGGCAATTGGACTTTGGGCTGGACTTGGGCTTCCTGGGGCTCCTGGGCCTGGCCATCGTAATAGTTTTGCTGACGGGCTGAACTATAATTATGGAAAAGGAAAAAATAAATAAATAATTATTTTCAGAAAAGAACTCCAACGGTCACCATGTTATTACCTGACTGTTACGTGGTCATGGTGTGTTGATGACCATGTTTAATACTGGTCGGTTACAGGTGGTGATAATGGCTGCCATTACTTGCCTGAATGAATGCCTTGGTGTCCCTTCACATGCATGGAGCTCAGGTATAAATAGTGAGTCCTAGGATGCATTTCATACACAGCAAAAACGCAAAAAAAATTCCCAGCATATCATACAGTTCATACTCCTCGCTTTTTCCTGTTCGATAGTGGTTCTTTTCTGGTTGCTTCAGAATAAGAACGTTGACAGTCGTTGTATCTTTGGGGACATTACGTCTGAAAACCGTAGCAAACACGGGACGTATTTGTCTTGCGGATAGCGAAAGCGCCTCGACTACCCGCAATCCAGTTCTGACGTTCGATCGAAGTTGAAGACCTGTTCGTGTTTCTCTTCTTCTTCATTTCTTTTATTTATTATAGTTTCTGGAAACGTGTAAAGTATTCAGTAGTACTGTTTACTAGTCCAGAAACGAGCATTGTAATAGCTACGTATACCAACAACGCAAGACAAATAACCGTGCTAAAATATGTCAACCGAAGACAATTCTGGTGCTGCGAAGACTGCCCAAACTGGACCTAACCCAACGATGAACTTGAACGTTCCGATCATGCCATCATAGGTTGTTCATGCTGAGAAACCTGAGAAGTTCAGTGGGACTGACTTCAAAAGGTGGCAACAAAAGATGATGTTTTACCAGACCACGTTGGGTTTGGCAAAGTTTCTCAAGGATGAGCCTCTGGCCATGGATGAGAATGAAACTGATGGAAATAAGCGTGCAGCTTATGAAGCTTGGGGCCAGGGTGATTACCTGTGCCGGAATACCGTTTTGAACGGTCTGAGCAATGACCTGTACAATGTGTATGGGAATATGCCTTCGGCCAAAGAACTCTGGGATGCTTTGGAGAAGAAATATAAAACTGAGGACGCCGGAACTAAGAAGTTCGTCGTCGGGAAGTTTTTGGATTTTAAGATGGTCGACTCTAAGTCGGTGATATCTCAATTCCAACACTTCCAGCTGATCTTGCATGACCTTGAGAATGAAGGCATGAAAATCAGCGAGTCTTTTATGGTGGCTGCTGCTATTGAGAAGTTACCCCCGAGTTGGAGGGCTTATCAAAACTATCTCAAGCATAAGACCAAGGAAATGACTATTGACAAGCTGGTTGTCAAGCTTCGTATCGAAGAGGAAAACCGTAAGAGGTTTAATCCTGGGAGTGTGCCTGAGGAGCCTCGTGTGAATCTGATGGAGCAACCCAAAAGGAAGCTGCCTACTCCTCAGAATACCTCTAAATGGAAAGAGCCTGCCACCAAGGTCTGGAAGTTCATGGGAAAATGCCATAACTGTGGAATAACTGGCCACATGGCTAAAGATTGCAAGAAGCCTAAACAACCTATTGCACAGTACAAGGGGAAATGGAAGCAATCTGCTAACCTTGTTGAAACCTCTAGGCAGGAGCTGACTGAAATGGATATGTCAGCAATGGTGTTTGAAGCCAACTTGGTTGGTAATCCCAAGGAGTGGTTCATTGACACTGGAGCCACTCGCCATGTCTGTTCTGATAAGGATGCATTTTCTACTTATGCTCCTTTGACTGGCCGAAAGCTCCACATCTGCTGTTGCTGGAGTTGGGAACGTGACCCTGAAGCTCACATCTGGAAAGGAGCTGCTGTTGAAGGATGTGCTGCATGTCCCGGACATCCGCAAGAACTTAGTCTCTGGGTCTCTCCTAGTTGAGCATGGTTTTAAACTTGTTTTTGATGCTAAGAAGTTTATTTTGACTAAGTTTGGAACTTTCCTTGGTCGAGGCTATCTCGACAATGGACTGTTCAAGATGAATGTAATGGCTGTGCGTCGTGTACCCAATGTTGCCTCGAGCATTAATAAAAATAATTCTGTTTCGGTTTACTTGCTTGAGTGTTCTGAATTGTGGCATATTAGATTAGGACATGTAAATCTAAATGCGATTAAAAGATTAATGAATTTGGAATTATTACCAACTTCAAAAATTGATTCACAAAAGAAATGTGAAATTTGTGTTGAAGCCAAAATGGCTAAGTTACCTTTTCCATCGATTGAAAGGTGTACTGAACCTCTTGGTTTAATCCATACTTGTTGGAGTTGTGTACTTAATGTCTAGATTTAAGTACCGGTAAAACTCCCGGTCATAGCATTTAACCTATTAAATTAATAAACAATTATTTGCAATTAATTATTGTTAATTATTTATGCAAAATATAGTCCTGGATTTTATACGTTGTAGTTAGTATGGTGGGGCATGGGCACACAGAAGATCATACTATCGGTTACTCGTATTTAATCGAACAGTTGCTCACGGCCTAGATGGACACGGACCAATCCATCGGTATAGTCGTTGTGTGAGAGACAAAATAATTTATCTTAATTATTTTATCACACTTGTACACTTGGTGTATTGGGCGGATCAGCTTGAGATTTATTGATTAGGATTGCCTTGGATAATCAATTTAAATCTCAGAGTATTTTATTCTTAATCCCCGATATTATTGCGGGTGTGTATATTTAATACTAGAGGCTTTGATTTTCCAAAGGAATTAACCGATTTAATTATTGGGTTAATTACCGGTAAAGTTGGGTCGCTATATTTTATATATGACATGCCGTGAATACTTGACGGGAAAGTGTATCCCGGAAGGGTTGATAATATCCCCGAGATGAGTTCATAAGGAATTATTGTGTAAACCTCATGAGTGGATTCGTTCCGCACAATAATAAAGGTTGAACGGTACTAGTCTCGGATACAAGATATGAATATTATTTATTGAGCAATAAATAAATTTATTCATGGATATTTAAATCTTAAATACACGGAATAAATAATACTAAGATGGAGAAATATTATTTGATATAATATGGAATAATATTGGGAGTGCAATTTTATTTATATAGTGGAAAATAAATAAAATTAATATTGATAAGAATTAATGGATTTGGGTTGGACCCAATTTAATTTTCAATATTGAAGCCCAATATTTATTCTCCTTATGATCCCCTACGTAGCCTATATAAGCACTACATGGTCTTCACTTTCAAGAGAGAATTAATTGACCTACGCCAATCATAAAATCTTGAGAGTGAGGAGGATCCATAGAGTTCGATAGATCGTCGCCCACACGACGTTCGGACGAGGTGCAAGGAATACGCGGGAAGGTCACAAGGTCATCAACCGAATTCGTTTCTCCGTACAACGATTCGAGGTAATAATCATAAAACCCCTTTTATGATTTGTGATTGTTTTAATCGTGATGTGTACATGAACAAGACGATCCGGGAAAGCGTCGAAACCGGGATACGGGGATCGTGCGATCCCCGTCGGAATCGAGAGGGGCGGCCGAACCCTAGGGTTCGACCGCCGGTACCGCGCAACGAAGGGAGCCCCGGCTGGACGCCGGGGCAAGCGATCGACGGCAGTCGATCGCTGGGGATGCCACGGGCTGGTGCCGTGGCGGATCCCCACACCTCGACGGCGGCAGGCGCACGCGGGGAGAGCTCCGGCCGAAGCCGGAGCGAGCGATCGAGCCCAGCTCGATCGCGGAGGGCAGCCGCGGGCTGGTGCCGCGGCTGGGGGCCCTCCACCCCGTGTGGTGGTGGCGGTGAGTCGCCGGACTCACCGCCGGCGGGTGCTGATCGGATCAGCCCCGCGGGGATGCCTCGCATCCCCGGCGATCGCCATGCACGGCGATCGCGAACCCCGCGATGGGGTTTGGCTAGGGTTTAGCCGCGGGTTCATCCCGCGGCGATGCTCTCGTCGAGCCCGGTTCTTCGCGTGGTGTTCGCGTTCGTAATTTCCGACTCGCGGGAGAAAATCGGCTGGGGGCGGGCTGCGTGTCTTCGGGCGCGTAGTCTCCAAAGGTCGGACTCCTGCGGATGAGTTGGTGTTCGTGCGGTTTCCGGCGACGGGTTTTCGGTCGGGTTATCGGTTCCGCAATTTTTGATAACCCGGGACATCGAATCCCAGCAATTGGTATCAGAGCGTTTGGTTTCGTGTTCATGTACATATTCGATTATCGTTCTACCTTGCAGGATTTCCGGCTATCATGGTTGGATTTAATTAATTGTTTTTAATTAATTATCATGATTATTAAACTCTCGGACATGTCGAGATTCGTTTTTGTGTGGTTGAATGTTGTAATAGTAAAAATTCGGGGGTTGACCGAATTTAGGATTTATTATTACGCACTTTATTTTCCGGAAAATGTATAGGGTCGATTTCATGTATAGAATCGATACCGGAATTGTAATTTAAATTATTGTAATTTTTATTACGTTGGTTCGATGATGAGACGATTGCCGGAAGACGAAGACGTGTGACGAAGACGAAGAGGACGAAAAATCCGGGGAATCGATCATCCCCATGATCGATCCCCATGAGGATCGATCGACCCCATCGAAGGGGCTGCCCGCTAGGGCTTCCGGCCACGCCGGCCACCGGTGGTGGTGGCGCGTGGGCTGGGGGCGGCGGCGGTGGTGGTCCCGGGCGGTGGAGGTCGACGGTGGGGATGGCGTGGGATCTCCCAATCTCATGCTATTCCTACCAAGATCTACTTTCCCAATTAATTCGGGTTTCCTATTTGAGTACTTTCCTTTTAGGAAAAATACTCATGGATTAGGAAAAGAATTAATTTAAATTAATTTTTATTTCTATTTATTTATTTCCTTCATGGAAATATTCATAGATTAGAAATTTAATTAATTTAGTACTAAATTTATTTTTCCTATTTGATTATTCCTACTCATGGGAATATTCATAGATTAGGAATAAAAAATAAATTTGGAAAGTAGTGAATCCTAATTTATTTTATTTCCTTGTTCTATTATAGATGTCTTCTAGAATATTCCAAATTTTATTTGGATAGATTATTCTAAAGATTTAATAAGAACTAGATAGGAAAATAAATAAATAAAAATATTAATAATATTTAATTTTATTTTTGATATATTCAATTGACTTAATTTTCGAATTAAGTAACTTTTGGATTAATTGAAAATAAATAGATTTAAATATTGGAAATTAATATTCTCGTCACATGGAGCATTCAAGAAACGAAGACTGAAGACTAGAGGATGCATATGAAGATAAAGCCATGATAGTCGGGGAAAATAATTCTATAGCATTATTTTGACTATGTGTTATGTGCTTTATTGCTTTCATGCATGCTATATGTGTTTATTTTTATGCACTAGATAGCGTATCCCTTTATCGTAAAAAGCTAAGTGGGAGAGGGGATGGAAACATTCCCATGGTCTCCATCACTGTTCTCTTGGTGACTTTTATGGACTTTCGAAGTTCATATAGACAAGTCATTAGAGGAGAATTCTTGTAATTCCTCTTACAAGAAACATTGATCAAGTTTATCAAACAATGCCTAATTTGTCTTTCTGAAACTGACTTCAAGTCGACTCATTCTCACCCCGGGGAGTGGAATGGAGCCAGAGCCACTTGGTCATGTGGATGACACAAATTAGAGACTTTCGTGCCATTCTTTGATAGGTGGGTCGTTTGTCTGCTCGGCTCCCTCATTTATGAGAGATAGGGTCGCTCGCATGGTGAATCACTGGTTAGAAACTTCGAGTTTCACTTATGATTCTCCGAGTCTTGATTTACGAAATCGAATGGTTCTTTTAATTGGGAGTCAATTATAAAGATCTCTTGGTGTAGTAAACGTCCACCCCACGTGGCTTGCTGTGCCGACGGATTTTGGATTAATTGATGTAGACAGTTATAAGTAATTGTGAAGAGTTGTGAAATTGTCGTAAACGTCCACACCACGTGGCTTGCGGTGACGTAGCAATTCCAAGCGATGTACTTTAGTGCTGAGTAATGGTTTACACTTAGATACGCGTCATAGTATTCTTCCCCACGAAGTTACGCTATGATTGATGTATGACCGAAGAAAAACTAATTGCTAAATCATTTGGGTGGGTAAACGTCCACACCACGTGGCTTGCCTTACCTGATGGGATTTTAGACGCAATTAGTAATTTAATGATGTTATTTGAGGGAGATAACGTCGGACATTAAATTGATTGTTTGTTTACATGTGCTTATAGGTTTAGAGAATAGCTATGAATCCACTTTCTATGATACTCAAGGAACAAAAACTCACTGGTCCCAATTACATTGATTGGAAGAGAAATTTGGACATTGTCCTGACTGCTGAAGAGTACAAGTTTGTACTCTATGAGCAATGCCCTGCTGAGCCCACGGCCGCCTCAACTGATGAGGAAAAAGAAGCATTTCGGAAGTGGAAAAAGGCTGATGAAATGGCTAGGTGCTATATTTTGGCTTCTATGTCAAATGTGCTCCAAACCCAGCATCAGTCAATGGACACTGCCGAGGATATGTTATTTAACCTCAAGGAGATGTTTGGGCATCATGACCGTGCGGCTAGGCAAGATGCCATGAGAATCCTCATGTCAACTACTCAGTCTGAAGGAACGCCTGTCGAGGAGCACGTTCTCAAGATGATGAGTCTGTTGAATGAATTGGAGGTCCTAGGAGCTATGATTGATGGTGAGACACAAGTCGACATCATACTCCAGTCTCTGACCCCTAGTTTTGAGCAGTTTCGTATGAGCTATAATATGGGTAAACTATCTTATACTCTTGCGCAACTCCTGACTGAACTGAAGGCGGCAGAGGGGATCTACAAGAAAGGCAAGTCTCAAGCGCTTGTAACTACCAGGCCCAAAAGCTTGAAAGCTATTGGAGGTAGGGGCAAGAAAAGGAAGCAAGCCATGAAACCCAGTGGTGCCAAGAGGAATGGACCACAAGTGGGGGCTAGTAAGCCAAAGGGCTTGTGCTTCCGATGCAAGAAGTCTGGACACTGGAAGTCTGAATGTCCTCTCAGAGGTACGAATTTTTCTTTAGTCGTAAAAACATAGTCAGCGGTATTATCTACCAGAATTCTGGTGTGTAGATATGGAACCACTGACGGTATGTGCATTTCTTTAAATGCAGGGGTTCCAGAAAACCCGGCGACTTAGAGAAGAAGAATTCGAGTCTACATGGGCGAAGCTGTTGGGGTAGCAGCGGTTGCAGTGGAAGACGTTTATCTGTTTTAAGATTTCATTTCAGTTATTGCTTATGTACCCCTTTATTTTGAAAAGGAACTTCGTTCTGGTTTTCTTTATTATTAATGGATATTTTATTTCTTTAATCATTTGATGGTTTGGATAAGAAATAATGGTGATATCTATTATGGTACATTAGATAGCAATATGTGAATGATGAATCCTTAGTCTACCACGATGCAACAAACCGTTATGTATAACTTGTTTTACTTATTAGATGTATTTCTCTTATTAATCATTATACTTATGAATTCTTGAACTTGGTAGTATCTATTCAAAAGGGATTCAAAAGGTCGAAATTGATTTGATCAATTATGGTTGGAGGAATGGACCTCCCGACCTAAGAATCGATCTTGATAGATGATACAACTGAGATAACCTTACTGGATAAAGGATGGAATTCGGACAAGTATAGAAAATGATTAATGATTGATGCGGTATGTGTAATTAGAGAAGGTACGAGTCGTTCTTCCAAGAATACTCGAAGATGGATTAGACTACTTGTTGTGCCATAAAAGCGGAGTGTTTTAACACAAAGCCATTATGGGGAACCTTCAAAGTATATCCATTGAAAGCCTGCGACTTGTTCGCGGAGGCTATCACCTATCCGAATAACACATAGCATAAATCAAAGATTGAGATTAAGTCTCAAGCGACTACACCATACACTGTTGTGTAGACATGGTGTGTCAAAAACGAGAAATGGTATTCTAATAGTAAAAGAACAAGTTTGTTCGGAATTACCTATGTTCTATGGATATTTCTGGATACAACGGCACATTCTATGTGGTTGTAGAATAATCCTAGAAGAACAAGTAATTGTAAGTTCAATAGTACTACGAACCAGATGGGTATCCTCACCCGGTTCTTAGAGGAAGACTATTAGATGAACTACAATGCCCTAACTGACAAAGTACTTTAAAATGAGGAAAGGAAAGACTGAGAACCAGCCTGACCGAGTAGCGGCACACCACTAACTGCACCTAATGTTATTACTGTTATACACTGGAACGCCATTGCAGTGGGAGGTTGTTAAGCAACCGGAGATGTTCATAAGACTGGAGGAGTTTTGAACTCTGGATCTAGTAGACATGAAATCGATCCCTAGATCTGCATAGATTTGCGAGAAAGGTGTGTTAGAGACGTAATGGAAACAAAGGTGGTGTTTCTCGGAATTTTGTGTAGATAACACTTCATCATTGGCAACAATGTAAAAGTGTTGTCAGACATAAAATAGAGGTTGTCTAAATAAATCGAGATATAAGATTAAGATGAAGTTGGATCATGTTCTTAGAAATCTTTCGATCTCTGGATAAGAACATTTGTACTTCTCTTAAGATATCTTATACGATTAATGGTTTGTTTTAAACATGCACAATTCTGAGAAAGGTTATTGCCTTTCGGAAACAGAATACATCTATCTAAAGGCATGTGTTTTGAACACATAAAGGAGATGGACATGGACAAAGCAGTTACCTGCACTTCGAGTGTGGAGAGCTTTGTAGATGCAGTGTTATAAAGCAAGAACCTGATATCAACTATGCGGTTAGCGTAGTGGGAGGATATCAAAGTAATCTGGATAAGAAATATTCGAATGCTGTAAAGTACTTGGAAGTACTAGATTACTAGCAATACGAAATCTTCTTAGATTACAGTTTCTCAGATCAAAATCGGAGAAAGACCAGTGTAAGTCGATATTAGGCTATGTGTTCACTTTTAGAAGAGGTGGAACCTAAGGATGAAAGAGTGATAAGCATGATGCTTCTCGGACTCTATCATAAACCGAATAGCATCCTCAGAGGCAGCGGAAGTTTTGGTTAGGTTCCGGAATGACCTCTGAACTTGGATATGATTCTTGGTTCACCAAAAGGCTATGTACATAGCGGTGCGTGGAGAACTGGAAGAAGTCATAAGTTCGAAAAGTGATGATAACACATAGAGCCAGTACCACCTGATACGAGTCATCGTTAGAGGGACGACGCTGTAGTCACCAAGATAACTTCAGATCGGCAACCTAGATTGCTCATTCACATAATACTTCTGGAAAGTATAACTTAAGCACGTGATGAGTATGGGAGTCGGGAGTTTGGAGGAAATGACTAGACCTTAGTACAAGTGGGAGATTGTTGGAGTTGTGTACTTAATGTCTAGATTTAAGTACCGGTAAAACTCCCGGTCATAGCATTTAACCTATTAAATTAATAAACAATTATTTGCAATTAATTATTGTTAATTATTTATGCAAAATATAGTCCTGGATTTTATACGTTGTAGTTAGTATGGTGGCGCATGGGCACACAGAAGATCATACTATCGGTTACTCGTATTTAATCGAACAGTTGCTCACGGCCTAGATGGACACGGACCAATCCATCGGTATAGTCGTTGTGTGAGAGACAAAATAATTTATCTTAATTATTTTATCACACTTGTACACTTGGTGTATTGGGCGGATCAGCTTGAGATTTATTGATTAGGATTGCCTTGGATAATCAATTTAAATCTCAGAGTATTTTATTCTTAATCCCCGATATTATTGCGGGTGTGTATATTTAATACTAGAGGCTTTGATTTTCCAAAGGAATTAACCGATTTAATTATTGGGTTAATTACCGGTAAAGTTGGGTCGCTATATTTTATATATGACATGCCGTGAATACTTGACGGGAAAGTGTATCCCGGAAGGGTTGATAATATCCCCGAGATGATTTCATAAGAAATTATTGTGTAAACCTCATGAGTGGATTCGTTCCGCACAATAATAAAGGTTGAACGGTACTAGTCTCGGATACAAGATATGAATATTATTTATTGAGCAATAAATAAATTTATTCATGGATATTTAAATCTTAAATACACGGAATAAATAATACTAAGATGGAGAAATATTATTTGATATAATATGGAATAATATTGGGAGTGCAATTTTATTTATATAGTGGAAAATAAATAAAATTAATATTGATAAGAATTAATGGATTTGGGTTGGACCCAATTTAATTTTCAATATTGAAGCCCAATATTTATTCTCCTTATGATCCCCTACGTAGCCTATATAAGCACTACATGGTCTTCACTTTCAAGAGAGAATTAATTGACCTACGCCAATCATAAAATCTTGAGAGTGAGGAGGATCCATAGAGTTCGATAGATCGTCGCCCACACGACGTTCGGACGAGGTGCAAGGAATACGCGGGAAGGTCACAAGGTCATCAACCGAATTCGTTTCTCCGTACAACGATTCGAGGTAATAATCATAAAATCCCTTTTATGATTTGTGATTGTTTTAATCGTGATGTGTACATGAACAAGACGATCCGGGAAAGCGTCGAAACCGGGATACGGGGATCGTGCGATCCCCGTCGGAATCGAGAGGGGCGGCCGAACCCTAGGGTTCGACCGCCGGTACCGCGCAACGAAGGGAGCCCCGGCTGGACGCCGGGGCAAGCGATCGACGGCAGTCGATCGCTGGGGATGCCACGGGCTGGTGCCGTGGCGGATCCCCACCCCTCGACGGCGGCAGGCGCACGCGGGGAGAGCTCCGGCCGAAGCCGGAGCGAGCGATCGAGCCCAGCTCGATCGCGGAGGGCAGCCGCGGGCTGGTGCCGCGGCTGGGGGCCCTCCACCCCGTGTGGTGGTGGCGGTGAGTCGCCGGACTCACCGCCGGCGGGTGCTGATCGGATCAGCCCCGCGGGGATGCCTCGCATCCCCGGCGATCGCCATGCACGGCGATCGCGAACCCCGCGATGGGGTTTGGCTAGGGTTTAGCCGCGGGTTCATCCCGCGGCGATGCTCTCGTCGAGCCCGGTTCTTCGCGTGGTGTTCGCGTTCGTAATTTCCGACTCGCGGGAGAAAATCGGCTGGGGGCGGGCTGCGTGTCTTCGGGCGCGTAGTCTCCAAAGGTCGGACTCCTGCGGATGAGTTGGTGTTCGTGCGGTTTCCGGCGACGGGTTTTCGGTCGGGTTATCGGTTCCGCAATTTTTGATAACCCGGGACATCGAATCCCAGCAATACTGACATATGTGATTTGAAATTTGTACAAACAAGAGGTGGTAAAAAGTACTTCATCACGTTTATTGATGATTGTACTAGATATTGTTACTTATACTTATTAAGTAGCAAAGACGAGGCATTAGAGGCCTTTACCAAGTATAAAGCTGAGGTTGAAAATCAACTTGGTAAACGAATTAAAATAATTCAAAGTGACAGAGGTGGAGAATATGTAGCTCCGTTTGAAAAAATATGTTCTGAAAATGGGATAATTCATCAAACGACGACTCCTTATTCACCACAATCAAATGGTGTTGCTGAACGGAAAAACAGAACTCTCAAAGAGATGATGAACACCATGTTGATTAACTCGGGTTTACCTCAGAACATGTGGGGGGAAGCTATTTTGACAGCTAACCACATTTTAAATAAAATCCCACTTAAAGGTAAAAATGAGACGCCGTACGAATTGTGGAAAAATCATAAGCCGTCTTATAAATATCTTAAAGTGTGGGGGTGTTTGGCTAAGGTGTCTGTTCCTGAACCAAAACAAATGAGAATCGGTCCTAAGACGGTCAATTGCATTTTTATCGGATATGCATACAATAGTATGGCTTACCGATTTTTGGTACACAAGTCTGATAATCCAGACATACATAAAGGTACCACGATTGAATCGAGAAATGCTTCATTTTTCGAAAATATCTTTCCTTGTAAAGAAAGAGAAGAATCAAGTTCTAATAAAAGAACTTATGAACCTGATGTCGACACAACACCTGTTGGTGACGATCAGGTAGACGGAGAGGTTATTGAACCTAGACGTGGTAAAAGGATAAAAACGGCTAAGTCGTTTGGACCTGATTTTATTACGTATTTATTGGATGACGAGCCAAAGTCCTACGGGGAAGCTCTATCCAGTCCAGATGCACCGCTCTGGGAAGAAGCTATTAATAGCGAAATGGAGTCTATTCTGCAAAATCACACGTGGAAGTTGGTTGATCTTCCACCGGGTTGTAAACCTTTAGGATGTAAATGGATCCTTAAGAAAAAGTATAAAGCAGATGGAACGGTCGATAAGTTTAAAGCTCGTTTGGTAGCCAAAGGGTTTAAACAAAGAGAAGGATATGATTTCTTTGATACATATTCACCTGTAACCAGAATATCGTCTATTCGGGTGCTTATTGCGATTGCTGCTTTGCACAATCTCGATATTCATCAGATGGATGTGAAAACTGCATTTCTGAATGGTGAATTGGAAGAAGAAATTTATATGGAACAACCCGAGGGATTTGTAGCACCTGGACAAGAGAAAAAAGTGTGCAAATTGATAAGGTCGTTGTACGGACTTAAGCAAGCTCCTAAACAATGGCATTTGAAATTTGATAACATAATGATATCAAATGGATATAAAATCAACGAGTGTGACAAATGTGTGTATATCAAGGGTACACCTCATTCATTTGTTATAGTCTGTCTATATGTAGACGACATGTTAATCATGGGTAGTACTCGTGAATTGATCATGAATACTAAAGCAATGTTAAAAAGGAATTTTGACATGAAATATTTGGGTGTTGCTGATTTAATCCTCGGGATTAAAATTGAAAGAACCCCTAATGGAATTGTCTTATCACAATCTCATTATATTGAGAAAGTGTTAAAGAAATTCAATGCCATGATGGTCCTACGAGTAGGACGCCGATTGACTTAAGTATAAATCTTACTGTCAATAAGGCTGAACCTGTAGCTCAGTTAGAGTATTCTCAAGTTATAGGCAGTCTGATGTACTTAACAAATTGTACACGTCCAGACTTGGCCTATCCTGTGAATAAACTGAGCAGGTATACGAGCAATCCAGGTGTTGAGCACTGGAATGCTTTGAATCGGGTTTTAAAGTATTTGAAATACACCCGAGAGTATGGGCTATACTATACGAGATATCCTAATGTACTTGATGGATATTGTGATGCTAGTTGTATATCTGATTCTAAGAGTTCACATTCCACTAGTGGTTACGTCTTCTGTATCGGGGGCGGAGCAGTTTCGTGGAAGTCAACGAAACAAACGTGTATAGCCAGATCCACCATGGAATCTGAGTTTATAGCTTTAGATAAAGCTAGTGAAGAAGCAGAGTGGCTTCGTCACTTTTTGGAAGATATTCCATGTTGGAAAAAGCCTGTGTCTCCCGTGATGATTCACTGTGATAGCCAAGCAGCTATAGGGAGAGCACAGAGCGTTATGTATAACGGTAAGTCTCGACATATTCGTCGGAGACATAATACCGTTCGACAATTGATCTCAAATGGAGTAATTTCCTTAGAGTATGTAAAATCTAAGGAAAATCTGGCTGATCCTTTGACAAAAGGAATGAATCGAGATCAATTGGGTGTGTTGCTAGAGGGAATGGGTTTGAAAAACCACAATCCATCGAACGATCATAACGGTAACCCTACCTTGATGAATGGAGATCCCATGAACTTGGTTCATGTTGGTACGTGTTTTAAGCCCGGCTTGTAATAGAAAAAGGAGTACCCGTTAACTAAAAATATAAGCGAGTCCAACAAGACCCAGTCGTACTAAGGCCTACGGGGTCAATAAATGAAGGGGAGACAAACATTAGCTTTTTGTATTGTACCTTTAATTTTTATATTTTATTGGGTCAAATTGGGCTTGAGCCCAAGGAAGAGAAAAGAAAGGGCCCAATATAATAGAACACATACCTTATTTCTCTTGCTATAAATAAGAGAACCTTGGTAACTAAAGGGGGACAATTCACAATTCCCAAAATAGGGATATAACACTAATATCTCTGCTCTCCATTATTTGCTTCTGATGGTCATAATTTGTTGTACTAGTTCGTCCAATCCTCAAAATCTCTACATATGTTCGGTCGGGTCCTAACAGGATTTTTCGACTGTCAACAATTGGCGCTAGAAGGAGGGGTGATCCTCGAGCGTTGGACGAGCAGGTCAGCTAGGTCGGCCGTTCGATAGGAGAGCAGACCATCAGGGCACCCGTTCGATAGGAGAGCAGACCATCAGGTCATCTATTCGATAGGAGAGCAGAAACTCAGGTCAGCCGTTCGACGGGAGAGCAGACCATCAGGGCACCCGTTCGATAGGAGAGCAGACCATCAGGTCATCTGTTCGATAGGAGAGCAGACCATCAGGTCGGCCATTCGACAGGAGAGCAGACCATCAGGGCACCCGTTCGACAGGAGAGCAGACCATCAGGTAATTTGTTCGACAGGTGAACAGTCTAAGAGATTAGCATATTAGAGGCCCTAAAAGGGAATAATCGAAATAGTTCGGCTGGTCGACGATGTCACCGAGTCGGGGAGCAAAGACAGGAACACGTCTTCCTATCATCTGTTGCGGAGAACAAGTCGTCATCTGCCTAACCATAGAAACATATAGAGGCATGGCGTAATATGCCTAACAGGAGAAATAAAGAGAGAAAATGTATTGCACCCAAACAGACCTCCACAAGTAAACACTGGGGCATTTGATGGGCACAGCCATCAAATACCCAAACATGGTTGTTCGCATGGAAGAACCCCAGACAACCTAATATGTCAACCAGATACTCTACAATGTGGATATCAGGTACGTTCCATTAGAAAAGTTGGCATATACAACTATCATTCCGGAGTAGAGCAAAACTCCTCCGAAGGCCTGTCCTGGAGAGCAAGCTAGAAGCTGCTCGTCATCTCGGCAGGAGAACATCTATCATTCCGGAGTAGAGCAAAACTCCTCCGAGGGCCTGTCCGGGAGAGCATGCTAGAAGCTGCTCGTCATCTCGGCAGGATAACATCTATCATTCCGGAGTAGAGCAAAACTCCTCCGAAGGCCTGTCCTGGAGAGCAAGCTAGAAGCTGCTCGTCATCTCGGCAGGAGAACATCTATCATTCCGGAGTAGAGCAAAACTCCTCCGAGATCCTGTCCGGGAGAGCATGCTAGAAGCTGCTCGTCATCTCGGCAGGAGAGCATCTATCATTCCGGAGTAGAGCAAAACTCCTCCGAGGGCCTGTCCGGGAGAGCATGCTAGTCGCTGCTCGTCATCTCGGCAGGAGAGCATCTATCAATCCGGAGTAGAGCGAAACTCCTCCGAGGGCCTGTCCGGGAGAGCATGCTAGTCGCTGCTCGTCATCTCGGCAGGAGAACATCTATCATTCCGGAGTAGAGCAAAACTCCTCCGAGGGCCTGTCCGGGAGAGCAAGCTAGAAGCTGCTCGTCATCTCGGCAGGAGAACATCTATCATTCCGGAGTAGAGCAAAACTCCTCCGAGGGCCTGTCCGGGAGAGCAAGCTAGAAGCTCCTCGTCATCTCGGCAGGAGAACATCTATCATTCCGGAGTAGAGCAAAACTCCTCCGAGATCCTGTCCGGGAGAGCAAGCTAGTCGCTGCTCGTCATCTCGGCAGGAGAACATCTATCATTCCGGAGTAGAGCGAAACTCCTCCGAGATCCTGTCCGGGAGAGCAAGCTAGTCGCTGCTCGTCATCTTGACAGGAGAGCATCTATCATTCCGGAGTTGAGCAAAACTCCTCCGAGATCCTGTCCGGGAGAGCATGCTAGAAGCTGCTCGTCATCTCGGCAGGAGAGCATCTATCATTCCGGAGTTGAGCAAAACTCCTCCGAGATCCTGTCCGGGAGAGCATGCTAGTCGCTGCTCGTCATCTCGGCAGGAGAGCATCTATCATTCCGGAGTAGAGCAAAACTCCTCCGAAGGCCTGTCCGGGAGAGCAAGCTAGAAGCTGCTCGTCATCTCGGCAGGAGAACATCTATCATTCCGGAGTAGAGCAAAACTCCTCCGAGATCCTGTCCGGGAGAGCATGCTAGTCGCTGCTCGTCATCTCGGCAGGAGAGCATCTATCATTCCGGAGTAGAGCAAAACTCCTCCGAGGGCCTGTCCGGGAGAGCATGCTAGTCGCTGCTCGTCATCTCGGCAGGAGAGCATCTATCAATCCGGAGTAGAGCAAAACTCCTCCGAGGGCCTGTCCGGGAGAGCATGCTAGTCGCTGCTCGTCATCTCGGCAGGAGAACATATATCATTCCGGAGTAGAGCAAAACTCCTCCAAGGGCCTGTCCGGGAGAGCAAGCTAGAAGCTGCTCGTCATCTCGGCAGGAGAACATCTATCATTCCGGAGTAGAGCAAAACTCCTCCGAGGGCCTGTCCGGGAGAGCAAGCTAGAAGCTCCTCGTCATCTCGGCAGGAGAACATCTATCATTCCGGAGTAGAGCAAAACTCCTCCGAGATCCTGTCCGGGAGAGCAAGCTAGTCGCTGCTCGTCATCTCGGCAGGAGAACATCTATCATTCCGGAGTAGAGCGAAACTCCTCCTAGATCCTGTCTGGGAGAGCATGCTAGTCGCTGCTCGTCATCTCGGCAGGAGAACATCTATCATTCCGGAGTAGAGCAAAACTCCTCCGAGATCCTGTCCGGGAGAGCAAGCTAGTCGCTGCTCGTCATCTCGGCAGGAGAACATCTATCATTCCGGAGTAGAGCAAAACTCCTCCGAGATCCAGTCCGGGAGAGCAAGCTAGTCGCTGCTCGTCATCTCGACAGGAAAACATCTATCATTCCGGAGTTGAGCAAAACTCCTCCGAGATCCTGTCCGGGAGAGCATGCTAGTCGCTGCTCGTCATCTCGGCAGGAGAGCATCTATCATTCCGGAGTTGAGCAAAACTCCTCCGAGATCCTGTCCGGGAGAGCATGCTAGAAGCTGCTCGTCATCTCGGCAGGAGAACATCTATCATTCCGAAGTTAAGCAAAACTCCTCCGAGAGCTTGTCTGGGAGAGCATGCTAGTCGCTGCTCGTCATCTCGGCAGGAGAGCATCTATCATTCCGGAGTAGAGCAAAACTCCTCCGAGATCCTGTCCGGGAGAGCAAGCTAGTCGCTGCTCGTCATCTCGACAGGAGAACATCTATCATTCCGGAGTAGAGCAAAACTCCTCCGAGATCCTGTCCGGGAGAGCATGCTAGAAGGTTCTCGTCATCTCGCCAGGAGATCAGCTATCATTCCGGAGTTGAGCAAAACTCCTCCGAGATCATGTCCGGGAGAGCATGCTAGAAGCTGCTCGTCATCTCGCCAGGAGATCAGCTATCATTCTGGAGTTAAGCAAAACTCCTCCGAGAACCTGTCCGGGAGAGCATGCTAGTCGCCGCTCGTCATCTCGGCAGGAGAACATCTATCATTCCGGAGTAGAGCAAAACTCCTCCGAGATCCTGTCCGGGAGAGCATGCTAGTCGCTGCTCGTCATCTCGGCAAGAGAGCATCTATCATTCCGGAGTTGAGCAAAACTCCTCCGAGATCCTGTCCGGGAGAGCATGCTAGAAGCTGCTCGTCATCTCGGCAGGAGATCAGCTATCATTCTGGAGTTAAGCAAAACTCCTCCGAGAGCCTGTCCGGGAGAGCATGCTAGTCGCTGCTCTTCATCTCGGCAGGAGAGCATCTATCAATCCGGAGTAGAGCGAAACTCCTCCGAGGGCCTGTCCGGGAGAGCATGCTAGTCGCTGCTCGTCATCTCGGCAGGAGAACATCTATCATTCCGGAGTAGAGCAAAACTCCTCCGAGGGCCTGTCCGGGAGAGCAAGCTAGAAGCTGCTCGTCATCTCGGCAGGAGAACATCTATCATTCCGGAGTAGAGCAAAACTCCTCCGAGGGCCTGTCCGGGAGAGCAAGCTAGAAGCTCCTCGTCATCTCGGCAGGAGAACATCTATCATTCCGGAGTAGAGCAAAACTCCTCCGAGATCCTGTCCGGGAGAGCAAGCTAGTCGCTGCTCGTCATCTCGGCAGGAGAACATCTATCATTCCGGAGTAGAGCGAAACTCCTCCGAGATCCTGTCCGGGAGAGCAAGCTAGTCGCTGCTCGTCATCTTGACAGGAGAGCATCTATCATTCCGGAGTTGAGCAAAACTCCTCCGAGATCCTGTCCGGGAGAGCATGCTAGAAGCTGCTCGTCATCTCGGCAGGAGAGCATCTATCATTCCGGAGTTGAGCAAAACTCCTCCGAGATCCTGTCCGGGAGAGCATGCTAGTCGCTGCTCGTCATCTCGGCAGGAGAGCATCTATCATTCCGGAGTAGAGCAAAACTCCTCCGAAGGCCTGTCCGGGAGAGCAAGCTAGAAGCTGCTCGTCATCTCGGCAGGAGAACATCTATCATTCCGGAGTAGAGCAAAACTCCTCCGAGATCCTGTCCGGGAGAGCATGCTAGAAGCTGCTCGTCATCTCGGCAGGAGAGCATCTATCATTCCGGAGTAGAGCAAAACTCCTCCGAGGGCCTGTCCGGGAGAGCATGCTAGTCGCTGCTCGTCATCTCGGCAGGAGAGCATCTATCAATCCGGAGTAGAGCAAAACTCCTCCGAGGGCCTGTCCGGGAGAGCATGTTTTAAGCCCGGCTTGTAATAGAAAAAGGAGTACCCGTTAACTAAAAATATAAGCGAGTCCAACAAGACCCAGTCGTACTAAGGCCTACGGGGTCAATAAATGAAGGGGAGACAAACATTAGCTTTTTGTATTGTACCTTTAATTTTTATATTTTATTGGGTCAAATTGGGCTTGAGCCCAAGGAAGAGAAAAGAAAGGGCCCAATATAATAGAACACATACCTTATTTCTCTTGCTATAAATAAGAGAACCTTGGTAACTAAAGGGGGACAATTCACAATTCCCAAAATAGGGATATAACACTAATATCTCTGCTCTCCATTATTTGCTTCTGATGGTCATAATTTGTTGTACTAGTTCGTCCAATCCTCAAAATCTCTACATATGTTCGGTCGGGTCTTAACAGGATTTTTCGACTGTCAACAGTTCAAAGGGAAAACTAAGTTATGAAAGTTCAATCGAGCACTTGTACTCATCCCTAAAGGCAATTCAAGTGCTATTTCCTGACGTGTGGTAATAGGTTAAGTTCTCGAGGAGACTTTTAATGAATCCCTACCTTGAAAATGTTAAGTATGTCAGGATACTTATAATGGGAGGTCACCTATATAAATGTGAAGTGAGGGCCGCTTCAAATGTAAACATTTATGAATCCAAAGTGTTGTCCATGGCCAAAACGGACAAAACATAGAACGGGAAATTGAACGGAATTTATTGCGTGAATAGCATTGACTCGTTGTACGTTGTGGGGGAATAGTTCAAGGCATCGTGTCCACTAGGCCTCCTGTACTTCCGATGTTGTTCACTACGGAAGGTTCAAAGCCGCAAACTACCTTTCCGGAAGCGATATATTCTTTTGGGGAATTGAACGAAGAGTCTGCATACATGCATGCATTGATTTCCACTCATGTGGGGGATTGTTGGAAAATATTAAGTCAAAATTGGTTTTATCCAATGTTTGACTGAGTTGACTGGCTATAAAATTAATTCCGATTGGGGATTAAATTGTACGATAATTTTCTACGTCGTTCGTAGATAATTATAGAATTTTATTTCGTCAAAAACCGATTTTCGGTGAGTGAGAAATAAATGGTTAAAGATAGCAAATTAAAAAGCCATTTAATTGAATATCTAATAAAGTGTAAAGCTTTATTACATTGAAATGTGTAATATTTATTACATCCCACATTGAAAGATGTAATAAAATGATTACACTTAATAAATGGTTGGAGGATTAATGTGTTCAACAAGTGAGTAAGACCATGGACCGTTAAGGTACATGGCAATCGCCACACGCGCGTCCGTCCGTCCGTCCGCTCGGCTCTGCTCGGCTCGGCCCGTGCCCGTGCCCGTGCTCGTGCTCGTGCTCGGCTCGGCCCGGCCCGACCCGACCCGACTCGCCTCGCCTCGTCCTTGGACTTGGATCTTGGCAATTGGACTTTGGGCTGGACTTGGGCTTCCTTGGGCTTCCTTGGGCTCCTGGGCCTGGCCATCGTAATAGTTTTGCTGACGGGCTGAACTATATATTGATTGGGCTCAAATGTTTTGGGCTACGGTTGTTGAACATGTAAAGGCTTTGGGCCTTATGGAAAAGGAGAAAATAAATAATTAATTATATAAATTATATTATTATTTTCAGAAAAGAACTCCAACGGTCACCATGTTATTACCTGACTGTTACGTGGTCATGGTGTGTTGATGACCATGTTTAATACTGGTCGGTTACAGGTGGTGATAATGACTGCCATTACTTGCCTGAATGAATGCCTTGGTGTCCCTTCACATGCATGGAGCTCAGCTATAAATAGTGAGTCCTAGGATGCATTTCATACACAGCAAAAACGCAAAAGAAATTCCCAGCATATCATACAGTTCATACTCCTCGCTTTTTCCTGTTCGATAGTGGTTCTTTTCTGGTTGCTTCAGAATAAGAACGTTGACAGTCGTTGTATCTTTGGGGACATTACGTCTGAAAACCGTAGCAAACACGGGACGTATTTGTCTTGCGGATAGCGAAAGCGCCTCGACTACCCGCAATCCAGTTCTGACGTTCGATCGAAGTTGAAGACCTGTTCGTGTTTCTCTTCTTCTTCATTTCTTTTATTTATTATAGTTTCTGGAAACGTGTAAAGTATTCAGTAGTACTGTTTACTAGTCCAGAAACGAGCACTATAATAGCTACGTATACCAACACTATTTTTCTCACACAAAATCCCATTGTGCATGTATAAGTGTGCGAAGCATATTGACATCGATTGTTACTTCGTTCGTGAACTTGTTGAATCTAGTCGGCTTTGCACTCGTTTTATTGTGTCCAGTCTTCAACTCTCTCATATCTTCACCAAGAGACTGTCCCGTCCACTGTTCAAATTGTTTCGTTTAAAGCTCCGCATCTCACCACAGTCTCACGCTCTTTCTTTCAAAAAGTCTTTCGAAAAGTGTTAGCTATATTTATTGATTCCATAAATATTATTGCTTATCTTTTTTTTTTTTTTTTCTGTTTGTTTGGTTGTAGTAATATCAATAAACATATTGCTTGAGACAAATAATATATTATCTCCATCAATGATTAAATGTATAATTAAATTATGATTTCTACTAATTTGTAGATTTGATTAGAGAGATTATTACTCGGCATTGTTCATTTGTCAAACTTGTAATCTCACGCCGTCACGCGCTAAAGTGACAAAAAAATTAAAGGTGAGAAATATAATTTATCATAATTACAAAGGTTGACTTGATTATGATGGAACCATAAAAATAAAAAGAAATTGGAGTATTTTATTCTAAATATGATTTTAAAACCTCAAAGATATCATAAAGATTGTAAAATGTATACTACAATATTACTATTGATATTTACATATAACTAAAATGATTATATATAAAATTTTATTTTATATTATAAATAAATTGAAAATTTGATATTATTAAAAAAAAAAAATCACAAGACACATCATTTTTAACCCATAGATAATCATGTCAATTATTAAATTATTAAAATATGAAATACAAGAATTAAACAGGATCACTTGTAATATTTTCTCGGTCAATACTCATCATTTTTTATTAATATAATGTGCAGAATTTGAATAATTTATTAGTTTAGGGACTTAGTTATAATTTTCACTTATTTTTAAATTGCATTTAACCCTAATTCATCGGTAATTCTAATTCCACTGCATTATCGAAGGAGCTGAGCTACTTTGAGTCCTAAATAAAATCTGGGCTCCTTTTCCATTGATCTTTCCTCTCTCCTTTTCATACAGTGACAGACAAAGCAAATTAATGGATCTCTCTGTTGTTCAAGTAAATATACAACGAGCTTTATATTCTTATTTATTTATTTTAATTAATTGTGATTTGGGTTTCTTGCGAATCCGATAGGGGTTTACGAAGTCGCTGGCGATGACAGTGTTGTCGGAGATCGGAGACAAGACCTTCTTTGCAGCCGCTGTAAGATTTTCTTTTTCGTTTTTTTTAATAACCCTTCAAATCACTGTATCATATCTCTTTGCGGGTTTTCGATTTCGGTTGTTTCTTTGAGCTGATTCGAAAAAATTCATGTCTGCTACAATAGCTGTTAAATGGAATTTGTTCACTTCTTTCTCTTCATGTTGGTTTTGATCAACTTTTAGTTTACTGAAATCAATATTGTCCTCAATTCATCTGTATCTTACATCAAAAGGGTTTAGGCTGCTTAACCGACTATTCATCTGTATCTTTCGTATTTCGATTGTGCTTTGATCTTCATGGTAGAACCAATTGGGTGGTAGATTTTTTTTTTTTTGCATCCCCTTAACTCTATATAATATTCCCTAACTAAACGCTACCACTGACTTCGATACCAATTCTTGTTTTAGATATTAGCCATGCGGCATCCCAGGAGACTAGTGCTGTCAGGTTGCCTTGGGGCTTTGATAGTAAGATATATATATACATATTCCTATCTACGTGTTTAATTTTTTTCACTCGTTTAGTTATACAGTGACTGAAAAATTTTCATTCCTAGGTTATGACTATCTTATCAGCTGTGGTTGGTTGGGCTGCACCCAATCTGGTGAGTGGTCTCAACTTTTTTTATTTCCTTTTGTTTTTTCTGAGTATGATAGATATACTATATGGCATATTATCTGCTGAATATTCTTGATAGTGAACTTGGTAAATTGATACTGCCCATTTTTCCGTTGTATAACATTTGGGAGTCTAAAAAAAAATACACTGATTAGAACATTATTTCCCCTTTACAGGGCTGATCCTAGATAACATTTTGTCCTGAATCGAACTATAGTATTGGGGTCCTTTTTTTACTGCACAAACATAAAAAAACATAAAGCAACAACAAAATGATTAATGCATTGCAAACAATTATCTTTTAGTTAAAATAAATTCCATTTATGCTTGGCATTCATCAGTGTAGAATCGAATAACATTTGCTGATTGCATAGGGGAACTTCATTCACAATTTCCAATCTGGATTGGATTAACCAATCCCCTTTGGCGTTCTAGTTTAAAATATATGTTAACACATTAAATTAAAAACAGTTTACATTTATCAGACATTAATACACGGACAAACTTAGGGAACATAATATCGTGTTACGCTAAACTAATTCCTTTTTTGTTCCTTTTTGTGATTGCTGTTAATTTGATGATTAATCTGTTTGATAAATCACAAGTAGTTGCGACATCAACTCAACTAAAGAATCACAGGTAAAAATGTTAAATAAATTATTTACATTTCAATAATAAAGGATTTTGTAAAAATCATGAAGATTTAATTATAGAAATTGTAAATATCTGCTGGGTTAGATTATTCTATATAATTTTGATATTTTGCATACAAAGTTTGCTTATAATTACTTAACATAAAATAATTGAGAAACCGAATAATAGATATGATAGCTAGTTCCAAAATTAATCCTAATAATATTGTGTGTGGTTACTTAAGGTACCGATCATAATATTTCCTTAATGCGCTACCACCATAAATTAGTCGAAATTCACAAATAAGATTATGGTAACCACTAACCACAAATATGATAGATATAGTAGAAATATTTGACAGGAGATAAAATAATCAAATATGTGAAGTACCAGAAGGTTTCAACATGCATTGATGTTGGTCCATAGCAGATTCGTAGTGGTATAAAGACCATGGTGTCAACTACAGCAATCCAATGATAATTGACTGTGCATATGATAACCACAAAGAGATAAATTGAAAAGATCTCTAAACATATAGAAACTTATAGATTCAAAAGTCACGGGTGTCGGGTCCTAAATAAAGCCACAAGAAAATGAAGGCAAAATGTTATGGACTTATATAGTTAAATGTAGGATAAGTGGAAAACACAGTAAGAAAAAAGTTAGCTCTGAGTAATTGTTATTTCAACTTTTACATTACCACCAACTGTCAGGTTTATGTCATGAAGTTCATGAACAACACCATGCAGTGAATAATAGTCTTGATGCTTTCGAATTGTCATTTTCAGTGACTGTAGCGTTCTTGTTTGTTATAAACTATTTAGGGCCTTAAAATAAGGGGGGAAATCCAAGGAAATAGGTGAAACATCCCTTCCTTTTTTTAATAGCTAGGGTTGGAGCTGAAGGAATAGGATAATAACAATGAGTAATTTGTAAGGTTCGTGGTTCAAACCTTGGTGAACACCCTATTAAAAGGTTAGGTGTTACAAGTTGAGCTACATGCTCATGACGTCCTTCATTTTGAAGAACTTCTAATTTGTGCCCCTTTTTTTGACCAAGTTTTAGAACCAAATAAATTTAAATAAAATAAACCAGCTTACAGGAGGACTCTAGCATGTGTGCCATGAGCTAACTGACCAAGCAATTAACCACTAGACTGCATTACAATTATAACAAAGTCTTAATTTTCATATAGTATATATACAAGGCATAGCAAAATTTCACCCCTCTCTAACTATTGTAATATTTCTTCTGGCCCCATACAACCGTGCCCCTAACTCATGTTTTAACACGTTGCTATATCTTGGCATATAATATTCATTCTTTTGCAGATCCCACGTAAGTGGACTCATCACATCACAACATTATTATTTCTGGGGTTTGGCCTTTGGTCTCTATGGGATGCATTTAAAGGAGGGTAAGTCATCTATTATCCTTCATTCGATTTATGAGTCAATTCTACTTGACATTCTCCTAAGTCTCCAATGAACTCTAACATTTTGATGATTTTGTTTACCCTCCACAATAGGGAGGCTGAAGACTTGGCTGAAGTTGAGAAGGAACTGGTTAGTTTCTTGTATGCTATAGGCATTGCTTCAAAATGACTCTAAAATTTCACTGATATCACTTTTTAATGTTGCTAGAATGCTGATATAAAAAGCAACGGCGGAGAAGGCAAGGAGAATAGTAAGGTGAGTCAATTATCGGTTTAATATAATCATCGCTACACTTTTATTTCAGGAAAGCTTACTGTAATTATATAACCTGTGAAAGTATTGAGGAAAAAGTTTGACTTTCCAGATCAAAAAATACTTTCATATGAAAACATTCGACCCCTACTTGACACAGTTTTTAAGAATGTTGTGGCATAAGGTTCAAATTTTATTTCGATGGAACTGAGAAGAAATTAAACGATTTCGAAAACATGATTGTATTTTAATTTGGGCATTCCATGTCATCATCATCATAATGTCTACAAGTTTAGAAAGAAACTTAAGCATTAAAGCACATCTAATCTACTAAATTTTATTTAGATACATTTTATCAATAAAACTAAATGCATTTCAGATACACAATTATTTATCATACTGGGAAATTAGATTTCATCACCCTGTCGCTCACATGTTTTCTATGCATTGGAATCATTTTTTTTTTTATGGCATTTATATAATTATTGCTAACCTTATTCCACCAGAATGATATTGTTTACTACGCTGTGGAATTTAGGATGCAGATGACGTGAAAAAGCAAAGCAGGCCCTTTCTTGCTCAATTCTTTTCCCCAATATTGCTGAAGGTTCTAATAAATTCTCTTAGTGAATCTTTAGTGGAAAAAAATTCCTTGATATTTTATTCCCTAAGAAATTCTCTCTTTTCTAGGCCTTTTCCATTACCTTCTTCGGAGAATGGGGTGATAAGAGTCAGGTACCTACATTTCTAAAAAGGGACATATAGTAACTTTGCCACTACATATATTATTATTGATGAGTTTGGCTTTTATAACAGATTGCGACAATAGGTTTGGCTGCAGATGAGAATCCTGTCGGTGTTGTTCTCGGTGGAATCCTGTGAGTCCATAGTAGCCAAAACACCATATTTCTTGATTTTCTTCGACAATCAAATTTCCTTTTGTTTGCTTAGCTTTATCATCATTTATGGGTGGAACATAGTATTCGGCATGAACCTTTTGCCCTTTAGTTAATAATGTTTTTGTTTTTGTGGACTTGTATCAATCAGTGGACAAGCTTTGTGTACTACAGCTGCCGTACTGGGTGGCAAGAGTTTAGCATCTCAAATATCTGAAAAAGTAGTAAGTCCCGAGGGCTTGATTTGTCTTTACGAGTTTCTTTAAGTGTTTGTTATCACACACAGATATGAATGAAGGTTACAAGTAGTATTACCTTTATTTTTATTTTTATTTACAAATGAGATATTGATGTGTAGTTAAGATATAATATCGCGATTTAATAGCTAACTTATGATGAATATAGGTTGCATTGTCAGGAGGAGTGCTATTCATTATATTTGGAATTCAATCCTTTCTTTCAACGGTCTGAGTCGCAATGAATCAAAATCTTCTAAAGGTCAGTCTAAATTTTTATTTATTTTTTATATATTTTGTTTTCTATATATTGTTGTATACCATATTTGCTTTCGCTGTTCATATGCAGAGGATGAAGAAAAGCTGTGTGGTCTAGAAAAGATAGATTGGGAATTGTTGGAATTATTGTATCCATTAGTCACAAAATGGTTCTACGATTCTTTTACAGACATCGTTCGGCAATTTATTCGATCAATTATGGTCTGAACCTGACCACAAAGAAATTTGTGAAATTGTTTTAATATAAATTAAGTTAGTTTGGTGTGGTTTTATTGAAAATTAACCAATTTTAATTACAATTATTTAACTCACTCTTCTTTTCATTTGAGAGATGACTAGTTCACTCTTTTCTTTTCATTTGAGAGATGACTAGTTTATAAATTAAGTTGGTTTGGTGAGGTTTTATTGAAAATTGACCTTTTTTTTAATAAAATCATAAAACTCATTGTTTTTTCTTGAGAGACAGATTATTAGTTTAAAAGAAAGATGTAAAATTTGTAGAACAACTCATGAAAATTTTTCTTTGGGCAAAACATTTCTATGTGACTTTCCTTCTCGCAATTGTAATGATTTTTTTTCAAAAGTAAATCTTCTAGAAACATGATATTTAGGACCCTCATTCTTCAAACATGAATCAGCCTTTCTTGAATGATTATTACCACTTTTGAATACACTTTTGCTAGAAGAATGTTGCTTAAGATTGTAATTGTCTTTATTAACACAAAGCACATGTTCTTGCCTATCCTGAAACTCCTCCCATTTGATTTGCCAAGGCTTCCTGTCTAGGAAGCAATTTTTCTGAAACTCAACAAGTGATGGTTCTGTCGACCACCTTTGTATTGCAGTAATAAAATTTCTATAATCATGTAAGATAATTATTCACATCCTAGTTTTAGCAATTGTAGCTTTCAGACCCAACTTAGATAACTATTGACATCAGCTTACTCTCAAGAAGGTGAAGCCTCATATCATTCTTTTTCGAGAAACACTTGGTTACCGTATCTCATGCCTCTCTTTTGGTGTTTCATACTAATATAATCCCTCATAACCAATCACTCAATATCAACATACAAGTATACAACAACACAAAACATGATACATGTAAAACTACCCAAAATCCTCTCTAGTACTCCTCTACAATTCAACCAAAAGGTTGCACGTTTCCAAAATTGTTCACAAGAAAAACATAAAATCAGTATGCCAACGAGGCGGTAGACGTATGCGTGGAGGATGAGTTGACCGGCGAATGACTACCTTTGACGTTGGAATCTGATGTCGTAGTATTATTACTACTATGTTGTCTTTGTGTAGGCGAAGCCAATGTTTCTTGGAAAGGTGGTGGCGGCAAAGAAGCAATAGGGGCGTAGATTCCGTTCGGTGACGTGGCCATTGCGGCTGTGTATTCCGGCGGCATCCATAGTCCTCCGGTGACCACCACAAATTGGGGTGCCTGTGTAGTGATCTTTTGACTTGAAGGGTTGGGTCTTCTTGTGTGCAACCGATATTTCTGCACAAAAAAATGACTCTGGCTAATAAGGTTTTTTAGCCTTCTTTTTTTACAACTTATAATTCGCGACTAAAAGAGAGTCGAGAGTATGGAGCTTGAACCTGTAAATGACTTTTAACCTCATCGTTTGTAAGGCCGTCGACTTTCATCAAGTCCCTAATTTGCTTGGGTGTAGCAACTGCATAAAAATTCAACGAGGAGTCTCAGTGACATTATAAGTGTGTAAATACGTGTCTTCCGAGAATTGATGAAAAGAAGTCGTGTTAATTAGCACCGTGTGATCCTCCGAGTTCATGAAGGGCTTGCAAGAATCTTTTGTGAAGTTGAGGGGACCAGCATCTCCTCGACTTTCTGTCTTCCTTGTTAATGTTTCCTTTGGCAGCAGTAGTAATATTCTTTTGTTTCTTGAATGGATGAAAGGCACCACCACTCTTCACACCAACAACGACATTATTAACTTTGTTAGTGGAATCATCCTCAATCTGTTTGGAGGGATTCCAGAGCTGAGCCGAACGGAGCCAGTCGGGTTTGTTGTTGTCGATTTTGGGTATCTTGACATCACGTTGTTGGTCAGAATCAGAATTGGAATTGGAATTGGAATTAGACTTATTAGACGAGGCTCTCTTAATAATCACAGGAATAGGAATAGGAATGAAGTCGGCTTCGGTGGACGTCTGATCCGAAGAATTGCAGGACGTCTGCTGCTGCTGCTTCTGTTTGCACGACTCAATTGCTGCAAATTAGATTCTAAATTTAATGAAAAACAGATCAATTACAGTAGTATTATATTACAAAAATCGAATCAAATTGATTTACCTTTGGTAACGAGTTGAAGACAGAGGGGGAGTTCACGCTGGAAGACTTGAATCTTGATTCGTTCTTCTTCCAGAGCCCGGATGTAATCTTCCATTTTCTCCCACTCTTTTTCTCTGTTAATTATCGCCATCATTTTTTTTTAAAACTTATAATACGAGAGAGAGAGAGAATAAACTAAGGGATCTAAGTAGAATCCACAGATGGAATAATCAACTCTCAAATAAAATACTACACTCAGTGATTTAATTTCAAGTACGGTACTGTAATTACAGTAATTTGTTTTCTGTAGAAGAAAAAGAAAGAAAGGTGCGTGTAATGTCGAGGTCGGCTCGTCGCGTATGTGTGTGTGCGAGAATCTTTTTATTTTTTTAGAGAGAGAAAGTTGGTCGAGAGAAAGAGTGTGCGGTGGATTTGAAATCGGAGAATTGAATGAGAAATGAATATTCGAGAGGTGATTCTCGTGTGGGTGGGGCCCGACTTTTAATTTTGGATAAGATCGATCCGTCCATGCATCGCCCACACTTTTAAACTTATCAACAAATGCAGCATATGCAAATAATACAATAGTGTGTAGTTTTGGTAGCTATAAATTATACACCCTTATCCCAAAATTACATATACATATTTTTTTAATATAAAAAAATTATTTCTATAAGTTTGGTACAAAAAGAATATTTATCAATTTATACTTAGAATTTTATATTTGTAGATCCTATAACTATAAATATTTTTATTGTATTTGCACATATATATTAAAATAAATAATAAAAAAATAAAAATATATTAAATTGAGACCATATTTCAAATTGTACCTAGTTTCAACATATACTCAAATTGTACCTAGCTTCAACATATACTCATGCTTCTTCGACAATCCGCAAAGACTCTAAAGCCCAACATGAAATATGTTGGTTCTGTCCCGTGGATATTCCGATGACGCAAACATCAATTTAATATATTTTTAAAATTAAAAGTTTTTTTTTTTAATTTTATTTTTATAATATACAATTATTTATATATATACCGTTATTTTTTTAACTAATTTTTTTATTTAATTATAAAACAATACTCATTATACTCTTTTTATTTAATTACAAAATAATATTCATCATACACGTATTTTCTATTATTCACTCATTTTGTTTTGTTAAACATGGAAAGTTTAGTTGGCAAACATGAAGAGTATATAAACTTACTTAGCAATGTGCAGAATATTGAATATACGGGTTATGCAGCAAGAATATCCTTGCCTTTAGAGAGGCATTGACCCGGACCCACCGCCCCCGTACGATGTCGTTTAAGTAGTAAAGATTACCCCTTGGCCACTTGCTTTACCCGACTCTCCACATTCAGCTGGCGTGCACCACACGACCCATCATCAATTCTATAGTATTCATGGGTCCACGAGGATATGGGTTCAATAGGATAGGATATTCTGTTTTCGGGGTTGAATCTTTGAAGGCTCTATACAAACAGACTATACTTAAATTTGGTGTGGGAGAACCGTCAACCAAACTTATCTCAAATATCAAAGTTGAATCAATAACACCTTAAAATATCTTGTTAATTTAAGTTATATTTTAAATTTTAAATTTATTTACAACCGACGTGAAGTATCCAAAATAGTTTTTTAACAAAATTACCTTTTTTAACTTAATTTTAATTCATTATTTTATAAAAAATAATAATAATTATGATATATAATTTGAGATAAACAATACAGTAAAATTCATTTTAAAATATTATTAATACTTTTTTATTTTTGTATATTATATATAAATTATTACATTTATAATTAAAAAAATCATTCAGCATTCATACTAATATTTCATATTGCATAAATTAATTAAATATAAATAATTTTTATATTTATAAGAAGTATTATGTAAGTTCTCACTTTTTTAAAATAATTTTGTAATACAGATATCAAATATTTTTGAATTTTTTTTAGAAAAATTGGAGTGTGAATGCTTTGAAATAAGTGACTGATCAAGATTTATTTATAAAATTCAAACAAATTATGAAAATAACTTTCAGACGATTTTTCGAGAAGCAAGGGCGGATCTAGAAAAAATAAATAGGGGGCTATAGTTAAAAACTTTCTCAAGTATAAAAGCACACAAAAACATACATAAAACAAAATTAATATATAAGTTATAAACTATAATACCATGTTCAAAACTTAAAATTTGTCAAAAAATTACAAAAGATTAAAAAAATTTATATACCTATTTAAGTTGCACTCTTCGATGCTTCATAGCATAAAATTCATCAATGACAGAATCTGAATCAATATCTTCAGAAAATTCGTGTTCAATATAGACAACCATAGAATCTGATAGATAGTCATTGTCCATTTTGTTACGAAGAACACTTTTAAACCGCTTCATAGCCGAAAATGCTCGCTCGGTTGTTGCAGTTGTAACAGGAAGTGTCAAAATAAGACGAATCAATCTGTCAATCAAATATTGGTAGTCTTGTGCCTTATTTGTCTCCTTCAGTCTCTTACATAATTCTGAAATAGTTGACAAATTCTGAAAACTCGCATGCCTTTGTATATCAATTCGATAATGTTCCAGTTGATTTCTCATGCAGTGCATTTCCTGTTCAGTAAAATCAGCAGGATAAAACTTTGCGGCAAGATCATATATACGATCTTCATCAAACAACTTAAAGTTGTCTTTAGGTTCTAAGGCAGAACTGAGTTTAAAAAGTTCCACCGTATCATCATTGAATCTATCATTGATTTCTTGCAATTGAAAATCTATTGCTATATTAAACACATCGAATCGATAATGATGCTCAACTGGGATGGAGTCTGTTTGTTGAAACGAACGACCTGTGCCCATTTTATAAGAAGCGCTCACATTCGGAATGTAAACATTGTGCTTCTTACAAACTGACTTGACATTGTTTAAGAGAATATCGAAACCAGAATCCCTCAACATTCCAAGACATTCTTTCGTAGAGGAGAAAAGATCCATTGCACTCAAAATATCAAGAGATTCACGCTGCAAAGACCGACAAAGCATATCTGAAAGGCCTAAAATTTTATTCATCAAGTGTAAAAGAAATACGAATTCAAAAGACCTCATCACCTTCAAATGACCGTGAGCTTCACCACGTGTAGAATTACTAGATCCTTCACTCTCCATCTTTGTAAGAACGGTAATCACGACACTTTACATATCAATTAAACTACATGTCGAATCAAAATGAGAACTCCAACGAGTTGCTCCAGGTCGATGCAAACTACCCATCTGATTAGCCCCTTTACCTGTCTCTCGTTCTCCCGTGGCTACCATTTCTGCAATTTCAATCGCTTGAGCAGAACTTAACTCAGTGTGGCGCTTAGGAGAAATACTTACAACATTCACAATAGCATTCAATTGTGAAAAGAAGCACCATACTAAGGGATCTTTTTCAGCTGCAGAAACTAATGCTAACTGTAGCTGGTGAGCAAAACAATGTATATGGTATGCATACGGACAATCTCTCAAAAAAAGGGCTTGCAATCCATTCCACGAACCACGCATATTACTAGCACCATCATACCCTTGACCTCGCAAATTGCATATTTGTAAATTATACTGCTTTAAAACATGAGATATTTCATTCTTAAGTGTTGCGGCAGTAGTATCTTTAACATGTACAATGTCAAAGAAGCGCTCTCGCAGTAAACCATCAACATCAACAAATCTCAAAACAATAGCCATCTGCTTCTTATTAGATATATCTTTAGCTTCATCAACTAAAAGACAAAATTTTGAATCTCCAATCTCCGTGCGAATATTATTTCGCACTCTTTTAGCAAGAATACTCAAAATGTCTTTTTGAATCGACCCTGCTATATACTTTGCATTTAAAGGGGCATTCTCTAAAACAACATCATCAATATCCTTGTTCATTTTCCCTAAAATCTTAATCAATTGAATGAAATTACCCCGATTATTGGAAGAAGTTGATTCATCATTCCCTCTTAGTGCACATGCTTGTAGAGTGAGCCATCGAATGCATTCAATCGTTGTCTTAACTCGTAAACGGTTTTTCTTTATCTCTTATGGTCTTTGCAGATTAATAGCCTTGTCAATATGCTGAGATGTATTCATAAGACCTTCCATAAAAAGCACATCAGTAAAATGTAGTGAATTAATATCTCCCATGTGCTTCAAGAATGAACAGTTCTTCCCATCATTGATACGCTTCCAAGCATTGAACCCAACAGAAGTAAATACACCCTGGATATTATCCGCATTCGCAAAGAGAAAGCATGGAAAACAATAAGCAGCATCTATTGATGGTGAGTATTCTAACCAAGGAAATTTAGTAAACCACGACCTTTGAAATCGACGATGTTGTTTTCCATGTAATGTGGCAGGGTACTCATCTAAAATGGGTTGAAATGGCCCCATTTTTATGTATGCCCTTCTAATCTCATCTCTTTGATTCACGAGTTGCTTAAAAATTGGCAGACATTTAGCAGGATCGCGTTCTAAAGAATCAAGTTCAACTTCGATCCTCTGAGAAAGTGGAGGAGGTTGGACATTAAGAGGAACATTATCATCATTAGCATTGTTGGATGAAATATGTTCCTCAGTAGACTCCTTTCTTTTGAAAAACGAATGAATCGTTTTCGATTTTTTTTTCCTCTGATCATCCATTGCCTGTAAAAAAACAATTCATAAAACCTGTTTTTTAACACGATTTTACTATTCAAAAACCAAATTTTCTAAGCACGATTTTAGAATTTATAACCCTTATTTGTATAAAATCACAAAAAAAACACGACTTTACAACTCCCAATTTATAAACGAATAAACCCTATCACAGATGATCATCACATTCAAATAATAACAAACTAATTATTATAATTTTAAATAGTAAAATATTAAATTAATTATTTACCTCGGTTGAAATTGTTGAAAAATCAGTAAGGACTCCTCTGAACTCTGATATTCGGTAGTCGTACATAAGTTCGCTATTTTCTATTTGCATTGATAATTGTGTAGAGGGAGAGTAGAGTTAATATGATTTGTAATTTTTGAAAAGATTAATTTTTAAGTCCATTACATAAAGAAGGCTAAATTCTGGTGGGCTAAAGAGTAGCCCAAATAGTTAAAAAATGAGATTGACTATTAGAATACTATATTTATATTAGTGGGTCATAAAAATTCATGGGTGGGCTACAACCCCCCCTAGCCCATGATAACATCCGCCCTTGTCGAGAAGCAATACTATCGACACATGAATGTGATTATGTATGCGTTTAGTTCATGTTTGTAAAAGTAAAAACATATAAGGGGGAGGGTTTACAATTGAGAAATGATCAAATTAAAATAAAGCAATTAAGCAAACAAACAAGTACTCCCTCCGACCTTTTTTAATGGTCACACTTCCTTTATGACCATTAAAAAAGGTCGGAGGGAGTAACAAACAATAATCAATGGGTGATATCGAATGAAGAGAGATGTTAGGGAAATAGGGTCATTTGCTTTCGTGAAATGAGTCGACGTACACTAAATCCTCGAATTTTCACGAAACCGACATCGTTTAAGTACGAGAAAATGTGCCGTGTCGTCCACTAGTGATGTGCTTCGAGGAGACTATTCAACACGAGACGTCGATGAACCTTACCTAGACATCGTTCGACACAAGCGTGTGATCCTCTAGTGATATGTCTCGAAGAAGTTATTCAACACGAGATCTCACAACTCTCATCAAACGATTTCTCAATTTATTGAAAATCCCCAAATCAATGTCAACTCATAGCTCTAAGCATAATTACTTACACCTCTAACTATAAAGATAGTTAAGAAAGTTGATTACTGTACAAAAGAACACTAAAAAATTACTCTTTATACCCTTTTAATAGAGGTCAAACTAGGGTAAAAAAAATGTCCAATAATGCCTGGTTTACGTACTGTGTCCCCTCCCATGCCAAGTCTCTCTAAGGATATCATGTGTGATGTTGATGCTCTAGGAAGATGTTGATGTTGTTCGTGTTTATGAGAGAATGACCGAATTTGCGTGATGCTTTTGGACGAGTAAATTGTGTCTGTGTCTTTTTGTAAACAATTCATTGATAATGCCGAACTATGTAACACATTCTTGTTAAATTTTCGATAGTTAGGATTCCCTGAATATACCTGTAAATATTCTCTTCCAACTCCTTTCTAAGCCATCACCAGAAGAAGCGCCTAAGAATCTAAAATCGTCGAGAATAATTACTTCAACCTGCATTAAAACTGATAGTAGGGCATGGGTTGGATAACGAGTTTGTTAAGTCGTTAGAGTTAATTTAGAACTTATTATTTTATTAATAATGAACTTTGTTCATGGGCTTTAAGATTATTTAAATAAGAGCATTCTTTAGGATTAGGAACATCAGAAATTTTATTAGGCTTAACAGCTCTCGCTGTGCCAGAGAGAATTCTCTGTGAACCTCTTTGAGGTGTTTGACCTTTTTTTAGCAATTTATTTTCTATTCTTTCTTTTTCAATCATCTTCACTCGATCAATTTGGTGCGGTGAGCGTGGAATTATGAAGAGGGAGGGACGAATCGATGATATTGAGAAGATGGTTGTAAGGATGCAAGCTGGTTTCGCAAGGAAATTTTTCGGACTGCGGAAATCAGTTGTAGACATTCAAAAGACGATAGTAGAGCACAAGGTGATGTTCGAAGCTATAAATTATACTCCCTTCCACCCAGAGTAATGGTCATATTTTCTTTGTAATTTGTAAAAGAAATGTGACCATTAGTTTGGGAGGGAAGGAGTAATAGCGAAAATATCAATAATAGCGCTTGGCCAATTAACATCCAGGAGCAACAACTACCAGGGCAAAAAGAAAATATTGAATCTACAGGGAACATGACTGCAATTCCATCAACCACTGTATTTCCCTGAATAGAGTTGCCCTCCTATGAGGGGTCTAATCCGATCGCATGGATTGCTTAAGTCAAGCAATATTTTTTGCTCCATCGCACTCGACTCTGTGATCGAGTCCAATTGGCCCTCATTGCAATTTCGGGACCGAGCAATGTTTTGAGCACAATGGGTACTTCGATAAGCAGCCACCATTATATGGGCTCAATTCATACGATAATTTTTTGAACAATTTGGGGATAGTTCGTCTATTAATGCTTACGAGGCCATGCACATAACTCGGCAAACAGGGTCTTTGGAAGATTACCTCTCGCTCTTTGAGGAGCGCGTCGCGCATCTTCATGAACTGTCGACGACTCAATATTTGGGTATGTTTCTTGGTAGGTTACTGTCTACTATTCGAGATCGCATTCTTGATTCTGAATTGACAAACGTCTTTGCAACCATTCGCTCAGCCCGACGAAAGGGGAGTACTCACGATCCCTTAGGAACTCTTTCACGGCCTACTTTTAACGAAGGAATTCAATGCTCTCCAAATTCATTTCTAGGGGGACTGCATCGTGGGGGTAGATTTTCTCGACAAAGCCCAAGCCAAAATATATATGTTGCGAATCAATCTCAGAACTCTTCAACAGGGTCGTTAGGTATACTACAACCTAATCATAATGTTAGACGCCTCACGACTGAAGAAGCTCAAGAAAACAGAGGAAAAGGAAAATGCTATAGGGGCATCCAACAAATATGATATTTGGACGCGGGTACTGGTGTCGGGTACGAATACGTATCCAATTGTCGGATACTTGAAAATTTTAAACTGTAGATTGGGGACACTTACCCAAATTTGGACACGCGTACGGGGATACAGCAAACTCAAATTAATTTTAATTTTTTTATATATTAATTTTTTTACATAAATTGGTAATAAAAATACGAATAATGTAATATAATTGAAATTAAAGCAAATTAAAGTTCAGTATGTTAGAGCAACATAAAAAACCAAAATAATAAATATAAAGATAATTTCTACTAATTATTTTCATCTTTATGTGGATTATATGTCGTTACATTATTTGGAGGCCCATAATATTATTTTCAAGCCCAAACTTTAGTTATTTCAATTATTTTTATTATTTATCTTTTACTACAATTCGTAGTATTTTTAGGGTTTTGGATGCTATTTTTATTTCGTTTCATTCACTTATTCTGTAGTTGTCTTTTGATGAAATAAAGAATTTATCGTTCTCGAAACACTTAGTATACGCAGTATCAAAGTGTGTTCTTAAAATCGATTAATCATCAGGTATTAATAGAATAAACGAGTTTTAATCTTGTTTATTGCTTCTGCTACGTTAATTGGTATCAGATTCAGGCACAATGCCTCCTCGTCGCCAACCTATGGCTGATCCCGGTGCTGAGATTAAGCTCGTCGCGATGATGAAATTGCCGCCTTGGGCCAACAAATCACAGCCCTTACGGCTAGCCTCTATGAGATTCACCTTGCTCTCGCCAACGTCGTCCCGAATGCTCCCCCGGGCACACGAGCGCGTCCCAGAGGACCACCATCGCCGCCATCCATGCCCGAACACCAGCGATTCGGACTCCCCCGAAGACCCGATTTTTGTTGACAATATATTCGTTCCTCTACGTCGTGAGCCGCGGATTCCACGCGATGACGATCGCCGTTGGGAGTCTGGGTTCAAGGTTGATATCCCATAATTGACGGGAGGCCTGTACCCATTTGCTTTCTTGGATTTTAAAGTTGTGCCATGACCGTCGCGTTGCCCTCGTTGCGACACGTTTTCGGCAGCGAGCGTCCTCTTGGTGGCAACAAATAAAACTAACTCCTCTTCGCCACCGTAAACCGTCCATCGACTTATTGGCTAAATTTCGTAAGCATCTCGAAAGCGAATTTCTCCCGTACAACTTCGAAAGCACACTCTTTCAGTGTTTTTTGGCTTTACGTCAAGGCACACGTGCAGTCGATGCGTACACGAAAGAGTTCTACCAATACTTATCTTGACTAGACGTGCGCGATTCACCGGCAGAACTTGTCTCGCGATATATAATTGGTCTTCAGTGCCCCTTCTAGGATACAATCACCCTCTTGGCCCCGACACGCTGTCTTGCTTGAACAACAGAACTCACGCCACACGTCTTCTGCCGATTTTGGTGTCACGCGCACATGACCCGCGATCGAACTTTCTTTCGGCGGGGGAGAATGATGTGGATTATATGGCGTTATATTAGTTGGAGGCCCATGATCGTGTCTTCAAGCCCAAACTTTAGTTATTTCAATTACTTTTATTATTTCTTTTACTTAAATTCCTAGTATTTTTATGGTTTTGGATGTTATTTATATTTCATTTCATTCACTTATTCAATAGTTGTCTTTTGAAGAAATAAAGAGTTTATCGTTCTCGAAACACTTAGCATACGTAGTATCAAAGTGTGTTTTTGAAATCTATTAATTCTCGGGTATTCTTAGAATCAACGAGTTTTAATATTGTTTATTTCTTCCGCAGTTCCGCTATGTCACATCTTCATCAAAATTTAAAGTCTCGTCAAATGTGATTGCTTCAAGTTCAGGCTCACTAATTGAAAGATCACCAAGTTGATTCATTTCTCCATCAATGTCGAACCTGTCTCCACCTATAAAATAATATAGATTATTATTAATATAGATCAAAGTATATTATGTAATTAAATGATAGTATAAAAAACTTACATATGCCCTAATATTTTGACCATCCTTCCGTATAAGATTTCTTCTTTCTCGATAAGAGACGAGTGTTTGCATGAACATAAACCAAGTCTTCAGCTCTGGTACTCGTCAACTTATTTCTCTTCACATTGTGAATTTTATAATAAGGGCTCCAGTTTCTCTCACAACATGATGATGAGTCCGGTTCTGATAACAATTTGAATGTTAAACACTGCCATAGTTTTGTACTAAACCGATAGTTTTCCCACTATGTAATTGTTTCTTCATACACCATTGCATCTTTGACAAAAGAATCGTTAAACGGTCCGATCTCAGTAGAAAATTGTCCATATTTAGCAGATACTTTCTTAAGATCATCAAAGTTTTACAAAATTCGTTTAAAACACTTCACTCGATTCGAAGAGACTTCTTCATTTTCATGAGGTGACACTCTTCCTACACCATCTTCACTTTTAAGCCATGAATTGGTGTAGTACTTTGTAACCAGACAGTGTGCTAGACAATGAAGAGGCGTATTGCTTTTGTTCCATCTTTCCTCCAAAATTATCCGAATTCCCAACTAATACATCATTTCCTTCATGATAAAAAATAATAACTTTTATTTTTTCAGTCGTCGAATCCCACATGTCATAGACAAGATGTAGAATGGGAGAATCGGTATCACCAGCTCAAATAAAATCTATGATAGGTGTACTGAGATTCAATAAACACTGGAGCTCATCCGACCAATTATCATCGACAATGCATTTTTTGACTTCACGAGCCTTAGTGTCAACTATGCTCTTTCCATCCAGTTTATATATTTTCCACCTTTCATCTATAATCATTTTTTCCAAACAAGGTCTCACCTTATTTATATGCTTCACCATGATTATCCCCAATGCAAATCTTGTTTCAACAATTTTTAACAACTTTAAAGATGAATAGTTGTTAAAAATTGCATTTGCTATGTCATGATTCACAATGAAATTTCTGATGGTCTGACAATCTTGAATCAATTTCGAAATCCAACCACAATGAATGAACGCATCAATGTTTTCTGGAGGATGACACATTTTCTTCAATGCCAAATTCAAGATATGCACCACACAAGGTGTCCAAAAAATGTGAGGATATTTTTCCTCAATAATTACCCCCAACAACTTTATAATTACAAGCATTATAGGCAATGATTTGCACAACATTATCCGACCCAATTCCTTCAATTGCATCAAAAAATTGTAACAAAATTAACATCTTTTACCTCTTCGGTTGCATTGGTCGATGAGAGGAACTTTGCTCCACTTTTTTAGGCTGCCATAATAATTATTAGGGAATTTCTTTGAATATCGGTCCAACCATCAAAACAAATAGACACCCCCTTTTTATTCCAGCTTTCTCGAATGTGCTAAAGTTTCAAATTAATATGAGTTTTTTATTGTGCCAGAAGAGTCGTACGCAATCTATCATAACTCGGAGAAACGTAATGATGCAGCCCAAGAGTCGTCGTTGATACAAGACCCGGTGCGAGTTCCAGCTGGACCAGTTACGCGCTCGAGAGCCAAGAAGTTCAAGGCGAGCTTGATGGTGATGATTCAAGAAGTCTGGGAGCAAGAGCTAATGAAGAAATCCATTGGTGATGTGGAGAAGCCAAGCCTTATCAACCTGATTGCGTACGAAGAGGCCGATCCAACAGAAGACTTAGAGTTTCAAGCTGGAACTATGAAGACGAAGCCAGAACAGCTTGTGTCGGACGACATGGAAAGCTGTCGGCCGACAAGTGGTTTGTCGGACGACACCTCTAGGATGTCGGACGACATGCAGTGTAAAAAGGGGACGGTACAAACAGGATTCGCAGGTTGAGCCTGCGAACGACGGAGATTTTTCGGACGACAGGATTTCCTGTGGGACGACAAGAGGATGTCGGACGACACCTATTCCTGTCGGCCGACATGAGTCCAGATTTTTATGGAAATCGCGTTTTCGCGATTTCAAGACCTTATTGCGTATTTTCCTTTTGTTTTGTGACTTTTTAGGTCAGCCTATATAAGGCCTTGAACCCCAATTGTTTTAGAACACAACTTTGAAGATAATTAATATATTTCGTGAGATTATTCTCTCTCTTTTTCGTTCTCTTTTCGATTGTGCCAAAAGAGATCAACCCGACAAATCAACGGAGCATACATACTTCGTTTGTGTGTCATACATCGATTTCCGAGTTGATGCATCGATCGCGTGTTGGGGTTTAGGGTTGCGTCCTTAAATTATTTCACGAATCAGATTCAGAGGTTTGGGATCATCCGCCAGGTATCCAATTTAATTGTTTCTTCTTCTTTCCGCTCAATCCATCAACGAGGTACGAATCACATAACCAGAAAACTTGCTATTAGCCATAAAATAGAGAATATTTTCTAAATTGTGGGTTGCGAACAAGGTTAAATGGTAAAGCACAAGCATAAAAAATTCTTGCACACAACTTATCAGCAGTATCTCTATCGGCAACATTAAAATCGTCTTCAATCGAACCCTTTCTTTTTTTATTTTGCAAGAGATCGGTACCACGGGGTAAACCCAAATAATCGGATCGCTTCTTAGAATGAATTTCTTTATAGACTTTGTTCGTATCGGCATTTGTATGCTTTTTTTTTTATCATCTTAGCAACATCCTCTGAGATTGCACTGCACACCAACACGTTTTGCCTGAGGATTCGTAATAAATGACCTTTCACTTTAAAATATGATCTTGTAGCTTTTTTGTTACAGTAATTACATGACCATACTCTATTTCTACCTCTTCCAATTGATATAGATATAACTTTGGCGTGATTCCATAAAGGTGTATCATCAAAATTATTTTTTTGGTCTAAAAACCTCTTTTTCTTTTCCTTTGCTTGAAAAAGACATTTTTTTTTGTGAATTTTGCATGAGTTACGTCATCATTTATAAGACAATATTATACAAACTTTCCACATTATAATAATACTAAAAATAATTAGGTACTATTCTACTGTTATGAAGTTCAATCCCACTTCAATTAATATTCTTATTCTAAATATAATAATATTCCTATTTTAAATAAAATATTATATTATCAAATCTTTTAAATTTATTGAGTATAGAATATTAGTCAATATACATCATGTATTCACATCCATTAATCTTTATATTTTAAATAAAATATAATTAAAAATAGTAATAAAACATTTTCTTAAAATTTTCTAAAAATTAGAAAGTTAAAATGTCAAAAACCCTAAAAAAGTATACACGTCACCTTCTCTTTTATTTTCACCTTCGTCTTCCTCACGTACCTCACTTTCTCTCTTTCTCGACTATGCCTCATCTGATACACTTTTTTTTTTTGTGGGAAATGAAGTTCAATTCATCATCTTCACTTTAGAAGCATCTTCTTCTTCACGCTACGCCTTCTTTTTTTCTTTCTTCAAATCCGTAACCGATCTGACACGAATCCGTAACCGAATCTGACACGAATCCCACACCTGTGTGCTTGTCGTGTCGACATAGGCACGGGTAACATAGGCCAACAATATGGACCACTGCACAAATGCCCCTCCCAATATTTGAATGTGATATTTAAGTGGAAAAATGAAACTAAAGAAAAAGACAACGCAGAGCAAAAAGAAATATCGTATGAGTTCAGCCTTGAGAATAAGGTTATTTCGTCGGGAGGAGCAATTTATAGTATGACATGGGCCGGACAACGGACTTGTTAAGTCATTGGAGTTAATTTATGATTTGTTATTTTATTAATAATGAACTTTGTTCATTATGAAACCTCAAGAGAGGTACAGTTCTGTTGGAAATCGAGTACCCGGGATGCGTCCGTTCGACTACTCGAACATCCGGACGTCCCCAATCGACTTCTGGAAGTCACCCTCGGACAGCCATGGCCGCCCACCCAAGAGATCGCGCGTCCGCCACGGCCGAAGCCGCGGCTCGCGATCTGCCCGGAGCAGGCGACCGCCTGCCTACCAGGCGACCGCTCGCGCAGCAAGGCAAGCGAGCGCTTGCTGCTCAGGCGATCGCCCGCGACCTGTCGCGAGCGGGCGCTTGCCCCTCTGGCGGTCGCCTGCCTGCTGCGAACAGCGGCGCGATCCGCCCGTTCCGGCTGTTCCGACGCGATTTTCTCGATCCGACTGCCACGCCGGAGGTCAGAAACCTCCCAGCAGTCCGAGAATATCACATCCAAGCCACGGAACCCGATCTACGTTCAAAGTATGATCAACGAGATAAAACCAAGATCGAATAATTGCGGAAAAAGGAATTCGATCTCATACCTTATCGGTCGATGGTTGAGACCTTAGAGCTTCTAACGTATGACTCTTCCCGACTCCAGCCGTTGTGTGGGCAACGATCCGCTGGAATTCCTTGTCCGCTCTCTCCTTTCTCAAACCAGCGCAATGTTTTAATTATTCTCTCTGAGAGAAAAATTATATTTGCGTTAACTATTTTATTTTAACAGAGAAACTTTTTAATTGCGCTAACAATTATTTTTCTCTGCTGAAATAAAATGTTGCGGCGAACTGTAGGTCTTAGGAGAGGGCAAGGGGGGGTTTATATAGAGTTACGTTAGGGACCTAAGGATAAATTAATTAAGGGCTAAAATGTAATATTAATTAACTCGGAGTCTTTAAAAAGAAATCCTTAATTAATTACACTTTTAATTATTATTAATTCCACTAAATAATAATAATTGAATTCCCGAAATTAATTTAATATTATTCAACAATAATAATTCCGCCGAAATTACATATACGACTTTCCCCGTGTTTAAGATATCGAACGTCCACGAATTTATTTAATTACTAATAATTAAATTAATTCGTTTCTTATTATCCGAGACTAGTACCACTCATCCTTATTATCATGTGGAACGAATCCACCTGCAGGGTTTACATGATAAACTTTATGAGCTCATCTCGGGGACGTCATCAACCCGATAAACGGGACACGGTTTCCTGTCTATAATCTATAGCATGCCGTGCGTACAATTACGATCCCCAATTTACCGAGAATCTCGACTAATCATTTAGTCTCACTCATTGGCAAGTCAAAGAACCGAGAATTGGACACACGCACCTATAATTATATAGGGATTAAGAATTCGTATATCCGTAATATCTGAGGTCTAGTTCGATTACTGCGATTAGTATAAATCGAACGCCCTCCCGTGGTCCTGCTCAATACACCAAGTGTACGAGTGTAACATGATAGTCAAGACCGACTATCTACCAGTCACACTACGACGTACCGATGGATTGTCCCTGTCCATCTAAGTCGTGAGCTACTGTTCGATAGTATACGAGTAACCGATAGTATGATCTTCCGCGTGTCTCCTCACGCCATACTATCTACAACGTATATATCTAGGACTATTGCATTAAATGCAATCATATTTGAATCATACATAGATTAAGGCATAGATAAGGAGTTCCGTATTTGCACTAAACTAGACATTTAGAATACAACTCCATCAATCTCCCACTTATACTAAAAGTCTAGTCGCCTTCTACCAAACATCAGATTCCCATAACCTTATCACGCCTACCCAACGCTTCCGCTGGAAGAGCTTCTGTGAATGGTTTTACCAGGCAATCCTCTCGATGCTATCTAGGTGACAACTGCATCGTCTTACTAGACGATCTCTCGAATCAGGTGGTACTTGCGCTCTACATGTTATCTCCCACTGTGGACTCGTGGCATTTCAAGTTTGCCAATACCGCTATTCAAAATAGCTTTGGGTGAACTAGAAACCACATCTAAGTCCCTTAGGAAGTTCTGGAGCCACACTGACCTTTTAACTGCCTCAGAGGCCGTTATCCTTTCAGTTTCCATGGTAGAGTCCGTAATGCATCGCTGCTTTACATTCTTCCATGTGACTGCTCCACTTCACAGTGAGAACACATAGCCTGATTTCGACTTTCGACTGTCCCTGTTTGATTTGGAAATCCAATTCTATGTAATCCAAAGGAAACAACTTGACTGCTTTGTAACTCAGAACATAATTCCTGGTCCTCTGCAGGAGCCTAAACATGTTCTTTACATCAATCGAGTGATCCTTTCCAGGATTACTATGATATCTCACCACCATGCCCATGGCATAGTAGATATCAGTCTCGTGCATAGCATTACATACATTAAGCTTCCCACCATTAAGGTGCAGGGAACTGCTTAATCTTCATCTATCTCCTTTATTGTGTCGAACACAAAACTTTAGATAGATGAATTCCACATCTAAAAGGTGAAGACCTTTCTTGGAATTCTGTATGCTGCAACGAGTAAGAATTGTATTTTTTGTATGAGGCTCGAGATAAGTTCTATGTTCTTTTCTGGCGATCATTTATTACTTTGATCCCAAGAACATTCCCGACTTCTCCTAAGTCTCTTACATTGAATTACTCGGACAACCATCCCTTTATGTCCGATAACATCCTTCATATTGTTGCCAATTTAGAGGGATGTCGTCTACATAAATAATGAGAAAACACCACATCTTTTCTGTCACATCTTTATTACACACAGGACCTAAACATGCCTTGAATGAATCCATTAAATGGATTTTCTCATAAGTCCGCATGTGTCCAAGATCTTGAAGCTTCCTTCAATCCTAAGATTGATTAAGCTTGCTTACCGAATGCTCTTGGCTCTTTTCGATGAATCTCTCTGGCTGTCCCACACAGATGGCCCCGTCAAGACTTCGATTTAGGAAATCTGTCTTGACTTCCATCTTCCATGTGAAGACAAAAGAATCCTGATCGACTTTTGCCAAGACTGAGCATCTTGATCTTTCAGCGTCTCGTCATAGATCCAGGGTTCGGCTTCATGTTCTCCAGGTAACAAGTCCGAAGACTCACCTATAAACATGAACCTGTTGGGTTGTCTAACAACCCTCCCACTACGACGACGCTCCGGTGTATCTTTAGTGACTAAAGATTATAGTAGTGAACTACTCAGTTAGGCTGGTTCTAAGTCTTGATCAGTCCCTCTAAGCACATTAAGTATTACTCTACTCTTGGGCTTGTGATCTTGCATATATAGTCCATGTCTAAGAACCGAACGTTGATGCAATCAATGAACATCTGGTCCTTTGGACTATATTACATATCTCAATTCGTTTTCTTAGGGTATCCTATAAACAGCCGAATATCTTGTACAAGTTTCCAAAGGAATCAAGTTTAGGATAAACGCCGCTGTTTCCAAGGCATATCCCAAAATCGAATTAGGTAACTCCGAATAACTCATTGTCTACTTTCCCATATCTATAAGAGTCCTATTCCTTCTTTACAACACATTATTTTGCCGAGGCATAAATGGTGTAGTCTGTCGGGAGTTAATCCCATTTTCTGATAAGTATGCCTTACTCCTCAAAGAGGTCTGCATATATCAGAGCGAATCAACTCTAGTACTTTCTTGGATCTTTTCCCCTTAACCGTAAAGGGTTGCTTGGTCATTAAAACTTCCAAGTATGATTCGAAGGTTGGAAAGTCCTTTCCTTCAACATAGCTGAGTAGTCCATCAGCTTTCACCCTTTGAATCGTACTCAAGTTAAAATGATCTATCCTAAGATTCCATAAGTACATTTGATTCATCCTAGAAGGATCTTTACTCTTATTGGGTTTTGACAATGTGTTATTAGCTCCGGTGTGTTGCATCGTGGAAGAACACGGATTTAGTATTAAATTGTCTATCAATGTAACAGAATAGATAATATCCCCGTTTCCTACTCTGATATGTAGGAAACCATCCAAAGAAACGGAATATCCATTCTAAGCCAATTTAGAAATCCGAAATGAAATTTCTTTCTAAATGCCGGCACATAAAGACAATTTGTTAGAACTAAAATCCTACCGTTAAAACATTTAACATCTCCCACTGCAACGGCTGTTACCTTAACAGTATTGCCCATGTAGGTTATAACTTCTTCCTTTCTAAGTCTCCGGGTTTCCTGGAACCCCCGCATTAAGTGTAGACATGATTAGTGGTTCCCGTATCCACACACCAGGTACTGGCAGATACTACCACTAAACATGTTTCGGTGACTAAAGAAGAGTCAACTTCTTGTTGCTTGAGAGGACAATTAAAACTCCCAGTATCCAGACTGCTTACAACGGAAGCACTTGCCCCTTGGGCTTGCTTGTCCCATTCCGTGGTCCAGATATATTAGGCCCACTGGGTTTCCGTATTTGCTTCTTCTTCCTTTTGCCGCCCAGAGGCCTAGGAAGAGCCAATTTCTCAACCACAAGTGCTTGAGAGCCCTTAGAGATTCCCTCAGCCGCTTGAAGTTCAATCAGGAGTTCCGCCAATGAGTAAGACCCCTTATTCATGTTATAGTTCAGGCGGAACTGCTCAAAACTTCTCGGCAGAGACTGGAGCACAATATCGACTTGGGTTACCCCATCGATAAATGATCCTAGAATCTCTATCTTATTCAGATAGCACATCATCCTAAGAACGTGATCCCTCACGGGTGTTCCTTCGGATGCGATGGCCGTCATGAGTTGCCTCATTGCATTTTGCCCGGCTGTCCTGTCCTGATAACCAAAAAGCTTCTTGAGGTTTAAGCATCATATCATAGGTAATGGTCATGGCTTGATCCCGATGTTGCAATACATTTGACATGAAAAGCCATAATGTAGCTCCGCGTCATCTCAGAGCCTTGATCCATTTCCATGAGCTTCCTTTCCTCAGGAGTGGAAACATCATTTGGTTCAGCAGGTCAATTGACTTGGAGTACATAATTGTACTCCTCTGCAGTTAGGACAATGTCCAAGTTTCTTCTTTAATCCATACAAAACAGGTTCAGTGAGTTTGTTGACTTTTAATGGGAATAATACCATATAAAACAAACAATGAGTTTAATTCGATATCATTTCCCTCAAATAATATCATTAAACTACCAATCATTTCCAAAATCCCATCAGACTAGCATGCCACGTTCTTGTGGACGTATACTAATCCAAACGATTTTATAATTGGATTTTTACTTCGGTCGTACATCATTATAGCAGTGACTCCGATGGGGAGGATACTATAAAGCGTACCTAAGTGTATACCATTTCTCAGTACTAAGTCCACCGCTCGGGAACTACATGCCCACCGCAAGCCACGTTCTTGTGGACGTTTACGTTGACATGCGGTCCTCCACGACTTTCTATAACTGTCGAGCCTCAATTAATCCCAAAGTTCCGTTCCCATTTAGCAAGCCACGTTCTTGTGGACGTTTACTAAAACAAACAACTTTATTAATTGAATCTCACTTATTTAAATGTCATAGAATCTTAATTAACCCAAAGTACCGTTTCCATTCAGCAAGCCACGATAGTGTGGACGTTTACTAAAACAAACAACTTTGTTAATTGATTCTTACATTTATTAAATTTCACAATTTATTAATCAAAGCTTGATATCTCGTAAGTGAAACTCGAAGTTTCTAACCAGCGATCAATCATGCAATTGAGCCCTATCTCTCACTAGGTGAGGGAGCCAACCAGACAATCGATCTAGTCATCGAATGACTCGAATGCCTCTAATCTGTGTCATCGACATAAGCAAGCGCTTTGGCTCCATTCCACTCCCCGGGGTGAGAATGAGTCGAGTTGAACTTAGTCTTTGAAAGACAGATTAGGCACTTGCTTTTGAAAAATATAATTGTTTAATTCTATAAGTGGAATTTTAATTCGAATTTTGATCAAGTGATGTCAGTGTACCGACTTTATCCGATAGGGAGGATGACACTAAAGCCAACTCGTAAGTCGATACACAACACTTTCAAAACAGAGAATGGAGACCGCGGGATTGTTTCCAATCCCTCTCTCACTTAGTATTTTACGATTGAGGGATAACATGCATAAAATAATTAAGCATAATAAAAGCACGTAAAACACGTAAAAGGCATTTAACGTGGCCCCGATTATTATGGCCTTAAGTATTCTCCAATGCACGTCTCTTGGAACTTCATCTCGTTGCTCGTATCGATCTCGGTCCACCACCGACTCGCTCGAGGGTCAAGAGACGAACTCCTCCCACTGGAGCCTCGTCTCGAGCCTCGTTGAGTCGTCCGTGGAGTCGAACGAACCCCAGCCCCGCTGCTGCCCGTCGCGAACACCGGGTGTGTTCGATGGCTGCCCGTTGCCGGTTCGCCCTCCTCGATCCTCGTTTCTCCGGGTTTTGGTCTCGTCTCGATCCACCAAAATTAGTAAGAAAAATTACAAGAATAAATCTACTAAATCCGGTATCGATCCTATACAAGGTGATCGACCCTATACATGCCCGGAAACGACGAAATAAATAAATAAACCTAACGACTCAACCCGTCGTTTTTATCTATTACAAACAAGCAACGTTATTCCAAAAACAAAAAAATCTCGACAAGCCCGAGAGTTTAACAAACCACAACAAAATTATCATACAACATCCCATAATGTTGGCCATAATAATCGGGTTCATCCTGCAAGGCAAAACTCGCAAACAATACAAAGAACGAACAAAACCTGGCTCTGATACCATTTGTTGGAAATCGAGTACCCGGGATGCGTCCGTTCGACTACTCGAATATCCGGACGTCCCCAATCGACTTCTGGAAGTCACCCTCGGACAGCCATGGCCGCCCACCCAAGAGATCGCGCGTCCGCCACGGCCGAAGCCGCGGCTCGCGATCTGCCCGGAGCAGGCGACCGCCTGCCTACCAGGCGACCGCTCGCGCAGCAAGGCAAGCGAGCGCTTGCTGCTCAGGCGATCGCCCGCGACCTGTCGCGAGCGGGCGCTGTTGGAATTCGCTATACCGGGTTATCAAAATTGCGGAACCGATAACCCGAACGAACCCTTCGCCGGAGATCGTACGTACACCGACTCATCCGCCGGAGTCCGAGCTTTGGAGACCACGCACCCGAAGGCACGTAATCCGCCCCCACCCGAAAACCCGCGAGCCGAGGTTCATACAATCGACAACCTCAATCGCCGGAGAAATCACGAGCCCACGCGAACCGGGACCCGACCGAACGCGTCGCGTGCACGAGGCACGCGGACACCCAGCCGAGTCCCCGCGAGGGGACTCGCGATCGCTCGCAGCGATCGCACGGGATGCCCGCGGCATCCCCGCAGCGGATCCGGCGATCCGCTGCTCGCGGCTAGGGCTCGCGTCCAGCGAGCCGCTGCGGGTAAACCCGCAGCTCGCTACGAGCTGCTACGGGTGAAACCCGTAGCCCTAGCGATCGGCCCCGTAGGGCTCGATCGACCCTCGGCGTCCAGCCGAGGGTTCGCGCACTCGATCCCCGCGAGGGATCCACGAGCCGCCGGCGGTCCGGTGGCTTCGCCACCACCGCCCGGCTCGACCCTCGGTCCGGGGTTCGATCCTCGGATCTTCGTCCTACGGTATTCTCGATAAAAACAAATCGAACAATTAACAAGTTAGTTGAGAATTGTACCTACGATTCGTTGTTCGGAGAAACGAAATCGATGACCTCGTGATCTTCCCGCGTATTCCTTGCACTCCGTTCGAACGTCGGGTGGGCGACGAGCTATCGAACTTATGGATCCTCTTCACTCTCGGAACTTTATTGTTGGCGTAACGTAGGTTGAAAAGTGAAGACCATGTAGTGCTTTTATAGGCTACGAAGGGGATCAAAAGGAGAATAAATATTGGGCTTTAATATTGAAAATTAAATTGGGTCCAACCCAAATCCATTAATTCTTATCAATATTAATTTTATTTATTTTCCACTATATAAATAAAATTGACCTCCCAATATTATTCCATATTATACCAAATAATATTTCTCCAACTTAGTATTATTTATTCCGTGTATTTAAGATTTAAATATCCATGAATAAAATTTATTTATTGCTTAATAAATTTATTCATCTCTTATATCCGAGACTAGTACCACTCAACCTTATTTATTGTGCGGAACAAATCCACTCGCGAGGTTTACACAATAAATCCTTATGAGCTCATCTCGGGGATATTATCAACCCTTACGGGATACACTGCCCCTTCAAGAATTCACGGCATGCCATATATAAAATATAGTGACCCAACTTAACCGGTAATCAACCCAATAATTAAACCGGTTGATTCCTTTGGTAAATCAAAGTCACTTATATTAAATATACACACCCGCAATTGTTTCAGGGATTAAGAATAAAATACTCCGAGTCTAAAATCAATTATCGCCGAGCAATCCTAATTGATGAGTCTCAATCGATCCGCTCAATACACCAAGTGTACAAGTGTGATAAAATAATTAAGATAAATTATTTTCTCTCTCACACAACGACTATACCGATGGATTGGTCCGTGTCCATCTAGGTCGTGAGCAACTGTTCGATTAAATACGAGTAACCGATAGTATGATCTTCTATGTGCCCATGCCCCACCATACTAACTACAACGTATAAAATCCAGGACTATAATTTGCATATATTTAATTAACAATAATTAAAAGCAAATGAATGTCTGTAATAGATAGGTAAATGAAAGTGCATACAGAGTTCAGAATACTCAAATCTAGACATTAAGTATACTACTCTATCAATCTCCCACTTATACTAAGGTCTAGTCATATCCTCCAAACTTCTGACTCCCAAACCCTCCAAGTGCTTGTAGTATACTTCCTTAGGAAGTATCTTGGTGAAAGGGTCCGCTAGGTTGTCTTCCGAAGTTATCTTGGTGACTATCGCATCGCCCCTCTTGACGATGTCTCGAATCAGGTGGTACTTGCGCTCTATGTGTTTTGTAGCACTATGGGACCGTGGTTCCTTACTGTTTGCCACTGCACCGCTATTATCACAATAAATTGTCATAGCTTTAGGCAAACTCGGAATCACATCTAAGTCCTGGAGGAAATTAAGGAACCACACTGATTCTTTCGCTGCCTCTGAGGCTGCAACATATTCAGCTTCCATGGTAGAGTCCGAAATGCACTTTTGCTTAACACTCTTCCATGATACGGCTCCACCTCCCAAAGTGTACACATAGCCTGATGTCGACTTACGCCGGTCCTTATCAGCTTGGAAATCCGAATCTGTGTAACCCAAAGGAATCAGATTGTCTGCACTGTATCTCAGAACATAATCCTTAGTATTTCGCAAATACTTGAAAATGCTCTTTACGGCAGTCCAATGAGCCTTTCCAGGGTTACTCTGATATCTCGCTACTATGCCAACGGCATAGCAAATATCAGGCCTCGTGCATAACATTGCATACATTAAGCTTCCCACAGCCGAAGCGTAGGGAATCGCTTTCATGTCATCTTTCTCCTTTTGTGTCTGAGGACACATATCCTTAGAAAGATAAGTTCCTTTACTGAAGGGTAGATCACCCTTCTTGGAATCTTGCATGTTAAAACGAGCTAGAATCGTGTCTATGTAAGATTGCTGGGAAAGACACAATGTTCTATTCCGGCGATCCCTTATAACTTTGATCCCTAGAACATGTCCGACTTCTCCCAAATCTTTCATATCGAATTGTCTAGACAACCATCCCTTTATGTCTGATAACATCTTCACACTGTTGCCAATGAGAAGTATGTCGTCTACATAAAGCACGAGGAACACCACCTTCTTTCCATCACGTTTCCAATACACACACGATTCGTCCATGCTTTGAATGAATCCAAAAGATTGGACTACTTCATCAAACCGCAGGTTCCACGATCGCGAGGCTTGTTTCAATCCATAAATGGATCGATTAAGCTTGCACACTAGATGATCTCGCCCCTTAGCAATGAATCCTTCTGGTTGTTTCATATAAATCGTCTCGTCAAGACTTCCATTAAGGAAAGCTGTCTTGACATCCATTTGCCACACCTCATAATCCATATGAGCTGCTATGGATAAGAGAATCCGGATCGACTTTATTTTGGCTACCGGCGAGAAGGTCTCCTCATAATCGATTCCCTCTTTCTGAGTATATCCTTTCGCAACAAGCCGAGCTTTAAAGGTTTCAACCTTTCCGTCAGATCCTCTCTTTCTCTTGTAGACCCATTTACACCCAATTGGCTTTACGCCGCTTGGTGGTTCTACAAGATCCCAGACTTTATTAGAATCCATAGATTCTATTTCGGATTTCATCGCTTTCTTCCAAGAAGGCGCATCTATATCTTGTACCACCTCATCATAGGTCCAGGGATCGACTTCATGAACTCCGGGTGCCGAGTCCGAAGACTCACCCAGTCCAATCCATCTGTCCGGTTGTTTGACAACCCTCCCACTACGACGGCGTTCCGGTGTATTAACAGTGACAGTATTAGGTGCAGGTTCTAGTGGTGTATCTACACTCGGTTCGGCTGTATCCAGGTCTTCCTCGTTACCTCTCAACTCATCAAGTATTATGTCACTTTTGGGCTTGTGGTCCATGACATAGTCTTCCTCTAAGAACCGAGCGTTAGTACTTATAACGATCTTCTGGTCCGTAGGACTATAGAACATGCCACCCTTAGTTCCTTTCGGGTATCCTACAAACAGCCGTATTTCTGATCTAGGTTCTAACTTATCGGCGCCTTGTCGCAACACGTGTGCTGGACATCCCCAGATCCGAATGTGTCCCAAGTTAGGCTTACGCCCACTCCACAATTCCATGGGTGTAGTTGGTACCGTTTTGGTCGGAACCCTATTCAGAATATACGCCGCTGTTTCCAAGGCAAGTCCCCAGAACATAACAGGTAAATCCGAGTAACTCATCATTGATCGCACCATTTCCATAAGAGTCCTATTCCTTCTTTCTGACACACCATTTTGCTGAGGAGTATATGGTGAAGTCAGCTGGGATTCAATCCCATTCTCTGCCAAGTATGCCTTGAATTCTCCAGACAGGTACTCGCCTCCGCGATCAGATCGCAGGCATTTTATGGATTTACCACGAAGGTTCTCCACAAGAGCCTTGAATTCCTTGAACTTGTCAAAAGAATCACTCTTGTGGCGCATCAGGTAAATATATCCATACCTTGAGTAATCATCAGTAAAGGTGATGAAATACTCGTACCCTCCCCTTGCCTGAGTAGACATAGGTCCGCATACATCAGAGTGAATCAAATCCAATACTTGTTCAGCTCTACGTCCTTTACCAGAAAAAGAACGCTTGGTCATTTTACCCTCCAAACAGGATTCGCAGGTTGGAAGGTCCTCTCCTTCTATACCGCTAATGAGACCATCAGCTTTCAACCTTTGAATTCTATTCGAATTAATATGACCTAGCCTTAGATGCCACAAGTATAATTGATTCATTTTAGAAGGTTCCTTTCTCTTATTGGTGTTCGTAGATGTGTTATTACTCTCGGTTAGTTGCATCGTGTTGGACTCAGGATTTAGAATATACAAATCGTCCACCAATGTACCAGAACAGACAATCTTACTGTTTCTTCTTATGACCACAGAGTGATCAAAAGAAACAGAATATCCATTCAGAATTAACTTAGAAACCGAAATCAAATTCTTTCTAAAATTCGGTACATAAAGACAATTTTGTAAAACTAAAACCCTATCACTACTAAAGCGTAAGTGAACGTCTCCCACTGCAACAGCCGCCACCTTCGCGGCATTGCCCATGTAGACTACGATCTCTCCCTCTCTAAGTCTCCGGGTTTCCTGGAACCCCTGCAATGAATTGCAGACATGGTCAGTGGCACCCGTATCTACACACCAGGTGCTGGTAGATATCACCGCTGACAATGTTTCAGTGACTAAGGAAAATTTCGTACCTTTGATGAGAGGACAATCAGACCTCCAGTGCCCAAATTGCTTGCATCGAAAGCACTTGCCAGAAGGCTTGCCTTTCCCAATCCGTGGCTTTGAGCCACTGGGTTTCTTTGCACGCTTTTCCTCTAGCCTTGCCACAAAAGCTTGTGATTTTCCTAACTTACGCACAAACTCCGCTCTCGTTGATTCCTTTTTAAGGGACTCATTGAGAGAGAATTCTGTGAGTATGTTAATCACCTCTTGCCCGGCTTCCACGCTATGTCTCAACATCATCCTGAGGTCATTTCGAATGTCCTCATCAGTTGGGACAACAGTGGATTCGGAAGGCTCAACAGTCTGGACAATGTCCAGATTTCGTTCCCAATCATCACCATATGGAACCGGTGAGTTTTCATCCTTAAGTATATCACAAAGTGGGGTCACAGTCATTCTTAACCTATAAGCACATAAAACAGACAAACAATTTAATATCCGATATTATCTCCCTCAAATAATATCATTAAATCACTAATTACATCTAAAATCCCATCAGGTAAGGCAAGCCACGTGGTGTGGACGTTTACCCACCCAAATGATTTAGCAATTAGATTCTCTTCGGTCATACATCAATTATAGCGTGACCTCGTGGGGAGGAATACTATAACGCGTATCTAAGTGTAAACCATTACTCAGTACCAAAGTAAATTACTTGGAATCGCTACATCACCGCAAGCCACGTGGTGTGGACGTTTACGATAACTTCACAACTCTTCATAATTACTTACAACTGTCTACATCAATTAATCCAAAGTCCGTCAGCATAGCAAGCCACGTGGTGTGGACGTTTACTACACTAAGAAACTTTTATAATTGACTCCCAATTACTCGATCCATTTAATCTCGTAAATCAAGACGTGGAGAATCATAAGTGAAACTCGAAGTTTCTAACCAGTGATTCACCATGCGAACGACCCTATCTCTCATAAATGAGGGAGCCGAGCAGACAAACGACCCACCTATCAAAGAATGGCACGAAAGTCTCTAATTTGTGTCCTCTACATGACCAAGTGGCTCTGGCTCCATTCCACTCCCCGGGGTGAGAATGAGTCGACTTGAAATCAGCTTTGGAAAGACAAATTAGGCATTGTTTGATAAACTCAATCAATGTTTCTTGTAAGAGGAATTACAAGAACTCTCCTCCAATGACTTATCTATATATACCTCAAAGGCATATAAAAGTCACCAAGAGAGCAGCAATGGAGACCATGGGTATGTTTCCATACCCTCTCCCACTTAGCTTTTTACAATAAAGGGATACGCTATCTAGTGCATAAAATAAACACATATAGCATGCATACATGTAATAAAGCACATAGTATTATCACATAGTCAAATTAATTACTAGAATATTATTTTCCGACTATTATGGCTTCATCACATCCCCGTACGCATCTTCTAGTCTTCAGTCTTCGTTTCTTGAATGCTCCATGTGACGAATATTAATTTCCAATATTTAAATCTATTTATTTTCAATTAATCCAAAAGTTACTTAATTCGAAAATTAAGTCAATTGAATATATCAAAAATAAAATTAAATATTATTAATATTTTTATTTATTTATTATTTTTTTTTTTCAATTCATTAAATCTCTAGAATAATCCATCCAAGATAAACTTGGAATATTCTAGATGATATCCATAATGAAATAAAGAAATAAAATAATTAGGACTATTATACTTTTCTAAATTTATTTTATTCCTAATCCATGAATATTCCCATGAGTAGGAATAATCAAATAGGAAAAAATAAAATTAGTACTAAATTAATTCTTTTTCTATTTTTCTAGACTATTCCATAAAGAAATAATCAAAATAGGAAAATAACGAATTAATTAGGAAAGTATATTTCCGGTAGGAGTAGCCCGGGTTGGGAGACCCCGAACCACCCCCACCTTTCGATCGACCGGCCAGCCACGGGAGGACCGCCGCCGCCAAGCCAAGCCGACAACCACCGATATGGTGGCAGCCGCGGCTAGGGCAACAGCCCCCATCGCCCATAGCCTTCGATCGGGCATCCATGGGGATCGATCCAATCGATCCCTAGCCCTTCGTCCATCCCCGTCACTTCGTCTTCTCCGGCGGTCTACGATACGTCGATCCAATCGCAAAATTAAATTTACAAAATCTAAATTACAATTCCGGTATCGATTCTATACACGAAATCGACCCTATACATTTTCCGGAAAATCAACGAACATAATAATAAATCCTAAATTCGGTCAACCCCCGAATTTTTACTATTACAAGCATTCACCACCAAAAACGAATCTCGACATGTCCGAGAGTTTAATAAAACCAACAATCACATGACAAAATAATTAAACGAATAATCATCAAGCCATAATAGTCGGAACCCTGCAAGGTAGAACAATTTTATCGAAAATACCGCGAACGTAAACCACGCTCTGATACCAATTGTTGGAATTCGCTATCCCGGGTTATCAAAATTGCGGAACCGATAACCCGAACGAACCCTTCGCCGGAGATCGTACGTACACCGACTCATCCGCCGGAGTCCGGGCTTTGGAGACCACGCACCCGAAGGCACGTAATCCGCCCCCACCCGAAAACCCGCGAGCCGAGGTTCATACAATCGACAACCTCAATCGCCGGAGAAATCACGAGCCCACGCGAACCGGGACCCGACCGAACGCGTCGCGTGCACGAGGCACGCGGACACCCAGCCGAGTCCCCGCGAGGGGACTCGCGATCGCTCGCAGCGATCGCACGGGATGCCCGCGGCATCCCCGCAGCGGATCCGGCGATCCGCTGCTCGCGGCTAGGGCTCGCGTCCAGCGAGCCGCTGCGGGTAAACCCGCAGCTCGCTACGAGCTGCTACGGGTGAAACCCGTAGCCCTAGCGATCGGCCCCGTAGGGCTCGATCGACCCTCGGCGTCCAGCCGAGGGTTCGCGCACTCGATCCCCGCGAGGGATCCACGAGCCGCCGGCGGTCCGGTGGCTTCGCCACCACCGCCCGGTTCGACCCTCGGTCCGGGGTTCGATCCTCGGATCTTCGTCCTACGGTATTCTCGATAAAAACAAATCGAACAATTAACAAGTTAGTTGAGAATTGTACCTACGATTCGTTGTTCGGAGAAACGAAATCGATGACCTCGTGATCTTCCCGCGTATTCCTTGCACTCCGTTCGAACGTCGGGTGGGCGACGAGCTATCGAACTTATGGATCCTCTTCACTCTCGGAACTTTATTGTTGGCGTAACGTAGGTTGAAAAGTGAAGACCATGTAGTGCTTTTATAGGCTACGAAGGGGATCAAAAGGAGAATAAATATTGGGCTTTAATATTGAAAATTAAATTGGGTCCAACCCAAATCCATTAATTCTTATCAATATTAATTTTATTTATTTTCCACTATATAAATAAAATTGACCTCCCAATATTATTCCATATTATACCAAATAATATTTCTCCAACTTAGTATTATTTATTCCGTGTATTTAAGATTTAAATATCCTTGAATAAAATTTATTTATTGCTTAATAAATTTATTCATCTCTTATATCCGAGACTAGTACCACTCAACCTTATTTATTGTGCGGAACAAATCCACTCGCGAGGTTTACACAATAAATCCTTATGAGCTCATCTCGGGGATATTATCAACCCTTACGGGATACACTGCCCCTTCAAGAATTCACGGCATGCCATATATAAAATATAGTGACCCAACTTAACCGGTAATCAACCTAATAATTAAACCGGTTGATTCCTTTGGTAAATCAAAGTCACTTATATTAAATATACACACCCGCAATTGTTTCAGGGATTAAGAATAAAATACTCCGAGTCTAAAATCAATTATCGCCGAGCAATCCTAATTGATGAGTCTCAATCGATCCGCTCAATACACCAAGTGTACAAGTGTGATAAAATAATTAAGATAAATTATTTTCTCTCTCACACAACGACTATACCGATGGATTGGTCCGTGTCCATCTAGGTCGTGAGCAACTGTTCGATTAAATACGAGTAACCGATAGTATGATCTTCTGTGTGCCCATGCCCCACCATACTAACTACAACGTATAAAATCCAGGACTATAATTTGCATATATTTAATTAACAATAATTAAAAGCAAATGAATGTCTGTAATAGATAGGTAAATGAAAGTGCATACAGAGTTCAGAATACTCAAATCTAGACATTAAGTATACTACTCTATCAGGCGCTTGCCCCTCTGGCGGTCGCCTGCCTGCTGCGAACAGCGGCGCGATCCGCCCGTTCCGGCTGTTCCGACGCGATTTTCTCGATCCGACTGCCACGCCGGAGGTCAGAAACCTCCCAGCAGTCTGAGAATATCACATCCAAGCCACGGAACCCGATCTACGTTCAAAGTATGATCAACGAGATAAAACCAAGATCGAATAATTGCGGAAAAAGGAATTCGATCTCATACCTTATCGGTCGATGGTTGAGACCTTAGAGCTTCTAACGTATGACTCTTCCCGACTCCAGCCGTTGTGTGGGCAACGATCCGCTGGAATTCCTTGTCCGCTCTCTCCTTTCTCAAACCAGCGCAATGTTTTAATTATTCTCTCTGAGAGAAAAATTATATTTGCGTTAACTATTTTATTTTAACTGAGAAACTTTTTAATTGCGCTAACAATTATTTTTCTCTGCTGAAATAAAATGTTGCGGCGAACTGTAGGTCTTAGGAGAGGGCAAGGGGGGGTTTATATAGAGTTACGTTAGGACCTAAGGATAAATTAATTAAGGGCTAAAATGTAATATTAATTAACTCGGAGTCTTTAAAAAGAAATCCTTAATTAATTACACTTTTAATTATTATTAATTCCACTAAATAATAATAATTGAATTCCCGAAATTAATTTAATATTATTCAACAATAATAATTCCGCCGAAATTACATATACGACTTTCCCCGTGTTTAAGATATCGAACGTCCACGAATTTATTTAATTACTAATAATTAAATTAATTCGTTTCTTATTATCCGAGACTAGTACCACTCATCCTTATTATCATGTGGAACGAATCCACCTGCAGGGTTTACATGATAAACTTTATGAGCTCATCTCGGGGACGTCATCAACCCGATAAACGGGACACGGTTTCCTGTCTATAATCTATAGCATGCCGTGCGTACAATTACGATCCCCAATTTACCGAGAATCTCGACTAATCATTTAGTCTCACTCATTGGCAAGTCAAAGAACCGAGAATTGGACACACGCACCTATAATTATATAGGGATTAAGAATTCGTATATCCGTAATATCTGAGGTCTAGTTCGATTACTGCGATTAGTATAAATCGAACGCCCTCTCGTGGTCCTGCTCAATACACCAAGTGTACGAGTGTAACATGATAGTCAAGACCGACTATCTACCAGTCACACTACGACGTACCGATGGATTGTCCCTGTCCATCTAAGTCGTGAGCTACTGTTCGATAGTATACGAGTAACCGATAGTATGATCTTCCGCGTGTCTCCTCACGCCATACTATCTACAACGTATATATCTAGGACTATTGCATTAAATGCAATCATATTTGAATCATACATAGATTAAGGCATAGATAAGGAGTTTCGTATTTGCACTAAACTAGACATTTAGAATACAACTCCATCAAGTTCTAGCAACCCAAGATAAAAATCTTGAATTATCCTACCAACCAGCAAAATATGCTGTAAAAAAAATATTTCAAAATGAAATAATATTTTTCAGCATAATACTCCAAACCATCTTTACCTACATTTATAAGTTAAAAGGGGAGAACTTGAACTAGCTAGGGAGCCCTCGTTTGGGGCATAACTGTCAGAGGAAAACGCAACAAATACAATCTTTAAGAGAGAAAGTTCCGCGCCGCTGAAAGAGACCGAAGAAGGTTTAAGAATAAGTCCGAGAGGTATGACTCTTCGATTAGAACGCTCCGTATCTCGTGACACGCGGAGCATTTAATTTTGTACGTACGTATAACATAACTTCAAAAGATTCATTCTTTATGAATCAAGTACCATTCAAAGAAAGGTTGCATAAGGTTGCATTGCCTCTGTGTGAGGAGAAGAAGAGAAGGGCTTTGTATAGACACTATTGAGCCATGTTCTTCGCCCTAGGCTTACCATTTTATAGTTAGAACAATGTGGGGTAGAGGAAATTGTGAACTCATCGGGCTCATAACCTGAAGATTGCAAGCCCGAAGGATCGGTCGAAAAATACAGCCAGAAATTCCTCTCGTACTACAACTTATCGTACCCGTTCCGCATGCCAGAGAGAACTACTAAAACTCTAATGACTGACTTACATACTAAGTAATTAAATAAATTATTTCTAACTTAATTTAAGAAATAAATAATAGAAAAGATAGAATATTGATTCTCATTCCTTCCTTATGTTGTTTTCCTTCCGTAGAAAAGATAGAATATTGATTCTCATTCCTTCCTTATGTTGTTTTCCTTCCGTGATAGACCTTTTCAAATATCTATTATCATATTTGTTCTCTTCATCTGTACCCCCCCCCCCCCCCCCCTACCCCTTCAATTGGATCCTTGTTCTCAAGGTTCAAAGCTAGGAAACGATGCAAGACACAATTTTTTCCTTGTTTGTATGCACAACATTCTTCCTCTCTAGGAGAAGGTTCGACCGTGAACCTGAAAGATCGAGCACAAAGTCGTCGGAATCAAACACCAACTGTCGGCAACCCTTATCATTAATGACCTTACACGCGCGATTAATCGACGAGAAATGTGAGAATGTGACCTGTATGAAACGAACATCATACGAACGTAGAATGTTCGTGATGAGGTGGCTCAGGTGCATCGCAAGAGCAACGACATGTTGAAGTAGCGCAGGGGCAGCGACTGAAGAAAGCGGCGCAAAGGCAGAAACTTAAGGAAGTGCCGCAAGGGCAGCATCTTGAGGCACGACACAAGGGCAACAACATGTTAATGTGGGGCAATGGCATCAAGAATTGATGTCAGGGCAACGGATTGAGGCAGTGGCGCATGGGCAACAAAGACAGGAGGAAGAAGCGGCTCGTCATCCCAGATCGTGGCCGGTTCGTCTTTCGAATCCGTATTCCAAATTACACAGCCAACGAAAACCGATTCATTGATCGGTTCAGTAACCCAAAGTACCGATGGGTTCTCATCATCAAAACGAGGAGGACCAACATATAGAGTGTGAGGGCTTAAGTCGATCTCGAGGGTTCGAGACGAGTCCGCGAGGACTACGGGCGTCGACGGGGATATGTGTTGTTGGCGGGGACGCCGATCCCCAAGGGTGTGCCCAAGCACTGGGATCGGTCGGTGTTGAGAAATTCTTAATACAGAATTTCAACAAAATAAACATGAATTATTTCGAAAATGGTATTTCAATATATATTCTCCAAATAAATTGAAAGAATTTAAAGAAGATTATTATAATTATATTGAAAAAACTCAGCATTACATATCTTTAGTTACTTGGTTTATTAAGAATTATATTAATAATACTAATAATCAAATATCAGTTTTACAAAAAACTTGCAAAACTAATCAAGGTGAAATTGTTGCACCTTTTCCTCCAAAATAAACAATTTGCTTAAATTCTAGTACAGAAGCAACCGCTTACTCAAATTTACAGAAAGTGGAAATTGCTCAAATTAAGATAAAAGAATTAAATGCAATTATTAAATCTCAAAATTATACAAATACATACATAATTTGTTTGAGAGCAATTTCTTTCCCTTGAAAAATATTTAAAAAATATTCAACAATCTATTAAAAAACAAATTAATCAACAACAATTAATAATAGAAAAATTCAGTAAAAATGAGAGTAATAATGAAAATTTTCCTTCATTAGTTAATACACCAATAATTCAACCCCCAATTACCAGAAATGGTTTCAGAATGCAAACTAATAATGAAGACTTTATTCAAATTCTAGAAAAGAAATTAAAAGATTTATATTTAAGAGTATTATCCGAAGCAAATGATTCTGAGCCTAATTATATAACAAGTCACGCAGATGATATAGAACAATTGACAGAAATGTTTAAAAATTATAAAATGAATGAAATAAATCCTATTTATTGGCCAAAGCCTCTTGAAAAATATTATTACAAGAGATCATCCCCTCAGGATCTTCTTTTCGAAGAACCTGAACCCTTTCAAAATTCATACTCAGGAAAAGCTATATATGAATGGAATATAGATGGTGTAAATGATAAACAAATAATTGATGTTATACATAAAATTATTATGTACTCGCCTGTCTGCAAACAACATGAAAATAGTGATAGTTCAATAGCATTTTTTATAACAACTGGTTTTGTTGGACAATTACGAGGATGGTGGGATCATTATTTAACAGAAACACAAAAAGTAGAAAATCTAAACCACAAAAAATTAATTAAGGTTGAACCAAGTAATCCAAGTACTAGTATGGCTACAACAGGAGAAGAAGACGCAGTTTATACGAGTTAGAATCGCAAATGGTCCCACCTAAAAAATGAATTCTCACATAAACCCCATAAGTCAATCAATTTCAATTGTTCAGGCAAGAAATCGCACGTGCTTCTCACGTGCCTGCTTACCTGGCGCCAGAAAGCTGACGTGGAGGCTGGAGGTGGGACCCACATATTCAATTATAAGAAAAACATACAAAATTTGGACTCTCAAATGATTGAATCTGGGTCGCTTTGGTTAACAGTGGGAATTCTCCCTCGTAAGGCAGGCTCTAGTTCGACTAGCTTTTAGCTGGAACGTGGCTAATTTAACCGGAGATCGTAGTCTCAATCTTAACTGCAGTGAACAGGGGATTTGGCCCAGCTTCTCTGATCTTTCTTGGTAGGAGGGCCAGGCTCCCTCCCTGGATCTTCTGCTTTCATGTGAACAAAAGGAAGAAACGGTCGTCTCTTTCCACTTCCATTAGCTGCTTACCTGGCGCCGGAAAGCTGACGTGGAGGCTGGAGGTGGGTCCCACATATTCAATTATAAGAAAAACATACAAAATTTGGAGCCTCAACTGATTGAACCTGAGTCATTTGGCTGAAGGAAGGGGGCATTTACCATTGAATCACGTCTAACACTTGTTAAAATTTATAATTTCACTGATTATATTATGTTTGTTATTATTATTAAATATTTTTAAAATAAATTATTCAATATATAATTAACTAACCAAACATGAAATTAAATAAAAATAGTTACTACTCCAATATAATAAAATAATTCATTAACATATAGAAAATAAAAATAAATCATAATTAATTACTCACTCCGGCCATTAATAGATGTCATACTTTGCTCGACACGGAGTTTAAGAAAATTATTATTTTTTATTTTTTAATTAAAAAGTAAAGAGTAAAAATATATTTTAAAAGTGAAAAGTAAAGTAGTTGTGAGTAAAGTTTAAAAAGTAGGTGGGGTAAAGTAGAATAAAATTGTATATTAAAATGAAAAAGTTAAAATAATTATTTCCTTTTTTGAGGTGTGTCAACTATTGTTGGACACCTCTAAAAGGAAAGTATGTCAAGTGTCTTTGGACCGAGAGAGTATATTTTTATTATTTAAATTAATTTATTTTAATTATATTTTTATTATTTAAATTTATTAATTTATGTTAATGCATTATATTTTTATAATTTTTATCAGGTTAATTAATTATTTTATGGAGATTTTGGAAAAAAAATACCTTAAATAATTGCTTATAATTAAATATATATAAGTTTTTCTAAATTATAAATTAAATTAGCATTTCAAAAATATTTTTTTTATTATAACATAGGTGGGTAGTTATTTAGTAACCGTTATGGGTATTTTAGTAATTATTTTACTATTTTTTATAATTATAAAATTAATAACACCTCAATTAATTAAAAAACTTTTAAAAAATTACACTTAATTATGTTATTATGATTTTAAATATTTCATTATTTTAAATACCCCTTTTTTTAAATATTTTATTATTTTAATATATACTAGTATTAACTATTTTTATTTAATTTCATGTTTGGTTAGTTATTATGTATTGAATAATTTATTTAAAAATATTTAATAATAATAACAAACATAATATAATCAGTGAAATTATAAATTTTAACAAGTTTTAGACGTGGTTCAATGGTAAATGCCCACCTTCCTTCAGCCAAATGACATAGGTTCAAACCTTGTAGGCTCCAAATTTTGTATGTTTTTCTTATAATTGAATATGTGGGTCTCATCTCCAGCCTTCTCGTCAGCTTTCCGGCGCCAGGTAAGCAGGCACGTGAGAAGCACGCGCGATTTCTTGGCGGAACAGTTGAAAAAGGACGAACATTTGAAATTGATTGACTTATGGGGTTTATGTGAGAATGGATTTTTCAGGTGAGACCATTTGCGATTCTAACTCCAGTTTATACACTGTGTTTATCAATTTTATAACATTTTGTAGGAACTTCAACTCCCTTGGGAGAAAAAATTCAAATTCTCCTTCAAAATTTAAGATGCCCCTCCCTAACTCATTTTAGATGGTATAAAGATAAATTTTTTTCTAGAATTTATCAACTCACTAACCCCAATTCAACTCATTGGAAGTCTAAATTTATAGACAGCCTGCCTCATCTTTTATCTGAAAAAGTTCGGCAATCATTAATGGTTAAGAATGATGGAATATATATTAATTACTCTGAATTAACTTATGGTCAACTGATAAATAATTGCATAAATGAAGGATTAGACCTTTGTAATGATATTAAATTAAAAAAATCAATTAAAAAAGCAACAAAAATCAGTAAAATTCCAGCGTGGTGAATTCTGTGAACAATTTGCATTTGACCTAGGAAATCCTCTTAGGCACCAGAACTTAAGAATAAAAAAATTCATAAGCTTAGAAGAGAAACTTATGTAAAAGAAAATTCTTATAAAAATAATTACAAAAGAAATTATTATAATAAAAAAAATCCTTAAAAAGGAAAAAACAACTATGCCTAATAAATGCAAGAAGAAAGCTAAAAAACTTGATATAAGTTGTCACAAATGTGGCAAAATTGGTCATAATACAAATCGATGTTGGACAAAAAAAAACTCTTAACGAGATACAAGATGAAAAATTAAGATTGCAATTAGAAAAATTATTAATAAACTCTGAAACTGACACAGAATCTTCAAATGAAGAAAATCTAGGAGTCATACATGGAACGTCCTCTGAATCTTCAGATATTGACAAAGATGATTGTCAATGTAATGAAGATATTACTGGAAATCCATAGTTGACATGAATGGATTAAATGTCTTGACTAATGAACAAGATAAAATACTTACAGTTCTAGAGTCAATTATAGACTCAAATCTAAAAAAGAAAATAATTGAAACTTTAATAGAAGATAAACCGGAACCTCCCCTACTAATTGAAGCACCTTATCAATTAAATGAAGTGCTACAGAGATTCCAACAAACTAATATTAAAGAGGCCCCAGTTTCAATATGCGATATAAAAAGAGAAGTTAGTTCTCTAAAAGGGGAGATAGGACAGCTAAAACAAAATCAAGCTACATTATCACAAAGACTTACAACATTAGAAAGTCAACCTTTTAAAGGAAAATAAATAGAAGAAATTTCTCAAAACACAAATAATTTAGAGTATCTAAATCTTTTAGATCAAGTTACATCACAAAAATGGTTTGTTATGATTACTCTAGTTATTAATAGAGATTTTATATTAGAAAACGAGGTAGCACTAATTGATAGTGGTGCTGATTTAAATTGCATCCAAAAAGGTATAATTCCTACAAAATATTTTTCCAAAACAACACAATCTCTCACCCAGGCAGGTGGAGATAAACTTAGGGTTAAATATAAACTTTCAAATGTCAATATCTGTAATCGGGAAATATGTTTACCCAGATCTTTTATCTTGGTAAAAAATCTTACTCATAGAATTATTCTAGGAACTCCTTTTCTCCATAATATTATACCAATCAATAATATTGACCAAAATGATATCTCTTCAATAAAAAATGGAAAACATGTAATATTTAAATTAATAACAGATCCTCATACACGAATGCTTAATGAAGTAAGATATATTCTTCTAAATAAAGAAAAAAAAATATGTTTTCTAAAAGATGAAATAGAAATTTTAAATATAAATGATCAACTGAAAAAATAAAAGAGAAAAAAGAAATTCAAGAAAAAATTAAGTTAATTGAAAAACAATTTATAGATGAAGTATGTAATGAGCTCCCAAATGCATTCTGGAATAGAAATAAACATGTTATTTCCTTACCTTATGAAGATGAATTCAAAGAAAGTCAAATTCCTACTAAAACTAGGCCAGCTCAAATGAGCCATGAATATTTAGAGTTATGTAAAAAATAAATAACTTCACTTAAAAAAGGGTTAATTCGTAAATCAAAATCTCCTTGGAATTGTACAACATTTTATGTTAATAATGCAGCTGAAAAGGAACAAGGTGTTTCAAGATTAGTCATAAACTATAAACCCCTTAATGAGGTGTTAAAGTGGATTAGATATCCAATTCCTAATAAAAAGGATTTATTAGACAGATTAAACGATGCTCTAATCTATTCAAAATTTGACATGAAATCAAGATATTGGCAGATTCAAATTAATGAATCTGATAAATATAAATCAGCTTTTACAGTTCCCTTTGGGCATTATGAATAGATTGTATTGCCATTTGGTTTAAAAAATGATCCTTCTGAGTTTCAAAATATTATGAATGAAATATTTAACCCATATACAGAATTTAAAATTGTTTATATAGATGATGTTTTAGTATTTTCTAAAACAATAGAAAAACATATAAAACACTTAAAAATATTTAAAAATCTAATAAAAAATGACGGGTTAGTAATTTCTGCCCCTAAGATGAAACTATTTCAAGTTCAAGTCAGGTTTTTAGGAAATTTGATTTCTCAAGGAAAAATAATTTCAATTGAAAGAAGTATAAAATTTGCTTCTAAATTTCCGGATAATCTTACTGATACAAAACAACTTCAAATATTTTTTGGAAGTATAAATTATATTTCAGATTATTATAAGAATTTAGCCCAAAATACAAAAATATTGTACTCAAGGTTAAGAAAATATGTTTTACCATGGTCAAATCAGCATTCACAAGCTGTTAAGAAAATTAAGTCAAAGGTAAAATGTCTGCCGTGTTTTTCTCTTGATAATCCCAAGTATTTTAATTTTTTTGAAACAAATGCTCAAATATTGGTTATGGTGGGATCTTAAAACAATTAAATCCTGACAATTCGAAAGAATACCTGGTTAGATTTACCTCATGAAAATGGAATTCTACTCAGTCGAAGTATTCGACTATTAAAAAAGAAATGCTTTCTATTTTAAAGTGTATTTCTAAGTTTCAAGATGACTTATTAAATCAATTTTTTTTACTAAGAATTGATTGCAGTGTTGCAAAATCGATTATTGTAAAAGATGTAAAAAATCTTGTTCCTAAGAAAATATTTGCAGGTTGGCAAGCTCAGTTATCGGCCTTTGAATTCGATATTGAATATATAAGAGGAGAAAATAATTCTCTTGCTGACTTCTTAACCCGTGAAGTTTACAGGGAAATGACTACCCCTAATAGGGGAAGAGGTCGCGGATATTCCCGTGGCCGCGGATACGGGAATAACAATATGTTATCCCAGTCAGAAACAACGGTTCTCCTGATAGGGATTGGACAGTATTCCACAGTAGAGAAAAGAATGTACCGCAATTGCCTCCTCCAAAAAAGGAAGATATACCTTCATCCTCTTCTAATAAAACGACTTATAAAGACATTGCCAATGAAGTACCACAAGAAAAAGAGTACTTTGAAAATCCAATCACAGAAGATATTTTGTACGTAGAAGATGAAGATATTCAAATGACGTCAAATGATGGGTGGTCAATTGAAATAAGATACCTTGAATCGAGAGGGTATGCCGGTCTACAAGAAAAAACAAAGCCAAATTATGAAGTTCTCCTAAAAATTACCGAATCGGTAACCATTACTCATCACTATCAAAATAATAACCCTGAAAGTTTTATAAATTTCAGCAAGTGTCATATTAATAAGGTTTTACTTCCTAGGGAATGGGGATTAAATCCTAATGGAGACAAAGCCATAATAATGGAAGAAGGTAAATATATTTACTTCAATTATTGGGATTATATCCAAACTTTTTCAAAAATGTTCTACTACCAAAACCCCAAGAATAAACATTCTTGGTTTTTTACAATTAACCCGGAAATTCTTAATAAGCATATTGCGAATTGGTTTTATGAGTGGTGGTCAAAATTTGGTCTGTGTTTGGAAATATTACCAAAAGAAATTATGGATTTAAACAATCCTTGGTGTGACAATAGTTCATTAGTCACCAAATTAGATTCAGACAAGTTAATTGTTGGACAATATTCTTTCCTGTTTTTTACAAAATTCCAAATCCCCTGGATATGGAGATGGACAATTTCGGTCTCCTCTAATAACCTTAATATACCTATATTGGAGAGAAAAAAATTCTGCAAATGGTGGACTAATATGGGAGAAGAAAATATCGAAAAAATGGTCACAATTATCCGGTCAACCATTATTGAAGATAAAGGAAAAGGCGAAAAGAGCAATGTTCCCAGCAACTTTCGCTGTCTAGCCTGAAAAAATTCTTTCAGAAAAAATAGCCAAGGGAATCATAAGAAGAAATTATGAAGAGGGTTTTAGACCACATGAAAAATCAAATTTTCGACTCCTTCTCAATCGAGTTAGCAAAAGATGGAGATGACTCAATGAAATCGGTGTCGGCAAGAGGATCTATTGATTCCAAAAATTCTTTCAATTATCTTTCGGGAGAAGGACAGGAAGAAGAACCTACACCAGCCGATGTCTGGGATGCCCTGATAGAGACTCTAACCCAACAGGCTAAAGACTCTAAAAAAAGCAAAACCAAATTGGGATAGGAAGGACCTCTTCCAGATATTACTCGGACAAGGAGGGGCTAAAGGAAATAATGCATTTATGAAATAAGTGCTACTTTGTGCAAAACATTCACGAAAAGCAATTGCTTTCAATTATGGATACTTTCGTCAGAAGCACTCAACCATTTTATATGGCTCCAAATAATCAGTATTATTTTTAATTTTTTTTTTATCTTTTCACTGTTTGCATTATGTGGTGTGACGATGGGGCTCGAAGTGTACCAGACATCAATAATGTTAGCATTTGTAAAAGTTGTTTGTATTGTATTGCTTGTAGGTGTGTGGTATTAGAACCTTTGTACTCTCTATATAAGGAGAGACTTGTATCCTGTAACATTCAGAATTATTTTGAATAGAAAGAATTGATTTGTCGGTTAGAAAGTCAACGGTTAACACATAATATTATATTTTAATACTGGAAAATAAAACGGGTATTACAGATTGTCAGTACAATCATCAAAATAATTTATCTTCCCGTCGACATAACATATTTCACCTTCCTTGCTTTTTCGAAATTTACCGCTGTAATACACTCTCAAGCTGAAATTCTCGTGATTCAGAGGCTCAATAACCGGCAGTGCTGCAGAATCGGGTCGCAATTTCCACCGCATTTTAACGCTCCTCTGCTGAAGATAATTATGGCTTCTAAAATTAGGGTTTTTGGCAGTTGATAATTGAGCTAGGGTTTCTGGGTGAGGGTTCTTGTCGGGAATTAATTGAGCTTCGAGATTTTGAGTGAAATTTAATTTTCGCAATTAGGGTTCTTAAGGAGATTGGGGATTTTTGAATGAATCCCGATCTGTGTGTAATGAATTGGAAATAAAGACAAGTGTTGTAATGAATCGATTTATTACAATTTTTTTATTTCTTTTTTAATTAATTGTGAGTAATTACTTAAATAACCCTCAGCTCATCTAATAAATCTACTATCAACAACATAACTGGAGCGTGACATTCAACCTCCCAGAATATTCCTTGGAATATTTCGATCCGGCAACCCGCAGGTGGCAAATTGTAAAGGCCTCATTTCTGTGGTAATGATCGGTAAAAATATTTCGGTTAGGTGGCAAAGTAGAACAACCCCTAATCTCGGGGTGGCAAAGTGTAATTAGCCATATTTTATAAATTCTTAAATAAAATAAATTAGTTGGAGAGTTGAAGAGACGGATTGTAGATGAAATATTTCATATTTTTAGACTTCGGAGAATTGAAGAGACGGATTGTAGATGAAATATGAATATTAGAATTTCCGAAAATAAACCCTGTCTTGTAGTGAAAACTAGCACCACAGAACTTTTCTAATTCAAATTTTTTTCCTCTGGATCGATAATGTCTTCACAGAACTGTACAGTATATCATGAGTCAAAATCAAGATGCTTGTTTGTGGAAGGCATGCAAGTTTGATCGGTAGATATAGAGGAAGTCTTTCTTCTGATTCCAGTTTTTCGCATCGAACGAGTCGATTGTGAACCAACTTTTCGTAGTATCGTTACTAGTTAACCGAAACACGACATTCTTATTAAAAAATACTTTGAAGATCGAGTAAAAACAAATCAGAATGACCTCACATTCTCCATATCAAAATCTTTGAGTGAACGAAAAGAAAAGGTAAGCATCGTCGAGTCGTTGCAGACCCATCCACGCAGACTAAACATATCAAAGTATATCGTAGTCTTAGCTTTATTCGAATAGTAGAACAGGTGGAAGTCTTCCCATGCCATCAGCACATCACCATCTCTAAAAGTCTTAATCGGACGAACAACTTTGTCAAAGTTGGGCCAATAACACCTTAAAATGTCTTGTTAAGGTGATAAGGTAATACATATTTAAGCTTTAGGACCTTGTTCCAACCGATGTGGGATACTTAACACGCCCCCTCACGAGTAGGCTCGGTTTTGTCGGCTCTACTCGTGGACATAGTGCCATCATTGGGAAAGCCGGAAATTTTATCGGCTGGGCACCCATCATCGTGTTGGGCCTGCTCTGATACCATGTCAAAGTTGGGCCAATAACACCTTAAAAGGCCTTGTTAAGGTATTTAGGTTGTCCAACTTATATGTGAGGCCAAGGTTCGGTATCCAATCGATGTGGGATATCTTAACACTCCCCCTCACGAGTAAGCCGGAAATTCCATCGGAATTACTCGTGGCCGGTAATTCATCGGCAGGGGCGCCCACAGTTGGAAATTCCATCGACCGGGGCACCCACATCATATTGGGCCTGCTCTGATACCATGTCAAAGTTGGGCCAATAACACCTTAAAATGTCTTGTTAAGGTGATAAGGTAATCTAACTTATATTTGAGCTTTAGGACTTTGTTCCAACCGATGTGGGATACTTAACAAACTTCATAACACTTGCCCGATAAATCGGGACCCTTGCTGATCACATACTCCTTAGTCCAAGACATCTCCACTCCATACTCCTTCATAACCCATATCACAATCTCAACCTCCAACGTATTATCACATATACACAAACAACCCCCAAAAACAAACAAATCCCCGATAAATTTGCTTCCTCTTATCCCATCGGGTAGTAAGAAACAACTAAAAGTTTCCGTTTCAAGATCGAAACACGAAATCCAAGACGACAACTTTAAGTCCATAACCAACCAATGAAGACTCCCGTTAAGAAATGCTCCAACCGAACGACAGCTGTAAAACATTTTTGAACCGTGCTCGATTCTCCTCCACGGCCCGGTTCCGAGAGTGTACATACGACATTCGGACATGGGAATATCTTGAAATGCGAGCTTATCATTGTATAAGTGGCGGTCGATTTCGATGACTAAATCGTAGTGAATGTCGTGGTGTTCGAGATCAGGCTCGTCTTTGACATGTATCGTGAATATAGTGAGTTTAGGATTATTTTCCGGAGTTTATTGTTAACTTGTAAAGGTTACTTAGTACTGTTTAAATTAAATTCTAAAGGCTAAGTTTCAGAATATATACTCGAGTTCCTATATTGTAACTACTTCAAGATTAAGGTGTAATTATTTATGACATGAAAGTGAGACCCGAAATCATCTAAAGGCATCATAGATATAAACTCCACTCTATCAGTTCACATATATGAATATATAAATACTACTCGACAACTTAATACCCGTACCTATTTTAATTAAAGCTTTAATACTTATAACAGTATAAGTGGAGAAATTCCAAGGAAAACATGGTATGTGCATCTTAATTATTTATTCATCTTATATTCAGAATAACTTCATGATTTCATATGTAAGCCCACATATATATATGTAAATACTTATACTAGTGGTTTCGTAGTTAGGTTTTGTTGTAAGATCGGACGATGTATAGTATGATAATATCAAGAATACCGGAGAAAAGAAATCAACGAAAAATAGAGAAGACAAGAATTTACGTGGAAACCCAACTGAGAAAAACCACGGGAGGAACGACGAACAATTCACTATAATAATGCTTCACGATTACAAGGATGATATACGCTCTGAACCCTCAAATCTCACGCAATAGCTATAGAATTATAATCGATAATGTTTATGCCCATGGAGTAGCTCTCTTTATATAGGGGAGAGACCTAATTAATGTATAGAAACATTAATTCTCGCCCATAGCATGCCTGGTAGGAGAAGGAAACCAAAACGGACCAAAAATAGGATTTTTCTAAAATCCTTACGCCTGGGCCAAACGGCGACCGCCGTTTCCAACTGCCGGTCGCAGGACAGATTCGGCGGTCGCCGAATCCATTTCGGCGGTCGCCGAAACCCCCGATTTTTGGCAGCCCCGATATCGTCAACTTCACGTAAAACGGCGACCGCCATTCTCCAAACGGCGGTTGCGGAATCCTTTTGGCAGGCGCCATTCCCTGATCGGCGAGCGCCGGAGCTGCATCGTAGCTTCGATGCTATAGGTGTCTGAATGGCGGGTGCTGGTCCATAAACGGCGGTCGCCGTTTCCATTCGGCGGACGCTGAATCCTAACGGCGGGCGCCGTTTTCCTCCTCGTTCGATTTCGTGGCAAACTTCAACAAATCTCCACCTTGGCACTAAACCGCGAACTTCCTTCGCCTTTCGTCTTCCTCCAAAAGCCCCTAAGGGCTTAATCTCTCGATCGAAGTCCAACCAAGCTAGAGCACAGCTCAAACTTGGTTGCGGGTAAACTTTTCGTCAACATGTCCGCTGGATTGTCGTGAGTACTAATCTTACTCACCTTAATATCGCCTCGAGCGATCACCTCACGGACAAAGTGATAACGAATATCAATGTGCTTCGTTCTCTCATGGAACACTTGATCTTTTGTGAGACAAATAACACTTTGACTATCACAAAAGATGGACGTCGTCTTAGAACCCTTCGAGAGCTCTCTAAACCAACCTCTCAACCACAACGCCTCCTTGCAAGCCTCGGTGACCGCCATATACTCCGCCTCGGTAGTAGATAAGGCCACCGTACTTTGCAAAAATAGCTTTCCAACTAATGGCACACCCACCAATGGTAAAAACATACCCGGTAAGAGATCTTCTTTTATCTAGATCACCGCCATAGTCGGAATCCACGAACCCTCGAACATCTTCTTGATTCCTCCCGAACACTAGCTTCTTGTTAGACTTACCTCTCAAATAGCGCAACACCCATTGCACCGCCTTCCAATGCTCTCTTCCCGGATTCGCCATATACCGACTCACGGCACTCACGGCGTGGGCCAAATCCGGACGCGTACACACCATGGCGTACATCAAAGACCCAACGACATTGGAATAGGGGACTCGAGCCATATCCTCGATGTCCTTCTCCGTAGTCGGAGAGTAAGCAGAGGTAAGTCTAAATTGTGTTCCAAGGGGAGTACTTACCGGGTTTGCATTCTCAAGGTTGAACCGACGTAGCACCTTTTCTATATACCCCTTTTGGCCAAGATACAACTTGCCTTCTCTTCGATCTCTCGTGATTTCCATTCCTAGGATCTTCTTTGCCGCACCAAGATCCTTCATCTCGAACTCCTTACTAAGTTGTGCCTTGACTCTCTCCACCTCCGACTTATCCTTAGCCGCTATCAACATATCGTCGACGTAGAGGAGAAGATAGACTAAAGACCCATCACGGCCTTTCCGGAAATACACACAACTATCATAGGAGCTCCTTCGGAAACCATTCTTAATCATAAACGTATCGAAACGTTTATACCATTGTCTAGGAGACTGTTTCAAACCATATAAGGACTTCTTGAGAAAACACACCTTGTTCTCTTGGTTTGAACCCTCGAACCCCTCGGGTTGGACCATGTAGATATCTTCATCGAGCTCCCCATGTAGAAAACCGTCTTCACATCCATTTGCTCAAGCTCCAAATCATGCATTGCCACAATGCCTAGAATTGCTCGAATCGAGATGCTTGACCACCGGTGAAAACACATCATTGAAATCTACTCCGGGAATTTGGCTAAAACCCTTAGCCACCAATCTCGCCTTATATCTCTCGTCCTCAACCCCAGGGATGCCCTCCTTTTTCTTGAAGATCCATTTGCACTTTATGGCTTTCTTGCCTTTTGGGAGATCAACCAACTCCCAAGTGCCATTCTTATGAAGAGACTCCATCTCTTCTTGCATATCCAAGACCCACTTACTTGAGTCATCACACGCAACCGCCTCGGCATACGAGGAAGGCTCCTCATACGAATCAACTTCATCGGCTACGTTTAGAGCATAGGCCACTAACTCATAATCGGCTAACCTTTTAGGTGGTCGACTCTCACGTCTTGGCCTATCTCGTGCTATGCATTGCGGCTCTTTTGGATCTTTTGGAGTAGTCGAACTACTCGTCTCATCGTTCGGGGAACTTGACCCATCATCTTCCTCTTGTTCCCTGTCCGGCTCCACCTCAATAGGAGTACTTGGAACCTCGAGATTCCCTTTAGACGACCGATCACCAATCATAGAAGCCTCATCGAAGACTACATCACGGCTTAGAATGACCTTCTTCGTCTCTGGACACCAAAGCTTGTATCCTTTAACTCCTTCCTTAAAGCCAACGAATATGCACTTTTTAGAACGTGCACTCAATTTTCCGTCGTTGACGTGCATGTAGGCCGGACACCCAAACACCCTTAAGTCCTCATAAATTACCGGAGATCCTTTCCACAACTCTTGTGGAGTCTTCTTATTAATCGCCATGGACGGGGAACGGTTGATTAGGTAACATGCTAAAGAAGCCGCTTCAGCCCAAAAACCTTTACTCAACCCAGAAGTCGCTAACAAGCAACGTACCTTGTCCATAATCGTGCGATTCATTCTCTCGGCTACTCCGTTTTGCTGAGGGGTGTATCTTACAGTGTGGTGCCTCACAATCCCCGAACTCTTGCAGAACTGGTTGAATTCTTCGGACACAAATTCTAGGCCATTGTCCGTACGTAGGTTTTTCACGACTTTCCCGGTTTGTTTCTCTATCATCACCTTCCAATCTCTGAAGGTAGAAAACACGTCGCTCTTGTGTTTCAAGAAGAAAGACCAAACCTTTAGGGAATAGTCATCGATGATGGTAAGCATATAGTAAGAACCTCCAGTGGAGGGGACCGGGGATGGTCCCCATAGATCGGAATGGACATACCCGAGTATTTCTTCAGTCGTGTGAGCACCGGTAGTGAATTTCACCCTCGTTTGCTTCCCAAAGACGCACTGCTCACAGAACTCCATCTTCGACAAGCCCTTATCCCCAAGAAGCCCTTGTCTACTTAACTCGGCCATTCCGGAATCACTCATATGCCCTAGACGCATATGCCAAAGTCTCGTTGTATCGACATTCGGGACCTTGGAATCACCTACGGCTACTTCACCTTTCACCGTGGCTCCTTCAAGAACATAAAGCCTATTCAACTTACGTTCACCTCTCATAACCACCAACGAACCGCTGGCAACCTTCACGACTCCACCTTCTTCGGTGAACGAGTAACCCTTAAGCTCCAAAGTACTAAGCGAAATCAAATTCCGCTTTAAGCCGGGAACGTATCTAACCTCGCTTAGGGTGCGGATCGCGCCGTCAAACATCTTGATCCGGATGCTTCCTATCCCTTCGATCTTGCATGACGCGTTGTTGACCATAGTCACCGCACCTTGCTCCACCTTTTCGAAAGTATCGAACCAACCACGATTCGGACACATGTGGAACGTACATCCCGAGTCTAGAATCCATTCCTCGCTTGATTTGGAGACCTCACCCAAAGCCATGAGAAGATCACAATAATTCTCGGCTACACCAACTTCACCGGAACTCTTACCGGAATTATTGTTGTTGTTGTTGCCGCCTTCTCTTTCCTTCCTATTCTTCAAGGAGTAACAATCGGCTTTGATGTGACCCTTCTTCTTGCAATAGTTGCAAACCTTGTTACTATGTCGTGACTTCGATCGAGACCTATCTTGCCCCGTCGATCTTTGGTTGGTCCGACCACGAACATTCAATCCTTCGCTTGGCGTCTCTCCCGAATTAGGACTCTCCATCATCAAAATATTCTCTCTAGATGAGAGAGCCGAGGTTACGTCTTTAAACGTGAGGCTATCTCGAGAATATAGGAGAGTATCATGGAAACTCGCCATAGAAGGGGGTAGCGAAATTAGGAGCCAAAACGCGAGGTCGTCATCTTCGAGCTTCACGCCAATGTTGCCGAGGTCGGCGACTTTCTCCTTGAATTTCGCTACGTGCGCGGGGATAGAGGAACCTTCCGCCATCTTTAGAAAATATAAGCTTCTCTTTAAATTGTGTTTACTTGACACCGTCTTGGTAATGCACATCTCTTCAAGCATCTCCCACAATTCTTTTGCTGTCTTCGCTTTCATGATGTCCTCCGCCAAAGCGTTCGAAACATGGAGCCCTATGGTCGCCATAGCCATCTGATCGAGCTCTTCCCACTCGTCATGCTTCATGTCCGTCGGCTTGTTGTCAATACCTTTGAGGGCGCCCTCTAGCTTCAGGGATCGAAGAATTAACCTCATCTTGTATTGCCACGTCGGCAACCTTGTGTTGAGATCCAGCAACGGTATGTCATACCTCACGCTCGTCATCCTTGGCTCTGATACCACTTGTTGTAAGATCGGACGATGTATAGTATGATAATATCAAGAATACCGGAGAAAAGAAATCAACGAAAAATAGAGAAAACAAGAATTTACGTGGAAACCCAACTGGGAAAAACCACGGGAGGAACGACGAACAATTCACTATAATATTGCTTCACGATTACAAGGATGATATACGCTCTGAACCCTCAAATCTCACGCAATAGCTATAGAATTATAATCGATAATGTTTATGCCCATGGAGTAGCTCTCTTTATATAGGGGAGAGACCTAATTAATGTATAGAAACATTAATTCTCGCCCATAGCATTCCTGGTAGGAGAAAGAAACCAAAACGGACCAAAAATAGGATTTTCCTAAAATCCTTACGCCTGGCCAAACGGCGACCGCCGTTTCCAACTGCCGGTCGCAGGACAGATTCGGCGGTCGCCGAAACCCCCGATTTTTGGCAGCCCCGATATCGTCAACTTGACGTAAAACGGCGACCGCCATTCTCCAAACGGCGGTCGCGTAATCCTTTTGGCGGGCGCCATTCCCTGATCGGCGAGCGCCGGAGCTGCATCGTAGCTTCGATGCTACAGGTGTCTGAATGGCGGGTGCTGGTCCATAAACGGCGGTCGCCGTTTCCATTCGGCGGTCGCCGTTTCCATTCGGCGGACGCCATTTCCATTCGGCGGACGCCGAATCCTAACGGCGGGCGCCGTTTTCCTCCTCGTTCGGTTTCGTGGCAAACTTCAACAGGTTTTCTAACGATAACCTATTAATAATTACAAACGTGTTAGGATTATTCAAGGCTAAATATTGTTCCAGAAATCAACATCGATTCTAACATGTCGATCGATTATTCTACTTCGATTTTTCTTTTCTTTCATACTACTAGTTGTATAAATTTCCTATGTAAGCACTAAGGGAAAATTTAGATCAGAGGGTTCTTTGTTACCTTGAATATAAGACGTAGAGTTGCGGATTTAAAGGTCGAACTTGAAAGCTTTGAACCCTTTTCCGACCCCCTTCTTCGACCTTCTTCGCGTGAGTTCCCAATAACGTAATTTTTTGGTGTGTTGCTTAGAGCATCTCCAATGGAGAGGTAGAAGTATACGTGTACTTCTACCTCTCACCCAAAAATGTGGTAAAAGCCATTGGAGGTGCGATGACGTGTAAAGGTTAGAAGTTCTTAAAAGTTGTGGGGTAGAAGAACTTCTACTCGGGTATAGATACATTATATTATTATTTTATTATTCTTATTTATTATTATTAATTTATTATTATTATTGATTGTAATTTTTAACTTAACGGATTATTATTTATTTTATATAAAAGTTATTTAAAATTAAGAATTTTGAAATAGATTAAATTTTAATTGTATTTTAACGAATTATTTTATTTTATATAAAAATTAATACCAAATAAGAATTTTCAAATAGTTAAATTTTTAGCGTTAAAAATTATTTATATAAAAATTAATTAAAAATAAGAATTTTGAAATAGTTAAATTTTTAGTGTTAGAAATTATTTTTTATTTTATATAAAATTTAATTAAAAATTAAAATTTTGAAATAATTAAAATTTTAAAATCAGTATATCCGTGATTATTTTTATAAAGTATAATCTGTATTTTATATAAAAATTAATTAAAAATAAAAATTTTGAAATATAAATTATAATTCTATTTTATATAAATTATTAATTATTTATTTTTTTCCATCTAAAAATCTTTTATTTTAACTTTTACTGTTATTATTATTTAAATATAAATAATAAATAAAAAAATAAGTAAGTGGTGGGACCTATAAAATTTATGTTGTGGGTAGAACGGTTGGATTGGTAGAAGTTTTTTTTAGGTAAAGTAGAAAAAGTATGAGTTTGCGCATATGTGACCTACTCTTCACCCAAAAGTTGAAACTACCACTGGAGATGCTCTTATAATGTGTATGAAATTGAGAGACCAATATTTTTAGGGATGAGGAGTAGTCTGTTGTCAGAAAATAGCAGAACGTGGAGAGGGACGCATCTGTTTAGGATTATTAATTTAAACCGAAACAAAAACGGTTTCTTGAAATTTATTATTATTAATAAAAGATTTTTAGATAATCTTAATATTTATTTAAATTGTTAATTTTAATTAATATTCCATTATATTAGTTAAAGTGTTTTTTTTAACTCTTAAAATTTTATTCGAATTAAAAGAATATAATATTTTATAAAAACTTAATTATTACTAAAATAAGTTTTTTGAAAGCGGTGTTACACATACGATAATAATACGGAATTGTCGACCTTGAAAGTGAAATGAAAATTTTGAATCAAATGGAATAAGTGGCAAACTCGAAATATAAACAATTTTATCTTTGCTTTCACCACCTAAGATCTTCGTCTTAATAACAACGTAAATTTCAAGTTTTATTATTAATTACCAATTGAGTACGATCATAAATTGAATTTATTATCAATATTTGGTAGCAACATGATTGACACTTCAACCTTCAAAAAAATAAAAAATTAATACTCCTTATGTATATGTATTATTTATAGTTAAATATCTGAAATAAAATCACAAAAAATAATTAAACTCGTATGAGATGCATATATACATGTATGAAAAATTAATACTCCTTATGTATATGTATTATTTATAGTTAAATACCTGAAATAAAATCACAAAAAATAATTAAACTCGTATGAGATGCATATATACATGTGTCATAGTTATATACATATAAATCGAATAAATGAACTAAATTATTTAATTCAATGAATCTATTATTAAGATAATGAGTATTTTTTTCATTCTTTAATTTTCTCTTATCATTGTTTTTAGAATACTTTATTCATAATTTATATTTCTTGTCGTTTTTCAAATTTTAATTATAAACAATGAATGGTCGTATAATTAATAAAATAAAATTGCTGATTAATAATTGTTTTATTTCTCTTATAACTATCTTCAATTTTTTTGTAATGATACAAAAAAAAAAAAAAAAAATCAACATCAGTGCGGATAACTCATAGAAATCGGTGAATCACCGATTTCTAATGTAATATTTTTACTAGTGTGTCTTCATAATGATACAAATAAAAAAAAATAATGTATTGAAATTATTTTCGAATAATAATTTACAGTCGCTTTCATTGGTTTTTTTAAAATATATAACCCGTGTGAATTATAAATGGTAAATAATTGTATCGTTAACAAAATTAGATTTATAAATATTTAATTTATTTGTGTTTCAATTATGATACTCAATTTATTTATTAATTAATTTTTATAATGATATATGATGAGCCATTTTATTTGCTCATCTTAGAGCATTTTTACACCCTTTATTAAGTCAGTTTGAGTCATTAACGTGTCTGGGAGGGCACAATTAGGTGTTTGGGCAGAGTGTGTATGGATGCAGGTAACAGGTTGCGCACTGGGCAAAAGAGGCAAGGAAATCCCCTTCTTTGGGCAAAGAAGTATTCTGGAGTGGGTAGTGACTGCAACAGATTGACCACATCGGGCAAATGGGTAAAGTCATGAAGCAGAAGAACCAAAATTCTTATCAAGTACCGTGCCTGGTCCGACCATCTGTGGAGGAGAAGAAATACATGCGGATTTCAGTTTGGGCAGAAGACGCTGTAGACAGGAGATTCGCTGCGGGCAAGCTGGCAGCATACCAGAATCCCTGATTTCGGGGGATCTCACTTATCCCTCAACTCCTTGACCGCTGACGCCTATTCCTAAGGGGTGAGAAACAGCTGCGATCTGCAATTCAAATTTGAAGTCTTTAAAAGAGCGGGGCGCGGTGGGCAGCAGGATACAACACTTACGCATCGACAAATCGAGAGAGCCGCCGGTCCCGTAGTTCGTCGCCGCTGCCGGAGGAGTCGCCGGAGAGAGATCGGAGCCGTTCGTCCGAGTGCCTTCGGGATGAGAAACAATTTACTTTTATGTTTTGTTTTTAAGTTTTTAATTCTGTTTTCGATTTCCTTCAAAAACGTTTACGATTTGAAGGCATGAATAATATAGTTCGATTTCCCTTATTTATTTTGTCTTTTATTTTCAGTATGATTGGCTAAGTTAATTGTGCATCTGGGCAGGGACGGATCGAAGGTGAATTTAGGGTTTTATTTAAGCCGCGAGGTCGATGGGGCTAGAGTAGCTGGTTGGGGTTTCCCGAAGCAATGTTGGTTGAGGATTATTTTATGGGGAGTCTGGGCAAACTAGAACAGCCACTAGTGAACCCTTGCAAACTGGGATACTGGTGATTGGCAAACCGCATAGATGTACCTTGTAGTATTGTTGCGGGCATAGCACTAGAACTTGCTGGAGATTGCGGTCGTATGACTCGGAGTTCCGAGCATGCTATTGGCCGAGCGGGTCTGTCTAGAGTGTAATGCGGGTTTGGGCAAACTAGATCCATGTATGGCTGCATAGGTTATCGAATTGTTCAGATCTAGGGGTTTAGGCATAACGTTAGCTTGCCTTCTCTTTAAACTGAAAGGATAGATAAGGGGTGGGGAAATTGTTGGGCGTGACGCAATAGGACCACTGTTGTCTTTTTAAAGCACCCTATAACTGCTGACAAACCGCTGGTAGAAATCTTTAGTGCCTATGACCGGTAGTTTTCCCTAATGATCCTGAGTGAAGTCATCTGCCCGGATGCCTTGTTTATCATTTGATTAGTTTTCCTTTAAGTAATCTGTTAGATCTGAGTGTTTGCATTGTTTACTTTTTAGATCTGTTTTATTTGCATGTTAGTTTCGTTAGCTGTAGTTAGGTCAAAGTGTTTGAAACGATTACAAAACCGCTGTGCCCACAACACCCAAACTCAAAATCTTTTTGTGACAACCCCTTGGGCAAAGCCGAGATCACCTACTGTACTTGCCTCCTTGTGTGACCGACCCCACGTACTTACCACTACCTACCATTTTGTAGTGATAGGTTACTGGCTAAATATAAATTTCATTTTCACAGCGTGTTTGCTCAAACGACAAGTATTCGCGTTCGTCAATATACAAAATAAATAAATAAAAATCAACATTTATTGATTTTTGATGCATATAACCCGTTTAAATTATAAAAGAGTGAAAGCTTGTATATTCAATAATTTGTTTTTTAAATAATTGCTTTTTTGTGCTTGAACTTGTAGAAAATATGTTTTTCCTTTATTTTTTATTTCAAATATGTTTACAAGTACACGTATTTATAGTAGCCAACGCAAAGCTACAAAGGATTCCTAACATTACTAGACTTCTATTTCTATGAAGAGTCCTAATACAATTTTGATTTCTATAATATTCTAACACTCCTCCTCAAGTTTGGTGTGGATGAGCCCAATACCTAACTTGCCCAAAGCTTCGTGATGGATCCTTCCGTTTACCGACTTTGTAAGGATATCAGCTAGTTGATCTTCTGACTGCACATACGGTAGGCTGCTGATGCCCTTTTCCAAATTTTCTTTGATGAAGTGTCGATCCACTTCAATGTGTTTCGTTCGATCATGCTGCACTGGGTTTTCAGATATGCAAATAGCTGAATTGTGGTCGCACCTTAGTTTGCAGTCATTTGTAGGTGGAAAACCTATCTCTGAGAGCAACTTCCGTATCCAGAGTATTTCTGCGACTCCTCGTGCCATTCCTCGAAATTCTGCTTCGGCATTTGACAATGCTACCACTTTTTGTTTCTTGCTTTTCCAAGTAACTAGATTTCCTCCGACAATCATGAAGTACCCAGCTGTAGATTTCCTATCCAGTTGGTTTCCAGCCCAGTCAACGTCAGTGTATCCCTGTAAGGACAAATCTCCGTTGTGTTCTTCTATATGTTGGAAATCGATATCCCAAGCTATCAAAAAAAATTGCGGAAACCGACAACCCGACCGAAATTCCTTCGCCGGAAAACAACCGCGAACACCGCGCGAGCCGGAGCCCGGCCAAAGCACCACCGCGGGCGAACCCGCGGCTTAAACCCTAGCCGAGCCCCCGTCGAGGCTCGCGATCGCTAGATGCGATCGCATGGGGATGCGCGATCGCATCCCCGGGGCTGCTCGCAGTAGCCCCCGGTGGTGAGTCCGGCGACTCACCGCCACCACCGTCTAGGGAGGGGGGCACCAGCCGCGGCACCAGCCCGTGGCAGCCCCCAGCGATCGACCGAGGTCGATCGCTTGCCCCGGCGTCCAGCCGGGGCTTCCCTTCGATCGCTGCCGGCGGTCGAAGCCCTAGGGCTCGACCGCCACCCTCGGCGCCCAGCCGAGGGTCCTCTCGATCTCCGTCGAGGATCTCGAATCCCCGTCCACGGAGTTCGTACGTCCCGGATCTTTGTTCATGTATGTTCTACGATAAATAATCGATTAAAATCATAAGGGGGTTTATGATTTTATTACCTTCGATTCGTTGTTCAGAGAAACGAAATCAATTCGATGACCTTTGAATCTTCCTACGTATTCCTCGCACTTCGTTCGAACGTCGTGTGGGCGACGATCCTCCGAACTCCTATGGATCTCCTTCAACTCTCTAGAATTATCAAGTATGATATTTTTGTCTTAATGATTTATGAAGGCCATGTAGTGTTTTATAGGCAACGTAGGGGATCTAAAGGAGGTGGAATATTGGGCTTCTAATAATAGTGATTAAATTGAGTCCAAGCCCAAATCTATTAATCCTTACTATTATTAATTATATTTATTTCCACTATATAAATATAATTGCACTTCCAATATTAAACCATATTATATCAAATAATATTATCTCCGGTAGTATTATTTATTCGGTGTATTTAAGATTTAAATATCTATGAATAAAATTTATTTATTGCTTAATAAATTTATTCATCTCTTTTATCCGAGACTAGTACCATTCAACTTTAATTATTATGCGGAACAAATCCACTCATGAGGTTTACATAATAATTCCTTATGAACTCATCTCGGGGATATTATCAACCCTTATCGGGATACACTTTCCTGTCAAGAATTCACGGCGTGTCATATATAAAATACCGTGACCCAACTTTACCAGTAATTGACTGGTTATCCTAATCAATCAATTCCTTTGGAAAATCAAAGTCACTAGTATCCTCGAAGCGACTGGCCTTTATGAGTATCCTCATCGCTTCTTGTCTAGCCGCCTATGTCATGTCTAAACACCAACTTGAGTTTCAACATGATATCATAATCAATGGTCATTGCATAAGCATTTTCCCATTTCTTAAAATCAGTCCATTCCTCATCAGTTGAGACATTGATAGGCTCGGGAGGACAAAGCTCATTGAGTACAAACTTGTACTCTTTAACAGTTTGGGAAATCATTACATTCAGGGACCAGTGAGTTTAAAATCCTTAAGTATCACATAAAGTGGGTTCAAAGCCATTTCCTAATCTATGAGCACATATAACAACAAACAATTGATTTAAACTCCGATATTATCTCCCTCATAATATCATTAAATCATTAATCACATCTAAAATCCCATCAGATATGGCAAGCCACGTGGTGTGGACGTTTACCTTCCCAAACGATTTAGCAATTAGATTTGCTTCGGTCATACATCACTTATAGCGTAACTTCGTGGGGAAGAATACTATAATGCGTATCTAAGTGTAAACCATTACTCAGTACTAAAGTAAATCGTTTGGAACTGCTACATCACCGCAAGCCACGTGGTGTGGACGTTTACGATGATTTCACAATTCTTCACAATTCCTTATAACTGTCTACATCAATTAATCCAAAATCCGTTAGTGTAGCAAGTCACGTGGTGTGGACGTTTACTACACCAAGAGACTTTTATAATTGACTCCCAATTACTTGATCCATTCGATCTTGTAAATCAAGACGCGGAGAATCATAAATGAAACTCAAAGTTTCTAACCAGTGATTCACCATGCGAACAACCCTATCTCTCATTCAATGAGGGAGCCGAGCAGACAATCGATCCATTTCAAGAAATGGTACGAAGGTCTCTAATTTGTGTCATCCACATGACCAAGTGGATTTGGCTCCATTCCACTCCCTGGGGTGAGAATGAGTCGACTTGAAATCAGTTTCAGAAAGACAAATTAGGCATTGTTTGATAAACTCAATCAATGTTTCTTGTGAAAGGAATTACAAGAATTCTCCTCCAATGACTCGTCTATACGAACTTCGAAAGCTCATAAGAGTCACCAAGAGAACAACAATGGAGACCATGGGAATGTTTCCATTCCCTCTCCCACTTAGCTTTTTACAATAAAGGGATACGCTATCTAGTGCATAAATGAAATACACATAAGCATAATCACAGACATACATTTCTGCCCAAGGCATTTTAGCAGTTATGGCCCTATGGCCAAGGCATTTCTGCCCAAGGCATTTCTGCCCAAATAATCAATTGTTCAAAACAATAGAATAACTATAACCCAATACGAACCTTTGTCAGAACGTTTCTGCCCAAGGCATTTTAGCAGTTATGGCCCTATGGCCTTTATTCACACAACGATGGCAAGCGTCATCAACTCATTTGTTGACCTTGTTCTTAGTCGCCCTTCTAGTATCACCTTTATCCATCTTTATGCTTAGACCGGAAACCATTTCCGTCATTTTCTTCAAGAAGAACATTTCTTTCATGAAGAAGCAATAATGAGAACAAATTTCTTGTATTGATGGTTGACTCGTTGATCAACATCTTGAACTACTTATCCATTTAAGGATCGAGCTTGTTCATGTTGCAGTTCATAATGAACGATTCATAAGAACTAGGAATTCACTTCTCATAAGTGGAAGTCCTCAGCAGTCAAAGGTTGAGTGAGATTATCAAATAATCTATTCTCAAGTACATAGAGGCACTCATCATTTTAAATCACAAGATTGAGATTCCAATTCAAATGGTTTGGGCCAGTGAGTTTTGATTTGGATTGGTCGAGTATCGATGTTACGGGATATCCTAGAGAATATTACTGAGAAATATTAAGAAGATTAACATTGAGATAATTCGTTATTAATGATTACAATTAAATGTTTGGTCTTTATCATTTAATTGCCTCCCACTAAATTTTTCGAATTCCGCTATCCTCTAGCAGACAGACGGGAAAACTTATTTTTCCTTAGTTGGGCTTTAGGTCCAATAGCGTGAATATAACCCGTAGTTAATCTAGCCCGATTACATTCACCTAAAGGTAGAAACATTTTCAATCACATCTCTATGTGACCCTAAAGATTACTTTCCCTCACCATGACAATGAACTACGTTAATCGTACCCTTCAAAGTCAACCATGTGTCAAGACCGACCTACCGATGTGAGAAGTGAAAGTTGGACTCCAGTAAACATGTGTAAGCCCATAGTTAATCTATCCGACCACACATATTTAAAAGAATCGTAGCTAACACCTCTCCATCTTATGTCAATAAATTACAGCTTAACTCACAAGCAGTACTCCCCGCTAACACGGCATACCATACTACTTGTAAGTGGCTTTCACATAATTTATTGTCGGTAGAAGGAAAGGAGAAAGAACGACATATCGGTTCTCCTTTAAGGCTTGATATACATTCTCGGGAGAGAATGGAGGAGTATAGGATTATTGGTTATCTCATTAGAATAATCGTTATACATTCTCAGGAGAGAATGAAGTGAGTGATCGATTGTTGATTCTTAACAACTATGTCCTCTATAGGTCATCCTAACGAGCACATACGATCATAACATATATCACAATATATATATATATATATATATATATATATATCACATAATTCACATAGCATTTAATCACAATTAAAACGAGGTATGCAAATTAAATGGTGCTCTATTAATTAACTTGATTTAACAATTAAATCAAATAATTAATCTATCACCTTGTTGATCGAATATTTAAATCAATTATTTAATTGGTCAATAAATAATTTTACTAAATTAAACATTGATACTTCCTTTCTATTTCAATTTATTAATATCTTAATAATCAAAACGTGATGTCTCGTAAGTGAAACTCGAGGTTTCTAACCAGCGATTCACCATGCGAGCGACCCTATCTCCCATAAATGGGGGAGCCGAGCAGACCATCGAATCATGCCATCATATGACTCGATGTCTCTAATTTGTTTTAACAAAAACAAGTCTAGATGAATCACTCCCCGAGGTGCATTCATGTTCGACATTGAATTGTTACTTGATAACAAATTAGCCATTGTTTGGATCTATTAGATAAAAATAAATATCTTAATAGAAACAACTAAGTCCCAATTAAACAACATTAAATCAAAAAGGAGCTTGTTGGGCTCAAACCCTAATGGATCGGATCCATTAACCCTAGCCGGCCCAATACATTAGCCGTCATTACGTTTCTCCAAAATTGACAATCAATTTCATATCCGAAAAATATAACGATTATATTTTCTTTCTCGGTTTAATTTTCTCATCAATATGACCTAAAAATAAAAAATTCCAATTTCACAAAATCGGAAAGCCCATTTCAGGGGTACTGCTAAATCGGGAAATTTCCCAAAATAGAAAGTGTACACCATTGTGTCCGTTTTCTTTAGCTCATTATTATTTCCAACTCATAATCACAATTATGAATCTCGGATTCAATCATATTGACCTCCGACTATATGTACTTAATTAACAGTTAATTAATACATGATCGTATTCAAGGATCGGTTTACACGAGAATGTGACCCTCAATGGTTCAGGTGTATAACTAGCCGTGGGCTCACAACATATTGTGATTCGAACAACATATTGTTCTTATTTCAACTACTCCCAAGAGTTTTAGATTAATAATCATATTATTTAATCTCCGAACAAGTCGGTGCCCAACGAATCAGTGCGAGCGTCTAGCAGCCACGCTTCACTAATTCCCTAGATACAAATGAAGTGCCTGCAAGAACCTTGTAATATAGTTAGCGTACAGTACGATCCCTCCGATACATATGTCCCGATCAAACTAGAGATATTGGTTAATCGAGATCTCTTGTTGAGTTTGATAAATGTGCGTACGTTCTAGGTTTCGTAAAATCCATTCGTGATTGATTCAGAGAAACACATTTCTCTAATCACCTCACTATTCAACTCTGGCCAGAGATTCCGGGACTACGAACCATCAGAACACACAGGACATCCATGATCTATATCAAGCGATCAGATCCCCTACTACCATGCACAGACTTCACATCAGATTTCGAACTGCACGAACATTGTCTCATTTTTCGACTTACTCCCTTTCCAGGGAATCAGAGACACGTCACGATACAGCTAGTCCTCTGATGAAGTCACGGTGATGTCTGGGTCTTAAGGATTAATTGTGTACAACTATATTATGGAATTCTCTACTCGATCAGTGATAACCACTTAGAGATTCCAGGGAGAGGGGGTTCAGTGAACTCATCAACAGTGAGCACCCACTCAAGTATGTCGATGTCCCAACACCGAGGCTCGAGATTAGCCCACATACACTAAGTGCTAGTCTCAAGGGGGAAAGGCCGGGTATCCTTGTTATTGGCGTAACCCATCGACTAGGAACTGAGTTTGACCAGTTACGTTGCGTTAACAGAATTATCTCTCGGTTTCCACAGAACCGAATTCATACAACATGTGTAACTGTACAGGACTATATCTATGATTCAACATTGGGAGCAGATATAGTATATGCCATTAATATAGGTTTCATTAATTAACGAAATAAACCGTTATATAACGGAATACGGTTAACCGCTCGGCCAACCGTTAGCTCGCCGGTCACCTATTCCAACATCAAATTCTCAAATTCACGAAATTAAGTTAAATTGAGATGAAAAAATCATAAAAATAGGTTGTTTGTTTAACATGCAAACCGAGAAGAAATTGAAGTTTGGAAAAATAGGATTGCTAGTTACCTTATATCAAATTACCAAATTAACAGACCAAATACAGAAGAATTCAACTCAAGTTTATGTAGATTCTAGTCAATAACTGTGATGATTCACTTTTTATCTAAAATTTATTTATTGTTTATTGTTTTCACTGAAAAAAACTACGCAACAATAACTTCACCTTACCATTAGTTTTACCATTAGTTCTAAGTCCTGGTCTTACAAGCCACATTTTCCTCCATGAACCATGATACTCCAATTGTAGGATACTATAATTTTCCACCTATCTAGTAAACTAGAGTGCAATACTATAAAATAAGAATCGAAAAAAATTAAAAGCATAAATCAATAGTGAGTAGACATTTGATACCGTAAAATTTTGTCAGATCCACAAATCACAAGAGATTCGAGAGAGAGGCAGCATCAAAGAACAGAACCAGAACCAACTGTATTTACATCCCCAATGGTGTACCTAGGTAAATTATACCTATCAATTTATACCTACACTCCCCAACAATACAAGTTACAATTTTTACTTTTGCAGGTCCCACTACTATACACATTTTTATTTTATTTACATACATATATTAAAAACTAAATAATAAAAAAAAATGAAAAACATGATAAATGGGCCTACAAATGAGACTGTACAGTATCAAATACTTGATACTAAAAAACCTCTCTCCCAACTGTACTTACATCATCCCCAATGGTGTACCTAGGTACAATTTGTCAAGTAGAAATTGTACCTGCCATTGGGGATGTTTTAAACATTTAGAAAAAAAGTTAATATTTTTTCCCAAAGGCTCATTAAACATTTATATTAAATCGAGCTTTCTCTCTGATACCAATTGATAACTATTCAAGAGAGGTATAGTTCTAACAACCCAAGATGAAAATCTTGAATTATCTTAGCAACCAGCAAAATACGCTGTAGACAAAATATTTCAAAAAAAATAATAATATTTTTCTAGATAATTCTCCAAAACATCAGTACCTAAATATATAAGCTAAATAGAACTACTAAAACCCTTAAATAAATGATTGATAACTTAATTTAAGAAACATAGTAGAAAATATTGTATATTGATTCTCTTTCGTTTTTTATGTTGTTTTCCTTATGTGATAGATCTTTCTAAATCTTTTCATATTTTTTCTCATCACTTTGAAGTTATTTAAATAAGAGCTTTTATTAGAGTTATGAACATCAAAATATTTATTTGGAGCTCTCATATGACAGAATTATTTTTGAAAGAGGTGTTTGGCTTTGTTTTAGTAATATTTTTTTTGTTCTTTTTTTCCCAATTATTTTCACACTTAATAACCCAAGGCATTGGTTTATTCTTGACTATCCTATCCCAATTATTTTCACACTTAATAACCCAAGGTATTGGTTTATTCTTGGCTATCCTAAGGGTTATGCCATAACACACAAACATGTGGTGTGTGGTGTGTGTTCCATGTGATAAATTTTACAAATTAAAAGTAAAATATAAAAAATTCAACATAGAACACACACTATATATTTGTGTGTTGGAGCACTACCTTTAGAGTAGTCAAGAATAAACCTAAGTTATCTGTTTTGGGAACATTCAAACTCAGCGAATGGGAGTTGTTTATAGCAATAATTTAAACTCAATGACGTGAATAATATATGTTAGAATATCCCACATCGGTTGGATAAAGGACCTCGGACTCACATATAAATTGGACAACATTATCACCTTAACAAGGCCTTTTAAGGTGTTATTGACCCAACTTCAACATGGTATCAAAGCAGGCCCAACACGATGTGGGGCCCCGGTCGATGGAATTTTCGACTGTGGGCACCCCTGCCGATGAAATTTCCGGCCACGAGTAATTCCGATGGAATCCGACCACGAGTAATTCCGATGGAATTTTCGGCTTACTAGTGAGGGGGAGTGTTAGAATATCCCACATCGGTTGGATAAAGGACCTTGGCTCAACTTTAACAATATAGATGGAAGGGTCAAGGGTTGGAACTTGGAACATAAAAATTATGAATTTAACTGTCCGTATTGATATATAAAATGGAGAAAAATAATCCTGAAAAGTGAATTTAAGTAACATTTGTTCTATGTAGTTTGAAAAATTGGGTTGAATATTATGCAAAATAGTCTCTTAGAATTTCACTAAAAGTATACAGTAAATGTTAAAATCGGACTATAAAAAAGTACAAAAGAATACGAGTTCCAACTAAAAACAAAACATTTTACAGCTCCGAACCGACAATTTCGATTCCTGAACAACCACACAAAATTTTTCAATTTTCAAGTCTAAGCACAAGCACAATTTATAAACTACTATAATTAATAAGAATAAAGTTTACATGGTATAAAATTAAACTACTTACCCTGAAAATGACAACTATACCCTTAAGGTTTGTAACCAAACCCATCAGTATTTGGTCAAAATCTCGGCACCAGTTCTTGTGATGAGAATTGTATGCTCAAACTGTGCTGCTGGACTGCCATCTGCCGTTAGAGTCGTCCAATTGTCTTCCCAAGTTACGCAATCTACGGTTCCCAATGTGAGAATAGGTTCTGCAAGAAAAATATTCTGTGAGCTTAACATTTTGATTCACTAGAAATATATACAGTCACGATTACGAATAGTCTGTGAGGTTTAGAGTATTTACATAAAAAAAAAAACCACGAGTTCTGACGATGTTTTTAACTCAATTTAGTAAATGACTAAATGTAATATATTCTTACAAATTCACAAATGGTCTGAAATTTTCGAACACCTCTAAAATTTGTTATCTTTTTTTACAGTGTTTTTTCCAAACCTCAAGTGTCATCTAGACATCTAGTAACTATCCCAACTATATATATACCAACACTTGTATGTTCTTTCGACAATATCATTCCAATCATATATACATGCAAGCACATAAAGAAAGAGAATGAAATAAAAAGATATTCTCATTTAAATATGCAAGACTTACCAATGGTAAATGTTTGACCTTCAACCATGTGACCAGACTTGTCATTACCTAGGAAAGAAATCGAAATTACATTACCAAATGACGCAACCATTGAGAACAAAATATGACTTGTTGCAAGTAAAAGTTACTAGAGGATGCAACGGTTCAATGAATAGAAACAGTAGCTATCAGTCACTCACGGTGGTGAAATATGAGAGGCTCGGAATGAAAAACAGTCCCGATGCCGTGCCCTACAAAACGGTCCACCACTCCAAACCCAAACTTCTCAGCATGTTCACTGTTGCGACAATTAACAAGATAATTAGAAAACAAAATGTTTGCAAGAAATATTAAGGATGACTGCTTGCAAGAAATTCAGTAAGCAAGAATAAAGAATATAACTAAACCAATAATAATGAATGATTGTGTCATACGTTGACTGGGCCCAGCTTCGTCATTATTTCCCTGGTTTAACTTACTTAACTAATGTGCAATTCAATCACCAAGACTTGGTCTGCAGTAAACATATATCCGGTACCTGATCCTCTTCCCGATTTTCCTAAATAGTGCACCATCTCTGCAAACAGCAATGCCTCTATGCATGCATTCTTCGGTCACCTAAAATAAAATCAGTGACTAACTTTGAATTAATAAATGCAAGTATGCAACCAGAGAGTAGAGCTGTCATTGGGCCGAACACATTTTCTGGTCAAGAAAAAATGCTCGTGGTGCACATTTTCGAGCTAATACCGGCCCATAACTCCATAAAAAGTAAGGAATGTGTCGGGCCAAATGGGCACAGTCCCTTTTGGGTCTGAAAATCACAGCCCACTCCTCATGCAAAATAAAAGAATAATATGGTACCTTTACAAGCCGTGTCATTGCATTATTTACATTGCCACAGAAAAAAGTCTTGGATGTATCTCCATGGTAACCCTTAAAATTAAAATTAAATGAAATTAGTAAGATATAGAGAACACGAAGTTTTTGGAAATTCAGGTACTTGGTTTTTGTGCCACATATGCATTTTTCAATCATGAAGTAGTCCATTTATTTTTGTCTAAATGTACCAATAAAAAGTGAGGTGTTAGGACTCGATTACAGGGGCTTTACGCCAGTAAGATTAGGGTTATTTTTCTCTTATTACGGTTGTGCATTGGAGTTATTTGTTATGTAGGCTAAATCATAGTTATTTTTCTTTTATTTTCTATCATCAAAATATAAGCTGAATGTATCATACAAACATCAACAAAATTAATAGTGAATATCTTACATTTAAGTAGACGGTAACATCAATGTTAATTATATCACCATCCTGCAAACAAATGAAATATTTCTAAATTCAGAAATTTAATTTGAGATAGAAGATGTTAATAAAGAATAAAACGATGTTACCTGTAATTGACGAGAATCGGGTATCCCATGGCACATGCACTCATTAACTGATGTGCATACACTCTTTGGAAAGCCACCATACCCTAATGGAGAAGGGTAAGCACCGGCATCTATGATCATTTGATGAACGGCTTTATCAATTTCATTAGTTGTCACTGACGGCTGAGATGATATTTAGAACCATGTTAGTGTACTATCAAGTCAATATGCAAGTTCCCACTCAAAAAAAAATATATATATTATCATTATTATACACACAAATCAAAACAGTAGTCTGGCGAACAGGGAAATCAAAAAAGAAATTATTTATATGAACAATATTTTCCTACATTTTAGAATAATATGTCAGTTCATAAACAATGGATTTTACATGAGATATAATTAAGAAAAAAAGGATTTTCGCGACAGCAATAAATCAAATAGGAGAGCTACAACCTGTAGTGTTTTTCCCAATACTAGGTTTTTAGGCCCTTAATCGGCTAAACCAAAATGGCCCATTGTTACAAATTTCGCAACCTAAGAAAGTTCATGATAAACGTGTTAAACCAGCCTCTACAAAACATTTGTCCAATCAAATGGCTATCTTAATATAAATGCAACATAAAATCAGAAAGTATCCACCAAAACAACACAAAATAAACTACTGATGAAGCTAGCATAAGAAAAATAAAATCCCATGGCCATTATCAGTAAACCTTTTTCTACTAGCAGCTACTGATAAAGCAAATATATATATATATCAGTATCTCGGATCAGATTACTTAAAGAATTTTAAGAATTCTCACCCTAACTAATGTCCCTGCATAGTCCACCACCCGAGCCGCAAGCTCACATGCAGCCCTCATGCGGACAAGTCCTTCCGCGTCATGAATTTGAAGTTCCTTTGAAATCTCCGGCAACAATTGTGAGCCAACATAAGGAGGCTGTGGAATATGTTCGGGAACGGGAAGTCTTTGTGATACCTTTCCACGTTTCAAAGGAGGCCTTCTTTTAGATGTAGGCGAAGCTCCAAGCTCACGCTCCCTGTCTCCCACATATAAATAAATATTTAAAGAAAATCACAAGCTTCCCAAGTGTTCGCAGAAATAAAACAGAAACGAGAAAGTAACAATGTAGAATCAAAAGCTGAGACTTAAAAACAAGTATTTTTTACCTTCTTATTCTGATGGCCTCTGCCAAGCCCGATATCTTCTTCGCTTGAACAACTAGCCGCCTTGTTACTTTTGAATCTTTCAAACAAGGTTTTAGACACACGCACAAGAAAAATTAGAGGTAATTCACAAAAGGAAATCATTAGAATGAATTCAAAATGACTTTTGCATTTCAGAACAATTCTTACTACATGGACTGTATGAATCTAGCATGTGAAAGAAGACATGGGAAAATTAAAACTGTAACAACTATCTCGACAACTCGCAGAGGCAATTACACAAACAGTTGGTGGGGGGGAATAGAAAACGTACTGTATAGAGGAGAAGGGTTAGGGGAAACGAGTGGGGTACCCATAAAGAAAGCTGAGGATGCGGAGAATCTTGCTTCGCCATGGACAAGTGAAGAAGATGAAAGCTGCCAGGGTGAAACATTTGAAATAGCCATTCTTGGCAGAAAAGAAAAATTATTTGTGCGTTTGTTCTGACCACCTATAATAAGAATTGGAAATTATGCTATCTGGTTCCACTTCGAGTTTTGTTTTGGATGGCCGGATGCCGTTGCAGGGGCAATCAGCGGCTGAGAAATGTTCACCCTATTAATAATATTATATAATTATTTATAATTTAATTAAACATTTTTACTAATCAATTTAGTATTTTCTTAATTCATGTGCTCGAACAAATATTATAAGTAGTACAAGAATAATGATTGTATTGAATTGAATAGAGATGAAGCGAGTAGTACTCTGTTGATAACAAATAAAGCGTGAACAAAAAGTTGTGACCAGGGGCGGATACAAGAACAAAGCTCTAGGGGCTTAAGCCCCCACTGAGTTTTGTTTTTTTGTTTATTTTATATGTAATATTTATAAAAAAATCATCTATCTTAGTAGTTAGAGCATCTCCAATGATAGTTTCAACTTTTGGGTGAGGAGTAAACCACGTATGCGCCAAATCATAATTTTTCTACTTCTACCTAAAAAAACTTCTACCTCGTCCAATGGTTCTACCTACAAAAGTCTCACCACTAACTTATTTTTTTATTTTTTATTTAATATTTATAGAAATAATCAAGGATATACTGATTTTAAAATTTTTAACTATTTCAAAATTTTCATTTTTAGTTAAATTTTATATAAAATAAAAAATAATTTCTAACGCTAAAAATTTAACTATTTCAAATTCTTATTTTTAATTAATTTTTATATAAATAATTTTTAACGCAAAAAATTTAACTATTTAAATTTTTTTATTTTGTATTAATTTTTATATAAAATAGAATAATTCTGTTAAAATACAAAATAAGTTAAAATTTAATCTATTTCAATATTCTTAATTTTAAATAATTTTTATATATTCAAAATTCTTATTTTTAATTCATTTTTATATAAGTAATTTTTAACGCTAAAAATTTAACTATTTGAAATTTTTTATTTTGTATTAATTTTTATATAAAATAGAATAATTCGTTAAAATAAAAAATAAGTTAAAATTTAATCTATTTCAAAATTCTTAATTTTAAATAATTTTTATATAAAATAAATAATAATCCGTTACGTTAAAAATTACAATGGCAGTATTAATTTTGTTAATTAATAATTTAAATAATAATAATAAATTAATAATGGTAAATAATAATAATAAAATAATATTATTTTTCATCTCTACTCGGGTAGAAGTTCTTCTACCCCAGAAGTTTTAGGAACTTCTAATTTCAACACGTCAGCGCAGCTCCAATGATTTCTACCTCGTTTTTAGGTGAGAGGTAGAAGTACACATAGACTTCTACCTCACCATTGGAGATGCTCTTAGAGCCTTGTGATAAAATTATTAAGGTGTGGGGCTGATTATTAAATTTAATTAAACATTTTTACTAATCAATTTAGTATTTTCTTAATTCATGTGCTGAACAAATATTATAGGTAATATTAGGGTATGGAACAAATTGCTTTTTAATATTATTTTGAATACCCATTTTTTTTTCATGTCATTTTTAGGGGTTGTATATTTAATACTTGTTTATTCATTAGGGTATTTGTATTATTTAAATACTAAGTAGGAGCATTTTTTAAAATGTATAAAGTCGTAAATATTCCTACAATAATATTAAATAATCTTTCATTTGGTAAATAATATTACGGTAACATATATTAATTTAATAAGAGAGTTATTAAATATATATAAATATATTTGCGTAAGAATCTAAATATATTTGCGAATTATATATTTGCTTAAGAATCTAAATATATTTGCGCAAGAATTGATAAAATATATTTGCGCAAACATCAGATTATATGTTATATATAGGGATTATTAAACATACCTACCCAAGGTTTGGTCATTCTTACACTCACGTACCCGAACGGTCGACTACCCCATCTTTTCTCCGTTAGACAGTTACCTAGTTTTTTGGCCGGATCAGAATATTCTTTAGCATATTCCGGGAGTGTGTGTTGTACTCGCCGAATTGGTCAATTATAATATTGACTGTGAGGGCAAATGTGTATTAACACATTTCCTTTTATTTTTTATTTAAAAAATAAGAAAAAGGAAAATTAAAAGAGGAAAACGGGTTTTTCATTTCTCAACCCTAATTACTTCATTCCCGCAGCTGAGATTTCCAAAATCCCCAAATCGAATTTCTGAAATCCGAAAAATCCCCAAATTGAACACGAACCCTAATCCCAAATCCCAGTTCATATCTGCAAATCACAATGCATTGGAAATTGCGCCCCGAATCTGGGCTCGTTCCAGAGAAGGATCCTTCGCTGGTGGATCCCTACACTGTGAATTTGTATCATAGCGGGAAGTTCAGACATGAAAAAGGCAAGGTATGTTATGTTGGGGGACAAGTTTCTTACTTTGATGAAGTTTGTGGTGATGGAATAACCCAAGCTGAGTTTCACAAGATGGGTGCTGAATTAGGGTTAACTGGTAGCTGCAATTATTATTTTTCTTGCAATGCTCAGGATAACTGTGATATGTTGGTATATGTGGACCTTGGTAGAATTGGGGATGAGATTGAAGCTGTGGCTTCAGTATGTGATATTATTTATGTATTTGTAGATCATTAAGGGAGGTCCAGAAGCTTAATTGAATATGATTTTGAGAAGGGTTCTGAATTGGAGAATGAGAAGGAGGCTGAGAAGGAGAATGACAATGAGGCTGAGAAGGAGAATGAGAAGGAAACAGAGATAGAGGCTGAGATGGAAACAGAGATGGAGACTGACAGTTCTGGGGATGATGATATCAGAAGGGTTTATGAGGGCCAATTTGAGGAGGAAGAAAGTGAAGGTGAACTGTCTATGGGGTCAGATTCAGAGATCTCAGATTACATGGAGGACAGTAATGGTTGTTATGATGATGATGTTGGAAATCGATATCCCGGGCTATCAAAAATATGCGGAAACCGACAACCCGACCGAAATCCCTTCGTCGGAAACACGCGAACCACCACACGGAGCCGGGCCCGACGAGAGCATCACCGCGGACAAGCCGCGGCAAAACCCTAGTCGAGCCCCCGCCGCAAGGGGGCTCGCGATCGCACCTTGCGATCGCTGGGGCTGCCCAGCAGCCCCTGGCGGTGAGTCCGGCGACTCACCGCTACCGCCGGAGGAGGGCGGTCAGCTCCCAGCTGACCCGCCGCGGCCCAGCCGCGGCTTCCCTCGCGATCGAGCCCAGCTCGATCGCCAACCCCAGCCGAAGCTGGGGTTCCTCCTCGTGCGCGACGCCGCCGGCCGAGGGGTGGCTGGGGGGTCCACCCACCGTGGCACCAGCCCACGGCGAACCCCCGGCGTCCAGCCGGAACTCCCCCTTGGTCCGCGCGTACGCCGCGATCGAACCCTAGGGTTCGATCGCCCCCTCGGCCCCAAGCCGAGGGTTCTCTCGATCTTCGTCGGGGATCTCGAACCCCCGTCCCCGAAGTTCTATGTTTCCCGGATCGTGCGTTCATGTATATATCACGATTAATAAAAACGCATAATCATAAGAGGGGGTTTATGATTATACCTACGTCTCGTTGTGCGGAGAAACGAGATGGTTTGAAGACCTTCGGATCTTCCCACGTATTCCTTGCACTTCGTTCGAACGTCGTGTGGGCGACGATCCTCCGAACTCCTATGGATCTCCTTCACGAACTCTCTAGAATATCAAGTATGATAATCTTATGGTGTGTTGAATTGTGAACACCATGTAGTGCTTTTATAGGCTACGTAGGAGATCTAAAGGAGGTGGAATATTGAGCTCCCAATATTAATGATTAAATTGAGCTCAAGCCCAAATCTATTAATCCATTAATATTAATTAATTTATTTTCCACTATATAAATTAATTACACTCTCAATATTAAACCATATTATATCAAATAATATTTTCTCCGATAGTATTATTTATTCCGTGTATTTAAGATTTAAATATCCATGAATAAAATTTATTTATTGCATAATAAATTTATTCATCTCTTTTATCCGAGAATAGTACCGTTCAACTTTAATTATCATGCGGAATAAATTCCACCTGCAGGGTTTACATAATAATTACTTATGAACTCATCTCGGGGATATTATCAACCCTTCTGGGATACACTTTCCCGTCAAGTATTCACGGCATGTCATATATAAAATATAGTGACCCAACTTTACCGGTAATTGTCCCAATAATTAAACCGGACAATTCCTTTGGAAAATCAAAACCACTTATACTAAATATACACACCCGCAATAGTATCGGGGATTAAGAATAAAATACACTGAGACTTAAATCGATTATCTAAGGCAATCCTAATCGATAAATCTCAAGCGATCCGCCCAATACACCAAGTGTACAAGTATGATAAAATAATCAAGACCGATTATTTTCTCCCTCATACAACGACTATACCAATGGCTTGGTCCGTGTCCATCTAGGTCGTGAGCAACTGTTCGATTAAATACGAGTAACCGATAGTATGATCTTCCGTGTGACGGCGCACACCATACTAACTACAACGTATATAATCTAGGACTATATTTGCATATATTTAATTATCAAATAATTAAAAGCAAACAATTGTTTATTTAAGTAATAGATTAAATGCTATGACCGGGAATTACCGTTACTTAAATCTAGACATTAAGTATACAACTCCAACAGATGAAGATGCAGATTTCATGAAGTATGTGGATTCTGAGCCTGAAGTTGAGTGTAAGAAGGTTGATACTAAAGGTAAGAGACCTATGACTAGGAGTACATCAAACCTAAAAGCTAGAGATGAGGTACCTGAGCAGACTGCAGTTAACAAGAAAGGTAGGCACAAGGGATTCAAGGTTTTTAATCCAGCTGTTGATAATGCTAAAGTGGAGTTTGAGTTGGGATTAACATTCACAGATATTCCAACATTAAGAAAAGCTTTAAAGAGATATGCAGTTCAGAATGGTAGAAGCTTATATTTCCCAATTAATGCTCCACACAAAGTCAAAGCAGAGTGTAAAACAGTTGGATGTCCTTGGGAGATTTATGGTTCTAGAGTGCCTAAAGAAGACACAGTGAAAGTCAAAACATTGTTTGATACACATACTTGTGCAAGGGAAGAGAGGGTTCTTCAAGCTGATGCCAGATTCTTGAGAGAGGAGTACAAGGAGAAGCTCAGAAATGATCCAAATTGGCCAGTGGATTCCATGATTGAAAGTATACAATCTGAGATTGGCTGCATAGTGCATAAATCTCAAATGTACAGGGTAAAGAATGCAGTTAAGAAGATGGGGAATGGAGATGAGTTAGAGCAGTATAGTTTGTTGTATAAGTATGCTCAGGAGGTGTTTAGAAGCAACCCTGGAAGTACCTGTAAGATCAAGTCAACTGTGATTGGGGATAAGGCATTGTTCAAGAGGATTTATATCTGTTGGGCTGCATTGAAGAAAGGCATGTTAGATGGCTGCAGAAGATTGATTTGGTTTGATGGTTGTCACTTGAAGAGTTCTATGAGAGGTGTGATACTTTCAGCAGTTGGAATAGATGCCAACAATGGAATATATCCATTTGCTTATGCTGTGGCTGAAAAGGAAACAACAAAGAGTTGGTTGTGGTTCATAGACTTGGTAAGAGCTGATCTGGGGATCTCTGAAAGGGACAGTCACCTCTGGACTGTCATTAGTGATAAGCAAAAGGGCTTAGTGGAGGCTGTGACTACCCTGTTGCCTGGATGTGAGCATAGACATTGTGTCAGACACTTTTATGCAAATTTCAAGTTAACAAACAAAGGAATTGGTTTGAGATCCCTTTTCTGGAAAGCTGCTGCTGCATCAAAAGTTGTTGACCATCAGAGAGTTATGAATGAGATCAAAACCCACAATATACCTGCATTTGATTGGATATCTTAAAGGAATCCACAACATTGGGTAGGAGCTCACTTTCAAACTATTAACAACACTAATATTTATGTCAACAACCTATCAGAGTGCTTCAATGCTATGATCCTGAAAGCAAGAACAAAGCCAATCATTAAGATGTTAGAATACATAAGGAGGATTCTGATGAAGAGGATTGGGGTCAGAAAGTCTGAAACTGAGAACTACCCTGGATTGTTGTGCCCTAAGATTGTAAAAATCTTGGAAAAGAATAAAAGGAAGGCATTTGGATGGCAAACTACCTGGAATGGGGCAAATGAGTTTGAGGTTAGAGGCCCATATGATCAATACTTCTGTGTACATCTTGGTCAGAGGACATGTAGCTGCAGGAAATGGCAACTGAGTGGTATTCCATGCCCTCATGTTATTTCCTGCCTAAATTACATGGGGAGGAATCCAGAGCTGAAAGTTGCAGAGTGCTATACCAAGGAGTTGTGCTTGAAAACTTATAGTAACTGTATGAGCCCAATGTTGAACATGGATGAGTGGAGTGAGCATCCAGTTGCTGACCTGCCACAGCTGATACCCCCTACTAAACATAACATGCCTGGGAGGCCAAAAAAACACAAGAGAAAGTTGGAGGAAGGTGAGATCAAGGGCACTGAAAAACATGGAAAACTGAGGAGAACAGGGCTGTTTGTACTTGCCAACATTGTAAACAGGATGGTCACAATTCAAGGAATTGTCCTTTGAAAAAAACTGAGAAGGTATAATTTCCATATTTCAGCTTATTGTTTGTGTATTAATTCTCTAACTCATGTTTTTATGGCAGGATCAAACTCAGAATACAGTTGGTTCTTCAAAGACTCCAAGACTGAAAAAGAAAAATACTGCTGAGAAGGTATAATTTCCATATTTCAGCTTATTGTTTGTGTATTAATTCTCTAACTCATATGTTGTTATGGCAGGATCAAACTCAGGATACAGTTGGTTCCTCAAAGACTCAAAAAGAAAAATACTGCTGAAAATGTATAATTTACATATTTCATCTTATTGTTTATGTGTATTAATTCTCTAACTCATATGTTGTTATGGCAGGCTCAAACTCAGGACACAGTTGGTTCCTCACAGTCTCAAAGGCCCACAAATAAAGCTACTGGTCAGACTGATGGTGCCTCAACTTCTCAGCCCAGAAGGAGCCCAAGGAAACATCCTCAACCCACTCCTCATGTAGCAAAGAAGCAAGTCCAGAAGAAAGCAAGTGAAGCAACTTCTCAACCACTGCCCAATATGTCACAGAAGGAAGCACATGAGAAAGTATTTGTGTCAACCTCTCAACCAATATCCAATGTTACACAGAAGAAAGCCCAAGAGAAAGCCACTGTGTCATCTTCTCAACCAGAAGGAGCTTTTGAACTTGGATACATGTCAGTGCTTGGAACCAGGCCAGTTTTTTCATGGAAGCCAGGAAGGAAGTGGTTTTGATGTGGTTTTGAAGTGGATTTGAAGTGGATTTGAAGTCAGTGTTGAACCAAATTATCATTTGCTTTTGAACTTATTTATCAGTTGGTGTTCTACTTTATTATCAGTTTCTGTTGAACATTTGAACAATTTGCTTTTGAACAATGTATCAGTTTCTTTTGAACATTTGTACCTGCTGCTTTTGAACAATGTAATTGTTGCTTTTGAACCCTGTTAGCACTTCCTTTTGTTATTTGTTGCTTTTCAACTGTTATAACACATAAAGAGCAAAATATGGCCATAAACTCACAATACTTCCATAAAGACAAATTCCAGTACATTACAACACATAAAGATCCAGAATTCAGACACCAAACATGTTGAGTTCAGAAACATGTTGAATTCAGAGCATTTTATAGAGAGAAAATACAAAAAATGCTAAAATCACAATCCACAACTTCAAATTCTTCTTCTTCAGCATAGCTACTTTCTTATTAATCTCCTCCAATTCTTCAACCTTTTCATTGATGTTTCTAAGGATCCCAGGTATAATTCGATTACATCTCCCACATGAAGGTGGGTCAATCCAGCTGAAATACCCACAACCACCGCCGCCCTGATAATCGCAAAAAGGCGTCTTATTCAGTACATTCGTAAATTGAACAATTTGGGGAAAATTGGAAAATTAGGGTTCATACCCGAAATTGGGCGCAACACGCATATCTCCTCCCTGGATTCATTTCAGACCAGGATGTGCGCCTATCCGCTACCCGCCCGCATCTACAGGCTTCGTCCATGCTTGAGGTTAACGACATGATTAGTAATATGATTTGGGGATTTTTTTAGGGTTGCCGATTTTGGAAAAGGGGGGAGGCGGGATTGAATGAAGACGAAGAGTATAATGTGTTTATATTAATAGTAGTCAAGGGTATTTAGGTAATCAGCAATTAAAAATTAAAAAAAATTGAGATAAAAGAATATTTAACGTAATATTCTGATTCGTCCAAAAAAAATAGATAAGTGCAAAACGGAGAAAAGATGGAGTAGTCGGGTGTAACGGTTTTCAGGTCAGGTATGTGAGTGTAAAAATGACCAAACCTTGGGTAGGTATGTGTAATAATCCCTTATATATATATATATATATATATATATATATATATATATATATATATATATATATGTGTGTGTTAATATCAAAATATATTGCGCGAGCAAAATATATATGCATTACATAATATGCGCAAGCATTAGTATATATGTATTTATAATTATAATTGTTGCATGTACTATATGTGTTATTTTTCATGTAATTATATTCATCATTTTCAAACTAATTTTAGTTGTTGTACTTTGTTTTGATTTTAATGTTGGTGTATATCTATGATAGTTTTAATTTTTTTATACTTATTTGGGTTTATCTATGATAGTTTTAATTTTAATTGTACTTGTAAGTGTTTCTTTATCTATAATAGATTTGATTTTATTTGTATTTCATTGATTATATATATGATAGTTTTGATTTAATTGTACTTATAAGTGTAGATGATGGATTTAGTATAGTTTTAATTTTTTTTACTTATTTGTGTTTCATTGATTTAGTTTTAATTTTAATTGTACTTGTAGGTGTTTCTTTATCTATGATAGCTTTGATTTTATTTGTATTTCATTGATTATATTTATGATAAATATGAGATGATATCTACGATACATTAATATGAGTAAATGATAAAGTACATGAAGATATCTATAATAGATAAATACGAGTAATTGAATTCATACGAGTACATGAGGATATCTACCCTAGATACATATCGAATACATATCTTGTGTGCTCAGTGTAAAGGTCTAATAAGATGACTTCGAAGTATTCTTATGCTTGTTGAAACAAAGACTTGATAGCTTCGACGACTTCTTCCGCTCAGTTTTGCGACTTCATAACGATCACAAGATCTTTTAGAGCATTGTCGACTCTATCTCACTTCGAGTCCTTATCCACTAGCTGAACACACTAACACCATTTCAACATCAGTACTTAATTAGGATCACAACCATCAAAAGTAAGAATTTCATCAACAAATGTTTTTTTTTTATCATTTGCAGTAGTTATCTATCTAGACCAATATCACCAAATTACAAATGAAAATTCATACAAAAATTTCAAAATTCATTAGGATCTATACCAGCTTCCTAAAAAATGCAACGTATAAAATATAAACATTTATCTATCAAGGATTCAAGATGCCAAACACGCACAAGAATATGAAAAAAACGCAGATTGAGAAATACTTGGATGTGGGCAGGCTTTTGCAGTGATCGGTGCTGCAAGAGAGGGCGCACTTGTGCAGACAAGAGTATATATCAACGAAACAAAACGGATCCCAAAAGCTCCTTGACGTGAATCCGATTCAGTATCAATTTCAAAAGGGGCAACAACCCTGTATTCCCATCTCGTCCGATAAATCAAGATGGGTTGGCACCGTATACTACACTTTTCTTCCGTAATTTACAACCTAAAATAAACCTAGATATGCGAAACAGTGATTTTTAGCACAAATAATGACCATGGTTTCATATAGATGCTCGGTTCTTCACTACGATTCTAGAAAACATTACTCACCTTGTTTTTCTTTTCCGCTTCAGATTATCGATGAATGTCGAAGGTTTTTTTGTTGGGGTTCGTTCGCCGTTGTCGAGTTTGGGATTTGTGGGAGCGGTTTGAAACCCTCAGCCATCGCTGCGAATTTGGCAGGGAGATATTAACATAAAATTCTACCGCAGTTATTTCAAATCTCGGATATATTAAAATCTCTTTTTTTGGTATTTCATGTTTAGATATGTAGTTATATTAATTAATAAATATTGAAAAGGTTAATAATGGAACACTACCTTATATCAAAATTTGGGAAAAATATAGGTAGTACATGTAATTGTACTCTTACAAATGCCCCGATCCATGATTCCCCCAATATTATAAGTAGTACGAGAATATGATTGTATTGAATTGAATAGAGATGAAGCGAGTAGTACTCTGTTTATAACAAATAAAGCATGAATAAAAAGTTGTGACGAATAGAGTGATGATACTACTTTCGTTTCAGATCGATTGTCAATTGTCACGTGTATCTGAACAATAGTCTAATCAATAAAATGAAGGAAAATGTTTAATGTTAGCATAATCTTAGTTATGTCCCGTAAAAATAGACACATTTTCTTCATAAAATATAAAAGAAGTGTGATTATTACTAAAAAAAACAAAAAGAGTTAATGTTTGTGTGGAATTAGGTAATGGTCTTAATATAACATAGAATTAACCGATTTTGAGTGAACCCTCGAGTTAGTGCACGTTTGGTAAGCTAGTTTATTTATTGGGCCGATAAGTTATCAGACTTAATTAATTTTATCTTGGCCCAATAGAATACATATCAAGGTTGTTTGGTAGGTTTTATTTAAAGTGAATTCATTCCGTAAACCTAACAATGTACATGAAGTAATTGACAAAAATGTACTCTTCATATTTCATTTCCCAATTTCAATTTAATTATATTTTCTCAGAGTCGTAATCGAGGCGAAGCGTTTTTTTTTTTCTACATTAAAGTCAAAAAACTTCTTGCAAATTACCCTAATGGCTGATATTTTTCTTTGATGTATTTCCGAGGATTTAGGTTTGCCGACAATCGCAATCGCGCGAAGCTATTTCAAATGGTTAACGAGCATCCAATTGTATTTGAAGTTGTCATGGTTGTTGTGAAGCCGATGAAGAAAAATGTCGTTGCCCTAAATAACAGTAGCAACAAGAACAACTTCGGTGGCAGTAGTACTCTGGTAGATGCAATACAAGTGAGTGTCTTATTTTTTTATATTTCCAGAATGTAATATGCATCCTGTTGATCGAACTTGTTTTATTCTAATTTTCATTGAATTGATGAGATATGCTACTGTTATTCCCTTAAACACTTACATCAACATTGCATCAAATCTCTATAGATTGGATTCTCAATAAATTCACAACCAATCTCCATAGATTGGATTCTCAATAAATTCACAACCAACAAATATTTGCATTTATTTTTTTGATGTATTTGGTTAGGTTGCAATTACATTACTACTGTTTGCACAACTACTTTGAGTTAAGGAGCTCTGCTAATTAGATTTGGATTTCACTATATATACATATGTTTATTTGAATATATCTCATACACATACATTACTAATAAGCAGGTTTTCATGTATCCAAGTGCCTTCTTTCAAATGATTTCGCCTTAAGACAACTACTTCTACACTAGCCAATGGGAAAAAAAATTGTGTTGTCGCTTTCATAGACCTCTTGTTGGATGAGAAACAAAAAGGCTCGTGGAAGGCTGTTGGTGACAAAACTGTTGCTCTCAAATCTACTCAAGACTTTCTGAACCAGATGATTGGGGCGAATTTTTCCAAGGATGATATTATCTCTCAAATCAACTTACTGATGATGCATTACCAAACCTTCAAAAGCGTCATCGAGACAGATGACGTTTTTTGGGACAAGTAGTGCAATCATGTCTATACATACTCAACTACATGGGTAAAACTTACAAAGGTACGCGAGATGCGAGATGTGAGATATATTTAAATAAGTGTTTTATTTAAGAAGAATGTCTAGTAATTTTATTAGAATTAAGTGCTAGAGTTTTATTTCATGTATTTATAGTATTGGCTTTGTTTTCTTTATAAATTTGGGGTTGTATGATGACTTCAAAATTATTTTCAATTGAACAGGTTGATGACTTTTTCAAAGCTTTCTACCCCAAGGAAGACATTATGTATGAGAATCTTAAATCGCTCTTTGATTCAAGTAATGATTTGTCATGTGATATCATTGTTATAAGGTCTGATGACACAAAGATTGAAAATCCAAACACAGCTCTTAACCCAATCTCGATTGACGACTCTGACAACGAGACGAAAGTTGAGTCTCTGAAATTACGTCTTCGACGTATGATACCAAATTTTCGCGAAGTCGGTCGAAACCTTGAAGAGTCTCGCAAAGCTCAGCGCCTAAGATCTGGCGCCTAACACATTTAGCGCACAGATCAATACTTGGCGCTTGGAGCTCTTGATCACGCGCACGCGTAGGAGGCGCCCAAGCGCCTAGAAGCAAGTTCGCGCGACGACACACTCAAACCAATAATCTTGAATAACAAGAATCAAAGTCGATTTGAGACAAGTGTTATGTAATAGATTTCATTTCATTAAGAATAAAACGACATTATTACAATGTAGAGAACGGTAGGCAAAACGATCAAAGGTTGCAGACCAAGTGAAGATGCACTCCAACAATCCAGAGATCCAACACTTTGCGCCTAGAGCTAAATTATCTAACTCTATTTATTAGCGCGCACCGCAAAGCTACTACACGAAAACTCTATCACGGATAGCGCAACACGCGCAAATCCTAAAACTCCTAAAATAAACTAAGGAAAACCCTAATTCGAAAATGTGAGTGGAATAAGTGATTTTCCAAATCGTGGTCGAAGGTATATATAGGAATGTCACACGCGAGAACGTGGAGGAGAATTAATCTCATTGGTTACACGGTCGGCTGTCTGACGTCACAAGAAAATTCTTGACGTCTAACTCCAGAATCTTCGTACTTGAATCTTGGATCTTGATTCTTGAGTACGTCGATTCTGGGTGCGCTTCAACTAATACTAAGCTCCAATGCACGTCTACGCTTCAACTTCACTTTGGCATGAAAATCTTCAAAGTGTTGAAGTTGTGTGCATCGTCATTTTCATTGCATGGATGATTGTTGAATCAACACGACTTCAATCTTGGGCGCCTACTTCACTACTGGGCGCCTACTTCAAGCTCTGCGCCAACTTCAATACTCAGCGCCAAGGATGCTCTGAGCTTCGAGGCGCCAGGTGCCTGGCACGATCCAAAGCGCCACGTGCTTTCTCCTTGCCAGATGCGAGCTCCATGCCAGGTGCTCCAAGCACGCGCTCCGCTCCAGGATTCCAGCCCAAACTTGAACCCTTGGAATCGTTGTGCTTTGAGCTTTAATCCTGAAAAATATATTCACAAGTAAACACAATACGTTGTCGCAAAAACATACATTTACAGTCTCCCTACGCCGGTGATCGTAAGCCACCGAGAATACGACTATTCCAAGATCCGTACGTCAACAATGCCCTTGGATTTAGCTCAAATGTTGAAGGAGTGACGCTGAATCCATATCCACCATTTGATGCAACACTGTTGGGAAAAAATCATGTTATGGAAATTAAGAAACTCGAATGGACATTTAGAAAGGAATGTTCCAAAATTTTACAATATCTATTACAGCACATACTAGTTTGGTAATTTTTATGTTTGTATGTTTATGTTTGTTAGGTTATACGTCCCTTTAGCTCGTAAGGTTATATTAGTTTGATAATTCTTATGTTTGTATGTTTATGTTTGTTGGGTTATAAGTCCTTTTAGCTCGTAATGTTTGTATGTTTATGTTTGCTTGGTTATAAGTCCCTTTAGCTCGTAATGTGTCATGTACTGATTTGCGTGGTTCTCGTATGCAGTCATGTACTTGCTGATACTTGATTTTTCTTCATAAATAATATGTGTGTTTTTAATAGCATTTTAAACATGCATTAGAGTTTTTGATATATTACAAAATTTGATATAAAGATAATTTGAAGATTAAATTATGCATTAGCTTCCTATACATAATATCATAAAGTGGTGACATTAATTGTGTGTCCATTAGCATTCCCACTACATTGAGCACTCCAAAGGACATACATAATATTATTTCATAACACTCTCCCTTTGATGTCCGTTATTTATCTTCGTATTTATTCCCCTGATTAAAGCAACGCTTTTATATTTCGTTTCCAATTACTAAGTAAAACCCAGAGGGAAAATCTTAGTAAATGAAAATTTATTTAATACGCTCAATAAGTTGTCTCGTTAAAAAAATCCAAGGTAAAACCCTTTGAGAAAAAACCAAGTGAAGGAAAAGAGTGCAACACTGATGAGCCATATTTTTTTGCTCATTTTTAGGTTTTTTAGAGTCAAGTATATCGAGTCATTGTTTTGTTTTTAGTTTGTTTGTGTATGGGAGGGCACGTTTTGGTACTTGGGCAAGTTTTGCAGGTGGGCAGGTAAAGGAGTGAAAAGAGGAGTGCACTGTGTGAAAGAGGCAATAAAATCACCTTCCATGGTCAACAGCACTCGTTGAGCAAGCCAGACTGACGAAAAGGGTCCAGCAGAGTTGAGCAAGCAACCAGGACGTCAGCAGGTGGAGCAAGACTTGAGTCCGACCAAGTACCGCACATGGTCCGCTACCTATGTCAATCAGAGAAGGAAGTACATGGGCAAGGGCGAACATTGACGGAGACGGAACGTTGAGCATTCGGTGTACCAGGAGCCCTGAAATTTGCGGAGTCTTCAAAGGAGACCAGATTCAAACTCCAACCCAAGTAGGACTCTCGTCCGCGCTTGGAGGTATTTTCCCCCACACGTCTCTTAACATCTGAAGCCCGTCTATATAAGAGAGTGACTGATGAAGAAACCCTACAACACATGAGCAGCGAGAAAGACGGATCGGAGACCTACCTGACCAGCAGCGAAGAAGGCAGCCGCGTGAGCACGTCGACTCGCCGGCGTTTATTTCTTGTTAAGCCTTCGGGCCAAAAACAATCTTTATGTTTTATGCTTTTTAATTCCGTACTTAGTTTGTTATTTCCCTTTGAACAATTTCCCGTTTTAATGCATAATATAGTTCGTCGTATTTCCTTTGTTTTATTTTCTGTTTTAATCATGTCAAGTAGCTAATCTGTTTGTATTTGGGCAAAGACTGAACCTGACCAACCCTAAGACGTGATCGTGTCGGGAGGCTTATTGATGACAGCAACTACCTGAGTTTTGTTCCCGATTCAACAGGGTAGTAACTTAAGCATGTTAGGGACTTGGGCAATCATACAATGACCAGTGGGAACCCCGACTTGCCTAACACAGGAGTACGTGGATCAACGCGACCGGGAGACTGGGCGTCCGCGAAGTACAACATGTTGCTGGAGATGTGGTCGTATGACTTGGGTCTGTCCAGGCATGCTATTGGCCATTTCGGGTTTGCTTGGAGGATGAAGGCGACTTGATCAACTTAGACTCATGCGGTCACATAGTGTCGAATTGGTCAACGTCAGGAGACCTATTGAGAGAGATCTAATAGGACTTAAACATAAGAGCGAATAAGGGTTCGGGGTATTAATATGCGTGACATTATAGGGATGCTAGTACTTAGGATCTATAACTGGAAGACAAAACTGTTAGCAAAATGATATACGTACCAATGATCGGCAGCACATAGGTCAAGGGGGAAGTCAGGGGAGTCAATGTCTGGATACTTTATTCTTTATTTGATTCTTATTATCTGTTTAGTCAAGTCTATTAGTTAAGTTGCATGCTAGTTTTATTTCTGTTTAAGTTATTGTTCTTTTCCAGTCAAGTAAACACGGTGACCACGGTTTGACAGTGCCCAACTGCTTTCCAAAACAAAACCTTTTTAAACGTGACAACCCAATTGAGCATTCAAAGCCGTGAAAACTATAAAGCTAAATCGCCTCCTCGCTGGATCGACCCTATACTTGCTACTAGTACTTGTGCTAGTGAATAGTTTAGGCTTTATAAATATTATTTTGCGCTACTTCACGACGGTAGCGTCAAACACGTATTTATTTGAGATCTTTTAACCGACGCATTCCGATGTTTCTCACCAAATTTTCAAATGCTGCAGTCGATACTGCTTTGTAAATAAATCTGCCAAATTCTCACTTTATCGAATTTGTTACACATCAATTTCACCTTTCTTATGCAATTCCTTTAATCTTCTTTAATTTATTCTCATTTGAGTTGAGATTATGTACTTCAGGACCATTGATCTCGTCATCTTTATCTCGAGCTCTAAAATTATCCTTTTTAGGATTAAGTGATCGACCGATCATCAGAGTAATTAAGAAATGTTCATTATCCATGTTGAATCGCTTTAATGTATATCTTCTGGGCATAAGATGTTTGGTGAACTTAAATTCCATCTTCTAGATGTTCAATGTGTAAATCAAGGCAGAATTTAGTTTTTCCAAAAAAATTAATCTCAAATTCATTTTTCAAATATTCAGCGGCTTCTTGAAGCTCTTTAGGAGTTTCAATCAAATTTAAATAATCAACATACGCCGCATTTATTACATCTTTTGGTGTTTGGACTGCTGGTCTTAATACTTTACGCTTTATCAATGAGTCAAATTCCAATTGGATTTGCATCTTTTCATTTTGGCCAATCATTTCTACACCAACATTCATCAACCGATTTTGGTTCATTATCTTCAATTGTTCCCTAACATCAAGTGTTTTATATGCAAAAATTGCATCAACAACAATTTCTTTTCGATTTGGACATTTTCTCGTAGTGACATAATTTATTGAAGTTTCTATAGTTTTATTTTCTTCAGAAACTTGTTCTTTTTCTTCTTCTTGAAATAATATTTTCTCATTATTTTTTTCTAATTCGTCACTTTTATGTAATCCTTTTTTTCTTTCGAAGATTTTTATCTTTGGAACCGATGGGTCTTTCCATGCTTCAGGCATGCTTTTGATTCATTAGCACTTGTTATTTGTCATTCAGGAATATTAATTTTGACTGGAACATTTTCTGTAAGAATGTGATTTAGAAAGTCTTCTGGAGTCAGTAAATGCATTCGGTAATTGATTTGCAATTTTTTGTAAATGTAGAATTCTTTGAACTTCAAATTCACATTCTGATACGCACCTCGAACGAAAGGGAAGAAGAAACGGAATAATTGAAAGGATACCTGGTGGAGATCCCAAAACCATTGAATTTACCCCCGAAATGATTTAGATTCGGCGACCTAAACCCCAACGGAACGCGACTCAACAATTCGGAGACGATGAATGACACACAAACGAAAGATGGAAGCTTCGTTGATTCGCCGGTGAATTCTTTTGGTAGAACCCGGAAGAATTCGAAAAACCCAAGGAGAAATATATCTCTCGAAAATAATTTATTCAAAATATCAAAGTCTGTATGTAAAAACAATGTCTTGGACCTTAAATAGGCATAGAAAACCCTAAAAACGAAAAAGGAATAAAAGATAAAAAACTGGAAAATAATTCACGTCCGCGACTGAAATCGCAGACCTGTCGGCCGACAGGATATAGGTGTCGGCCGACACCGAACCCGCAGTTCGAGTTTCAACTCGGGTTCAACCTCGTGTTCCACAGAAACTCCTCCTCGACCCTCCTGTCGTCCGACAGGCCTAGGTGTCGGCCGACACCTAGCCAAAAATCTGCCCCAAACTCTTCGGCATGTTCTCGGCTCTCGTTTGACCTCCGTTTCGGCGTCTTCTTCGCCGTTCCAGCTGGAAAACGAACTTCTTGTCTCTTGGACTGACCTCGGGCCGCATCACATTCTTTTGTTATTGGATCAAGAAAATCCAATTTTATTTTCCAATTGAGTTATTTTTTCGCTTGATCATTTCCTCTCCTTAACGTCGGGAAAATTGATTTCATTTGTTTTCAACACATTTTTATATTTCAAGATATGACCATGGAAATTTTCAATAATTCTTCATATCATTATCGAGTTTGGATGTCCAAGTCGATCATGCCAAATCATTCTTTTGGATCAATAGACCTCTTGTCTATTATGTGATATGCTTCTTTTGAATTTATTTTTCTATAATATAAGACCGAAGATAGTGAATACAATTTTTCTGGTACACACTCCTTTCCCTAATTGATTTTTGTAATCATTAAGCATTTTTTATTTTTCTCGTTTATAGTCTCAAATTTTTTCTGTGAATATCTTAAATTTTTTCGAGACTTAGGAGATAGTAGTGCATTTTCAAAATCAAATATAATTCCTTCAGGGAGAAAATTGTGGCTCTTCCGGAGTCATCAATCAAATTTGTATTTCCACTTATTGTATTAACACTTATTTCCCACTCTTCAAGTCGAGAGAAATATTTTATATTTTTTCGTATTGTGTGTGTTGTAGCACTATCAATTAAGCAAATATCATCATTATTATTTTATTCCAAAGATTTGACATCCATAATTTCTTCATAAAAAGTATTATTGCTACAAGATGCAAACATTGATTTTTCTTTCATAATCCATGTCATCATCATTGAAATTATTTTTCATCGACATGATTTGTCTCCACATCTTTGTCGTTTCATTTCAACGATTTTTTTTAATAACGATCAACAAAATGATCCCATATTTGGCATATACGGGACCAATAACCATTCTTTCCACAATGATAGCGAAAAACGTCATTTGTTTTTTTATTTATTTATTCATTTCTCTCTTCCGGGAGACACTCTGCTTTCTTTTTTCTTCTTTCTTATTATTATTATATGGCGAATACCAAACATGATTATGAGCATAATAATTTCCACAGTCTCTACTTTCACCATGAATATTACCACGACATTTTTTTCAGGACCACATTCATAATTATGAGTATGAGTCTCATTTGCTTCAGGAAATTGACAAAAACCTGTTAGTCGGGTTTCGTGATTTTTCGACAACCAAGTTTTTCAGAATTTTGGTATTATCTATTGGTCGATATTGCTAATATATGAGCACTGATTAATCGTTTTTATAGGGTCAAAAATCAAATAAAAATAACCGAACTTATTGCCGAAGCAATTTGCCCGAGTTGATCTCTCGAGAAACACTACTATCGGTACTCGTATTAATATTCAAGTGGTTGCAAAAGAAGAGAGGTAGGAATATAGCATAATGCGGTGATTTGGTTTTTGTTTTTAAACTAGAAATTAACTAAGAAATATTAATCTAAAATAATCAAGTAACAAAGAACAAGAATTAACTAGGTGTAATGAATAAGGAGAAAAGCTAGGATTTCGGGTTCATCAAACATAAACGTCGGGTCGTGAATTTACGAAATACAAATCTCCTAAAACGTCCGTCGCCGGTAGATTTTAGCGTATTCGATTATCCTATGTCATGTACTTGCTCCTAAGCCTCATACAATTATTTGAAATCAAATTAAGCATTTAATCTAACACCTTGTATGCGTGTGTAATTTCCAAGCCCTAGTTCATGTTCAAATCCCCCTAATCCTAGTTAGATGTTTAGCTACTCATGAATTTAATCAAGGACGAACAATTATAGAAAAGAGAATTCATATGGATCATCAAACAAACAAGATAAAACAATAATTAAAAAGTAAAAATAAACAAGAGCTATTAAAAGGAAAAATTAAACTTACTAATAAGAACCCAGAAAAATCAAGAACAAGTGATCCAATGTTGTAGATTAATCGAGATCCGAAAGCCACCAATTGAAAGCAAGAACGATGTTTTAAAACCTATGGGAGGAGTCTCCAAAAACGTGCGTAGAGAAGTGTATGTTCAATTAGGGTCAAAACCTTTATAAGTAGTACAAAAAAACGTCGGTCAAATTGGTCAACTGCCCAGAAAAATGCGTCTAGCGCCCGCTAGGATTGTAGAAGGCGCTAGGTGAGGGGAACAGGACTTGCTAGAATTCGGACCTAGCAGGTGCTAGGTTATGTAGCGGGTGCTAGATAGCAACTTCGGTCCTCTACTCCGTCTTGACTCGTTCCAACTTATTTCTTCGCTCTTTTCACTCCAATAAAGTCTACAAGCCTGCACACTTCACATAAAGGTCAAACATACCAACACCAAGAGAATGAAACAAAATACGACACAAAATGACACGAGACGACACAAAATAACACAAGAAAAAAGACACAAAAACATATAAATCAACTCCCCCACACTTAGCTTTTTGCTTGTCCTCAAGCAAACAATCACGGTACACAATATGAACCAAGCATCGACTAAGCTCAAGACAAACAATCAACCATAAGGGAATTCAAGTCATTCACATTTGAGAAATCAAAATCAACTAACGAGTGTCCCTCAAATATTCAAATCCCCACAGTTCGAATCATGACTCCGCTCCACCAATTTCAACAACAAGCACAAGTAAACAAAACCATTGAAATGTCTAGCCGAGTCAATCAAGTGAGGCAATATTTACTAGGTGTAAACAGTCGAGGGTCACTCGAGTATCCTAGCGTGGTTTCTCAAACTCATCATTCTCGTACAAGCAGTGTGGCTGCTCTACTAATATTAATACTTATACTACTTTTTTTTTATAATATTATTTTTTTTTCTTTCTTTTTTTTTTTTATTTATATCGGTAACGGGATTTTTCGAACCATTTATTTTTTTCTTACTAGTTCGGATGTCGGCCCTTATTTTTTTTACATACGCAACTAAACTTTTCGAACGTCTTCTGTTTTTGCGTCCGGTTGCGAATAATACCTATATATAGCTAAGCCACACTACTAATAAGAGAGACGATCAAAGTAGAATCCTCGTGTATAACTCGACCAAACAATCAATGAACTCGATCCACTTAATACTCGTGTCTAACCGATGTTATGAAAAACACAACTCTCCCTATGTAGCAAATCCTAAGTGTAGGACCCACAATTAATCAACTCGTTTATAACACATGCTTCTAACAACTATACCGCAATAGTAATCCTGATCTTTCGGGTTTACACATAGTTGAATTCAGGGCTTCATCAGGATTACTATAACCCTGCTTAGCACATGCTTCTAACAACTATACCGCAATAGTGCCAAATGGGGAGGGGTGATCAACACGAAAAAACATAGCAAAAGACACAACATAAACGACGTTTGAAGACTACTATAACCCCAACAAACCTCGCGAAACAACGGGTTACCCTAAAAACATGCAAAGCTACACCCCACACTTGAAAGACACATTGTCCTCAATGTAAAACACATAGTCAAATAAATCTCATGCAAGGGAGAAACAAAGCATGTCCACACGAATAAAAAAGAAAAAAAAGTAAAGAAAGAAAATACACAGAACAAGCTTAAAAGAGGAAGGGTAAGAAGGTGCAAACAGTGATGTTGGCTACTTCGGTCTTCTCGATCTCGCTCGTATGATATCGTGGGAAGGCCCCCACGTGGCGCTCATTTTGGTACCCGAAAGAGCAGCACGGTCCATGGACTAGCCTCCACGCGGCGCTTGTTTAACGTCTCGAGCTGGACTCATCCATGTGCAGTGCCTCTCCGATTCGAATAGTGCACTGAACACAAGTCCTTCACCATGGTCTCTTTCTTTGGCACCACCAAAACTTCATCTCCAGATATGGTCATGCGAATATTATGTGCATGAACATCAATCACAGCATATGTAGTGGCCAAGAAAGGCCTCCCTAGCAATATCTCCCGATTATTTCAACTTCTCGAACCTGTTTCAAAATCGAGGACCATGAAATCCACAAGGACCTTTTTACCACAAATTCTGAGAGCCGTGTCTTTTGCAACTCCACACGGATTTCGCACCGATTTTTCTGCCATTTGCAACTTCATCTTTGTTGGTTGCAGTACTCCTAATTTGAGTTCCTGAAAAAGAGACAAAGACATTAAGTTAACTACTGATCCTAAGTCGAGCATACCTTGCACATCCTTGACATCCTCAAGTTCACAGTTAATCATGAAGCTCCCAGGATCTTCGATATTAATTGGCATATGACATTGAATCTTTTTAGGCTCTTTCGATGTCTTGTTAGTGTCAGCGCTTCCTGCTCTCGTCCCAACTGCTTCCATAGGGTTTTCCATCTTTTAAACGGTAATATCCTCAACTTTCGACTTACGTAACAGAGTTTCAGTCACTCGTTTAGGGCCCAACATAGGTGGTCTATAGGGATTCTTGGCTCGATGCAAGTTCTCCAGGGGTTTCCTACGTTCTCCCTCAAGCCCCTCAATCTTCTTCACAAATGATGAACCTACCAAACGACTCGGGAATGGTAGTTTAACCTTGTTGTACATCTCAGCTCGTCGAGAGGCTGATTCGGCTTGTCTTCTCATATCCTCCTCGCTGTACTCTTCCCACAACGGTACATCAATGTAAGCATACCTCACAGCTGTTTCGTTCTTGCTCGACTCCTCCTTGTTGGCCTGAGGAATTAAAGGTTCATGAACTCCCACATGCTCAACCTTGATCTTATCATCCTTCACATCGACTATTCCTGAATACTCTTCATCACCATCTCCATACTCGCTCATTAGCACTGTGAGGGCATTTACTTGAGCTAGGTGGCTCGGAAGTTTAACTTTCTGGTTTGGCTGTGTTATCTCGTCTAACCTTCCAGAAAGCTGCCCGACCTGGATCTCAATTCTCCTGATCGCGGAGTTCTGATTAGTGAGCTAGGACTGCATGCTATCCATCCTCTGATGATTCTGCTGCATGTATCCATTAGTATTCTGCATGAACCCTTGGTGCGATTGCATGAAGGCTGAGAATTGCTCATCGAGGCCGGTGCTTTTCTGGGTCGGTGGTGGCTGATATGCAGGCTGATTTTGTTGTTGGTATGTCGACGGGTCTTGCTGCTGATATGACTGCTGATTTTGCCCTATTTGTTGTTGGTTCTGCCCTTGCTTCCAGGAAAAGTTATGATGATTTTTCCAGCTTGGGTTGTACGTATTGCCATAGGATTCGTTACGCTGATTACTCGGCTGGTTGTACCCCTGCACGGCATTGACATGGAACTCTGGTGTAAAGGACTGGTCCATCGTCTGAGGTGGGGGAGACATATACTGACAAGTACTAGAGTAATGCCCGATCTCCCCGCAATTACCACACGGGTCAGGCTTATGCACCAACAACTGGGTGGGATGGGTGGGAGCTTTCTCATTAGCCTCCATCATATGTAGCTTTCGTGTCAGCTCGGCAACTTGCTTTGTCAACGTAGAATCGAGATTCCCGTCTACCGAAGCTGCCACCTCTCTATCCCTAGTGTTCGTCTTTCGAGATCTCTCAGCCATCTCTTTGAAAAGAGCAACCACCTCATCGGTGAGAAGGTTGCTTATATTCCCTCCGACTGCGTTCTGCACGTCATTCTGTATTGCCGGTGGCAATCCTGTGTAGAAGAACTGATTAAGGATCTCCTGGGATATCTGATGGTGAGGTCATTGTCAGAGCAGATTCCTAAACCTCTCCCAGGCTTCATGGAATGACTCTCCACGCTCATGTCTGAACGAACAAATCTGACTCCTCAAATCAATGGTTTTCTGTTGAGGGTAGAAATGCTTGATGAATTCTTGGTACATCTTGTCCCATGTATCGATGGAATCCGGCTCCAAGGATAGTAACCAATTCTTGGCTCGATCTTTGAGGGCGTATGGGAAACACTTCAACCGTAATTGTCCGTCGTCAAGGCTACCATTCGGGAAGGACTGAAGCACTGAATAAAATTCCCTAATGAAGTTCAAGGCGTCTTCTTTGGGCATCCCATAGAACTGTTGTATCTGAGCCAAGTGGTGAGATTTCAAGTCGTACCGACGAGCTGCGTCGCCCAGTACTATGCATGAGCTTGCCCCGTCCACGAGTGGGTGAGATGAGTCTCCAAAGAGGGTTCCCATTGGTGTTGTATCACTCTCGAGTTCGGTTCCGGTAACCGTAGAGTCTGATGATCTATCTGAAGAGCTACAGTTTTCTACCGAGGTACACCGGTTGATGCTCTTGCGCCTGTTGATGTTGCTTATAACTGGTGCAAGTTCGTTCTTTTGGCTTCTCCTGCCCAACATGCACCAACACAAAGAAAGAAAAATCAAACGCACCTGAACAATAAAAATAAAAGAAAAATAAAAGAAATAGTCGCAAACACTCAAACACTAATACTAGTGCCTAAAGTGTTCCCCGGCAACGGCGCCAATTTGATTAATCGTTTTTATAGGGTCAAAAATCAAATAAAAATAACCGAACTTATTGCCGAAGCAATTTTCCCGAGTCGATATCTCGAGGAACACTACTATCGGTACTCGTATTAATATTCAAGTGGTTGCAAAAGAAGAGAGGTAGGAATATAGCATAATGCGGTGATTTGGTTTTTGTTTTTAAACTAGAAATTAACTAAGAAATATTAATCTAAAATAATCAAGTAACAAAGAACAAGAATTAACTAGGTGTAATGAATAAGGAGAAAATCTAGGATTTCGGGTTCATCAAACATAAACGTCGGGTCGTGAATTTACGAAATACAAATCTCCTAAAACGTCCGTCGCCGGTAGATTTTAGCGTATTCGATTATCCTATGTCATGTACTTGCTCCTAAGCCTCATACAATTATTTGAAATCAAATTAAGCATTTAATCGAACACCTTTTATGTTTGTGTAATTTCCAAGCCCTAGTTCATTATCAAATCCCCCTAATCCTAGTTAAATGTTTAGCTACTCATGAATTTAATCAAGGACGAACAATTATAGAAAAGAGAATTCATATGGATCATCAAACAAACAAGATAAAACAATAATTAAAAAGTAAAAATAAATAAGAGCTATTAAAAGGAAAAATTAAACTTACTAATAAGAACCCAGAAAAATCAAGAACAAGTGATCCAATGTTGTAGATTAATCGAGATCCAAAAGCCACCAATTGAAAGCAAGAACGATGTTTTAAAACCTATGGGAGGAGTCTCCAAAAACGTGCGTAGAGAAGTGTATGTTCAATTAGGGTCAAAACCCTTATAAGCAGTACACAAAAACGTCGGTCAAATTGGTCAACTGCCCAGAAAAATGCGTCTAGCGCCCGCTAGGATTGTAGCAGGCGCTAGGTGAGGGGAACAGGACTTGCTGGAATTCGGACCTAGCAGGTGCTAGGTTATGTAGCGGGTGCTAGATAGCAGCTTCGGTCCTCTACTCCGTCTTGACTCGTTCCAACTTGTTTTTTCGCTCTTTTCACTCCAATAAAGTCTACAAGCCTGCACACTTCACATAATGGTCAAACATACCAACACCAAGAGAATGAAACAAAATACGACACAAAACGACACGAGACGACACAAAATAACACAAGAAAAAAGACACAAAAACATATAAATCAAGCACATTCGACACATGATAATTAGAGTATATTTTCTCAAGCATGTCTTAATCAGTTATAGTTTTAACACGTAATTTCAATTGAGAAACTACTTTCATGATAGCTGAATTATATGCCTCGGCAGATTTAAAATCTTGTACTCAAATGTGGAGTCAATCATACCGTGCTTTTAGTAGTACGACCATCTTCAGGTAGTCGTAACTTTTTTTCAAATCTTTCCACAAAGCTAATGGATTTTTGACGATAAATATTCATTTGAGTAATATCAAGAAGAATGATATCAACTTTGTTGATGTTAGTCATAATAATAATAAAATTAAAATAATAAAATGTGTACCTTGATAATCTTACTATTCGTACTTCCGAATCTTATTATTCATGCTGATAACGTGTTATAAATTTAATAGCTCAAAAAAATATAAACTATAAAGTACGCAAGAGAATAGAAGTAAGGAGAATGAAGATATTCTTATTATCATTCAAAGACTTCAAGTACATCACAAGGGTTTAAAGTATTGGAGTATTGGAGTGTTGGAGTGTATTACAATGAAGTACATAAGTACTTATTTATAGGTACATGCATATGCATTAGCTAAGAATAAATAATATCATAGAGTGGTGGCATCAATTTTGTATTCATTAGCATTCTCACTACATTGAGCACTACAAAGGACATTCATTATATTATTTCATAACACAAAAAAGATTGTAAAATTAATTGAAAGATGTGGAGAGAAAGGAGGAAGTAGGAACTTGATTCTTGAACTTGGTTGGTCGTTAAGCAAAACTGCGTAAATTTTAGCTCAAGTGTAAATGATGAATATTTTTACTTTAAATACTATAAATGCAAATTTGTAATTTCAAAATAAATCTTATAGAATGTTGAACTCAAATTTGTTAAAGCACTGCATTTGGGCTGTAAATTTCTTAAAATGTGAACAAGAATTATGTCCGGAGCTATTATTTAACTTGGCCCAAAAGAATAATAACAAACATTAGATAAAGGTGTTAACTAAACTATCGTAACTTTAACAAGAATAATAGCAAACATTAGATGAAGGCGTTAACTAAACTATCCTAAATTTAACGGGCAACCAAATGTGCACTTAAAGAAACAAAAAATATGGAGTGAAAGGTTGAGATTGTGCCACACCCCCAGGCCACCAACTCAAGATCAAGATCGACAATTGAGATTGGTTGGTTATGACTTAATTTAACAGATCAATCGAGTTGGGCTGCAATATACCCTATGTCGGGCTGCCTAAATGATACATTGGGCCAGCATAAAAAAAAACTGGGTCAACATACAGTTAAATCCAATATAGCTACTTCGAAATAAAAAAAAATAAAAAAAAAAACGCACACATAATTTTTCATGTGTGATTTTTGTAACAAACGCTAAGAACCGTTAATGTATGCCTAAATTATGAATATTTTTAATATGTTAATAGGAATAGGAGCTCAATCGATCAAAATAACCAACACAAAATGGATTATTAATAGCGAAAAATCTCGAATGACAATTACAGTACATTTGATACTTGAATCTAACTTTGCTAGAATCAATTAAAACTTGTATAGAACAAAATAATCAAATCATATAAGCGATAAACATATGTAATTTAACATGTTTCGATCTAGATGAACCCAAATTTACATTCAAAGTTAATTAGTACAGAAAATATAACGCAATGTGAAATGTTTTTCATTAAGAAAACATCAAGATCATAATAAGTTTGATCCTAAACATCTCAGTGAAACCAATGAATTGTATTTAAGTCAACCAATCCATTGACTCTAACCACGTTTGATCAAGTCAAACTCCAACTGAACTCAACAAATAAAAACCCCACTCATCTTCAATTCAAATTGATCTAATCAGAAACCGGTCAATCGTATACTCCAAAAAGAAACAAGTCTTGACAAAACAAACTAAACATCAAAATGTAAAGTAAATAAACAAAATTACAAAACTTGGAAAACAGAAAAATAAAGCTAATCATTATTAGCTCTCTTCAGCTATACTATAATATTAGCCTTCTTCCATCATCTCTACTTGATATTTTTTCCCTGTACAGATCGAAATGAATTGAATCGAAATTGTTACAAAACGTCCACAATAAGCCTCTGTTTCTTAGCAGCACACCCCAAAATCTCCATCTCCCTCATCCTGTTCCCGCCCCCGCACTCGAATATGTTGACCCCGAACAACCTGACCATCCTGTTTTCTCCCCCACGCGCTTTCCAATCGATGTATAGCTGCTTGTCCGGTCCCGTCGATCTCTGGAAGCTGACGACGTCCCCTGCTCTGAGGCTCTTCTCCTTGACGAATCTGCTCCATCCTTTTGTGAGCACGTAGCTCTGGCTGCTGTTCCAGTACGAGTACCGGAACCGCCACACCTTCCCGCCGGCGTCCTCCAGGTTGAGCAGCACCCCTTTCGAATTGCTCTGCAGAGGGAAGTGCTTCTCCGCGTGCTGCTTCGGAATCACCAGCCTGTTCAGCTTCCCCACGTCGCTCGGGGTCACCGCCTTCTCGAAAAGCTGCTCACGCGCCGCCCCTGCCGGATTCGTTGCCGGCGCCGCCGCCCGGCCGCCGTAGGTGCGGCGGCTCTGGTCGAGCTCGTCGGCGTACGTGTGCTTGCGGAGCATGTCGACGACCTCGGACTTGGAGCGGGAGGCGAGGAACGCGGCCTCGGCCTCGTCGGAGAGGAGGAGGGGGGCGAAGTTGGTGACGGCGTCGCGGCCGCGGAACCGCTGCGCCGCCGTGTCGTAGGCGCGCGCCGCCTCGCGCTCCTCGTTGAAGGTGCCGAGCCACACGCGCTGGTGCTTCTCGTAAATCTGGGCGCCCCACCGGCCGTTGGGCTGGGGGACCACGCCCTTGAAACGGGAGGAGGGAAGCTTCCGGGACTCCGCCTCCACGCCGCCGCCGCTCTCCGCCGCGTCGATAACCGCGCCGCCGCTCTTCGAGGGGGACGAGTCTACATCCATTTCTTTTTGGATAATTAATTTAAATTACTTATGGTTTAGAGTCTAGAGAGAGAGAGAGTAGTGAAATTTGTTGTGAAATGATGAGTTGTTGAGAGGAAGGATGAATATATATAGGCATAGGGATTTGTTTTGGGGGAGTAGAGAAATTTTTTGAAGTAAATAAGTGTGTGTGTCTGTGATATTTATTTATTTTTTGTTGTGGGTAGAGACTAGAGAGATGGAGGTGTGTGTGGGTCAACCCTAACAAAGATGGTAAGGAACTAGGAAGATTCATGTGTGATTTTTGTATTTAAAATTTTTATTTTATTTTAGAAATAATAAATGTATTATTTAAATGGTGAAGATAAAGATGAAACAAGTTGTGGGGATTCACTTCACATGATCTAAGTGTGGACCGTATTTTGGCAAGTACACATACTACATGATACATCCATCCCCCCTGAGTATACTATTGAGTATCAGCAATCAGCATGGTCTCCCTCTGCCCACACACAACACTATTTACTCCTTTTATTTTATTATTATCATCACTTATTTCTACATCCAAAATTAAATACATGTGAATTAAAAAATAAAATTATAATAAATCATCTTTTCTACTTAATAAACCACAATTTTTACACAACCAAAAAAAAACAGTAAATTAATGACAAAATTACCATCCGAATATGCAAAGTGTACTCAATTTTAATTTGAATCCTCATAATTCGACATTTCACAATTCACAATCATAAATCAACCCTCTAGTTTGATTTTTAACCTTTCGATTCAACCCTCAATTTAATATGGCTCTCTAACACGACCATCGACCATCGATTAAAAGTTTCAATATATATAGATGGACGTAAGGACTAAGGTTAAGTAGATTCATAATATAAGACCAATTTTAAAGTACGGTTTGTTTGATGTGTACTTGTGTGGTATGAAATATAATTTGGAAATTAGTATATTTTATTCATAATAATAATAATAATATATAATTAATGAGGAGTTATCTGTATCATGGGATAAAACTATATACAGTATATATATATACATGCAAGTAGAGGGGAATTTATGAAGTATGAATACGATATACTAAATGAAAAGGACAGATTTAATTTGATTGTAGTAACATTGTATTGTTCCACCATGATGGGGGAGGGCATGGGCCACTGGTAATGAGGTATGGATAGACTTGAAAACAAACAAGAACTTAAGTCACCACCTCCGATCCATCAAAATTCATTCGTCCTAGCTCCATCGATCTAATTATGCTCCTTCTTTCTTGTCCTATTGCCCTACGTTCATTGTTAGATCTACATATACATTATTATCAATCAATAATTTTGTTATCAACTATATAGGAAGAGGGTATGTATGTGGTTCGACGTGTACGATTTGAAATGCTTAATGAGAATTGTTGATATACGTTTCAACATTCTTACGAACTAACGCTTGTCGAAAACACTACAAACGACACAATACATGAAATAAGAAGGAAAATTAATTACTATTTTTATTTTTATTTTGACATATTGTATAATGTCTACACTCGTGATCAAGGTTATTTGTAGTCTTTTGATTTAAATCAATTTTGAACACTAACTCAATCATAAAAACCTCAAATTAAGCCTCATGCAGTTTTAATTTAATAATGATATATATAACTCATTCAAATTAATTAGCTACAGTATCAAGTATGGTTCTCAACATTAAAAAGAATGGAATAATAAATAAATAGTTAAATATTCTGTACGGATAAGTCCTTTGGGTCCCTAAAATTGCAAGTTGAGAATAAAACCAACCATGAAGATGGACCATGTATACTACTCGTATATAATACTACTAGTTTTCATGATCGATTGGTATTCAACAATTATACTTGTTCCTTTACAAACTTTACAAAGAACAAAAAAAAAATACTTTCTTTTTATTTTGTAAAATTATATATACAGTAGAACCTCTATATAGGAATACTCTATATAGGAATAAACTCTCTATAATAATAAAAAATTCAAGTCCCGACTCGGGACCAGTTATAAATAAGAATAAACTCCACATTGTTATAAGTCATACATTTTTCAAGTCCCACTTTAAGGATTTATACCTATATATAGGAATAAATTATTAATATATAATAAAAATATTTATTAATAATATTTTTATTTATCAAAATCAATAACATGTTTAAAATGACTTAAAATGTTTATCAAAATCAATGTCATATAGTATATGATCAAAGTTTATAGTCATTAAATTCATTAGTATTTTATTTAATATATACGAAAAAATTATTTTTATGTTATAAAACTCTATATAAGAATAACTATGTATAGTAATATTTTTTTCCGGTCCCAACGATATAACTGTACGGAGTTTCTACTGTATGTATATTTGCTTTTCAATTAAAAATTAATTTGTTATTATGAGGATGAAATTAACATATGATATTTTTTTACTTGTTTTGTGACTCGTGGAATCATTAATTAATAGTGTAATTTAAATTCGTATTCAACGAATTAATATCTCACCAAATAAGGACCTAAAATTTTCTTGATAAATGTATTACTATCAAATAGAGGTCATAAGAAAATATTTTTTTTAAATATGTTTCCCAAAATTGTAAATCGAAAACATATTCTATACAGACTACAGAGGCGACAATGTTTTCTTCGTATGAATTAGAGAATATTTATTGTCCTAATTATATAAAGAAATACTATACTGTAATTATTTTGCTTATAATTCAAATTGGAATAAATGAAGAAGAATAGGGTTATGATACGGAATTACGGATGGGTACGTTGTCTCTGTTTGGTATTGGCACATTCACAGTCACAGGTAGGAAGGAGCACGTGAAGTGCGTCGGTATTTCATGTGATTCGTTTCAACTCGTATGTTTTTTATACGAGTATTTAATATTCTCATTCCACAATCTTGAGCTATTCTTAATAGTCTTTACAATTAAAAAAAATCTTAATTTTATTTTTATATTACATATTTATTTAAATGTATATTATTTATCCAACTACTCAATTATTAATTACACACAAATATCTAGAGTTGCAAATGAATAAAAAAAATTAAAATTAACTCAAGATTCGTGATTCAATTTGATTTTTTCTGATTAGTATTCAAAAAATTGAATATAAATACGAATGTAAATATTAATATTTTATATTCAATTTTTTTGAATATAAATATAAATTTCTATACGAATATATATTATGTTTATATTTTGAATTCGATCTTAATGTTAATTTATTTTTTACAAAACATTATTTTTATAGTACTTAATGAGAAATGTTTTTTTGAGATATTTTGAAATAATGGAATATTTAAATTATTATTTAAATATTTGATGAATACGCATATAAATCAAAATTTAATATTCGAATAAATACATATACGAATATGAATACTTGAATACGTCGAATAATAATATATTTGAATCGATTCATTTTCAACATTACCAATACTCATTAATTATATCATAACCTTATACACTTTACACAAATGATGATTCTAATATATGTTCCTTCCATAGTGTGCAAATACTACTTGAGAGGATTAATTATACTTTTTATGATAAGAATTGATAATCTTATTTCAAGATAAAAGTCAAGTTTTTTTTTTAATGTCAATAACATAGAAAAGTGAAAAAGTACAAAATCGCCCATAGGAGAAAATCTCTACCTCCGCATACGAGCTTACAGACTATCTCTCCACACAACCAAATGACATATAGCAAATAATAATAAGACATTATCTATTAAGTTATACGCCACACTCTTCTCAGTGCCCGTATTTGAATAGAATCTAGGAGCCGTAAAGAAATGATCTTGTCTCGAATAATAGTGAGTGCCAACGTGACCACCACCTCCGAGGACACCGAATGACCCCAATCAACCCATATACACTTTCTCAGCCCATCATCGTAATCGAAATAACGGCTCCAAGAAGAAAAAACCCGATCAGCGACAAATGAGGATTTATTAGGAATCGAGTTCTCCAGAATAAGGTCTCGGACGGTCCGCTGGTGGTCCGGCTTATTCAGCCTTCTGACGTTCCAACAAAGTGTATAACACATGGTTACTCGGCTGGAGGGCTGCTATAGGACCCTGTTCCGGAATCGTCATAGAAAGTATTAGTGCTTCCACAATCTCTCCTTCCTCAATATCCTCAATGTCGCCTAATTCATCAAACCCATTATTCTGAGTAATCCCGACTCTTCGCTCGGTACCAGCTGCAGCGGATACCTGTGTAGTCGGTTGACGAACAAGCGGCTTCTCTTCTATCCTCCCGAGTACAACCTGTTTAGTGTGATCAATATTCGTATCAACTTTATTGGCATGCATCATAGCCGAAGGTGCACCATCTTCCCTAGGTTCTCGTTGCCGTGTCTCGGGCGGAGGAGAAGAACTCCTCGGATGTTAAAAGTTGTTGGGTGAACAATAGAAAATAATACTCTCTCCATTTCTGAATAATAGGACCCCTTTTCTGAACACGAATCAAAATTAAGTAAAATGTTATATTTTTTTATCAAGTAGTGAATAGTATAAATATATTTTTAGGTTAAAAAGTAAAGTAGTTGTGAGTAAAATGAATAAAAGAAATGTACAAATTTATTTTAAAGTGAAAAAGGAAAAATATTTATTTTCTTTTTTGGGAGAGTACTATTATTATAAAATATCTATTTAATAAAAGTAGTATTGTTATTATGAAATAGATAGAATATATTTTATTGTATGGTGAGTTTGTGTGTTTTTAACTATTTGGTGTAATTATTTATGTAGTTCTAAATTAAATGTATCTTGCTGTTAGATAAAAAATAGTGTAATAAGTTGGAATATTTATAATAAGTTGGAATATAATAAGTTCTAAATTAAATGTATCTTGCTGTTTGTAAATGTATCTTGCTGTTATTACAAAAGAAATTGATCATTTTTTTTAATAATTAGTTTAAGAATATTTATAATAAGTTGGAATATAAAAAAATAGAAAAGACATTTTAAAAAAAGGTAAGATAGTTACATAAATAGTTATATACCACTATTTATAAATATTGTTACACTTGTTACTTACATAATTTGTTACACACAATTAGAGAGCCACTTTGAATCCAATGGGGGTTTAAGCTTTCCTATATTTTTTTGGGAGATTTTATATAAGTAAAAGTTTTACCTTTTCCTAATTATATATTAGAGTAGATTTCCACATTTAACCTTTTTATTTAATTTATATGTATATGTAAAGTAAGGGTAAAAAAGACATTTTAAAATTTAAATGTTACTTTTTTTTATAAATACAACTATCAAACTATTTTCAATAATAAAAATAATATAATTTTTTTACATTAAATTGTAATGCCTGTATTACATGGTAGAAGTTATAATCTTATAAACCCTATTTGCGCGCTCAGCCCCCTACTAAAATGGGGTATATGTTTATATATACATATAATATACCGTATAACATAATTTCAACTCTAATTATTCATTTTTTTTCTGGCTTGGCATTTTTATTACACAGTTAAATTTATCATATATAGTAACTACACATTTTGTGTTTTTTTATAATTTAAAAAATCAAAATTCTTTTTTTCATAATAACCTTAAAAAGAAACCTCGTAGGTAATTAATTTCAATAGATCGATCCATTGACCTTTGGGCACTTTTGAGAAAACTTTTCACTTTAAACTAGGTAGTGAACATTTCACTTTATAAATGTTTTACCAGGGAGTATTAATCTATTGCAAACTCTCTATGTTTTACATTTTGATCGATTATGAAACATCTAATTTTTTGTTCTTCTTTGTCTTTAAGAATCAAATAGTGGGGCCTTCTTTCATCACTCGTTTCTTTTTATGCACTTAAAAAAATGTCTACATTATAAAGTGGACAATTGTTTTACAACTTCAACAACATATGACCGGCCACAACACGGCTTATAAATTATTATATAGTTGGTAAAATAATCATATCATTTTAACACGAGGATAATCCATTAATCCCTTGTTCCTTCTAACAACCAATCTAGATTATCTTTTATGCTTGGCCATTTTTTTAATGTTTATATTTAATTTGTGCTTTTCTTAGTCATCATCATAATTATATCCATATACCCTTATCATCGATCATGTTCGTTATCGTATATCGATCTCCACTTTTTAGCCAATTTTGTTTATGTAATTTAAGCGCTCCTAGATTTGTTGATCGTTTGGTTCTTTATTTTTTGCCATGCATATACATGTTGATGGTTATTTTTGTACAAATATTTAAATTTGAAACACTACAAAATAAAATGAAATTTATACTTAGTTACTGATCTTTACAATTCAAAAATACAATAATTAAACAAAACAATGTTTAAATTGCGAGAAGTCGAAGCGTTTACAATTTCCGCAAGACTTATGCGCATCGTATATGCTATGATTTTGTGACGTTAGTCCTAAAAAATACAACAACTTCAATCGTCCTCATATATATAGTATATACATATACTTCCTACGAATGCGATCTATATAATTAATGAAAAATCGTTGTATAAATCCATCTACATACTTGTTATGTTTAAAACGCATTAATAATAAACAAAAGAGTAATTTGATATTGTTATGAATATTATTAATTAGTGAATGACTAGTTTACCCTTTTTTGGTGAACAAAATAGAAACCCTACTTTGTATTCTATATAAAGGGGTCTCCCCATATGAATGAATACAACAATTCATAACAATTCTATTTTCTTCTCATGTTCTCTCATATCGTCTCTCTTTCGGATCTATTATTCCTTCTCAATATCTCTTGAGTTTATAACACGTTATCAGCACGAAACTCCAAGAAAGCTCAATCGCGTTATTTATCGATGTTCTACTCATCCAAGATTCGAACTCCAAGGCAAGAATTTATATGTTTGTTTATATTCATTAATAATTATAAATATATCTACTTTTTCTCCTCTTCTTCACAAAAGTAACATGTTCATTAAGAACATTATAATACGCTATTCTTGAAGTAATATCAAATGTTCCCGAATAACATTGTAATCTGATATTCATGAACTTCTTCATAAATTGCTCATGTTAAAGCAAGTAAATGTCTAATGTTCCTGAAGAACATTATAATCTGATATTTCTGAAGTAATATCAAAGCAATTATTCTTAATATAATATATCAATCAAATTGAATATTCCTGAAGAACGTAAACTTTAGTTTAAATATTATATTGATCGTTCTGGAAGAATATCATGATTTGATATTATTCGATAAATATCAATAAATTGCTCCCGTAGTAGCAATAAGTTTTATAGGTTCCCGAAGAACATTATGATATGATATTCATGATTAAATATCAAAATTAAATTTAAATGTTCTTGGAGAACATCATTTATTCCCGCAGAAATATAAAATCAAATTGCTTCTGGTTTAGCAATTAAACATTAAATATTTTTAAATCGATATTGATATTCATACAAATAATACAAAATATTCTTGAAAGAGTATTTTTATTGATTGCTCCCGAAGAAGCAAAGTTTTAAACATTATATATTTTTGAATAAAGTTACATCTCATAGTGAATTATCCCTGAAGGATATCTATTGGAAATCGAGAACAAATGTATTTTATTATGTGGATAATCATGGAATATCGAAAAAGTCGATTTCAATTAAATGTAATTTCTGAGAAAATTATATATTGAGATTTATTTTGATCTCAAAGGATTATTGATAAATATACTGTATCCCTGAAGGATTATTGGTTCCCCGAAGGATTATTGGTATATATATTATTACGCATGACATACTAAGAGTGAGTTTTGGAAGAGCTTTACTAGTTATCCCAACGAGTACTACAAATGTACTGAAAATGATGCATATCATGATTATTATTAAGTGCGTGGAAATTGTTATTTCCCATCTGCGAATTGATTTGAAATATGCAAGTTATATTCATATCACCACTAAAGTGTATTTTTATGAACGAGCATAATATATCTCGAGCCCTGTTGGAAATCGATATCCCGGGCTATCAAAAATATCGCGGAACCGATAACCCGACCGAAATCCTCGATCGCCGGAGAACCAACCGCGAACCACCGCGTGAGCCGGGGCCCGACCGAACACCCAGCGAGGCCCGAGGGCCGCGTGTGTCCAGCCGAGCCCCCACGAGGGGGCTTGCGATCGCTCCTGTAGCGATCGCTGGGGATGCACGAGGCATCCCCGGGGCTGCTCGTAGCAGCCCCGCAGCGGGTTCACGGACCCGCTGCTCGCGGGGGGTCAGCCCCCGTACGCCCGCTACGGGCGAACCCGTAGCACATACGGGGCAGCTACGGGTGACCCCGTAGCACACCCGCGATCGAGCTCACGGGCTCGATCGCCCCTCGGCTCCAGCCGAGGGCTTCGCCTGACGCCGCCGGTCGAGGGGTGGCTGGGGTCCACCCGCCGTGGCACCAGCCCACGACGAACCCCGACGATCGACTTCACGTCGATCGCATGCCCCAGCGTCCAGCCGGGGTTCCCCTTCGTCTGCGCGTACCGGCGGTCGAACCCTAGGGTTCGGCCGCCACGCTCGATCCCATCGAGGGCTCTTCGATCTTCGCCGGGGATCTCGAATCCCCATCCCCGAAGTTCGTACGTTTTCCCGGATCGTGCGTTCATGTATATATCACGATTAAAAACATATAATCATAAGAGGGGGTTTACGATTATACCTACGTCTCGTTGTGCGGAGAAACGAGATAGATTGAAGACCTTCGAATCTTCACACGTATTCCTTGCACTTCGTTCGAACGTCGTGTGGGCGACGATCCTCCGAACTCCTATGGATCTCCTTCACGAACTCTCTAGAATATCAAGTATGATAATCTTATGATGTCTTGAGTTGTGAAGACCATGTAGTGCTTTTATAGGCTACGTAGGGGATCTAAAGGAGATGGAATATTGGGCTCCCAATATTAATGATTAAATTGAGCTCAAGCCCAAATCTATTAATCCATTAATATTAATTAATTTATTTTCCACTATATAAATTAATTGCACTCCCAATATTAAACCATATTATATCAAATAATATTATCTCTCCGGTAGTATTATTTATTCCGTGTATTTAAGATTTAAATATCCATGAATAAAATTTATTTATTGCTCAATAAATTTATTCATCTCTTTTATCCGAGAATAGTACCATTCAACTTTAATTATTATGCGGAATAAATCCACCTGCAGGGTTTACATAATAATTCCTTATGAACTCATCTCGGGGATATTATCAACCCTTCCGGGATACACTTTCCCGTCAAGTATTCACGGCATGTCATATATAAAATATAGTGACCCAACTTTACCGGTAATTGTCCCAATAATTAAACCGGACAATTCCTTTGAAAAATCAAAGTCACTTATACTAAATATACACACCCGCAATAGTATCGCGGATTAAGAATAAAATACTCTGAGACTTGAATCAATTATCACAGGCAATCCTAATTGATAAATCTCAAGCGATCCGCCCAATACACCAAGTGTACAAGTATGATAAAATAATCAAGACCGATTATTTTCTCCCTCATACAACGACTATACCGATGGCTTGGTCTGTGTCCATCTAGGTCGTGAGCAACTGTTCGATTAAATACGAGTAACCGATAGTATGATCTTCCGTGTGACGGCGCACACCATACTAACTACAACGTATATAATCTAGGACTATATTTGCATATATTTAATTATCAAATAATTAAAACCAAACAATTGTTTATTTAATTAAATAGATTAATGGCAATGGATCAGGAGTTCATATCACTTAAATCTAGACATTAAGTATACAACTCCAACAATCTCCCACTTATACTAAGGTCTAGTCTTTTCTTCCAAACTCCCGACTGTTGGAGTAGTATACTTAATGTCTAGATTTGAGTATTCTGAACTCCTTGTACACTGTCATTTATCTATTGAAATAAACATTCATTTGCTTTTAATTATTATTAATTAAATATATGCAAATTATAGTCTTAGATTATATACGTTGTAGTTAGTATGGTGTGCGCCGTCACACAGAAGATCATACTATCGGTTACTCGTATTTAATCAAACAGTTGCTCACGACCTAGATGGACACGGACCAATCCATCGGTATAGTCGTTGTGTGAGAGAGAAAATAATTTGTCTTAATTATTTTATCACACTTGTACACTTGGTGTATTGAGCGGATCGCTTGAGATTTATCAATTAGGACTGCCTGTGATAATTGATTCAAGTCTCAGAGTATTTTATTCTTAATCCCCGATACTATTGCGGGTGTGTATATTTAATATAAGTGACTTTGATTTTCCAAAGGAATTAACCGATTTAATTATTGGGTTAATTACCGGTTGAGTTGGGTCACTATATTTCATATATGGCATGCCGTGAATACTTGACGGGAAAGTGTATCCCGGAAGGGTTGATAATATCCTCGAGATGAGCTCATAAGGATTTATTATGTAAACCTCGCGAGTGGATTTGTTCCCGCATAATAATAAGGTTGAGTGGTACTATTCTCGGATATAAGAGATGAATAAATTTATTAAGCAATAAATAAATTTTATTAATGGATATTTAAATCTTAAATACACGGAATAAATAATACTAAACCGGAGAAATATTATTTGATATAATATGGTTTAATATTGGGAGTGCAATTAATTTATATAGTGGAAAATAAATTAATTAATATTAATGGGATTAATAGATTTGAGCTTGGGCTCAATTTAATCATTAATATTGGAAGCCCAATATTCCACCTCCTTTAGATCCCCTACGTAGCCTATAAAAGCACTACATGGTCTTCTCTATTCTCATAACTTGAAGATCACAATTCTAGAGAGAGAAAGGAGAGAAGGAGATCCATAAGCTTGGAGGATCGTCTCCCACCCGACGTTCAAGCTAGTGCAAGGAATACGTGGGAAGTTCTCGAGGTCATCGATTGATTTCGTTTCTCCGAACAACGAATCGAAGGTATAAAATCTAAACGCCCTTGATTTTATTTGATTTTATTTATCGTAAAATACCGTAGAACAAGATCCGAGGTACGAAACCATGAACGGGGGACGATCGCGTGGTGGTGGCGAAGCCACCGCACCACGGGCGATCGCCCGGGCTAGGGTTTCGCGCGTGCGTGGGAGCGAACCCCGGCTGGACGCCGGGGGTGCGATCGATCATCACGATCGATCGCTGGCCGCGGGCTGGGACCCGCGACGGCCCTGCTTGAGGCGGGCCGACCTCCCAGGCAGCGGCGAGTCTCCGGACTCGCCGCGGGGGCTGCTGGGCAGCCCCACCCGACCGATCGCTTATGCGATCGGCGATCGCATGCAACCCCGCTCACGCGGGGGTTCGGCTGGGGGCAGCCGCACGTCTTCGGGCGTGTGGTCTCCTCGGCTGGATTCCGGCGCGTTCGTCGGCGTTCATGTGATCTCCGGCGAAGGGTTTTGATCGAGTTATTAGTTTCCGCAATTTTAATAGCCCGGGATATCGAATTCCAACAACTGGTATCAGAGCGTGGTTTACGTTCGCGGTATTTTCGATAAAATTGTTCTACCTTGCAGGGTTCCGACTATTATGGCTTAATTAATTATTCGTTAATTTATTTTGTCATATTTATGTTGGATTATTAAACTCTCGGACATGTCGAGATTCGTTTTTGGTGGTGAATGCTTGTAATAGTAAAAATTCGGGGGTTGACCGAATTTAGGTTTATTATTATTGTTCTTCGTTTTTTCCGGAAAATGTATAGGGTCGATTTCATGTATAGAATCGATACCGAAATTGTATTTTAAATTATTGTAATTTATTTACGTTGGATCGATGCCGAATCAAAGACCGCCGGAGAAGACGAAGTGACAAGAAGGAGCTAGGGCTCGAATCGACCATCCCCATGGTCGATCCATGAGGATCGATCGATCCTCGCATGGAGGAGCCGCCGACGATGGTGGTCGGCCACCTCCTAGGCGTGGGTCGAGGGTGGCGTGGGGCCTCCCACCCCATGCTATCCCGGTCCGGAAATTTACTTTCCTAATTTAATTCGGTTTTCCTATTTGATTATTTCTTTTATGGAATATTCATGGAATAGGAAAAGAATTAATTTAGTAAAAAATTTATTTTCCTATTTTATTATTCCTACTCATGGGAATATTCATGGATTATGAATAAAATAAATTTGGAAAGTATAAGAGTCCTAAATTATTTTTATTTCCTTATTCCATTATGGAAATCTTCTAGAATATTCCAAGTGGGTTTTGGATAGATTATTCTAGAGATTTAATGGAGTAGAAAAGGAAGATAAAAATAAATAAAAATATTAATAATATTTAATTTTATTTTTGATATATTCAATTGACTTAATTTCGAATTAAGTAACTTTTGGATTAATTGAAAATGAATAGATTTAAATATTGGAAATTAATATTCTCGTCACATGGAGCATTCATGAAACGAAGACTGAAGACTAGAAGATGCGTACGGAGATGTGATAAAGCCATAATAGTCGGAAAATAATATTATAGTATTATTTTGATTATGTGATAATACTATGTGCTTTATTACATGTATGCATGCTATATGTGTTTATTTTATGCACTAGATAGCGTATCCCTTTATTGTAAAAAGCTAAGTGGGAGAGGGTATGGAAATATACCAATGGTCTCCATTGCTGCTCTCTTGGTGACTTTTATAAACTTTTGAAGTTTATGTAGATAAGTTATTGGAGGAGAGTTCTTGTAATTCCTCTTACAAGAAACATTGATTAAGTTTATCAAACAATGCCTAATTTGTCTTTCCAAAGGTGACTTCAAGTCGACTCATTCTCACCCCGGGGAGTGGAATGGAGCCAATGCCACTTGGTCATGTAGAGGACACAAATTAGAGACCTTCGTACCATTTTTTTTAAATGGATCGATTGTCTGCTCGGCTCCCTCATCTAATGAGAGATAGGGTTGTTCGCATGGTGAATCACTGGTAAGAAACTTCGAGTTTCACTTATGATTCTCCGCGTCTTGATTTACAAGATCGAATGGATCAAGTAATTGGGAGTCAATTGTAAAAGTCTTTTGGTGTAGTAAACGTCCACACTATCGTGGCTTGCTGCACTGAATGGGATTTTGGATCGATTGATGTAGACAGTTATAGAAGGGAGTAAAGGATCCGTGTGTCAACGTAAACGTCCACACTATCGTGGCTTGCGGTGATATGCGAGTCCCAAACGAACTTCTTAGTACTGAGTGATGGTTTACACTTAGGTACGCTTCATAGTATCCTTCCCATCGAAGTAACGCTATTGATGATGTACGACCGAAGCAAATCTAATTGCGAAATCGTTTGGGTGGGTAAACGTCCACACTATCGTGGCTTGCCTTACCTGATGGGATTTTAGATGTGATTAGTGATTTATTGATATTATTTGAGGGAGATAATATCGGTATTAAATTGTTTGTTTGTTTTATGTGCTTATAGGTTAAGAATGACTGTGACCCCACTTTATGATATACTTAAGGATGAAAACTCACCGGTTCCATATAGTAATGATTGGGAACGAAATCTGGACATTCTTCAGACTGTTGAGCTTTCCGAATCCACTGTTGTCCCAACTGATGAGGACATTAAGAATGACCTCAGGATGATGTTGAGACATAGCGTGGAAGCCGGACAAGAGGTGATTAACATACTCACAGAGTATTCTCTCAACGAGTCTCTTAAAAAGGATTCGGCGAAAGTGGAGTTTGTGCGTAAGTTAAGAGAATCACAAGCTTTTGTGGCAAGGCTAAAGGAAAAGCGTGCAAAGAGACCCAGTGGTTTAAAACCACGGATTGGGAGAGGCAAGCCAATATGCAGATGCTTTCGATGCAAGCAGTTTGGGCACTGGAGGTCTGATTGTCCTCTCATCAAAGGTACGAAATTTTCCTTAGTCACTGAAACATTGTCAGCGGTGTTATCTACCAGCACCTGGTGTGTAGATACGGGCGCCACTGACCATGTCTGCAATTCATTGCAGGGGTTCCAAGAAACCCGGAGACTTAAAGAGGGAGAGATCGTGGTCTACATGGGCAATGCCGCGAAGGTGGCGGCTGTTGCAGTGGGAGACGTTCACTTACGCTTTAGTAGTGATAGGGTTTTAGTTTTACAAAATTGTCTTTATGTACCGAATTTTAGAAAGAATTTAATTTCAGTTTCTAAGTTAATTCTGAATGGATATTCTGTTTCTTTTGATCACTCCGTGGTCATAAGAAGAAATAGTGAGATTGTCTGTTCTGGTACATTGATAGACGATTTGTATGTTCTAAATCCTGAGTCTAACACGATGCAACTAACCGAGAGTAATAACACATCTACGAACACCAATAAGAGAAAGGAACCTTCTAAAATGAATCAATTATACTTGTGGCATCTAAGGCTAGGTCATATTAATTCAAATAGAATTCAAAGGTTGAAAGCTGATGGTCTCATTAGCTGCATAGAAGGAGAGGACCTTCCAACCTGCGAATCCTGTTTGGAGGGTAAAATGACCAAGCGTTCTTTTTCTGGTAAAGGATGAAGATCCGAGCAAGTATTGGATTTGATTCACTCTGATGTATGCGGACCTATGTCTACTCAGGCAAGAGGAGGGTACGAATATTTCATCACTTTTACTGATGATTATTCAAGGTATGGATTTGGATACCTGATGCACCGCAAGAGCGAATCTTTTGACAAGTTCAAGGAATTCAAGGCTCTTATGGAGAACCTTCTGATGGAGTTGTATTCTAAATGTCTAGTTTAGTGCAAATACGGAACTCCTTATCTATACCTTAATTCGAGATATGATTCAAACATGATTGCATTTAATGCAATAGTCCTTGATGTATACGTTGTAGACAGTATGGCGTGAGGAGACACGCGGAAGATCATACTGTCGGTTACTCGTATACTATTGAACAGTAGCTCACGACTTAGATGGACAGGGACAATCCATCGGTACGTCGTAGTGTGACTGGTAGATAGTCGGTCTTGACTATCATGTTACACTCGTACACTTGGTGTATTGAGCAGGACCACGGGAGGACGTTCGATTTATACTAATCGCAGTAATCGAACTAGACCTCAGATATTACGGATATACGAATTCTTAATCCCTATATAATTATAAGTGCGTGTGTCCAATTCTCGGTTCTTTGACTTGCTAATGAGTGAGACTAATTGATTAGTCAATATTCTCGGTAAATTGGGAATCGGAATTGTACACACGGCATGCTATAGATTATAGACAGGAAACCGTGTCCCATTTATTGGGTTGATGATGTCCCCGAGATGAGCTCATAAAGTTTATCATGTAAACCCTGCAGGTGGATTCGTTCCACGTGATAATAAGGATGAGTGGTACTAGTCTCGGATAATAAGAAACGAATTAATTTAATTATTAGTAATTAAAGTTAATTCGTGGACATTCGATATCTTAAACACGGAGAAAGTCGTATATGTAATTTCGGCGGAATTATTATTGTTGAAATAATATTAAATTAATTTCGGGGATTCAATTATAATTTTATAGTGGAATTAATTATAATTAAAATTGTGGAATTTAATTAAAGGTTTTCTTTTAAGGACACCGGTTTAATTAAATTGCAATTTAGCCCGAGATTTATTTACCTAAGAGGTCCCTAGTGTATCTCTATATAAACCCCCCCTTGCCTCTCTTAAACCTACGCTACGCCGCAATAATTATTTTTTAGCAGAGAAAAATAATTGTTAGCGCAATTAAAGTTTTCTCTGTTAAAAATAAAAGTTAACGCAATAATAATTATTCTCAGAGAATAATTTCTACGCTGGTTTGAGAAGAGAGAGCAGAAAAGGAGAATCCAGCAGATCGTTGCCCACACAACGGCTGGAATCGGGGAAGAGGCATACGCTAGAAACGTCTAAGGTCTCAACAATTCGGCTCCTCCGAATCACGCGACAAAGGTATGAGATCGAACCTAATTCCGCGATTTTCGATCTCATTATTTCGTTAATTATACATTGGACGAAGATCGGGTTCCGGGAGTCGTGGGTTGTATTCCTCAATTACTGGGGGTTCTAGGACCTCCGGATCGGTAGTCGGAAGAGGAAAAACGACCCGGAAACGAGCCCGGAACAGCAACGTCGCGTTGCTGTTCGCGGACAAACGTCGGTCGCCGGAGGGCAAACGGCGGTCGCCGTTTCCCTGTTTTTCGGGCAGCCAGCTCTGGTTCGCGCGGTTGTCCTTTGGGGCAATGGCTGGGCGTGAATCGGGATACGGGCTGGCACGTGAACGGAGTAACGAACCTGGAGGTCGACTGGGATCGTTCGGATGTTCGAGTGATCGAACGAACGCATCCCGGGTAGTCGATTTCCAACAATTGGTATCAGAGCCGGTTTTGTACGTTCTATTTATTGTTTGCGAGAATTGTTTTGCAGGTTAACCCGATTATTATGGCCATGTGTATGTACTGTATGTTGTGGTTTGTTAAACTCTCGGGGTTGTCGAGATTTTTGGTTTTAAATCGTTGCTTGAATGTAATAGTTAAAACGACGGGTTGAGTCGTTTAGGTTTTTCTATTTCGTTTTTCGTTTTATCCGGATGTATAGGATCGATCAACCTGTATAGGATCGATGCCGGAAGTAGTATGTTTTACCTTTGTAATGTTACTGCTACTTGGTGGATCGAGAGAAGATCGGAGGCCGGACGAACGAGGGTTGAGAAGTCGAACCCGCGAGCTGCTGAAGGGCAAACGGCGGTCGCCGTTTCGCTGGATCTTGGGCAGCAGCGCCGCGGGGGTTCGACGGACACCACAGATCGCTCGTCGAGGCCTTGGATGATACTCCAGTGGGAGGGGTTCGTCTTTTGGCACTTAGACGAGTCGGTGGTGGATCGAGACCGAGACGAGCAACGAGACGAAGTTCCGAGAAGACGTGCATCCAAGATATTTAAGGCCATAATAATCGGGGCCACGTTAAATGCTTTATATGTGTTTACGTGCTTTTATTATGCTTAAAATTTTTATGCATGTTTATCCCTTTTCGTAAAATACTAAGTGGGAGAGGGATTGAAAACAATCCTGCGGTCTCCATTCTCTGTTTTGATAGTGATGTGTGTCACTTACGAGTTGGCTTTAGTGTCATCCTCCCTATCGGATAAAGTCGACACACGGATATCACTGGATCAAAATTCGAATTAAAAATCTACTTATAGAATTGAACAATTATATTTCTCAAAGCAATGCCTAATCTGTCTTTCAAAGACTAATTTCAACTTGACTCATTCTCACCCCGGGGAGTGGAATGGAGCCAAAGCGCTTGGTTATGTCGATGACACAGATTAGAGACTTTCGAGTCATTCGATGACTAGATCGATTGTCTGGTTGGCTCCCTCACCTAGTGAGAGATAGGGCTCAATTGCATGATTGATCGCTGGTTAGAAACTTCGAGTTTCACTTACGAGATATCAAGCTTTGATTAATAAATTGTGAAATTTAATAAATGTAAGAATCAATTAACAAAGTTGTTTGTTTTAGTAAACGTCCACACTATCGTGGCTTGCTAAATGGAAACGATACTTTGGGTCAATTGAGACTCTATGACATTTAAATAAGTAGGATTCAATTAATAAAGTTGTTTGTTTAGTAAACGTCCACACTAACGTGGCTTGCTAAATGGAAACGGAACTTTGGGATTAATTGAGGCTCGACAGTTATAGAAAGTCGTGGAGGACCGCATGTCAACGTAAACGTCCACAAGAACGTGGCTGGCGGTGGACATGTAGTTCCCGAGCGGTGGACTTAGTACTGAGAAATGGTACACACTTAGGTACGCTTTATAGTATCCTCCCCATCGGAGTCACTGCTATGATGATGTACGACCGAAGTGAAATCTAATCATAAAATCATTTGGACTGGTAAACGTCCACAAGAACGTGGCTTGCTATGTCTAGGGCTGCAAACGAGCCGAGCCGAGTCGAACTTTGGGTTTAACGAGCAGGCTCGCACAAAAAATCAATGAGCTCGAGCTCGAACTCGAGCTCGACGAGCTGCATTTCAAAGCGCTCGAGCTTGGCTCGTCAAAATATTCACGAACTCGAGCTCGAGTTCGGCTCGACTCGATCGTCAAAATATTCACGAACTCGAGCTCGAGTTCGGCTCGACTCGATCCGCTGGAATATATGTATATATTCCTTCTAATTTCCTTATCAAAGGCTGTACATCAGAGAAGGCGATTAAAAAAAAAATTAGGCAAGCATAAGCACAGACGCGCAAAGACGAAGAGGAGAAGAAAAAATATAAAGTATATATATATATAGTCGCAAAGACGATGAAGCAGATTTGGTTCTCCAAAGGAGATATTTGAGTAGCGGCGTTTTCACGTTTATTCAATTTAGGGTTTTAATATATATATATATATATATATATATATATATATATATATATATATAAGGGTATTTAAGTAAAAAAACATATACATACGAGCAGCTCGCGAGCCGCTCGTTTCCTAAAAAATCAGGCTCGAGCTCGGCTCGTTTAGGTGATCGAGTTGCTCGAGCTCGACTCGAGCTCGAGTTTGACCGAACTCGAGTCGAGCGTTGACCGAGCCGCTTGCGAGCGGCTCGCGAGTAGCTCGACTCGTTTGCAGCCCTAGCTATGTCTGATAGGATTTTGGAAATGATTGGTAGTTTAATGATATCACTTGAGGGAAATGATATCGAATTAAACTCATTGTTTGTTTTATATGGTATTATTCCCATTAAAAGTCAATAAACTCACTGAACCTGATTGTATTGATAAGAGAGGTAACTTGGACATTGTCCTAACTGCAGAGGAGTACAAATATGTACTCCAAGTCAATTGACCTGCTGAACTAAATGATGCTTCTACTACTGAGGAAAGGAAGCTCATTGGAAATGGATCAAGGCTTTGAGATGACGCGGAGCAACATTATGACTTTCATGTCAAATATGCTGCGACATCGGGATCATGTCATGACCATTACCTATGATATGATGCTTAACCTCAAGAAGTTTTTGGTTATCAGGACAGGACAGCCGGGCAAAGTGAAATGAGGCAACTCATGACGGCCATCATGTCGGAAAGAACGCCCGTGAGGGATCACGTTTTAGAATGATGGGCTATCTTAATGAGATAGAGATTCTGGGAATAATTATCAATGGGGTAACCCAGGTTGATTTTGTGCTCCAGTCTCTGCCGAGAAGTTTTGAGTAGTTCCGCCTAAACTATAACATGGATAAGAGGTCTTATTCATTGGCGGAGCTCCTGGTTGAACTTCAAGCGGCTGAGAGGATCTTTTAGGGCTCTCAAAGAACTTGTGGCTGAGAAATTGGCTCTTCCTAGGCCTTCGGGCGGCAAAAGGAAGAAGAAACAAGTACGGAAACCCAGTGGGCCTAATATATCTGGACTACGGAATGGGACAAGCAAGCCCAAGGGGCAAGCGCTTCCGTTGTAAGCAGTTTGGATACTGGGAGTTTTAATTATCCTCTCAAGCAACAAGAAGTTGACTCTTCCTTAGTCACCAAAACATGCTCAGTGGTGTTATCCACCAGTACCTGGTGTGTGGATACGAGAACCACTAATCATGTCTGCGCTTAAATGCGGGGGTTCCAGGAAACCTGGAGACTTAGAAAGGAAGAAGTAATAACCTACATGGGCAATAATGTTAAGGTAACAGCCGTTGCAGTGGGAGATGTTAAATGGTTTTAAACCGTAAGATTTTAGTTCTAATAAATTGTCTTTATGTGCCGACATTTAGAAAGAAATTTCATTTCGGATTTCTAAATTGGCTTAGAATGGATATTCCGTTTCTTCTGATAGTTTTATACTTTTCAGAGTAGGATACGGGGTTGTTATCCATTCTGGTACATTGATAGACAATTTAATACTAAATCCATATTCTTCCACGATGCAACATACCGGAGAAAATAACACATTGTCGAACCCCAATAAGAGTAAAGATCCTTCTAGGATGAATCAAATGTACTTATGGAATCTTAGGCTAAATCATTTTAACTTGAGTACGATTCAAAGGATGAAAGCTGATGGTCCACTCAGCTAGGTTGAAGGAAAGGACCTTCCAACCTTCGAATCATACTTGGAAGTTTTAATGACCAATCAAGCCTTTACGGTTAAAGGGAAAAGATCCAAGAAAGTACTAGAGTTGATTCGCTCTGATATATGCAGACCTCTTTGAGGAGTAAGCCATACTTATCATAAAATGGGATTAACTCCCAACATACTACACCATTTATGCCTCGGCAAAATAATGTGTTGAAAAGAAGGAATAGGACTCTTATAGATATGGGAAAGTAGAAAATGAGTTATTCGGAGTTATCTAATTCGTTTTTGGGATATGGGTTGGAAACAACGGCGTTTATCCTGAACTTGATTCCTTTGGAAACTTGCACAGATATTCGGCTGTTTATAGGATACCCTAAGAAAACGAATTGAGATATGTAATATAGTCTAAAAGACCAGATGTTCGTTGATTGCATCAATGTTCGGTTCTTAGACATGGACTATATATATGCAACATCACAAGCCCAAGAGTAGGGTAATACTTAATGTGCTTAGAGGGACTGATCAAGACTTAGAACCAGCCTAACTGAGTAGTTCACTACTGTAATCTTTATTCACTAAAGACACACCGGAGCGTCGTCGTAGTGGGAGGGTTGTTAGACAACCCGACAGGTTCATGTTTATAGGATAGTCTTCAGACTTGTTACCTGGAGAACATGAAGCCGATCCCTAGATCTATGACGAGACGCTGGAAGATCAAGATGCTCAGTCTTGGCAAAAGAGGATGAAATCTGAGATTGAATCTATGGATTCAAATCATGTCTGGGATCTTGTAGCACCTACCAAAGGTGTAAAAGCCATTGGTTGCAAGTAGGTGTACAAAAGGAAAAGAGGGTCTGACGGGAAGGTGTAAACCTTCAAGGCTAGGCTTGTTGCGAGAGGGTGCACTCAGAAAGAAAGGGATCGATTATGAGTAAACTTTCTCGCCGGTAGCTATGCTAAAGTCGATCCGGATTCTTTTGTCTTCACATGGAAGATGGAAGTCAAGACGGATTTCTAAATCGAAGTCTTGACGGGACCATCTATGTGAGAGGGATTCATCGAAAAGAGCCAAGAGCATTCGGTAAGCAAGTTTAATCAATCTTAGGATTGAAGGAAGCTTCAAGATCTTGGACACATGCGGACCTATGAGAAAATTCATTTCATGGATTCATTCAAGGCATGTTTAGGTCCTGTGTGTAATAAAGAAGTGACAGAAAAGATGTGGTGTTTTCTCATTCTTTATGTAGACGACATCCTTCTAAATTGGCAACAATATGAAAGATGTTATCGGACATAAAGGGATGGTTGTCCGAGTAATTCAATGTAAGAGACTTAGGAGAAGTCAGGAATGTTCTTGGGATCAAAGTATTAAATGATCGCCAGAAAAGAACATAGAACTTATCTCGAGCCTCATACATAAATACAATTCTTACTCGTTGCAGCATACAGAATTCCAAGAAAGGTCTTCACCTTTTAGGTGTGGAATTCATCTATCTAAAGTTTTGTGTCCGACACAATAAAGGAGATAGATGAAGATTAAGCGGTTCCCTGCACCTTAATGGTGGGAAGCTTAATGTATGTAATGCTATGCACGAGACTGATATCTACTATGCCGTGGGCATGGTGGTGAGATATCATAGTAATCCTGGAAAGGATCACTCGATTGATGTAAAGAACATGTTTAGGCTCCTGCAGAGGACCAGGAATTATGTTCTGAGTTACAAAGCAGTCAAGTTGTTTCCTTTGGATTACATAGAATTGGATTTCCAAATCAAACAGGGACAGTCGAAAGTCGAAGTCAGGCAATGTGTTCTCACTGTGAAGTGGAGCAGTCACATGGAAGAATGTAAAGCAGCGATGCATTACGGACTCTACCATGGAAACTGAAAAGATAACGGCCTGTGAGGCAGTTAAAAGGTCAGTGTGGCTCCAGAACTTCCTAAGGGACTTAGATGTGGTTTCTAGTTCACCCAAAGCTATTTTGAATAGCGGTATTGGCAAACTTGAAATGCCAAGAGTCCACAGTGGGAGATAACACGTAGAGTGCAAGTACCACCTGATTCGAGAGATCGTCTAGTAAGACGATGCAGTTGTCACCTAGATAGCATCGAGAGGATTGCCTGGTAAAACCCGTCCACAGAGGCACTTCCAGCGAAAGCGTTGGGTAGGCGTGATGAGGTTATGGGAATCTGATGTTTGGGAGAGGGCGACTAGACTTTTAGTATAAGTGGGAGATTGATGGAGTTGTATTCTAAATGTCTAGTTTAGTGCAAATACGGAACTCCTTATCTATACCTTAATTCGAGATATGATTCAAACATGATTGCATTTAATGCAATAGTCCTTGATGTATACGTTGTAGACAGTATGGCGTGAGGAGACACGCGGAAGATCATACTGTCGGTTACTCGTATACTATCGAACAGTAGCTCACGACTTAGATGGACAGGGACAATCCATCGGTACGTCGTAGTGTGACTGGTAGATAGTCGGTCTTGACTATCATGTTACACTCGTACACTTGGTGTATTGAGCAGGACCACGGGAGGGCGTTCGATTTATACTAATCGCAGTAATCGAACTAGACCTCAGATATTACGGATATACGAATTCTTAATGTTGGAGTTGTGTACTCAATGTCTAGATTTAAGTATCGGTAAACTCCCGGTCATAACATTTAATCTATTTAATTAATAAACAATTATTTGCATTTAATTATTATTAATTAAATATATGCAAAATATAGTCCTGGATTCTATACGTTGTAGTTAGTATGGTGTGAGACGTCACACAGAAGATCATACTATCGGTTACTCGTATTTAATCGAACAGTTGCTCACGACCTAGATGGACACGGACCAATCCATCGGTATAGTCGTTGTGTGAGAGAGAAAATAATTTGTCTTAATTATTTTATCACACTTGTACACTTGGTGTATTGGGCGGATCGCTTGAGATTTATCAATTAGGATTGCCTTTGATAATTGATTTAAGTCTCAGAGTATTTTATTCTTAATCCCCGATACTATTGCGGGTGTGTATATTTAATATAAGTGACTTTGATTTTCCAAAGGAATTAACCGATTTGATTATTGGGTTAATTGCCGGTAAATTGGGTCGCTATATTTTATATATGACATGCCGTGAATACTTGACGGGAAAGTGTATCCCGTAAGGGTTGATAATATCCCCGAAATGAGTTCATAAGGAATTATTGTGTAAACCTCATGAGTGGATTCGTTCCGCACAATAATTAAGGTTGAATGGTACTATTCTCGGATATAAGAGATGAATAAATTAATTAGCAATAAATTAATTTTATTCATGGATATTTAGATCTTAAATACACGGAATAAATAATACTACCGGAGAAATATTATTTGATATAATATGGTTTAATATTGGGAGTGCAATTAATTTATATAGTGGAAAATAAATTAATTAATATTGATAAGGATTAATAGACTTGGGCTTGGGCTCAATTTAATCATCAATATTGGAAGCCCAATATTCCACCTCCTTTTGATCTCCTACGTAGCCTATAAAAGCACTACATGGCCTTCATAATTCATACACATCATAAGACAAGAATATGATACTTGATATTGCTTGAGAGTTGAAGGAGATCCATAGGAGTTCGATAGATCGTCGCCCACACGACGTTCGGACGAGGTGCAAGGAATACGTAGGAAGATTCGAAGGTCTTCAACGTTTTGATTTCGTTTCTCCGCACAACGAATCGAGGTACAAAATCATAAACCCCCTCCATGATTTTATGTGATATATAATTGTTATATATACATGAAAGCACGATCCGGGAAAACTACGAACCTCGGGGACGGGGATTCGAGATCCCCGACGAGGATCGAAAGGGGCGGCCGAACCCTAGGGTTCGACCGCCGGTACCGCGGCCAAAGGGAAGCCCCGGCTGGACGCCGGGGCATGCGATCGACGTGAAGTCGATCGCTGGGGAGTCGCCGTGGGCTGGCGCCACGGCAGACGACCTTCCCGGACCTCCTTGGCCGGCAGTGGCCACGGGGAGAAGCCGCGGCTGGACGCCGCGGCTGGGGGCGATCGATCCCTCGCTCGATCGCCGGGGGGACCGCCGCGGGCTGGCGCCGCGGCTGGTGGGTCCCCCCACCTCCGGCGATGGCGGTGAGTCGCCGGACTCACCGCCCGGGGCTGCCGGAGCAGCCCCAGCGATCGCATGCGTGCGATCGCGAGCCCCGCGTTGGGGCTCGGATAGGGTTTCAGCCGCGGGTTCATCCCGCGGCGATGCTCTCGTCGGGCCCGGTTCTTCGTGGTGTTCGCGATCGGTTTCCGGCGACGGGATTTCGGTTGGGTTATTATTTTCCGCAAATTTTAATAGCCCGGGACATCGATTTCCAACAACTGGTATCAGAGCGTTTGGTTTCGTGTTCATGTATATGTTCTATTATTGTTCTACCTTGCAGGGATTTCCGGCTATCATGGTTTAATTAATTGTTGTTTAATTATCATGATTATTCGTTTATTAAACTCTCGGACATGTCGAGATTCGTTTTGTGTGGATGAATGCTTGTAATAGTAAAAATTCGGGGGTTGACCGAATTTAGGATTTATTATTATTGTTCTACGTTTTTCCGGAAAGTGTATATGGTCGATTTCATGTATAGAATCGATACCGGAATTGTAATTTAAATTATTGTAATTTATTTACGTTGGTTCGAAATCGAGACGATCGCCGGAAGACGAAGAAGTGACGAAGGAGCTAGGGCTTGGGATCGATGGATCAATCCCATGATGATGATCGATCGATGCCCTGGCCGGCGTGGCTGGGTGGCGGCGCTCCTCCCTGGGTGGCCGGCCGGTCGATCATGGTGGGGTGGTGTGGGGTCTCCCAACCCATGCCACTTCTACCAAGATTAACTTTCCTAAATTAATTCGGTTTTCCCTATTTGAGTGTTCTTATTTTTAGGAACTCTCATGGATTAGGAAAAGAATTAATTGGAATTAATTTTATTCCTTATTGAGTATTCTCTTTTATGGGAATTCTCATGGATTAGGAAAAGAATTAATTAGGAATTAATTTATTTCCTATTTGATTATTCCTATTCTTGGAATTTTCATTAGATGGAAATTAATTAATTATGGAAAGTAGAAGAGTCCTAATTTATTTTATTTCCTTATTCTATTATAGAAGTCTTCTAGAATATTCAAGTTTTACTTGGATAAGATTCTAGAGATTTAATGGAATTAGATGGGAAAATAAATAAATAAAATATTAATAATATTTAATTTTATTTTTGATATATTCGATTGACTTAATTTTCGAATTAAGTAACTTTTGGATTAATTAAAAATAAATAGATTTAAATATTGGGATTAATATTCTCGTCACATGGAGCATTCAAGAACGAAGACTGAAGACTAGAAGATGCGTACGGAGATGGAATAAAGCCATGATAGTCGGGAAAATAATTTTCTAGCATTATTTTGACTATGTGATACTATGTGCTTTATTACTTGTATGCATGCTATATGTGTTTATTTTTATGCACTAGATAGCGTATCCCTTTATTGTAAAAAGCTAAGTGGGAGAGGGGATGAAAACATTCCCATGGTCTCCATTACTGTTCTCTTGGTGACTCTTATGGACTTTCGAAGTTCGTATAGACGAGTCATTGGAGGAGAATTCTTGTAATTCCTTCTACAAGAAACATTGATCAAGTTTATCAAACAATGCCTAATTTGTCTTTCTGAAGCTGACTTCAAGTCGACTCATTCTCACCCCGGGGAGTGGAATGGAGCCAAAGCCACTTGGTCATGTGGATGACACAAATTAGAGACCTTCGTACCATCCTTTTGAAGGTGGATCGATTGTCTGCTCGGCTCTCTCATTTATGAGAGATAGGGTTGTTCGCATGGTGAATCACTGGTTAGAAACTTCGAGTTTCACTTATGATTCTCCGCGTCTTGGTTTGCGAGAATTCAATGGATCGAGTAAAAGGATGTCAATTGTAAAAGTCTTTTGGTGTAGTAAACGTCCACACTATCGTGACTTGCTATACTGAATGGGATTTTGGAACGATTGATGTAGACAGTTTTAAAAGGGAGTAAAGGATCCTTGTGTCAACGTAAACGTCCACACTATCGTGGCTTGCGGTGATATGCGACTCCCAAACGAACTTCTTGGTACTGAGTAATGGTTTACACTTAGGTACGCTTCATAGTATTCTTCCCATCGAAGTAACGCTATCGATGATGTACGACCGAAGAAAATCTAATTACGAAATCATTTGGGTGGGTAAACGTCCACACTATCGTGGCTTGCCTTACCTGATGGGATTTTAGATGTAATTAGTAATTTAATGATATTATTTGAGGGAGATAATATCGGACATTAAATTGATTGTTTGTTTATATGTGCTTATAGGTTTAGAGAATAGCTATGAATCCACTTTCTGTGATACTCAAGGAGAATAAACTCACTGGTCCCAATTACATTGATTGGAAGAGAAATTTGGACATTGTCCTGACTGCTGAAGAGTACAAGTTCGTACTCTATGAGCCATGCCCAGTTGAACCCACGGCTGCCTCAACTGATGAGGAGAGAGCAGCATATAGGAGGTGGACAAAGGCTGATGAAATGGCTAGGTGCTATATTTTGGCTTCCATGTCAAATGTACTCCAAACCCAACATGAGTCGATGGACACCGCCGAGGATATGTTGTTCAACCTCAAGGACATGTTTGGGCATCAAGACCGTGCGGCTAGACAAGAGGCCATGAGAGTCCTCATGACAACTACTCAGTCTGAAGGGACGCCCGTTGAGGAGCACGTCCTTAAGATGATGAGTCTGTTGAATGAATTGGAGGTCCTAGGAGCTCAGATTGATGGTGAGACGCAAGTCGACATCATACTCCAGTCTCTGACCCCTAGTTTTGAGCAGTTTCGTATGAGCTATAATATGGGTAAACTACCTTATACTCTTGCGCAACTCCTGACTGAACTAAAGGCGGCAGAGGGGATCTACAAGAAGGGCAAGTCTCAGGCACTTGTAGCTACCAAGTCCAAAAGCTTGAAAGTTGTTGGAGGTAGGGGCAAGAAAAGGAAGCAAGCCTGGAAACCCAGTGGTGCCAAGAGGAATGGACCACGAGTGGGGGCTAACAAGCCAAGGGGAAAGTGCTTCCGATGCAACAAGTCTGGACACTGGAAGTCTGAATGTCCTCTCAGAGGTACGAATTTTTCTTTAGTCGTAAAAACATAGTCAGCGGTATTATCTACCAGAATTCTGGTGTGTAGATATGGAACCACTGACGGTATGTGCATTATTTTAAATGCAGGGGTTCCAGAAAACCCGGCGACTTAGAGAAGAAGAGTTCGAGTCTACATGGGCGAAGCTGTTCGGATTTTCATTTCAGTTTATTGCTTTATTTACCCCTTTAATTTTGAAAAGAACTTTTGTTCTGGTTTTTCTTTATTAATGAATGGATATTTATTTCTTTAATCATTTGGTGATTTAGACAAGAAATATGGTGTTATCTATTTTGGTACTTTAGATGGCAATATATGAATGATGAATCCTTAGTCTACCACGATGCAACAAACCGTTATATAACTTGTTTTACTTATTAATCATTATGCTTGTGAATTCTTGAACTTAGTAGTATTTATTCAAATAAGATTCAAAAGGTCTAAATTGATTTGATCAATTATAGTTGAAGGAATGGACCTTCCGACCTAAGAATCAAATTTGGAAGATAGTACAACTAGGTAGACCTTTCTGGATAAAGGGTAGAATTCGGACAAGTATTGAAAATGGTTTATGATCAATGCGGTGACATGTGTAATTAGAAAGGTATGAGTAGTTCTTTCAAAGAATACTCAAAGATGGATTAGAATACTTGATGTGCCATAAAAGCAAAGTGTTTTGCCTAGTCAATGGACACAAAGCTATTATGAGGGACCTTCAAAGTATATCCATTAAAAGCCTGCGATTTGATCGCGGAGGCTACCACCTATCTAAATGACACATAGCATAGATCAAAGATAGTCTCAAAGGACTACATCATGCACTCACGTGTAGATATGATGTGTCGGAAATGAGAAATGGAATTCTAATAAGTAAAAAAAAAAAAGAAAAGTTTGTTCGGAACTACTTATGTTCTATGGATACTCCTGAAAACAACAGCACATTTAATGTGGTTGTAGGATATCCTAGAAGAACAAGTGATTGTATGTTCAATAGTACTATGATCCAGAGGGGTGTTCGCCCGGTTCTTAGAGCAAGACTATTAGATGAACTACAATGCCCTAACTGACAAAGTACTTTGAAATGAGGAAGAGGACAAAAGACTGAGAACCAGCCTAACCGAGTAGTAGTACACCACAAACTGCACCTAAATTTTATTACTGTTATACACCGGAATACCATTGCAGTGGGAGGTTGTTAAGCAACCAGAGATGTTCATAAGACTAGAGGAGTTTTGAACTCTGGATCTAGTAGAGATGAAATCGATCCCTAGCTCTAAATGTGCCCACTTGGAAAGCAATAAGTATTATTGTTAAGAGGCAAGATCATTTAGGAATACAAGCTTAGTAGATCCATTTATGGATTGTTACAAAGCTATGAATCGTGGAACTTGCGAATTGATGAGATAGTCCATTATATGGATTCATCAAAGGGCATAGACGAGGAAGGTGTATTAGAAACGTAATGGCAACGAGGTGGTGTTTCTCGGAATTTTATGTAGATAACATTTTATCATTGGCAACAATGTAAAAGTGTTGTCAGACATAAAATAATGGTTGTCTAAATAAATCGAGATATGAGATTAAGAGGAAGTTAAGTCATGTTCTTAGAATCTTTCGATCTCTAGAAAAGAACATTATACTTCTCCTAGAAATCTTATACAATTATGGGTTGTTTTAAACATGCATAATTTTGAGAAAGGTTATTGCCTTTCGGAAACAGAATACATCTGTCTAAAGGTATGTGTTTTGAACACATAAAGGAGATAGATGAAGACAAAGCAGTTTCCTATACCCTGGTGTATGGAAAGCTTAGTGGATGCAATGTTGAAAAACAAGAACCTGATATCAACTATGCAGTTAGTATAGTGGGAGGATATCAAAGTAATCCTGTCAAGAGATATTCGGATGCTGTAAAAGTACTTTCGAAGTACTGGGATACAACACGAATACTTCTTAAAGGATTACATTTTCTCAGAACCCAAATCAGAGAAGGACCAGTGTAAGTCGATATCAGGCTATGTGTTCACTTTGGAAGAGGTGGAACTTTAAGATGAAAGAATGATAAGCATGATGCTTCTCGGACTCTATCATAAACCGAATAGCAGCCTCAGAGGCAGCGGAAGTTTTGGTTAGGTTCCAAGATGACCTCTGAACTTGGATATGATTCTTAGTTCACCAAAAGGCTATGTATATAGCGGTGCATGGTAAACTGGAAGAAGTCATAAGTTCAAAAGGTGATGATAACACATAGAGCAAGTACCACCTGATTCGAGTCATCGTCTAGGGAGACGACGGAGTAGTCACCAAGATAACTTCAGAGCGGCAACCTAGATTGCTCATTCACATAGTACTTCTTGGAAGTACAATTTAAGCACGTGATGAGTATGGGAGTCGGGAGTTTGGAGGAAATGACTAGACCTTAGTACAAGTGGGAGAATGTTGGAGTTGTGTACTTAATGTCTAGATTTAAGTATCGGTAAACTCCCGGTCATAGCATTTAATCTATTTAATTAATAAACAATTATTTGCATTTAATTATTATTAATTAAATATATGCAAAATATAGTCCTGGATTCTATACGTTGTAGTTAGTATGGTGTGCGACGTCACACAGAAGATCATACTATCGGTTACTCGTATTTAATCGAACAGTTGCTCACGACCTAGATGGACACGGACCAATCCATCGGTATAGTCGTTGTGTGAGAGAGAAAATAATTTGTCTTAATTATTTTATAACACTTGTACACTTGGTGTATTGGGCGGATCGCTTGAGATTTATCAATTAGGATTGCCTTTGATAATTGATTTAAGTCTCAGAGTATTTTATTCTTAATCCCCGATACTATTGCGGGTGTGTATATTTAATATAAGCGACTTTGATTTTCCAAAGGAATTAACCGATTTGATTATTGGGTTAATTGCCGGTAAAATTGGGTCGCTATATTTTATATATGACATGCCGTGAATACTTGACGGGAAAGTGTTGATAATATCCCCGAGATGAGTTCATAAGGAATTATTGTGTAAACCTCATGAGTGGATTCGTTCCGCACAATAATTAAGGTTGAATGGTACTATTCTCGGATATAAGAGATGAATAAATTAATTAGCAATAAATTTATTTTATTCATGGATATTTAGATCTTAAATACACGGAATAAATAATACTACCGGAGAAATATTATTTGATATAATATGGTTTAATATTGGGAGTGCAATTAATTTATATAGTGGAAAATAAATTAATTAATATTGATAAGGATTAATAGACTTGGGCTTGGACTCAATTTAATCATCAATATTGGAAGCCCAATATTCCACCTCCTTTTGATCCCCTACGTAGCCTATAAAAGCACTACATGGCCTTCATAATTCATACACATCATAAGACAATAATATCATATTTGATATTGCTTGAGAGTTGAAGGAAATCCATAGGAGTTCGATAGATCGTCGCCCACACGACATTCGGACGAGGTGCAAGGAATACGTAGGAAGATTCGAAGGTCTTCAACGTTTTGATTTCGTTTCTCCGCACAACGAATCGAGGTACAAAATCATAAACCCCCTCCATGATTTTATGTGATATATAATTGTAATATATACATGAACGCACGATCCGGGAAAACGACGAAGCTCGAGGACGGGGATTCGAGATCCCCGGCGAGGATCGAAAGGGGCGGCCGAACCCTAGGGTTCGACCGCCGGTACCGCGGCCAAAGGGAAGCCCTGGCTGGACGCCGGGGCATGCGATCGACGTGAAGTCGATCGCTGGGGAGTCGCCGTGGGCTGGCGCCACGGCAGACGACCTCCCCGGTCCTCCCTGGCCGGCGGTGGCGCACGGGGAGAAGCCGCGGCTGGACGCCACGGCTGGGGGCGATCGAGCCCTCGCTCGATCGCCGGGGGGACCGCCGCGGGCTGGCGCCGCGGCTGGTGGGTCCCCCCACCTCCGGCGATGGCGGTGAGTCGCCGGACTCACCGCCCGGGGCTGCCGGAGCAGCCCAAGCGATCGCATGCGTGCGATCGCGAGCCCCGCGGTGGGGCTCGGCTAGGGTTTCGGCCGCGGGTTCATCCCGCGGCGATGCTCTCGTCGGGCCCGGTTCTTCGTGGTGTTCGCGATCGGTTTCCGGCGACGGGATTTCGGTCGGGTTATTATTTTCCGCAAATTTTAATAGCCCGGGACATCGATTTCCAACACTTAATCCCTATATAATTATAGGTGCGTGTGTCCAATTCTCGGTTCTTTGACTTGCTAATGAGTGAGACTAATTGATTAGTCAATATTCTCGGTAAATTGGGAATCGTAATTGTACACACGGCATGCTATAGATTATAGACAGGAAACCGTGTCCCATTTATTGGGTTGATGATGTCCCCGAGATGAGCTCATAAAGTTTATCATGTAAACCCTGTAGGTGGATTCGTTCCACATGATAATAAGGATGAGTGGTACTAGTCTCGGATAATAAGAAACGAATTAATTTAATTATCAGTAATTAAAGTTAATTCGTGGACATTCAATATCTTAAACACGGGGAAAGTCGTATATGTAATTTCGGCGGAATTATTATTGTTGAAATAATATTAAATTAATTTCGGGGATTCAATTATAATTTTATAGTGGAATTAATTATAATTAAAATTGTGGAATTTAATTAAAGGTTTTCTTTTAAGGACACCGGTTTAATTAAATTGCAATTTAGCCCGGGATTTATTTACCTAAGAGGTCCCTAGTGTAACTCTATATAAACCCCCCCTTGCCTCTCTTAAACCTACGCTACGCCGCAATAATTATTTTTGAGCAGAGAAAAATAATTGTTAGCGCAATTAAAGTTTTCTCTGTTAAAAATAAAAGTTAACGCAATAATAATTATTCTCAGAGAATAATTTCTACGCTGGTTTGAGAAGAGAGAGCAGAAAAGGAGAATCCAGCAGATCGTTGCCCACACAACGGCTGGAATGCGGGAAGAGGCATACGCTAGAAACGTCTAAGGTCTCAACAATTTGGCTCCTCCGAATCACGCGACAAAGGTATGAGATCGAACCTAATTCCGCGATTTTCGATCTCATTATTTCGTTAATCATACATTGAACGAAGATCGGGTTCCGGGAGTCGTGGGTTGTATTCCTCGATTACTGGGGGTTCTAGGACCTCCGGATCGGTAGTCGGAAGAGGAAAAATGACCCGGAAACGAGCTCGGAACAGCAACGTCGCGTTGCTGTTCGCGGACAAACGTCGGTCGCCGGAGGGCAAACGGCGGTCGCCGTTTCCCTGTTTTTCGGGCAGCCAGCTCTGGTTCGCGCGGTTGTCCTTCGGGGCAATGGCTGGGCGTGAATCGGGATACGGGCTGGCACGTGAACGGAGTAACGAACCTGGAGGTCGACTGGGATCGTTCGGATGTTCGAGTGATCGAACGAACGCATCCCGGGTAGTCGATTTCCAACACCTTCATGGTAAATCTATAAAATGCCTGCGATCTGATCGCGGAGGCGAGTACCTGTCTGGAGAATTCAAGGCATACTTGGCAGAGAATGGGATTGATTCTCAAATGACATCACCATATACTCCTCAGCAGAATGGTGTGTCGGAACGAAGGAATAGGACTCTTATGGAGATGGTACGTTCAATGATGAGTTACTCGGATTTACCTATTATGTTCTGGGGATATGCCTTAGAAACAGCAGCGCACATTCTGAACTTGGTTCCATCTAAAACAGTTACTTCAACCCCGTGGAACGTTGGAGCGGGCGCAAGCCTAGCTTAAGACACGTTCGGATCTGGGGGTGTCCTGCACACGTGTTGAAGACAGGGGCTGATAAGTTAGAACCTCGTACTGAAGTGCGGTTGTTTATAGGATATCCTAGAGGAACTAAAGGTGGCATGTTCTATAGTCCTACGGACCAGAAGATCGTTATAAGTACTAACGCTCGGTTCCTAGAGGAAGACTATGTCATGGACCACAAGCTCAAAAGTGACATAATGCTTGATGAGTTGAGAGGTAACAAAGAAGACTTAGATACAGCCGAACCGAGTGTAGATACACCACTAGAACCTGCACCTAATACTATCACTGTTGATACACCGGAACGCCGTCGTAGTGGGAGGGTTGTTAAACAACCGGACAGATGGATTGGACTGGGTGAGTCCTCGGACTCGGCACCCGGAGTTCATGAAGTCGATCCCTGGACCTATGATGAGGCGGTACAAGATATAGATGCGCCTTCTTGGAAGAAAGCGATGAAATCCGAAATAGAATCTATGGATTCTAATAAAGTCTGGGATCTTGTAGAACCACCAAACGGCGTGAAGCCAATTGGGTGTAAATGGGTCTACAAGAGAAAGAGAGGATCTGACGGAAAGGTTGAAACCTTTAAAGCTCGGCTTGTTGCGAAAGGATATACTCAGAAAGAGGGAATCGATTATGAGGAGACCTTCTCGCCGGTAGCCAAGATAAAGTCGATCCGGATTCTCTTATCCATAGCAGCTCATATGGATTATGAGGTGTGGAAAATGGATGTCAAGACAGCTTTCCTAAATGGAAGTCTTGACGAGACGATTTATATGAAACAACCAGAGGGATTCATTGCTAAGGGGCGAGATCATCTAGTGTGCAAGCTTAATCGATCCATTTATGGATTGAAACAAGCCTCGAGATCGTGGAACCTGCGGTTTGATGAAGTAGTCCAATCTATTGGATTCATTCAAAGCATGGACGAATCGTGTGTGTATTGGAAACGTGATGGAAAGAAGGTGGTGTTCCTCGTGCTTTATGTAGACGACATACTTGTCATTGGCAACAGTGTGAAGATGTAACCCTGGAAAGGCTCATTGGACTGCCGTAAAGAGCATTTTCAAGTATTTGCGAAATACTAAGGATTATGTTCTGAGATACGGAGCAGACAATCTGGTTCCTTTGGGTTACACAGATTCGGATTTCCAAGCTGATAAGGACCGGCGTAAGTCGACATCAGGCTATGTGTACACTTTGGGAGGTGGAGACGTATCATGGAAGAGTGTTAAGCAAAAGTGCATTTCGGACTCTACCATGGAAGCTGAATATGTTCAGCCTCAGAGGCAGCGAAAGAGTCAGTGTGGTTCCTTAATTTCCTCCAGGACTTAGATGTGATTCCGAGTTTGCCCAAAGCTATGACAATTTATTGTGACAATAGCGGTGCAGTGACAAACAGTAAGGAACCACGGTCCCATAGTGCTACGAAACACATAGAGCGCAAGTACCACCTGTTTCGAGACATCGTCAAGAGAGGCGACGCTGTAGTCACCAAGATAGCTTCAGATGACAACCTAGCAGACCCCTTCACAAAGATACTTCCTAAGGAAGTATATTTCAAGCACTTGAAGGGTTTGGGAGTCAGAAGTTTGGAAGATAAGACTAGACCTTAGTATAAGTGGGAGAATGTTGGAGTAGTATACTTAATGTCTAGATTTGAGTATTCTGAACTCCTTGTACACTGTCATTTATCTATTGAAATAAACATTCATTTGCTTTTAATTATTATTAATTAAATATATGCAAATTATAGTCCTAGATTATATACGTTGTAGTTAGTATGGTGTGCGCCGTCACACAGAAGATCATACTATCGGTTACTCGTATTTAATCAAACAGTTGCTCACGACCTAGATGGACACGGACCAATCCATCGGTATAGTCGTTGTGTGAGAGAGAAAATAATTTGTCTTAATTATTTTATCACACTTGTACACTTGGTGTATTGAGCGGATCGCTTGAGATTTATCAATTAGGATTGCCTGTGATAATTGATTCAAGTCTCAGAGTATTTTATTCTTAATCCCCGATACTATTGCGGGTGTGTATATTTAATATAAGTGACTTTGATTTTCCAAAGGAATTAACCGATTTAATTATTGGGTTAATTACCGGTTGAGTTGGGTCACTATATTTCATATATGGCATGCCGTGAATACTTGACGGGAAAGTGTATCCTGGAAGGGTTGATAATATCCCCGAGATGAGCTCATAAGGATTTATTATGTAAACCTCGCGAGTGGATTTGTTCCCGCATAATAATAAAGTTGAGTGGTACTATTCTCGGATATAAGAGATGAATAAATTTACTAAGCAATAAATAAATTTTATTCATGAATATTTAAATCTTTAATACACGGAATAAATAATACTAAACCGGAGAAATATTATTTGATATAATATGGTTTAATATTGGGAGTGCAATTAATTTATATAGTGGAAAATAAATTAATTAATATTAATGGGATTAATAGATTTGAGCTTGGGCTCAATTTAATCATTAATATTGGAAGCCCAATATTCCACCTTCTTTAGATCCCCTACGTAGCCTATAAAAGCACTACATGGTCTTCTCTATTCTCATAACTTGAAGATCACAATTCTAGAGAGAGAAAGGAGAGAAGGAGATCCATAAGCTTGGGAGGATCGTTGCCCACCCGACGTTCAAGCTAGTGCAAGGAATACGTGGGAAGTTCTCGAGGTCATCGATTGATTTCGTTTCTCCGAACAACGAATCGAAGGTATAAAATCTAAACGCCCTTGATTTTATTCGATTTTATTTATCGTAAAATACCGTAGAACAAGATCCGAGGTACGAAACCATGAACGGGGGACGATCGTGTGGTGGTGGCGAAGCCACCGCACCACGGGCGATCGCCCGGGAAAGGGTTTCGCGCGGGCGTGGGAGCGAACCCCGGCTGGACGCCGGGGGTGCGATCGATCATCACGATCGATCGCTGGCCGCGGGCTGGGACCCGCGACGGCCCTGCTGGAGGCGGGCCGACCTCCTAGGCGGCGGCGAGTCGCCGGACTCGCCGCGGGGGCTGCTGGGCAGCCCCACCCGACCGATCGCTTATGCGATCGGCGATCGCATGCAACCCCGCTCACGCGGGGGTTCGGCTGGGGGCAGCCGCACGTCTTCGGGCGTGTGGTCTCCTCGGCTGGACTCCGGCGCGTTCGTCGGCGTTCATGTGATCTCCGGCGAAGGGTTTTGATCGGGTTATTAGTTTCCGCAATTTTAATAGCCCGGGATATCGAATTCCAACACCGACTCCCATACTCTTCACGTGCTTAATATGCACTTCCAAGAAGTGCCTTGTGAAAGAGCAATCTAGATTGTCGTTCTGAAGTTATCTTAGTGACTACATCGTCGTCTTCCCTGACGATGACTCGTATCAGGTGGTACATGCTCTATGTGTTATCTTACACTTATGGACTTGTGATTTCTTATGTTTGCCATTGCACCGCTATTCACAATAGCCTTTGGTAAACTAAGAATTGTTGGAATTCGATATCCCGGGTTATTTAAATTTGCGGAAACCAATAACCCGAACGAACCCTTCGCCGGAGATCACATGAACGCCGACTCATCCGCCGGAGTCCGGCCTTTGGAGACCACGCGCTCGAAGGCACGCAGCCCGCCCCCAGCCGAACCCCCGCGAGCCGGGGTTCACGCGATCGAAAATCGCGTTCGATCTTCGCGATCGATGGGGCTGCCCAGCAGCCCCCCCGCGGCGAGTCCGGCGACTCGCCGCCGCCTGGAGGAGCCCCGCCTTCACGGCGGGTGGGGTGCGGCACCAGCCCGCGCCCCCGGCGATCGATCCCCGTGATCGATCGCGAGCCCTCGGCCCAGCCGAGGGTTCCTTTCCTCCACGCGCCGCCAAACCCTAGCGGGCGATCCCGCGGTCCGGTGGCTTCGCCACCACCGCGTGATCGTTCGTCAAATCCGGGTTCGACTCTTGGATCTTTGTTCTTCGATAATTGATCAATAAAACTAGAATTAAATTGCGGAAACTTAATTCACCTTTCGATTCGTTGTGCGGAGAAACGAGATCTTATGATGACCTTGAGATCTTCCCACGTATTCCTTGCACTTGTTCGAACGTCGGGTGGGCGACGATCCTCCGAACACTATGGATCTCCTTCTCTCCTTTCTCTCTCTAGAATTGTGATCTTCAAGTTATGAGAATAGAGAAGACCATGTAGTGCTTTTATAGGCTACGTAAAGGATCAAAAGGAGGTGGAATATTGGGCTTCTAATATTGAAGATTAAATTGAGCCCAATGCTCAAGTCCATTAATCCTTATCAATATTAATTAATTTATTTTCCACTATATAAATTAATTGCACTCCCAATATTAAACCATATTATATCAAATAATATTTCTCCGGTAGTATTATTTATTCCGTGTATTTAAGATATAAATATCCATGAATAAAATTAATTTATTGCTAATTAATTTATTCATCTCTTATATCCGAGACTAGTACCATTCATCCTTAATTATTATGCGGAACAAATCCACCTGCAGGGTTTACATAATAATTCCTTATGAACTCATCTCGGGGATATTATCAACCCTTACGGGATACACTTTCCCGTCAAGTATTCACGGCATGTCATATATAAAATATAGCGACCCAACTCAACCGGTAATTGACCCAGTAATTAAACCGGTCAATTCCTTTGGAAAATCAAAGTCACTTATATTAAATATACACACCCGCAATAGTATCGGGGATTAAGAATAAAATACACTGAGATTTAAATCGATTATCCAAGGCAATCCTAATCGATAAATCTCAATCGATCCGCTCAATACACAAAGTGTACAAGTGTGATAAAATAATTAAGACAAATTATTTTCTCTCTCACACAACGACTATACCGATGGATTGGTCCGTGTCCATCTAGGTCGTGAGCAACTGTTCGATTAAATACGAGTAACCGATAGTATGATCTTCTGTGTGGGCCCGACACACCATACTAACTACAACGTATAGAATCCAGGACTATAATTTGCATATATTTAATTATAAATAATTAAATGCAAATAATTGTTTATTTAGTTAAATAGATTAGTGGCAATGGATCGTGAGTTTCCGTTACTTAAATCTAGACATTAAGTACACAACTCCAACAATCTCCCACTTGTACTAAGGTCTAGTCATTTCTTCCAAACTCCCGACTCCCATACTCATCACGTGCTTAAGTTGTACTTCCAAGAAGTACTATGTGAATGAGCAATCTAGGTTGCCGCTCTGAAGTTATCTTGGTGACTACAGCGTCGTCTCCCTCGACGATGACTCGTATCAGGTGGTACTTGCACTATGTGTTATCTTACACTTATGGACTTGTGATTTCTTACCACTTGCCATCGCACCGCTATTTACATAGCCTTTGGCAAGTTAAGAATCACATCTAAGTCCCAGAGATTATCCCGGAGTTATACCAAAACTTCCGCTGCCTCTGAGGCCGCTTATTTGGTTACCCATGGTAGAGTCCGAAAAGCATCGTGCTTATCACTCTTCCATGTTAAAACTCCTTCTCCTTCAATAGTGAAACACATAGCCTGATATCGACTTACACCGGTCCTCATTCGATTAGAAATCTAAGAGAATGCAATCTAAAGGAAATGTTTGTCTGCTCCGTAATCCAGAACATAGTTCAGTACTTCGAAAGTACTTAAAATGTTCATTACAGCAGTCAAGTATTCCTTTCCAGGATTACCTTGATATCCTCCCACTATGATAACCGCATAGCCGATATCAAGTTCTTGTTTTCAACAATGCATTTATTAAGCTTTCATTAAGCTTTCCACACTCAAAGTGTAGGAATCCGCTTTCATTGCTTCTATCTCCTTTTGTGTTCCAAAACACACATCCTTAGATAGATGCATTCCGTCTCTGAAAGGTAACGAACCTTTCTCGGAATCTTGCATGTTAAAATGAACCATAATCGTATAAGATATCTAGAGAAGTACAATGTTCTTTTCTTGAGATTCTAGATTTTAAGAACATGCTCTAACTTCTTCTTTATCTCATATATCGATTTTTCTAGACAACCATTATTTTATGTCTGACAACATCTTTACATTGTTACCAATGATAAAATGTTATCTACATAAAAACTCCGAGAAACACCACCTTGTTTCCATCACGTTTCCAATACACACGATTCGTCAATGCCTTTTGATGAATCCATAAAATGGACTATCTCATCAATGCGCAAGTTCCACGAACTCAATGCTTTGTTTCAATCCATAAATGGATCAACTAAGCTTGTACTCTAAATGATCTCGCCTCTTAGCAATAATCTTTATTGCTCTCCAAGAAGGCACATTTAGATCTAGTACCGCCTCTATGTAGATCTAGGGATTGATTTCATGTATACTAGGTCCAGAGTCCGAAGACTCACCTAGTGTTATGAATATCTCCGGTTGTTAAACAACCTCCCACTACAACGGCATTCCAGTGTATTAACAGTGATAACAGTAGGTGCAGTTAGTGGTGTACCGCTACTCGGTTCGGCTGGTTCCCAGTCCTTATCGTTTTCTCTCATTCCAAAAGTATCACGACACTTTGGGCTTGTGGTTCATCTAATAGTCTTCCTCTATGAACCGGGCGTTAGAACTTATAACGTCCTTCTGGTTCATAGTACTATCGAACACACACCTTTTGTTCTTCTAGGATATTCTACAACCACATTTGAATGTGCCGTTGTTTCTAAGACATATCCATAGAACATAGGTAGTTCCGTTTAACTCATGCTTTTACTATTTCTATAAGAGTTCCATTTCTTATTTCCGACACACCATTTCTACAGAGGACTGCATGGTGTAGTTACTTGGGATCCAATCCCAAGCTCTGATCATAAATCAGAGTCAATCAATTCTAATACTTGTCCGGATCTTATATCTTATATCCATAAAGGATTGCTTAGTCGTATTATCTTCCAAATTAGATTCTTAGGTCGGAAAGTCCACTCCTTCAACTTAATTGATTTTACAATCAATTTTCGACCTTTGAACTTCTTATTTGAATAAATATGACTTAGCATAAGAATCCACAAGTATAAATGATATAATAAAGAAATCTCTTATTAGTAAAACGAGTTATGTATAACGGTTCGTTGCATCGTGGTGGACTCAGGATTCATCATTTTATGTATTGCTAGCTAATGTACCAAAATAGATAATATCATTATTTCTTCTTATAACCATCAAATGATTAAAAGAAATAAAATATCCATTCATTAGAAATCCAGAACAAAGTTCTTTCTAATATGATAGGTACATAAAAGCAATAACTCAAAATGAAATCCTATAAAATGTCCTCCACTGCAACTGCTGCCTCCTCTACAGCATTGCCCATGTAGACTACGATTTCTTCTTTTCTAAGTCGTCGGGTTTCCTGGAACCCTTGCATTTAGAATGCACATACCGTCAGTGATTCCATATCTACACACCAGGTTCCGGTAGATAATACCACTGACTATGTTTTACGACTAAAGAAAAATTTCGTACTTCTTTTGAGAGGATAATCAGACTTCCAGTACCCAGACTGTTTGTATCTAGAACATGGCTTTCTCGTCCCATCTCGTGGTCCAAAAGGAACCACTGGGTTTCTTTGCTTTCTTGTCCTTTCCCCGGATTCATGCCTTTAGGTTCGAAACCTTTGGCATTGGCTACAAGAGCTTGCGATTTCCGTCTCAACTCGTCTAAAAAGTCAATCATCTCAAAAACGTGTTTAAGCGTTTCCTCGAAGGACTGGCCTTTATGAGTATCCTCATCGCTTCTTGTCTGGCCCCCCATGTCAATAGGCTCGGGAGGACAAAGCTCACTGAGTACAACCTCGCACTCTTTAACAGTTTGGGTAATGTCTAGATCTCTATTCCAATCATTACATTTTGGGACCAGTGAGTTAAAATCCTCACGTATCACATAAAGTGGGTTCAAGGCCATATCCTAATCTATGAGCACATATAACAACAAACAATCGATTTAATCTCCGATATTATCTCCCTCAAATAATATCATTAAATCACTAATCACATCTAAAATCCCATTAGGTAAGGCAAGCCACGTTCGTGTGGACGTTTACCCACCCAAATGATTTAGCAATTAGATTTGCTTCGGTCGTACATCATTATAGCGTTACTTCGTTGGGAAGAATACTATAAAGCGTACCTAAGTGTAAACCATTACTCAGTACTAAGGTGAATCGTTTGGAATTGCTACATCACCGCAAGCCACGTTCGTGTGGACGTTTACGATAACTCGCAATCCTTCACAATTTCCTATAACTGTCTACATCAATTATTCCAAAATCCCATTCAGTATAGCAAGCCACGTTCGTGTGGACGTTTACTATACTAATAGATTTATATAATTGAAATCCAATTACTTGATCCATTCGATCTTGTAAATCAAGACGCGGAGAATCATAAGTGAAACTCGAAGTTTCTAACCAGTGATTCACCATGCGAACAACCCTATCTCTCATAAATGAGGGAGCCGAGCAGACAATCGATCCATCTATCAAAGAATGGTACGAAGGTATCTAATTTGTGTCATCCACATGACCAAGTAGCTTTGGCTCCATTCCACTCCCGGGGTGAGAATGAGTCGACTTGAAATCAGTTTTGGAAAGACAAATTAGGCATTGTTTGATAAACTTAATCAATGTTTCTCGTAAAAGGAATTACAAGAATTCTCCTCCAATGACTCGTCTATACGAACTTCAAAATTCCATAAAAGTCACCAAGAGAACAGCAATGGAGACCATGGCAATATTTCCATTCCCTCTCCCACTTAGCTTTTTATAACAAAGGGATACGCTATCTAATGCATAATTAAACACATAAGCATGCATACATGAAATAAAGCACATAAAATATTATCACATAGTCAAAATAATACTAGAATATTATTTTCCGACTATCATGGCTTTATTCCATCTCTGTACGCATCTTCTAGTCTTCAGTCTTCGTTCTTGAATGCTCCATGTGACGAGAATATTAATCTCAATATTTAAATCTATTTATTTTCAATTAATCCAAAAGTTACTTAATTCGAAAATCAAGTCAATCGAATATATCAAAAATAAAATTAAATATTATTAATATTTTTATTTATTTTTATTTTCCTTTCTAATTCTATTAAATCTTTAGAATCTCATCCAAGTCAGACTTGGAACATTCTAGAAGACTTCTATAATAGAATAAGGAAATAAAATAAATTAGGACTCCTAATCCTTCCAAATTAATTCCTTTCCTAATCTATTAAAAATTCCATAAAGGAATAATTAAATAGGAAAAATTAATTAAGGACTTTCAAAACTTTCCAAATTAATTATTTTCCAATCCATTAAAAATTCCATAAAAAAATAATTAAATAGGAAGAATAAATTAATTTTAAATTTATTACTTTCCTAGTCAATGAAAATTCCCAAAATAGGAATAATCAATAAGGAAAAATAAATTTATTCCAATTTAATTCTTTTTCTATTCCATGAGTGTTCCCAAACTTAGAAATACTCAAAATAGGAAAACCGAATTAAAATAGGAAAGTGAATCTTGGTTAGGAGTAGCACGGGTTGGGAGTCCCCGCGCCACCCCCACCATCGTCTGCCGCCACCGGAGAGGATCACCGCCGCCCAGGCGGCCGGCCAGCCACCACCATGACCGGCGGCAGCCCCAGCCGAGGGTGATCGAGCCCCCTCCCCGCGGTTTACCTTGAGGGTCGATCATGGGAATGATCGTCCCTCTCGTCCTTCCTCTTCTTCGTCACATCTTCGTCTTCCGGCGATCGTTCCAACATCGAACCAACGTAAATAAATTACAAGAATTTAAATTACAATTCCGGTATCGATTCTATACATGAAATCGACCCTATACATTTTCTGGAAAACATAGAACAATAATAATAAATCCTAAAATCGGTCAACCCACGAATTTTTACTATTACAAGCATTCATCCACACAAAACGAATCTCGACATGTCCGGGAGGTTAATAAACGAATAATCATGGTAAAATAATTAACGAAAAATTAAACCATGATAGCCGGAAATCCTGCAAGGTAGAACAATAATCGAATATATACATGAACACGAAACCAACGCTCTGATACCAATTGTTGGAAATCGATATCCCGGGCTATCAAAAATATCGCGGAACCGATAACCCGACCGAAATCCTCGATCGCCGGAGAACCAACCGCGAACCACCGCGTGAGCCGGGGCCCGACCGAACACCCAGCGAGGCCCGAGGGCCGCGTGTGTCCAGCCGAGCCCCCACGAGGGAGGTCGCGATCGCTCCCGTAGCGATCGCTGGGGATGCACGAGGCATCCCCGGGGCTGCTCGTAGCAGCCCCGCAGCGGGTTCACGGACCCGCTGCTCGCGGGGGGTCAGCCCCCGTACGCCCGCTACGGGCGAACCCGTAGCACATACGGGGCAGCTACGGGTGACCCCGTAGCACACCCGCGATCGAGCTCACGGGCTCGATCACCCCTCGGCTCCAGCCGAGGGCTTCGCGCGACGCCGCCGGTCGAGGGGTGGCTGGGGTCCACCCGCCGTGGCACCAGCCCACGGCGAACCCCGGCGATCGACTTCACGTCGATCGCATGCCTCGGCGTCCAGCCGGGGTTCCCCTTCGTCCGCGCGTACCGGCGGTTCTAGGGTTCGGCCGCCACCCTCGATCCCATCAAGGGATCTTCGATCTTCGCCGGGGATCTCGAATCCCCGTCCCCGAAGTTCGTACGTTTTCCCGGATCGTGCGTTCATGTATATATCACGATTAAAAACATATAATCATAAGAGGGGGTTTACGATTATATCTACGTCTCGTTGTGCGGAGAAACGAGATAGATTGAAGACCTTCAAATCTTCCCACGTATTCCTTGCACTTCGTTCGAACGTCGTGTGGGCGACGATCCTCCGAACTCCTATGGATCTCCTTCACGAACTCTCTAGAATATCAAGTATGATAATCTTATGATGTCTTGAATTGTGAAGACCATGTAGTGCTTTTATAGGCTACGTAGGGGATCTAAAGGAGGTGGAATATTGGGCTCCCAATATTAATGATTAAATTGAGCCCAAGCCCAAATCTATTAATCCATTAATATTAATTAATTTATTTTCCACTATATAAATTAATTGCACTCCCAATATTAAACCATATTATATCAAATAATATTATCTCTCCGGTAGTATTATTTATTCCGTGTATTTAAGATTTAAATATCCATGAATAAAATTTATTTATTGCTCAATAAATTTATTCATCTCTTTTATCCGAGAATAGTACCATTCAACTTTAATTATTATGCTGAATAAATCCACCTGCAGGGTTTACATAATAATTCCTTATGAACTCATCTCGGGGATATTATCAACCCTTCCGGGATACACTTTCCCGTCAAGTATTCACGGCATGTCATATATAGTGACCCAACTTTACCGGTAATTGTCCCAATAATTAAACCGGACAATTCCTTTGGAAAATCAAAGCCACTTATACTAAATATACACACCCGCAATAGTATCGGGGATTAAGAATAAAATACTCTGAGACTTGAATCAATTATCACAGACAATCCTAATTGATAAATCTCAAGCGATCCGCCCAATACACCAAGTGTACAAGTATGATAAAATAATCAAGACCGATTATTTTCTCCCTCATATAACGACTATACCGATGGCTTCGTCCGTGTCCATCTAGGTCGTGAGCAACTGTTCGATTAAATACGAGTAACCGATAGTATGATCTTCCGCGTGACGACGCACACCATACTAACTACAACGTATATAATCTAGGACTATATTTGCATATATTTAATTATCAAATAATTAAAAGCAAAAAATTGTTTATTTAATTAAATAGATTAATGGCAATGGATCGGGAGTTCATATCACTTAAATCTAGACATTAAGTATACAACTCCAACAAGCCCACGATCCAGAAGATCGTTTATAGCAATTACGCTGATTTGTATATTTAAGGAAGATCATTTATCAACATTAGGGGGAAATAAGAATATAAAGATATAAATGCCGAGAAATTTCAATAAATGAAAACGATCTTCAATTCTAGATCCACGCACCAATCAATTGAACCCGAAGTTCATGATAATAAGTGACTTGCAATATTTAGCAAGTAATCTGTCAAATTCATTTACAAATTAATGAAGGTGTGACAAAATCACATATATTTGTGATAAATGAACTATAAGAGTTCAAATACCAAAGAGATCAACCCAAATGTTGATTCTAATATACGCCTGAAGCGTAGTAGATCGATCTTAAGATATAAAAGAAATTCGCGGAAAAACAAAAAAAAATTAAGTCACCCTCAAAATCTCCTGAAGAGAGTTAAATGAAAATCCAATTGTAAAAGCATGTGCAGATGATAATAGAAAATCGTGAGATTGCGCAACAACCAAATTAAATATTATGGGAAATGTTTTGGTTGATATATTGAGTTGTCATCAACATAGAAAAATAGAATGTCGTCAACGACATATTTGCCTCAAGGGTTGCTCTAGAAAATTTGGATCCAAACCTTAAATCAAGGATAGTGTGCCAGCAGCACTCGAAAAATAAGAAACGAGCAATTGAGGTTGAGCATGACTCGCTAAATAAAAGAGATATTTTAACTTTATGGTACACACCTCAAAATATTATCCTTGAAGGATATCCGTGGGTGTTCGTAAGAAAAATGAGTAATGATGTGGTGAGATATAAAAGCGAGATTAGTTGGTCAAGAGTTTTTCGCAGAAACTCGATGTTAATCAAATATTTTGAAAGATGACATTAAGTTCCGCTACTTAATATTTTGGCAACAACAACGATAAATATATGTATCAAATGTATGATTTGAGCATGTAGAAGTCATTAGAAAGATACATACATCAAAATCCTGGATGGATTTTAAGATTTCTGAAATTTAAGGAAATGAAAATCAGAACATGTACAATATCATATTACATATGTCATTATAGACAAAAAATGATATTGAAGACAAGGTCCCGAAGACCAATGATCGGTCCCGAAGACCAGTGATTGCACTCTTTTTCCCTCTACTAAGTTTTTCCCACAGGGTTTTCTTAGTTAAAGGTTTTTAACGAAGCATGTACATCACTCGATATGAGCTTGTTTTCGAAATAAACTGACATATTGAACCTGAAGTTCAAAAGAAAAATATAATCTTCTAGATAATTGTGAATTGAAGTTCACATTATTCATTTGTTAAGGATTGTATATTCGACATTAGACGCATCTAATATACTCCTGAATAGTTACCGACCGGTTATAGCAATTGCGAATGCTCTAGTCAATATAGATGTCTGGTAAAGGCATGTCCCTGAAGGACGAATAATATACAATAATACAAATGAATATGAAACTCGACAACTCGAAGGTTGGGTCCTGAAGACCAAAATTTATATTTGAATAACTAAGTTTTTCCTATATGGTTTTATTAGTTACAGGTTTTAATGAGATTGATTGATCACAAATAATTACTTTCAAGAAGTCAAAGATCTTCGGTGATTACAATCAGGGGGAGCAAGCTGTACTCTTTTTCCTTCGCTCAGGTTTTGTCCCACTGGGTTTTCCTGGCAATGTTTTAACGAGGCGGCAATACTGCAAATAGTCATTCAAGGGGGAGTGTTATGAATATTATTAATTAGTGAATGACTAGTTTACCCTTTCTTGGTGAACAAAACAGAAACCCTACTTTGTATCCTATATAAAGGGGTCTCCCCATATGAATAAATACAACAATTCATAACAATTCTATTTTCTTCTCATGTTCTCTCATATCGTCTCTCTTTCAGATCTATTATTCCCTCTTAATATCTCTTGAGTTTATAACAGATATTTATTTTTTATTAATTATTTCTCTTTTCATTTTTAGTTTATTAATAAAATTCGTGTGTGATTATAATTTATTTTAATAAAATAATATTATTTTGGTCTTTACTTATTATGTACTCTCTCCTGCCATTAATAGATTTCATACTTTGCTGAACGGAGAGTTTAAGAAAATTGTTATTTTTTAATTTTTTAATTAAAAAGTAAAGAGTAAAAATATATTTTAAAACTGAAAAGTAAAGTAGTTGTGAGTAAAGTTTAAAAAATAGGTAAGGTAAAGTAGAATAAAATTATATATTAAAATGAAAAAGTTAGAATAATTTTTTTTTTTGTGTGTCAACTATTGTTGGACACTCTTAAAAAGAAAGTATGTAAGTTTCTTTGGACCGAAAAGATATTTTTGTTTATAATTTATAAAGAAATAATGTATAATTAATTAAAACATAAATAAGTATATAAATACAAAAATTCATAGCAATATTTAAAAATAAAATAACTAATGATATTTTTATGTTAATTCTATGAAATCTCCTTATCACATGTCATCATCAAACCCCAAGACCAAGCTATTTTATTACTTACTTTGAATGTAGCCTGTACAATTTTCTATTTTAGAAAAAGAAAAATCGCACATAAAATCTGAATGTTAATGCTGACGCGACAAAAAGCACACTTTCCAACTCCCTTAGGGTAAGAGATGACATAAAATATGCACAAATGGGAATGCCACCTCACACACATTGACTACACTTGGGGGAATATTTATAAATACTATTATTTTTTATTAACTTATTCATCAATTACACAATCAAATCTATTATATCACAATTTTTTATTATTTAACATATAAAAAATTATTTTTTCTTAATACATGTACAATTTTTTCTATGCAAACTTATATAAATTGAAAGGAGTGACATTTTTTGTCTTAAAAGAATGATCATATATCTTTTATAGTAATTTATAATCTAGTTAATCATTCTTATGAAAAGGATGTAATATTACTTTTTAAATTTTTATAGAAAAATAAAAAATATGAACATAGATATAAAATAATACTCTATCTGTTTTTTAATAATAAGATAATTTTATTTGTAATACACTGCATAAAATATTGAGTTCTATTATTATTATTATAGAACAGAAAATTTTGTACTCTTTTTTTTTTTATTTGGTTAACCGGCAATTTAAAATATTAAAGCTACCTATCACGTGGATAATGGAAAACGAATCACAGAATCTTAGATTTTTAGCATATAATGTACATACAAGTTTGTAGTATTACTATTGTTTAGGCTCTTTTAATTGGAAATTGGAATAGTCTTACAACTATACAAATACATTACATTATCTTTTGATATTGTGACAAATAATATGGAGTAATATAATAGTAGTAAGTTGTTACTAGTTTAGGCACATGACTTTAGACTTTCGGACACAGTGATCAAATATTGGTTACTGGCCACGTCAGCACTAAATTATTGCTGGGTTTATTAATAGGCCTTTCTCGGTGGATGAATCTTACCAAGTTGTACAATTTGCTGCGTAATTTAATTATTACTATATTGTTAATTTGATACATGATTTCTGTTAATTTAGTTCATCTCATGATGGGCCACCTCACCGAACATCATGGTGAGCTCATCATAATTGACGCTTCCTCTAGGGCAATCGCCCACATCGATACCAAAAATTAAATCGTCTTTTCTAACTCGTCCAACATGAGAAAGAACTCGTTCCTACGGGAAAAGTCTCACGTAGGGGAGTATTAAACGGCATCGTTTAATACTTATACTTATGCTCTACGGCCCGTTGCCGTAGGGCACTCCCGTAGGGGAACTCTATATTACAGCTTCTGTACAGAAACATTTCTCACTTCGCGTTTTTTGAAGAGAAAAAAGGGGCGAGGGCGATTCTTGACGATTTCCGGCGATTGGCGACTATATCCGGCGACTTCAAGATCCAAACACTTCAATCCCTCCGATTCTCCAAGGTGTTAAGGTTAGAACTCGAATTTCTTCCTTTTATTGGTTCGTTTTTTCAATTCACAAAATATTACGGTTTTCTAAAAATTTTGATTTTCGGTTTGATTGAGCCTTGTATTGTTGTTACTGAGCTATTGATAGTATATGTATCATGTGTTGGAGCTTGAATTGTTGATTATTTTCATGTTTAGGGTTTTTTAAAAATTGAAATTATTTCGATTTGGGGTTTTTGAGTTACTGAATATGATTTTGAATATGAATATGATTTTGGAATTAAAGAGTCAGTGTTTAATTTATTTTACTTGGTTGATTTCGTATCAATTTTAGAGAAATGATATTTAGGTTTTTTTTTTCATTTTCCATTTCTTTGTTCGAATTTTCGATGAACTGTGTATGAGTATCAATCTGAACTATGTATGTGGGGGTCCTGTGGAGATTTCATGTGATTGCAAATCAAAGGGAGTGAACTTTTTGAAAATCATGATTCTTGTGAAATTTAAATTCTGAAAGTTCATTATTTAAATTCTGAAATTTAAATTCTGAAATTTAAATTCTGAACTTTATCCTAGTACTATTTGGAAGGTTGTGCACTTAGGCAGTCATCGAGGGCAAGTCGTCGATCGAACGAGGCTATCCCATTTGTTTGAGGTAAATTTACTACTCTCCCTCTCTTCATTTTTTTTAAACTCACTAATCTCATCATTTGTTTGAGAAAGTGTAACTTATTTTTTGAAAGTGTTAAGTTATTTCAGGTACGTGTGTTGATACTTTATTTTTTTTACACACACACACACACACATATATATATATATATATATATATATATATATATATATATATATATATATATATATTGTCTAACGCTTTGATTTTACTAACTGTATTTATTTTGTCTGTTTTGAAGCGTCGCTTTTCTTGGGATAGGAGCAGGTTCACTGATGCTGAGATCTATAAATATTTCAGAGGAGTGTTGATGAGGAGGTACAGCAGCCGCGTGAGCGAGTGGCGTCAGAAGTGGAGGAATGAGAAGGTGAAGCCGGGTTGTGTGCCCGATGAAGTGTGGAAGAGGTGGTTGGTGATATTCGACTCAGCCGAGTATAAAGAGAGGTCTGAGACTCTAAGCGTAATACGAAGAACCGTATGAGTGAGCCCGATGGGCCAGGCACCGGCATTTCAAAGTCCGCTGGAGGATCCCGATCGAGCGTCCGATATGCCTTGGACATTGTAAGTTTTGTAGTTATATACGTTTTCATATTTTAAATTATATATGTACTTAATTATATATGTTTTCATATTTTGAAGGCTGAGGAGTTAGGTCGACCTGCGACGGCTTTGGACGTTGCAAAACGTCTGCACACGAAGAAGGACGGGACCCCGACATCTCAGCGAGCACATCAGCTCATTGTAAGTTTATAATTTTATTCTTTCGACTATTTCTAAATTTTTTGTTTAAACAATTTCTAACTAATTAAAGATTTTTCTTTTAGGCTTCGGTGGAGCAGACTATTGAGGAGCGTCGAGCCTCTACGCAGGAGGAGCCCGATGTGGACGAGGTCTACCTGAGCGTCGCCCCGAAGAAGAAGAATAGGATCTTCGGAACGGGCGCCTTAACGAAGGTTTGAATTTTATTTTTTTGTTTATTCTTAAAATCAACGATTTTGAATTGTTTATTTACGCTTTCTTCTGCTTCAGGTCTTCAGCAGCTCCTCCTCCTCATTTTCTGTGTCCTCCTCGTCTGGCCCGTCAGAGTCGGAGGAGCGCATCAGACAGACTTTGAGAGAGGAGTTCGAGCAGAGGCAAAAAGAGACCGAGGAACGTCTTGCTCGGGAGCGAGAGGCTGAGCGCGAACAACTTGCTCTGGATCGAGAGGCTGAGCGCGCTGCTGATCGTGCCGAGTTACAGAAGGGATTCGCTGCGAGCTTAAAAGAGATGGAGCAGCGTTTACGAGATGAGCTTCTAGGTCGACCACCTCCACATCCTTGATTACATATACTTCTGTTGTTTGGTTAACTTGATATTTCAGATGTTTTTGGATGATTTGAATTGCTTTCGGATGTTTTTTTATTGTGTTTGGTTGATTGTGAATGGATTGTGAATGGTTTTATATTTATTTGGATGTGTTTGAATGTGTTTGATTGAATTTCAGTTGATTTTGAGTGCAGGTTTTGGGTAATAAAAAACTAAAAAAATCCTGGCCAAAACACCATACATCCCCTACGGCAATGCCGTAGGGACCATTCCGTAAGTCCCCTATGGGAGGAGCCGTAGGGGACACACTCCGTAAGTCCCCTACGGGAGGAGCCGTAGGGGACACCCTCCATAACTCCCTTACGGGAGTAGCCGTAGGGGACACCCCTACTTCCTCCCCTACGGCGTCGGCGTCGGCCGGCCCTACGGGAAGAAGGGGGCGGGAATAGGGTATCCCCAACGCGCTCCCCTACGACCTTCCCGTAGGGGATGTCCCCTACGGCTTGAATTTACCGTAGGGGTGAAGCTCCCTACGAGCTAGCCTCTACGTCCAAATCCCGTAGGGGATGCCGTAGGGGATAGGCTTCCCTACGGGGATCCCTACGGGAATGGCCGTAGGGATCGCGCTGTTTTTTTGTAGTGCTACTTAGCATAAAATCCACAAGTATAATGATCTAATAAGAAATACTTCTAATAGGTAAAACAAGTTATATACTACGGTTTGTTGCATCGTGGTAGACTTATGATTCATCATTCATATATTGCTAACTAATGTACCAGAATAGATAGTATCATCATTTCTTCTCAATAACCATCAAATGATTAAAAGAAATAAAATATCCATTCATTAATAATAGAAAACCAGAACAAAGTTCTTTCTAAAATAAAAGGGTACATAAAAGCAATAACTTGAAATGAAATCCTATAACTACTAAAAGCAGATAAAATGTCTTCCACTGCAACAGCTGCCTCCTCCACAGCTTTGCCCATGTAGACTCGAACTCTTCTTCTCTGAGCCGCCGGGTTTTCTGGAACCTCTACATTAAAATGCACATACCGTCAGTGGTTCCATATCTACGCACCATATTTCTGGTAGATAATACCGCTGACTATGTTTTAATGACTAAAGAAGAATTCGTACATTTGAGAGGACAATCAGACTTCCAGTGTCCAGACTTCTTGCATCGGAAGCACTTGCCCTTAGGCTTGCTGGTCCCTTCTCGTGGTCCATGCCTTTTGGCACCACTGGGTTTTCAGGCTTGCTTCTTCTTCTTGCCCCTACCTCCATTAGCCTTCAAGCCTCTGGACTTGGTAGCTACAAGAGCTTGAGACTTGCCCTTCTTGTAGATCCCCTCAGCCGACTTCAGTTCAGTCAGGAGTTCCGCGAGAGAATATTATAACTTACCAATATTATAGCTCATACGGAACTGCTCAAAACCAGGGGCCAGAGACTGCTGAATGATGTCGACTTGCGTCTCACCATCAATCTGAGCTCCTAGGATCTCCAATTCATTCAACAAACCCATCATCTTAAGAACGTGCTCCCCAACGGGCGTTCCTTCAGACTGAGTAGTTGACATGAGGACTCTCATAGCTTCTTGCCTAGCCGCACGATCTTGATGCCCAAACATCTCCTTGAGGTTAAGCAACATGTCACAGGCGGTGTCCATCGACTCATGTTGGGTTTGGAGTACATTTGACATTGAAGCCAAAATATAGCACCTAGCCATTTCATCAGCCTTTGTCCACCTTCTATATGCCGCTCTCTCCTCATCAGTTGAGGCATCTGTGGGCACAGAAGGGAAATTATTATGAAGTACGAATTTGTACTCCTCAGCAGTCAGGACAATGTCCAGATTTCTGTTCCAGTCAATATAATTGGGGCCAGTGAGTTTATTCTCCTTGAGTATCACAAAAAGTGGATTCATAGCTATTCTCTAAACCTATAAGCACATATAAACAAACAATCAATTTAATGTCCGATACTATCTCCCTCAAATAATATCATTAAATCACTAATCACATCTAAAATCCCATCATATATGGTAAGCCACGATAGTGTGGACGTTTACCTACTCAAATGATTTAGCAATTAGATTTGCTTTGCTCGTAAATCATCAATAGAGTCACTTCGATGGGAAGAATACTATGAAGCGTACCTAAGTGTAAACCATTACTCAGTACTAAGAAGTTCGCTTGGGACTCGCATATCACCGCAAACCACGATAGTGTGGACGTTTACGTTAACACACGTTTCCTTCACTTACTTTTATAACTGTCTACATCAACTAATCCAAAATCCCATTCAATGCAGAAAGCCACGATAGTGTGGACGTTTACTACACCAAAAGATTTTTATAATTGACTCCCAATTACTTGATCCATTCGATCTTGTAAATCAAGACGCGGAAAATCATAAGTGAAACTCGAAGTTTCTAACCAGTGATTCACCATGCGAACAACCCTATCTCTCATAGAATGAGGGAGCCGAGCAGACAATCGATATAGTCATAAAATGACACGAAAGTCTCTAATTTGTGTCATCCACGTGAACAAGTGTCTTTGGCTCCATTCCACTCCCCGGGTTGAGAATGAGTCGACTTGAAATCAGTTTCAGAAAGACAAATTAGGCATTGTTTAATAAACTTAATCAATGTTACTCGTAAAAGGAATTACAAGAATTCTCCTCCAATGACTTGTCTGTACGAACTTCGAAAGTTCAAAAAAGTCACCAAGAGAACAGCAATGGAGACCATGGGTTGTTTCCAAAAAAGTCACTTCGAAAGTTTTTTGGACATGAACTGTCCCAATATCCAGAGCAATTCATTATATTGCTCAATTATCGGCCTTTCGTCGCAAATTTTGTAATTCATAAAATTACCAACCAAGAACTTCTTACTAGAAGCGTCCTCGTCAATGTACTTGGATTCCAAGAAGTTTCATAGTCCTTTAGCAGATTTAACGTTTTGATAGATGTCGAAAAGAGAGTCCGAGGTACCGTTAATATATGCCTACAACATGTATAATCATCGTTCTCCCACTTGCATCGTTTCCGAGTTGTCTCGGCTATTTCGTTTTCCACTTCTTTCGGTTGCGCAGTGCTTAGTAAGTATACCACTTTCAAGGTTGTAAGCAAGAAATGCATCTTCTTTTGCCACCTTCGAAAGTTCACTCTTTCAAATTTCTCAAACTTTTCGAACATGCTGATCATCTCACGTACGAACTTCATCTTTCAGTATATAAAATATTTTTTATTATTAATGTTATATACGAGAGTGTTTTTGAAAGATGTTTAGAGGTTTTGATATATATTGAATCGTGTAACACGATTTTGTTAATGAGTATTTGATCCTATTTAATTTAGGTATCACGAAATTACTCGCAAGATAAATGAATGTCAATATTCTAGTCTTAGGCTTAGAATACGAGTAACTTATGGAATATTTTACTTTATTTGTTTTTAAAGTAATCTCAAGTGTTACTAGCAAATAAATTTCACTTTATTATATAAGCAGTACATTAGAAACTCTATATAGTAATACTTTATATAGGAATAAACTTTTTATGCGAATATATTCAAAATTTAAAAAATATGTTAATAACAAAAATATATTTTAAATTATAAGAATAAAAAAAAGAATATTTTTTACATAAATATTATATTAAACATTTTTTTATCATTTAAAATAAAATAAAAAAATATTAGTATATAGATAAGATTTTACTCCTATGCTGAATTGAATTGCGAGAGGAAGTCAAATCGCTTGAACTAGAAGATGATAGCTTGGATCGTCCAAATATATATTAAAATCAATAATATATTTAAAATAACTTGAAATATTTATCAAAATTAATAACATATATATTATATGATCAAAGTTTATATACCTTAAATTCATTAATATTTTATTTAATTTGTATATTAAACACAATTTTTACATATATATGGTCAAATTTTATTATTCAAAACTATTAAATTGATTTTGTGAATTTAAAAATAAATAATATTGTATTTATATAATTTTTATATTTATATTATTTTTTATAAAAAAAAATATTTTTATTTTGTAAAACTCTCTATAAAAATAATTCCTTATACTAATATTTTTTTTCGATTTCAACGATATGATTGTACGAAATGATGTAACAAAATTTGTGAATGAAAATTTGCTTGTAGTAATTAAATGAAATTTTAATATATTTAAAATATATTCCGTAGTTAAGTACAGTATAGTAAATAGTTAAAAGTACTTTGTTTAATCAAGAACAGACAAGAGACAGAGAAATGTGAAAGAATTATTAGGCTGTCAAAATCCTTCGTCGGCCAAGTTTTCTTGTCACGGACTACAAGACTTTGGAAACATAATTAATTGTATTTATATTTGGCTTTAATAATTGAAGTACTGTTTGCAACATAGGTTGTACGTACCAATATTTTTCTGCATTTGAAAAGGTCATCAGGTCAGGAGAATTGATACTCTCTGAGCACGTCACACGAAAACCAACGAATTTTGAAAGACTTTTTCAAACGAAAAACAAAAAATTGGAATATTGTTTAATTGATTAATTAGATCCACTTGCCTTTTGCAAGTGGAAACTGTATGTATATATGTGCTGTGTGTATTACGTTGCTTTTGTTGACATTATTGTATAGAAAACGAGAGGTACGTGTTCAAGTTTTTTTGCGATTTTATTTCCTGCGTCTGTTACTCGATGGGTTGCTCGATAGTACGCTCCATCGAGTAACCCATCGAGTAACTAAGAATTTTTGAAGATCTTGGTTACTCGAATGCTTCATTACTGAAACACCTTCGACTAGTGGTTCGAGTAACCTTATTCGAGTAACAGATTCGAGTAATGTGAGGTTACTCGAACCTCTTTACAGGATGATCCTGTTACTCGAATGTAACAGGCCATCATGTTACTCGAATGACCATCCTGTTACTCGAATGAAACTGTCCATTCTGTTACTCGATGGAACAGTCCATTCGAGTAACATGACCTGTTTTTTTGCAAAAAACGCATTTTTTCGTAATTTTTGGTTTATTTCGTCGATATATATGGATATGTTGTAATAGTTAACCTAATTCAATAATGTTTTTTGTAATTGTAGATGTCGAATCAACGAATCACGATACGTTACGGTGGTCGTTGGGAACGAGCGGTCTACGTCGACGGGATATATATGTGCCTTTTCTTCCGGAGGGATCAACTTACCCTCGATGGTCTTGTGAGCCAGATTCGTGCCGTTTTGCGCCCTCCGCCGAATATCGAGTACATGTTGTTCATCTTAACACGAGGCAATGATTTTAGGAGCGTGCGGTGTCCTTTGCTTAGCGACGACGATGTATCCCGCATGCTAGACGAGCCGCATGCTAGACGAGCAAAATGACGATTGTTTCATTTTCGTCATCGAGATGCTAGAGGAGGCACAACCAAATGCCCCCGAGGTGAATATTCCAGAAGTGGATCCGGATGTACCGACTGAGGGCGAGAGGCATGATGAGAATTCCGAGGACGACGAAGAAGCTCGTCAGACCGACCTGTTGCAGTCGTTGACCACTAAATGGACAAAATGGATTAGACAGCCGCGGGTCATCACAAATATTCTGTCACGCCGTAATCTATCCTCGAGTTCTAGTGTGGGAGCCGGTGAGCAACCCGAAGCAGCTCAGAATGCTCAGAATAATCCACTGTGCAACTGGATCATTCCACTGCCGGAGTTTGACCCCGCGGTTCCATTGCGATCGGTCGAGCCTCCCGAACTGGTGTATGGTCATATTGCAGTCGGCTCGACATTCCGAACGAAATCGGATTTGAAGATAGCGGTGGGGATGTATCACATGGAGCATATGGTGGAGTGTGCCACTAAACGCTCGACCTCTGAACGGGTAGCGTTCGTCTGCAAGCGAGGTTCTGAGAAGTGCCCGTTCAAATTGTGTGCTACTGGGAATGACGAAACACTCTGGAAGATTACGAGGCTGAACTTGAATCACGAGTGTGTCAGTACCACACGTTGATGATTGGGTTGTCCAACCAGAAGTAGCTTCGTACGTGTGTCTTCCACCGGAAGTGGTTAGTCAGGCTGGACGTCCGCGGCTGAGTCGGGTTCGTTCTGCAGTTGAGGGATCTGGGTCTGCTCGTCGTGTACAGGTTTGTTCTTCGTACCTAATATTGTGTCGTAATTAGTTTGAGTAAAGACCTATTACCGCGTCTTTGTGTGCAGGTGTGTACGAAATGTAAGGGCGTAGGACATAACATACGCAACTGCAAGGCTTACATCCCTCCTGCAGGCGTTGATTTGAATGTCCCTCCGGAAGCCTCAGGAACGCAAGAATCGGGTCGAAGATGGCAGAAGAAAAAGTGCAGCATTTGCAGAACCGAGGGCCACACAAAAACAAAATGTCCGATGCGTGTGGATTGAGGGCTCTTCTTGTGTTTGGTTGATTTGTTATCGTGTTTCTCGATATATCGTATGACTAGGATTGATTTATTTTCTTGTTTCTGGATATATGCAGTGTGTTTCTTTGGATATTTGCAGTGGTTTTTGTTATACCTATGTGATTTGCAGGTCAGGGTATGTAAAAAAAACAGTAAAGGCATTCTGCATACTCAGTACTCCATCGAGTAACCTCATCGATTAACCTATTTCGAGTAACCCAATCCTGTAACCAATTCGATTAACCCCATCTTGTAACCCGTTCGATTAACTAATTCGAGTAACATAATCGATTAACCTCTTCGATTAACCCCATCTTGTAACCCATTCGATTAACCCAAACTTGTAACCCATTCGATTAACCAATTCGAGTAACCTATTTTATATAACCATTCGAGTAACCCCATCTTGTAACCAATTCGAGTAACCCCATCTTGTAACCTCATCGATTAACCCATTAGAGTAACCTATTCGATTAACCAAATCTTGTAACCCTACATTCGATTAACCCTACATTCGATTAACCCTTTCGAGTACATTAGGGTAACCATCGAGTAACCATCGTGTAACTAAGAACAATACCCATTTTTTTTCAATTTTAAGGCCGTTCTTTAATTTCTAATTGTGTTTTTGCGTATGTAACTTCATCTTAATGATAAAAAACACTTATTAAACATGTTTTGATGTTCAATTTTGGAGTTCTAATCCATAACATGTCAACATTGAACTAATATCATAGTTTGTTTGTTGTAAACTTACTTAAGATATTTAGAAAAGTATGACTAATGTTCCACGTTTCACTTGTTTTCACTCTAAACGAATCGATTGATCATCTAAACTGTTTTAATAATGTTTTATGGCTAGAAATTGAACTTATTAGTGCAAAAAACAACTTAATTATCCAAAAAAAGGCCAAAAAAATACTAATTTTGCACGGTTAGTCGATGGTTAGTCGATGGTAGATCGAGTAACAGACCATCGACCAACCTTGGAGATTTATGATTACAGGATGATGGCCATTCGAGTAACCTTTTCCTGTAACCTATTTCGAGTAACCTAATTCCAGTAACCCGTTCGCTTAACCCGTTCGAGAAACCCCTTCGAATAACCATTTCGAGTAACCGTTTTAAAGTACTCTTGCAGATTCAGGCCTGATTCTACGTTACTCGATGGACCTATTCTTGATTACTCGATGGTTACTCGATGGAACAGTCCATTCGAGTAACCTCTGGGCAGAATGAAAAAAGATTTTTTTACACATTTTTAAACCCAAACCTGCAACATTCTAATCAAGCATTCAATATACAACTCATCCAGGACAAAAATACCAACAATACTAAATAATAATTCATCCTAAACAAGTATAATCCAACACAAATACCAACAAATACTAAGCTCGTATGTCTTCATTCGTGATACCCTCCTGAGCTAACCAGTAAATCAACCTAGCAATATACTTTCTGTACTTAACGATGTAAGGAATGTCAATAGTCTTGTTCTCGTGAGTTTGTTTCTTGTTGAACAAGCGATCCAGGTACATGCAACAAATCGGCCCACACGAGTTTCCGTCGGGTTGGATTATTTGTCGAGCCTTGGGCATCAGCTTAAACTTGAAAGCACACCTCTTACGCTCCCTGAAACATAAAACATTGAAATGAATGAAACACTTCTCACGTCAATATCATATAAGAAAAAAAAAACTACACTACACAGTGAAATGAACGAATCTTACAGGTACGAGTGCTGCTCCCACCAGTGTGCGCTTCTCAACAATCGAGGCAACAAATCTGTCAGGGGCTTCAGTTGTGCGGCTCTGATATTGTACATTGAATCATACACTTCGACAGTCCAATTCTCGAAATCAATGACCGCCACGATCCAGTGAATGTTATCAATGTTGCAAATCATGGCCACCTTACATACAAACAATGAAAATACAAACAATGAAAATATAAAAAATCAAAGAAACCAAAGATTGTTCAAATTCAGTTAACATACCTGATGGATATTGTACCAACCATGCTCAGCACCACCCAGACCCGATACAATGTCTATCATATGCTTAGGTATTTTCCAATTCTTGTATTGCTGCTCGAAATCATTCGAAGTCCCTGTATGCTTCTGTTTCCCGTATTCGAGGCAGAAATCATTCTTTTGAAAGGACATAAATATTAAATTTTATGTCAGTAAGAACACGATAAAAGTAAAATATAACAAACATAGATAAAAGACATTCACTTACGAAAAAGCTGGGACCGAAGATCTGGTGCCCACTTGGCTTCACGTAACTCTTCACCCCTGTCCTAGTTCTGATTTTTACTTTCATGAACGCAATATACAAGTCGAGTACCTGAATATTGACACGTTGTTAATATTTAAACATAAATTAACAAGGTTATAATTTAAAATATTACCTGAGAGCTGAACCAAACAGAGGAATTTTCCACATCGTCGAAGAATTTCTGATCAAGGATCAAATCATCACATCACTTCACCCTAACGTAGGAATCGGGCCCCGATGCTCTGTAAACATCGTACAACTTCCAGCTTCTTCTACCGCGTGCCCTGGTGAACTCTCGGATGAAAGGGCTGTTGGAGTTGTGTACTTAATGTCTAGATTTAAGTAACGGAAACTCACGATCCATTGCCACTAATCTATTTAATTAAATAAACAATTATTTGCATTTAATTATTTATAATTAAATATATGCAAATTATAGTCCTGGATTCTATACGTTGTAGTTAGTATGGTGTGTCGGGCCCACACAGAAGATCATACTATCGGTTACTCGTATTTAATCGAACGGTTGCTCACGACCTAGATGGACACGGACCAATCCATCGGTATAGTCGTTGTGTGAGAGAGAAAATAATTTGTCTTAATTATTTTATCACACTTGTACACTTGGTGTATTGAGCGGATCTGCTTGAGATTTATCGATTAGGATTGCCGGCGATAATCGATTTAAGTCTCTGAGTATTTTATTCTTAATCCCCGATACTATTGCGGGTGTGTATATTTAATATAAGTGACTTTGATTTACCAAAGGAATTAACCGATTTAATTATTGGGTTAATTACCGGTTAAGTTGGGTCGCTATATTTTATATATGACATGCCGTGAATACTTGACGGGAAAGTGTATCCCGTAAGGGTTGATAATATCCCCGAGATGAGTTCATAAGGAATTATTATGTAAACCCTGCAGGTGGATTTGTTCCGCATAATAATTAAGGTTGAATGGTACTAGTCTCGGATATAAGAGATGAATAAATTAATTAGCAATAAATTAATTTTATTCATGGATATTTATATCTTAAATACACGGAATAAATAATACTACCGGAGAAATATTATTTGATATAATATGGTTTAATATTGGGAGTGCAATTAATTTTATATAGTGGAAAATAGAATTAATTAATATTGATAAGGATTAATGGACTTGAGCATTGGGCTCAATTTAATCTTCAATATTGGAAGCCCAATATTCCACCTCCTTAAGATCCCCTACGTAGCCTATAAAAGCACTACATGGTCTTCTCTATTCTCATAACTTGAAGATCACAATTCTAGAGAGAGAAAGGAGAGAAGGAGATCCATAGTGTTCGGAGGATCGTCGCCCACTCGACGTTCGAACAAGTGCAAGGAATACGTGGGAAGATCTCAAGGTCATCACAAGATCTCGTTTCTCCGCACAACGAATCGAAAGGTGAATTAAATTTCCGCAATTTAATTCTAGTTTATTGATCAATTATCGAAAAACAAGATCCAAAGATCGAACCCGGATTAGACGAACGATCACGCGGTGGTGGTGAAACCACCGGACCGCGGGATCGCCCGGCTAGGGTTTCGAGGGCGCGCGGAGGAAGACCCGCGGCTGGGCCGCGGGCATGCGATCGATCGTACGATCGATCGCCGGGGGCGCGGGCTGGTGCCGCACCCCACCCCGCCGTGAAGGCGGGGACCTCCCAGGCGGCGGCGAGTCGCCGGACTCGCCGCGGGGGCTGCTGGAGCAGCCCCACCCATCGATCGCGTGGACGCGATCGGGCGATCGCGTGAACCCCGCTCGCGGGGGTTCGGCCGGGCAGCGGCGTGCCTTCGGGTACGTCGTGCGCTTGGTCGAGCTCCAGCGCGTGAGTCGGCGTTCGTGTGATCTCCGGCGAAGGGTTTGATCGGGTTATTGTTTCCGCAAATTTTAATAACCCGGGATATCGAATTCCAACAACTGGTATCAGAGCGTACGGTTACGTTTTTCGTTAATTGTTTCGATAATCGATTATCGTTGTTTATAGCCATAGATTAATTTAAATTGTTAAATTATTGTGCTATATTGTTCTACGTACTTGTTTTATCTCTCGTATGAATTGTGTTTGTCGGAAAAATTAATTATTAAAAATCGAGGATTTTCGGTATAATCGAATCGGATCGATCGTTCGTGGGCTCGGTGCGGGCTGCCGGAAGGTAGCTGGAGGCACGAGCTGTGCGAGCTGCTGGACGTGGGCTGAACACGGCTGGGCGTGTCGGCGTGTACCACCAGTGGCGGTGGTTCGCCGGCAGCCGGCGGTTGTGCTCGGTGCTCGCGGACAGCTTCACGCCTGGACATCGAAGGAAGCGGGACCGGGCTGTATGGCGGCTGGGGGTCGACGGCATCAACCACCAGCGGTGGTAGTTGCCGGATGTCGACCGCTGCCCAAAGGCCAAGCGGTTCAGCCGCTACGCGCGGCGGCTCGTGGGTCGCGGCTTCGGCTGCGTACTCGGAGCGGGCTGCTGTGCGGGTTGTGTGCGGGCTGCTCGTGCGGTGGAACCACATGACGGCAGCGGGTCGATGGCATGGTTCGTCAAGGGAGACGCCGTGCCGGAAATTGACCAAGCTCGTGCACAGGTTTCTTGTCAAAGACGATCGATCAAAATGAAGCTGCTGGGCTCGTTTTTGACGAAGTGGGCTTCATGTATAATGCATGTACGAATTAATTCTAGGAATTAATTGAATGCATGGCCTAGACATGCACGTTGGTGTGCATATGTTTACATGTGCATGGAACCAACCAAATCTCGGTTTCGGTTCGTCCCGGTAAATCCGATCTTTCCGGAAATAATTCAATCTTTCTAATTTTATTTAATTTAATTTTGGAATTAATTCAAATTCTATTTGGATTAGATTTCTTAATTATGGAATTAAATAATGGAATTAGATGGAGAGTTAAATTAGGAAAGAAAATCCTAGTTTCTCTAGATATCCTATACCTACTTGGATTAGAAGTCTTAAGAAGAATCAAAATTCGATTTTGGTTAGGATTCTTGAGATCTAATCTAAATAGGATTGAGAAATTATTAAAATATTGATTTTATTTAATTTAAGTATTTTATTTAAAATCATTAGATTAATTCAAAATTTATTTTGGATTGGATAATCTTGGATTTTATTTAAAATAGAATTAAATATGGAGATCAATGGATTTTAATAATATTGATTTTATTTAATTTAAGTATTTTATTTAAAATCATTAGATTAATTCAAAATTTATTTTGGATTGGATAATCTTGGATTTTATTTAGAATAGAATTAAATATGGAAATCAATGGAATTGATTTTATTTAATTGGAGTATTTTATTTAAAATCATTAGATTGATTCAAAATTTTTTTGAATTGAAATCTTGGATTTTATTTAGAATAGAATTAAATATGGAGATCAATGGATTTTAATAAAATTGATTTTATTTAATTCAAGTATTTTATTTAAAATCATTAGATTAATTCAAAATTTATTTTGAATTGGAAAATCTTGGATTTTATTTAGAATAGAATTAAATATGGAGATCAATGGATTTTAATAATATTTATTTTATTTAATTTAAGTATTTTATTTAAAATCATTAGATTAATTCAAAATTTATTTTGGATTGGAAAATCTTGGATTTTATTTAAAATAGAATTAAATATGGAAATCAATGGACATTGATTTTATTTAATTGGAGTATTTTATTTAAAATCATTAGATTGATTCAAATTTATTTTGAATTGGAATCTTGGATTTTATTTAAAATAAATTAAATATGAGAATCAAAGAATTTTTCCGTCACTCGACAAAGTATTCAAGACGTAGAATGAAGACTCAAGGAAAGCATGCTGGAATTCATCAAGGTACGAGTAGTCGAGAAATAATTTTACTTGAGTAATTATTTGATTATTTGTGAACGTGCTTGCATGAAATGTATGTTTGTTATTATGCTTATGTGTATTTAATTATGCATTAGATAGCGTATCCCTTTGTTATAAAAAGCTAAGTGGGAGAGGGAATGGAAACATTGCCATGGTCTCCATTGCTGTTCTCTTGGTGACTTTTATGGACTTTTGAAGTTCGTTTAGACAAGTCATTGGAGGAGAATTCTTGTAATTCCTCTTACGAGAAACATTGATTAAGTTTATCAAACAATGCCTAATTTGTCTTTCCAAAACTGATTTCAAGTCGACTCATTCTCACCCCGGGGAGTGGAATGGAGCCAAAGCCACTTGGTCATGTCGAGGACACAAATTAGAGACTTTCGTGTCATTTGATGACTAGATCGATTGTCTGCTCGGCTCCCTCATTTAATGAGAGATAGGGTTGTTCGCATGGTGAATCACTGGTTAGAAACTTCGAGTTTCACTTATGATTCTCCGAGTCTTGATTTACGAAAATCAAATGGATCAAGTAATTGGGAGTCACTTATAAAAATCTTTTTGGTGTAGTAAACGTCCACACGAACGTGGCTTCCTATACTGAATGGGATTTTGGATTAAGTGATGTAGACAGTTATAGAGTGGAGTAAAGGAGCGTATGTTAACGTAAACGTCCACACTAACGTGGCTTGCGGTGAATATGCGTGTCCCAAACAATCTTCTTAGTACTGAGTAATGGTTTACACTTAGATACGCGTTATAGTATTCCTCCCAACGAGGTTACGCTGTAAGTGATGTATGACCGAAGCAAATCTAATTGCTAAATCATTTGGGTGGGTAAACGTCCACACGAACGTGGCTTGCCTTACCTGATGGGATTTTAGATGTGATTAGTGGTTTAATGATATTATTTGAGGGAGATAATATCGGAGATTAAATCGATTGTTTGTTGTTATATGTGCTCATAGATTAGGAAATGGCCTTGAACCCACTTTATGTGATACGTAAGGATTTTAACTCACTGGTCCCTAAATGTAATGATTGGAATAGAGATCTAGACATTACCCAAACTGTTAAAGAGTACTAGTTAGTACTCAGTAAGCTTTGTCCTCCCGAGCCTATTGACATAGGCGGCCACACAAGAAGCGATGAGGATACTCATAAAGGCCAGTCCTTCGAGGATTGACCTTTTAGACGAGTTGAGACGGAAATCGAAAGCTCTTGTAGCCAATGCCAAAGGTTTCGAACCTAAAGGCATGAATCGGGGGAAAGGACAAGAAAGCAAAGAAACCCAGTGGTTCCTTTTGGACCACGAGATGGGACGAGAAAGCCAATAGGCAAGTGTTCTCGATGCAAACAGTCTGGGTACTGGAAGTCTGATTATCCTCTCAAAGAAAGTACGAAATCTTCTTTAGTCGTGAAACATAGTCCGTGGTATTATCTACCGGAACCTGGTGTGTAGATATGGAACCACTGACGGTATGTGCATTTTAAATGTAAGGGTTCCAGGAAACCTGACGACTTAGAAAAGAAGAAATCGTAGTCTACATGGGCAATGTTGTGGAGGAGGCAGCAGTTGCAGTGGAGGACATTTTATAGGATTTCATTTTGAGTTATTGCTTTTATGTACCCTTCATATTAGAAAGAACTTTGTTCTGGATTTCTAATGAATGGATATTTTATTTCTTTTAATCATTTGATGGTTATAAGAAGAAATAATGATATTATCTATTTTGGTACATTAGCTAGCAATATATAAATGATGAATCCTGAGTCCACCACGATGCAACGAACCGTTTTATATATAACTCGTTTTACTAATAAGAGATTTCTTTAATTAATCATTTATACTTGTGGATTCTTATGCTAAGTCATATTTATTCAAATGAGAAGTTCAAAGGTCGAAAATTGATTGTAAGATCAATTAAGTTGAAGGAGTGGACCTTCCGACCTAAGAATCTAATTTGGAAGATAATACGACTAAGCAATCCTTTATGGATATAAGATATAAGATCCGGACAAGTATTAGAATTGATTGACTCTGATTTATGATCAGAGATTGGGATTGGATCCCAAGTGACTACACCATACAGTCCTCTGTAAGATTGGTGTGTCGGAAATAAGAAATGGAACTCTTATAGAAATAGTAAAAGCATGAGTTAAACGGAACTACCTATGTTCTATGGATATGTCTTGGAAACAACGGCACATTCAAATGTGGTTGTAGAATATCCTAGAAGAACAAAAGGTGTGTGTTCGATAGTACTATGAACCAGAAGGACGTTATAAGTTCTAACGCCCGGTTCTTAGAGGAAGACTATTAGATGAACCACAAAGCCCAAAATGACATGATACTTTTGTAAAGAGAGAAAACGATTAAGACTTAGAACCAGCCGAACCGAGTAGCGGTACACCACTAACTGCACCTACTGTTATTACTGTTTATACACCGGAATGCCGTTGTAGTGGGAGGTTGTGTGACAACCGGAGATATTCATAAGACTAGGAGAGTTTTCGGACTCTGGACCTAGTATACATGAAATCGATCCCTGGATCTACATAGAGGCAGTACTAGATCTAAATGTGCCTTCTTGGAGAGCAATAAGGATTATTGCTAAGAGGCAAGATCATTTAGAGTACAAGCTTAGTTGATCCATTTATGGATTGGAACAAAGCATTGAGTTCGTGGTACTTGCAAATTGATGAGATAGTCCATTTTATGGATTCATCAAAGCATAGACAAATCGAGTGTATGGGAAACGTGATGAAAACAAGGTGGTGTTTCTCGGAGGTTTTATGAAGATAACATTTTATCATTGGTAACAATGTAAAGATGTTGTCAGACATAAAATGATGGTTGTCTAGAAAAATCGATATATGAGATAAAGAAGAAGTTAGAGCATGTTCTTAAGATCTAGTATCTCAAGAAAAGAACATTGTACTTCTCTAGATATCTTATACGATTATGGTTCGTTTTAACATGCAAGATTCCGAGAAAGGTTCGTCACCTTTCAGAGACGGAATGCATCTATCTAAGGATATGTGTTTTGGAACACAAAAGGAGATAGAAGCAATGAAAGCGGATTCCTACACTTACAGTGAGGAAAGCTTAATAAATGCATTGTTGAAAACAAGAACCTGATATCGGCTATGCGGTTAGCATAGTGGGAGGATATCAAGGTAATCCTGGAAAGGAATACTTGACTGCTGTAATGAACATTTTAAGTACTTTCGAAGTACTGGAAACTATGTTCTGGATGACGGAGCAGACAAACATTTCCTTTGGATTACATTCTCTTAGATTTCTAATCAAATGAGGACCGGTGTAAGTCGATATCAGGCTATGTGTTTCACTATTGAAGGAGAAGGAGTTTTAACATGGAAGAGTGATAAGCACGATGCTTTTCGGACTCTACCATGGGTAACCAAATAAGCGGCCTCAGAGGCAGCGGAAGTTTTGGTATAACTCCGGGATAATCTCTGGGACTTAGATGTGATTCTTAATTTGCCAAAGGCTATGTAAATAGCGGTGCGATGGCAAATGGTAAGATCACAAGTCCATAAGTGTAAGATAACACATAGTGCAAGTACCACCTGATACGAGTCATCGTCGAGGGAGACGACGCTGTAGTCACCAAGATAACTTCAGAGCGGCAACCTAGATTGCTCATTCACATAGTACTTCTTGGAAGTACAACTTAAGCACGTGATGAGTATGGGAGTCGGGAGTTTGGAGGAAATGACTAGACCTTAGTACAAGTGGGAGATTGTTGGAGTTGTGTACTTAATGTCTAGATTTAAGTAACGGAAACTCACGATCCATTGCCACTAATCTATTTAATTAAATAAACAATTATTTGCATTTAATTATTTATAATTAAATATATGCAAATTATAGTCCTGGATTCTATACGTTGTAGTTAGTATGGTGTGTCGGGCCCACACAGAAGATCATACTATCGGTTACTCGTATTTAATCGAACGGTTGCTCACGACCTAGATGGACACGGACCAATCCATCGGTATAGTCGTTGTGTGAGAGAGAAAATAATTTGTCTTAATTATTTTATCACACTTGTACACTTGGTGTATTGAGCGGATCTGCTTGAGATTTATCGATTAGGATTGCCGGCGATAATCGATTTAAGTCTCTGAGTATTTTATTCTTAATCCCCGATACTATTGCGGGTGTGTATATTTAATATAAGTGACTTTGATTTACCAAAGGAATTAACCGATTTAATTATTGGGTTAATTACCGGTTAAGTTGGGTCGCTATATTTTATATATGACATGCCGTGAATACTTGACGGGAAAGTGTATCCCGTAAGGGTTGATAATATCCCCGAGATGAGTTCATAAGGAATTATTATGTAAACCCTGCAGGTGGATTTGTTCCGCATAATAATTAAGGTTGAATGGTACTAGTCTCGGATATAAGAGATGAATAAATTAATTAGCAATAAATTAATTTTATTCATGGATATTTATATCTTAAATACACGGAATAAATAATACTACCGGAGAAATATTATTTGATATAATATGGTTTAATATTGGGAGTGCAATTAATTTTATATAGTGGAAAATAGAATTAATTAATATTGATAAGGATTAATGGACTTGAGCATTGGACTCAATTTAATCTTCAATATTGGAAGCCCAATATTCCACCTCCTTAAGATCCCCTACGTAGCCTATAAAAGCACTACATGGTCTTCTCTATTCTCATAACTTGAAGATCACAATTCTAGAGAGAGAAAGGAGAGAAGGAGATCCATAGTGTTCGGAGGATCGTCGCCCACTCGACGTTCGAACAAGTGCAAGGAATACGTGGGAAGATCTCAAGGTCATCACAAGATCTCGTTTCTCCGCACAACGAATCGAAAGGTGAATTAAATTTCCGCAATTTAATTCTAGTTTATTGATCAATTATCGAAAAACAAGATCCAAAGATCGAACCCGGATTAGACGAACGATCACGCGGTGGTGGTGAAACCACCGGACCGCGGGATCGCCCGGCTAGGGTTTCGAGGGCGCGCGGAGGAAGACCCGCGGCTGGGCCGCGGGCATGCGATCGATCGTACGATCGATCGCCGGGGGCGCGGGCTGGTGCCGCACCCCACCCCGCCGTGAAGGCGGGGACCTCCCAGGCGGCGGCGAGTCGCCGGACTCGCCGCGGGGGCTGCTGGAGCAGCCCCACCCATCGATCGCGTGGACGCGATCGGGCGATCGCGTGAACCCCGCTCGCGGGGGTTCGGCCGGGCAGCGGCGTGCCTTCGGGTACGTCGTGCGCTTGGTCGAGCTCCAGCGCGTGAGTCGGCGTTCGTGTGATCTCCGGCGAAGGGTTTGATCGGGTTATTGTTTCCGCAAATTTTAATAACCCGGGATATCGAATTCCAACAAGGGCTACGCAAGTACTTGGAAGGCTGAACAACACGAGGTCCGAGGATGCTCTCCCCGTCATCCTGCTCGGACTCGTCACCCTCCTCCTCGTCGTCATCCTCGTCAGTGAAGCACCTGATCTCCCTGTGGCCCTCGTCGTCACCCTCCTCGTCATCAGCAGCTAGGTCTGAGAAGATATCAAACTTCCTCCCAGTATGGGTCTCCACATCGACCACAACAGGTGGTGTCGGCGTGCTGGACGTCTCCAGATCAAAAGGAACAATCGACGGAGGCGTGCGGTAGTTGGGGGACTCAAATGGATAGGCCGGTGGCGGCATCTGATAACCCTGGAATGGAAAGACTGGACCCTGGAATGGACCGAATGGACCCGGCATCTGGTAACTCTCGAATGGATACTCAAACGGAAATACCGGAGGCACCTGGGGCTGGGGCTGCATGCGGTAACGCATCCATGCGTCAGCATCTCCAAACGAATACTGCGGGGGGTCAGGCATCGCCGACGTCGAGAATCGAGCTGGTGCTCTGCTCAAAGAAGTCTCAGCAATGTCCTCGCAGTGGTAGGAATGACGAGGAGGTGAACTCCGAGGGGGCGAGGAAGGCTCTTCGTACACTGGCCTCGAGGGATAAGGCCGTGGCTGCGAGTGCCGTCTCATACCGAAGAAGCCCTTCATTTTAGAGAGCAAGCTCTTCGTGACACTCTTCGTCACGCTCTCCATGACGGCCTTCACGATGTGAGTCGTGAATCCCTTCTCGGACGTGTCGAACAAGATCCTCTCGAGGTCACTCCGACGATAAATAGGTGGATCATCGTCCACCACTCTCTCAGATGCATGTGCAGCTCGAGACTCAGGAGGAGTAGCATCTCGAGCAGGAGGAGAAGCACCTCGAGGAGGAATAGGAGGAGAAGCACCTCGAGGAGGCGGAGAATCATGTCGAGGAGGCGGAGAATTATGTCGAGCTTTCCGAGATTTACGTCTCTCTTGTCTCTCTACTGAAGAGCTGGGCGTGACATCGTCACGCGTGCGGATACCTGTCGCCGCCTTCTTGAATGTCTTGGCCACGCTTTCGGCCACACGGTCCACAAGCTTCTTCTTCTTCTTTTTTTCCATTTGCTTCTTCGGTGCCGGTGCCGGTGCTCGTGCCGGCCCCGCTGCGTGAGTTAAGCGGAGGGGAGGCTGGTACGGGACGGCATACAGCTCACCGGCCTCAGTCAAACTCCTGTAATACATCATCTCCTCCTCCTCCGGTGTCGGTGTGAGGATCTCGTGCACTTCAAGCTAAAAGAAAACAATAAAAAAATATATTTCTTAGATATTCGATAAAATTATTAATTCAAAATTATTAACGAAACAGATTGACGGTTACCTGCTCATCCTCGAAGTAATCCGTAAAATCGAAGTTAGTCTTCCTCTGCGTCCAATGCAAAAACCGGGGCCTTCGCGTCTCTCGGCTCCGAGTACCGCACAGTCTCCCTAAAGCAGGAAAGGCCTTGAAGGCCCAACACTAGAAGGCCCAAACTGGACCGTAAAAGTGATAAGCCGCTTTGTCGGCCTGATCAGCTGCCATCCCAGCAATGCTGATGTAGTGCGAGAAGTTCTGGAACGTGTAAGAACCCCAAGGAAACCACTCCCAGCCATCGTGATCCTCCACCAGTGTCCAGACCCAGTTCTCGACATCCAGTTTCTCTCGACCAATCAGAACGAAGTAGAGAATCAAGATGTTGGCAACCTTGAAATAATCATTTAGTTCGTTGCCCATCCTTTGCTGATCCTTGAACGAACTGAGCAGTGCTTCAATTTTCATCACTCTGCAACGGAATAACCTCCGATGGATGCCTGTACTGGGAGCTTCATGACCTTTGTCTGTGGGATCGAAGTTACTATCCCCAAAGCGCAGGCCGGTGATCAGGGCGTATTCTTGTGCTCGGAACTTCACAATACGATCCCCGATAGCAAACCAGTGCTCAAACTCTGGTATTCTGCTCTTGCTAACGATCTCTCTCGATAGCAGCTTGTGCAGAGGCTTGTTCGATCGGTCTGCACTGGGCATTGGAAGGAACTGACTGAACAGATACGTCTGTTCGTACTCCGCGAGGCCCTCGTCCCCACCAACCTCCCTCGGAGTATCTTGTACGGTTTTTAAAACGCCGCGTCGATCGCCGCAATTGATCGCTCTCGAAATGTGGACGACATCCGGTTTCCTCCATCGGAAACCAGCTTGCACAAACGGAGAAGAAGCAATTAAAAACATATTAATAGGATCAAAAACAAAAAAAACAAAAAAAAAGTTTCTGCCTGTTACTCGATCGTGTACACGATCGAGTAACAGACGATCGACCAACCCCATTCGACCAACCTCATTCGATTAACCCCATCAACCAACCCATTCGATTAACCCCATCGACTAATCAAGAGCTGACTACTCGAAGAGGTTAATCGAAAGGGTTGGTCGACGGGGTTAGTCGAATGGCACTAATCGACTGCCATCGACCAACGCGTTCGAGCAGTCAAGAACAAATTTCAGAAATCAGAATTTCAGACAATTTAACTCAAATTACAGTTCTAAATCACTTATAACACTAGTAAGAACTCAACCAAACATCTAAAGCACCATATAATCCATCACATTGCTCGAATTCTCGAGAAAAAAAATCGAAAAAAAAAGGGTTCGAATTCGGGAATTACCGGCGGTTGGAGCAGCGGTTCTTCCTCCTCTTCATGGACGACTTCGTGCTCCTGCTCCTCGTGTTCGGACTCCGTCGATGACATCTCCGGTGAATTGTTCAAATTGAAAGAAAAAAAAAACGGGGCGGCGAGTTGAGTTCGTGGAGAGAGAAAATAAAAGAGGGGGGGACCTTTTCTTTGTTTTGTCTTTTTCTTTTAGGTTTGAAGGGTATAATAGGCAATTCAATAGGAATTGGTGTAAAAAACTCACACTCTTATAATTGAGCACAAAAAACTCACAATTCTTATACATCCGACCATTTATCCACATGACTCTTTGTATTTTCTAGTACATCTAATAGGAAAATGATTACCTTCTGCTACCGTTTTAAGAAAGGATCAGAATTCCGATTTTGATTATTGGTCAAAACGAAACAGAATTTTTTTTCCGGTTTCGGTTAATCGAATATAAAAAAATCGGTATTCGATTCGTTATCGATAAATATATATATATATATATATATATATATATATATATATATATATATATATATATATATATATATATATATATATATATATATATATATATATATATATATATATATTCGGTTATCGTTTAACCCGATAATTGATTGTTAAAAACCGAATAATCAAAATATATTATATTTATTACATATTATATATATCTTTAAGGCCGAATTGTCTGACAACACTATCTTGCTTATTTGAAAATTTTGGTATTTTGTTAGATTTATAAATGTTAGGTTGAATTTGTTGTATTTTAGTTTAAATTTGTTTATATTTTTTTTTTCTTTTTTTTTTTTTCAGGATATTACTTTTGAAATGAGTCCATTTTTTTCTAATCGCTTTTTTGGTTAACCGATAAATCGATTATCCAATAAATTATTTTGATTCGGTTATGATTAATCATTTTCGTCGATTTTCGGTTCGGTTAAACGGTCATTCGGTTCGCTTTGACTTTGGTTAACCGAACTTTCAGCCCTAGTTTTAAGTTTGCAGAGCATCCTAATGCTATGTATAATCTTAGATTGTACTCCCTCCCTCTCATAATAAATTAGAGCATCCTATTGTTATGTATAATCTTAGATTGTACTCCCTCCCCATCATAATAAATGCACTACTTTTCTTTTTTGGATTTACCATAATAGTTGATAAATCTCAAAAAAGAAAATAAACATTCTTATTTATTCACTTGAAAATACAATTTTACTCATACAATATATACCTACTTTATAAACTCTACTCACAATTACTTTATTTTTCAAATTAAAAATATATTTTTACACTTTAATTTTACTAGTTAAAAAGTCAAAAAATAACATTTTTTTAATCTCCTTGCCAAAAAAAGTATTAAATGTATTATGGAAAGGATAGAGTATAAATTTAATGTATCAAAAATTTGTATCTAGGTACACTTAAGAAAATAAGGATTCAAATATGTGTTTTATTTTATTGGTCTTGATGGAGTAGTATACTTAATGTCTAGATTTGAGTATTCTGAACTCTGTATGCACTTTCATTTACCTATCTATTACAGACATTCATTTGCTTTTAATTATTGTTAATTAAATACATGCAAATCATAGTCCTGGATTTTATACGTTGTAGTTAGTATGGTGTGTCGGGCCCGCACAGAAGATCATACTATCGGTTACTCGTATTTAATCGAACAGTTGCTCACGACCTAGATGGACACGGACCGATCCATCGGTATAGTCGTTGTGTGAGAGAGAAGATAATTTGTCTTGATTATCTTATCACACTTGTACACTTGGTGTATTGAGCGGATCGATTGAGACTCATCAATTAGGATTGCTCGGCGATAATTGATTTGAGACTCGGAGTATTTTATTCTTAATCCCTAAAATAATTGCGGGTGTGTATATTTAATATTAGTGACTTTGATTTTCCAAAGGAATTAACCGATTTAATTATTGGGTTAATTACCGGTTAAGTTGGGTCACTATATTTTATATATGGCATGCCGTGAATTCTTGAAGGGACAGTGTATCCCGGAAGGGTTGATAATATCCCCGAGATGAGCTCATAAGGATTTATTATGTAAACCTCGCGAGTGGATTTGTTCCGCATAATAAATAAGGTTGAGTGGTACTATTCTCGGATATAAGAGATGAATAAATTTATTAAGCAATAAATAAATTTTATTCATGGATATTTAAATCTTAAATACACGGAATAAATAATACTAAGATGGAGAAATATTATTTGGTATAATATGGAATAATATTGGGAGTGCAATTTTATTTATATAGTGGAAAATAAATAAAATTAATATTGATAAGAATTAATGGATTTGGGTTGGACCCAATTTAATTTTCAATATTGAAGCCCAATATTTATTCTCCTTTTGATCCCCTACGTAGCCTATATAAGCACTACATGGTCTTCACTTTTCACAACCTAAGTTACGCCAACAATAAAGTTCTGAGAGTGAGGAGGATCCATAGAGTTCGATAGCTCGTCGCCCACCCGACGTTCGAACGGAGTGCAAGGAATACGCGGGAAGATCACGAGGTCATCGATTTCGTTTCTCCGAACAACGAATCGTAGGTACAATTCTCAACTAACTTGTTAATTGTTCGATTCGCTTTTATCGAGAATACCGTAGAACAAGGATCCGAGGATCGAACCCCGGGACGAGGGTCGAGCCGGGCGGTGGTGGTTGGACCACCGGACCGCCGGCGGCTCGTGGATCCCTCGGGGGGATCGAACGCGCGGACCCTCGGCTGGACGCCGAGGATCGATCGAGCCCTACGGGGCTGATCGCTAGGGCTACGGGTTTTACCCGTAGCAGCTCGTAGCGAGCTGCGGGTTTTCCCGCAGCGGCTCGCCGGACGCGAGCCCTAGCCGCGAGCAGCGGATCGCCGGATCCGCTGCGGGGATGTTGCGAGCATCCCGGGGATGCCGCGAGGCATCCCGTGCGATCGCTGCGAGCGATCGCGAGTCCCCTCGCGGGGACTCGGCTGGGCGTCCGCGTGCCTCGTGCACGCGACGCGTTCGGTCGGGTCCCGGTTCGCGTGGGCTCGTGGTTTCTCCGGCGATTGAGGTTGTCGATTGTATGAACCTCGGCTCGCGGGTTTTCGGGTGGGGGCGGATTACGTGCCTTCGGGTGCGTGGTCTCCAAAGCCCGGACTCCGGCGGATGAGTCGGCGTTAGTACGATCTCCGGCAAAGGGTTTGTTCGGGTTATCGGTTCCGCAATTTTGATAACCCGGGATAGCGAATTCCAACAACTGGTATCAGAGCGTGGTTTACGTTCGCGGTATTTTCGATAAATGTTGTTCTACCTTGCAGGGTTCCGACTATTATGGCTCAATTAATTATTCGTTTAATTTATTTTGTCATGATTGTTGGTTTTATTAAACTCTCGGACATGTCGAGATTCGTTTTTGGTGGTGAATGCTTGTAATAGTAAAAATTCGGGGGTTGACCGAATTTAGGATTTATTATTATGTTCGTTGTTTTTCCGGAAAATGTATAGGGTCGATTTCGTGTATAGAATCAATACCGGAATTGTAATTTAGATTTTGTAAATTTATTTTGCGATTGTATCGACGTATCGAAGACCGCCGGAGAAGACGAAGTGACGAGGGGACGAAGGACCGGGATCGATCAATCCCCATGATCGATCCCGAGGGGATCGATCGACCCGCGGCCCTAGGCGGGCTGTCCGTGGGAGTCCCGGCCACGCCGGCCACCAGTGGTGGTGGCGCGTGGGCCGGGCGGCGGCGGCGTGCCCTAGGCTGGCCGGTCGGGCGTGGGTGGGGGTGGCTTGGGGTCTCCCAACCCGGGCTACTCCTACCGGAAATATACTTTCCTAATTAATTCATTATTTCCTATTTTGATTATTTCCTTGTGGAATATTCTAGAAAAATAGAAAAAGAATTAATTTAGTACTAAATTTATTTTTCCTATTTGATTATTCCTACTCATGGGAATATTCATGGATTAGGAATAAAATAAATTTGGAAAAGTATAATAGTCCTAATTATTTTATTTCTTTATTTCATTATGGATATCATCTAGAATATTCCAAGAATATCTTGGATGGATTATTCTAGAGATTTAATGAAGTGGAAAAAGAAAATAAAATAAATAAAAATATTAATAATATTTAATTTTATTTTTGATATATTCAATTGACTTAATTTTCGAATTAAGTAACTTTTGGATTAATTAAAAATAAATAGATTTAAATATTGAATATTAATATTCTCGTCACATGGAGCATTCAAGAAACGAAGACTGAAGACTAGAAAATGCGTACGGGGATGTGATGAAGCCATAATAGTCGGAAAATAATATTCTAGTAATTATTTTGACTATGTGATAATACTATGTGCTTTATTACATGTATGCATGCTATGTGTGTTTATTTTATGCACTAGATAGCGTATCCCTTTATTGTAAAAAGCTAAGTGGGAGAGGGTATGGAAACATGCCCATGGTCTCCATTGCTGCTCTCTTGGTGACTTTTATGAACTTTTGAAGTTTATATAGATAGGTCATTGGAGGAGAGTTCTTGTAATTCCTCTTACAAGAGACATTGATTGAGTTTATCAAACAATGCCTAATTTGTCTTTCCAAAGCTGATTTCAAGTCGACTCATTCTCACCCCGGGGAGTGGAATGGAGCCAGAGCCACTTGGTCATGTAGAGGACACAAATTAGAGACCTTCGTACCATTCTTTGATAGATGGATCGATTGTCTGCTCGGCTCCCTCATTTATGAGAGATAGGGTCGTTCGCATGGTGAATCACTGGTTAGAAACTTCGAGTTTCACTTATGATTCTCCACGTCTTGATTTACGAGATTGAATGGATCTAGTAATTGGATTTCAATTATATAAATCTTTTTGGTGTAGTAAACGTCCACACGAACGTGGCTTGCTGTACTGAATGGGATTTTAGAATAATTGATGTAGACAGTTATAGGGAATTGTGAAGAGTTGCGAGTTGTCGTAAACGTCCACACGAACGTGGCTTGCGGTGACATAACAGTTCTAAACGATTCACCTTAGTACTGAGTAATGGTTTACACTTAGATACGCGTTATAGTATTCCTCCCAACGAGGTTACGCTATAAGTGATGTATGACCGAAGTAAAATCTAATTGCTAAATCATTTGGGTGGGTAAACGTCCACACGAACGTGGCTTGTCTTACCTGATGGGATTTTAGATGTGATTAGTGATTTAATGATATTATTTGGGGGAGATAATATCGGATATTAAATTGTTTGTTTGTTTTATGTGCTTATAGGTTAAGAATGACTGTGACCCCACTTTGTGATATACTTAAGGATGAAAACTCACCGGTTCCATATGGTGATGATTGGGAACGAAATCTGGACATTGTTCAGACTGTTGAGCTTTCCGAATCCACTGTTGTCCCAACTGATGAGGACATTCGAAATGACCTCAGGATGATGTTGAGACATAGCGTGGAAGCTGGACAAGAGGTGATTAACATACTCACAGAGTTCTCTCTCAATGAGTCCCTTAAAAAGGATTCGGCGAAAGCGGAGTTTGTGCGTAGGTTGAGAAAATCACAAGCTTTTGTGGCAAGGCTAGAGGAAAAGCGTGCAAAGAAACCCAGTGGTTTAAAGCCACGGATTGGGAAAGGCAAGCCTTTGGGCAAGTGCTTTCGATGCAAGCAGTTTGGGCACTGGAGGTCTGATTGTCCTCTCATCAAAGGTACGAAATTTTCCTTAGTCACTGAAACATTGTCAGCGGTGATATCTACCAGCACCTGGTGTGTAGATACGGGTGCCACTGACCATGTCTGCAATTCATTGCAGGGGTTCCAGGAAACCCGGAGACTTAGAGAGGGAGAGATCGTGGTCTACATGGGCAATGCCGCGAAGGTGGCGGCTGTTGCAGTGGGAGACGTTCACTTACGCTTTAGTAGTGATAGGGTTTTAGTTTTACAGAATTGTCTTTATGTACCGAATTTTAGAAAGAATTTGATTTCGGTTTCTAAGTTAATTCTGAATGGATATTATGTTTCTTTTGATCACTCTGTGGTCATAAGAAGAAATAGTAAGATTGTCTGTTCTGGTACATTGGTGGACGATTTGTATATTCTAAATCCTGAGTCTAACACGATGCAACTAACCGAGAGTAATAACACATCTACGAACACCAATAAGAGAAAGGAACCTTCTAAAATGAATCAATTATACTTGTGGCATCTAAGGCTAGGTCATATTAATTCGAATAGAATTCAAAGGTTGAAAGCTGATGGTCTCATTAGCGGCATAGAAGGAGAGGACCTTCCAACCTGCGAATCCTGTTTGGAGGGTAAAATGACCAAGCGTTCTTTTTCTGGTAAAGGACATAGAGCTGAACAAGTATTGGATTTGATTCACTCTGATGTATGCGGACCTATGTCTACTCAGGCAAGGGGAGGGTACGAGTACTTCATCACTTTCACTGATGATTACTCAAGATATGGATTTGTATACTTGATGCGCCGCAAGAGCGAATCCTTTGACAAGTTCAAGGAGTTCAAGGCTTTTGTGGAGAACCTTCAAAGTAAATCCATTAAATGCCTGCGATCTGATCGCGGAGGCTAGTACCTGTCTGGAGAATTCAAGGCATACTTAGTAGAGAATGGGATTGATTCCCAGATGACATCACCATATACTCCCCAGCAGAATGGTGTGTCAGAAAGAAGGAATAGGACTCTTATGGAAATGGTACGTTCAATGATGAGTTACTCGGACTTACCTACTATGTTCTGGGGACATGCCTTGGAAACAGCGGCGTATATTCTCAACATGGTTCCAACGAAAACGGTACCCACAACACCCATGGAAAGGTGGAGCGGGCGCAAGCCTAGCCTCAGGCACCTTCGGATCTGGGGATGTCCAGCATATGTGTTGCGACAAGGGGCCGATAAGTTAGAACCTAGATCAGAATTACGATTGTTTGTAGGTTACCCGAAAGGAACTAAAGGTGGCATGTTCTATAGTCCTACGGACCAGAAGATCGTTATAAGTACTAACGCTCGGTTCTTAGAGGAAGACTATGTCATGGACCACAAGCCCATGAGTGACATAATACTTGATGAATTAAGAGGAGACAAGGAAGACTCAGATACAGCCGAACCGAGTGTATATACACCACTAGAACCTGCACCTAATACTGTCACTGTTGATACACCGGAACGCCGTCGTAGTGGGAGGGTTGTTAAACAACCGGACAGATGGATTGGACTGGGTGAGTCTTCGGACTCGGCACCCGGAGTTCATGAAGTCGATCCCTGGACCTATGATGAGGCGGTACAAGATATAGATGCGCCTTCTTGGAAGAAAGCGATGAAATCCGAAATAGAATCTATGGATTCTAATAAAGTCTGGGATCTTGTAGAACCACCAAGCGGCGTAAAGCCAATTTGGTGTAAATGGGTCTACAAGAGAAAGAGAGGATCTGACGGAAAGGTTGAAACCTTTAAAGCTCGGCTTGTTGCGAAAGGATATACTCAGAAAGAGGGAATCGATTATGAGGAGACCTTTTCGCCGGTAGCCAAGATAAAGTCAATCCGGATTCTCTTATCCATAGCAGCTCATATGGATTATGAGGTGTGGCAAATGGATGTCAAGACAGCTTTCCTTAATGGAAGTCTTGACGAGACGATTTATATGAAACAACCAGAGGGATTCATTGCTAAGGGGCGAGATCATCTAGTGTGCAAGCTTAATCGATCCATTTATGGATTGAAACAAGCCTCGAGATCGTGGAACCTGCGGTTTGATGAAGTAGTCCAATCTTTTGGATTCATTCAAAGCATGGACGAATCGTGTGTGTATTGGAAACGTGATGGAAAGAAGGTGGTGTTCCTCGTGCTTTATGTAGACGACATACTTCTCATTGGCAACAGTGTGAAGATGTTATCAGACATAAAGGGATGGTTGTCTAGACAATTCGATATGAAAGATTTGGGTGAAGTCGGACATGTTCTAGGGATCAAAGTTATAAGGGATCGTCGGAATAGAACATTGTGTCTTTCCCAGCAATCTTACATAGACACGATTCTAGCTCGTTTTAACATGCAAGATTCCAAGAAGGGTGATCTGCCCTTCAGTAAAGGAACTTATCTTTCTAAGGAAATGTGTCCTCAGACACAGAAGGAGAAAGATGACATGAAAGCGGTTCCCTACGCTTCGGTTGTGGGAAGCTTAATGTATGCAATGTTATGCACGAGGCCTGATATCTGTTATGCCGTTGGCATAGTAGCAAGATATCAGAGTAACCCTGGAAAGGCTCATTGGACTGCCGTTAAGAGCATTTTCAAGTATTTGCGAAATACTAAGGATTATGTTCTGAGATACGGTGCAGACAATCTGATCCCTTTGGGTTACACAGATTCGGATTTCCAAGCTGATAAGGACCGGCGTAAGTCGACATCAGGCTATGTGTACACTTTGGGAGGTGGAGCCGTATCATGGAAGAGTGTTAAGCAAAAGTGCATTTCGGACTCTACCATGGAAGCTGAATACGTTGCAGCCTCAGAGGCAGCGAAAGAGTCAGTGTGGTTCCTTAATTTCCTCCAGGACTTAGATGTGATTCCGAGTTTTCCTAAAGCTATGACAATTTATTGTGACAATAGCGGTGCAGTGGCAAACAGTAAGGAACCACGGTCCCATAGTGCTACAAAACACATAGAGAGCAAGTACCACCTGATTCGAGACATCGTCAAGAGGGGCGATGCGATAGTCACCAAGATAGCTTCGGAAGACAACCTAGCGGACCCTTTCACCAAGATACTTCCTAAGGAAGTATACTACAAGCACTTGGAGGGTTTGGGAGTCAGAAGTTTGGAGGATATGACTAGACCTTAGTATAAGTGGGAGATTGATGGAGTAGTATACTTAATGTCTAGATTTGAGTATTCTGAACTCTGTATGCACTTTCATTTACCTATCTATTACAGACATTCATTTGCTTTTAATTATTGTTAATTAAATACATGCAAATCATAGTCCTGGATTTTATACGTTGTAGTTAGTATGGTGTGTCGGGCCCGCACAGAAGATCATACTATCGGTTACTCGTATTTAATCGAACAGTTGCTCACGACCTAGATGGACACGGACCGATCCATCGGTATAGTCGTTGTGTGAGAGAGAAGATAATTTGTCTTGATTATCTTATCACACTTGTACACTTGGTGTATTGAGCGGATCGATTGAGACTCATCAATTAGGATTGCTCGGCGATAATTGATTTGAGACTCGGAGTATTTTATTCTTAATCCCTAAAATAATTGCGGGTGTGTATATTTAATATTAGTGACTTTGATTTTCCAAAGGAATTAACCGATTTAATTATTGGGTTAATTACCGGTTAAGTTGGGTCACTATATTTTATATATGGCATGCCGTGAATTCTTGAAGGGACAGTGTATCCCGGAAGGGTTGATAATATCCCCGAGATGAGCTCATAAGGATTTATTATGTAAACCTCGCGAGTAGATTTGTTCCGCATAATAAATAAGGTTGAGTGGTACTATTCTCGGATATAAGAGATGAATAAATTTATTAAGCAATAAATAAATTTTATTTATGGATATTTAAATCTTAAATACACGGAATAAATAATACTAAGATGGAGAAATATTATTTGGTATAATATGGAATAATATTGGGAGTGCAATTTTATTTATATAGTGGAAAATAAATAAAATTAATATTGATAAGAATTAATGGATTTGGGTTGGACCCAATTTAATTTTCAATATTGAAGCCCAATATTTATTCTCCTTTTGATCCCCTACGTAGCCTATATAAGCACTACATGGTCTTCACTTTTCACAACCTAAGTTACGCCAACAATAAAGTTCTGAGAGTGAGGAGGATCCATAGAGTTCGATAGCTCGTCGCCCACCCGACGTTCGAACGGAGTGCAAGGAATACGCGGGAAGATCACGAGGTCATCGATTTCGTTTTTCCGAACAACGAATCGTAGGTACAATTCTCAACTAACTTGTTAATTGTTCGATTCGCTTTTATCGAGAATACCGTAGAACAAGGATCCGAGGATCGAACCCCGGGACGAGGGTCGAGCCGGGCGGTGGTGGTTGGACCACCGGACCGCCGGCGGCTCGTGGATCCCTCGGGGGGATCGAACGCGCGGACCCTCGGCTGGATGCCGAGGATCGATCGAGCCCTACGGGGCTGATCGCTAGGGCTACGGGTTTTACCCGTAGCAGCTCGTAGCGAGCTGCGGGTTTTCCCGCAGCGGCTCGCCGGACGCGAGCCCTAGCCGCGAGCAGCGGATCGCCGGATCCGCTGCGGGGATGTTGCGAGCATCCCGGGGATGCCGCGAGGCATCCCGTGCGATCGGTGCGAGCGATCGCGAGTCCCCTCGCGGGGACTCGGCTGGGCGTCCGCGTGCCTCGTGCACGCGACGCGTTCGGTCGGGTCCCGGTTCGCGTGGGCTCGTGGTTTCTCCGGCGATTGAGGTTGTCGATTGTATGAACCTCGGCTCGCGGGTTTTCGGGTGGGGGCGGATTACGTGCCTTCGGGTGCGTGGTCTCCAAAGCCCGGACTCCGGCGGATGAGTCGGCGTTAGTACGATCTCCGGCAAAGGGTTTGTTCGGGTTATCGGTTCCGCAATTTTGATAACCCGGGATAGCGAATTCCAACAGGTCTTATATGCATAAAATTGATAGTTTTACTGTGAAACTATATATGAAATTAGTGGTGTAACTATGTATGTAATTATGTATAAAACTTTATATCTTTCATTTTTTTAATATGTTCTATGATTGTACTTTAGTGAGATACAAATTGATAAATTACAAATTATTTATGATGTGTGTCAAATGAAATGTCACTAAATATTTAGATTTATTAAGTTGAAACTTGTTTATGTGTATAAGATCCTTCTTTTTCATTTTTATGCGCTAATCGTGTGATCGCAATTACATGCCTCCAATTTTTACATGGTTTCAAAGCTATGTCTTGCTACTACGGCTCATTTTCCATCAGTGGACCACTCATTATTGTGAGTCAGGATGTGTGGTGCTTCTAATTATTGAAAGTACGTGAGATCGATATATCTAGGACTAACAAGTGAGAGAATATGTTAAAATTAAATATTGTGATCTTTCTCGTAATGAATTGCCACACTAAATTTGTACGAAGAAAATACTTCTTCCCTCCAATAAAAGTTGTAAAATTTTTATTTTTTTCGTGCCTGGTTGATATATTTCAAAAAAAGAAAAAAACATTTTTACTTTTTTATTTTAAATTTAATACTCTATTCACCTACTTTTTAAATTTCACTTCCAACTATTTTACTTTTCAATTTAACAATATATTAAATCTTTTATTTTTGGTTAAAAAATAAAATAAAACAATATTTTTCTTAAATTTGGTGCAAAAAAGGTGTTGGATCTTTATAGAGTTTATAGAGTTGGAGGAAGTATTACATTAGTATAAATTTATGCATCTATTTCTTCTCTCACCCGTTAATTTTAAGATGAAAAATTTACCCGCAACTTGTCTCTCATTCTCTTATTAATTTGTGGGCTGGCCATGGGATAACAATCACATAGGTACAAATGGGAGCTGGCTAATTATGTTGCCGACATGGCATGACATGGCACGCACGCTACAAAGTCAACATCGGTTATTACAACTTGGGGTATTGGACTGTACCAGAGATCAGTGGATTTCTTTTTTGTTTTCTTATATTTGTTGCAGATAAGAAGAGATTCGCTTGTCAATCTTCATCCACTGTACATCAATTATAGTAACCTCTTTCCCACAGTATGTGGTGACAATTTTTTACTTTCTCCAATTAACAATATAAATTATTTTGACATTTTTTTATTATTTATAATTTAAATATTATTTTATATTTTCAACGTTAATTTACAATATTTTTTCTTAAATTACTCTTCAAATAATTATTATTTTAATGTTAAAGAAAAAAAAATATTTTTTAATACGTGTATACGTTTTGTATGACTTATATTTTGAATAGAAGAAAGTATAATTTACAAAATACATATGATTATTATTAAAAGGAATAATTTGACCTTTTATATCCCTATATCGTGCAACTATATGTCGTACATCCAGATCATTTAATAATAAAAATACAAATTAAAATTTTAATTTATCGTTAAATCATTAAATAAAAAAAATCACCATTAAATAAAATAAACTTCAATTTAATACAAAAATATAAATTTAAAATGGTATTTAATCTCTAAGTAATAAAAAAATATTTTAATTTATATTAATATTATTAATATATATTATATAATAAAAAATATATTTTAATTTATATTAATATTATTAATATTCATTATAAAATCAAATATTCATAAAATCTTCATTTCGCGTAAATCAAATATTCATCTAGAATTTTCAACAATTTACAACATATTAATCAAATATTTATCACGTAATACAACAATCAAATCTTCATCACTTAATCAAACAATCAAATCTAATACAACAATAATCGTACTGAGATCTTCATTATCGAAAAAAATATGAAAATTATATTACCCACAAATCTTCATTACTTAATACAATAATATTCATTATATTACCCACAAATCTTCATTACTGAATACAATAATATTCATTATATTACCCACAAATCTTCATTACTTAATACAATAATATTCATTATGGTACATAAGATCTTCATTATAGTACAATTTTAATATGAATAAAAAATGAAAAATAATTCTTATATTACGAAAAAAATATTACGTTAAATAAAAATACTACGCAAAAAAAATAAATTAGATAAATTAAATAAATTTTCAACATTAAAAAAATACGAAAATTAATTCTTATATTACGCAAAAAATAAATTGAATAAATTAATTAATTTTCGATATTACGCAAAAAATATATGAAAGAAAAATAAGGGAAAAATATAAAGAAAATAGATACAAAAGAAAGTTACATAAATAAATAAATTTAAATTTAAATATTAATTAACTAGATATACCATGCTTTGTACATCTTGTTGTACGTTATAAATTCCCGACCTTTAGGTCTTTTTTTAGTTTCTTACCCGACTTTCAAAAAGTCTTCGATTAGTGACTGATCTTTGAAAAATTTGCAATATACTACATGTGAGAAGCCAAAACAGTATATTCTGGGAAATTTTTAAGAATATGCGTGTCATGTAATTTTTCAAGGTTAGTTTTATCTTTTCATTTTATAATAATAATGTTTTTAAAGAAAAATTATATATATATATATATATATATATATATATATATATATATACTGGGGAGATCGTCTTGCCGTGCAAGACGAACGCCCATATGATTTAGATACATAACTCATAGGTTTACCCTGTTGCGCAAAATAAGTTTCAAAACCGTTAATGTTAAAAGTATAAGTTACAGAACCGTTCATTGGGAGTTCTCTTGAAATCATTTCATTAAAATCCAATATTTTGCGTACTTGAGTTGTACTTGAGTTGCAGAGATGCTCGATTTACCAGGAACTTTATTTGTGGGATTCGCAAAATCCAGAGTTTCCAGAGGGCTGCATTCTGAAACAGAGGGTCTGTAATATTTGTTGAGGATTCGCGCAACAAGGTCTAGAATAACCGAATAAATCCGATTAAACTAATCTTTCATAAACCACACGAATATGAATATCCAAAACTGCACGAATACGACTTGACTCTCAAGCTCACGATCTCTCACGTATATGAACTCACAAGAACACGAAAGCAAAGAAAAACGAAAGCACAAGACAAGATTTACGAGCTTCGATTTCGTGCTGCGCAGCAGCAGAAACCTACGTGCTCGTGGAGAGGGTGTTTCTTCTTTATTATATGAAAAACGAGATTACAACTGTTCCTAGTAACCCTAGAACCAAACTCGGTGTAAGCGATTACAAGTTTAATCTCTAAAGAAGACGTGTTCCTTTTCTCTCTTGCTCTCTCTACGCTCCTCCCACTCGATGCATCTGATCGAGCGTCCTTTTATAGAGGACTTGGACGTCGATTTATGGTAGGAATAGATTCCTTGTGCTCCAAGGATTCCGTAGCCTTTTGAATCGCCTCAATCGGATAAGTATGGAAAGAGATATTCAATTTTTGGTTTATTACCAAAAATAGGAGATGCTGCATCCTGCCAGGAAACCGCCAGCTGCGCAACGCCCCCTGCTGCGCAACGCCCTGCTGCAGCGTCCTGCCTTAGAATTTCGAACATATTTCCACAAATCTCCACCTTGTTCAAACTTCTAAACCCATGTCTACCATCTTGCAGTAGTGATCAAGTACTGCTCAACCCAGACAAGCCAAAATCCAAACAACTCCTTTTGCTACGACACCTTATTCACCATGCCATGATCAAACCCGATCATTCGACTCCATTCCAGTATGATTTCGAATCACACTGCTCCCATATGATCATACCCGATCATATTTCTCCTAGTATTGACATTAGACATAACATGCCATGCCCAATACTACCGCAACACCTGCCATAGGTATTGCATTCCCAAATTCTTCAACACCACCACGCGGCATCAAGAACATGTACATGACATACGTCATAATCCGAAAGTAGATGTCACTCCACCTTCCCGCACCTCCAGAAACTTCCAGAGACGACTTCATAAAGTTAGCAACTCACAGCACTGCATGCAGCAGTCTGAATCTCGTTGCCTAACTTGGCCCCCTGCAGCAGCATGATGCCTGCCACAGCCCCTGCAGCATCACGAAAGTGCCTGCGCAGCTCCTGCGCAATTTCAGCATTGCGAGATGTCCACTTGGGACTTGATGCAAACATGCATCTCCGACATGAAATATGGAGCGCGATCCATTTTCATATCCCGAAAAGTTGATGTAGATCACCTTTCCCCACCTCCGGATATCACCAGAGCGTGAATCCTCCAAGTCAACAACTCACAGAACTGCTTGCCACAGCCTGAGTCTTGACGCTGCCCTTGACCCTTGCAATAGCATCGCAATGCCTACTGCAGCCCCTTCACAATTCTCGGAAGCTTGTGAACAGTCCACGTGGGACCAAATGCCGATGCACGTCCCTACTAGTTCTCTTTGCCGCAATCGCCCTTGCGGTAGTTGCTACCGTAATCACTATTGTAGTCTCTGCATGCAGTCTCTACCATAGCCAATGCCTCTACCTCGAGAAGCATTATATCCTGTTGAAGTATCTCGAACGAGTTTAATCAACCCCATGCATCATATCACCATAACAAAAGTCTTAGCGTAACCGCTTCATCTTGTTATAATGGCAGAAGAACGTTATCTCTGCCCCTACCATGCCGTATGGCAGACCCTGCCATGCCTGTACCCTACCACACTAACACTTGAATGCTTCAATGTTGTGCTTTCCGGTAGTTACTGCTGGAAATCGATATCCCGGGTTATCAAAATTTGCGGAAACCGACAACCCGACCGAAATCCCGTCGCCGGAAAGACAACCGCGAACACCGTGCGAGCCGGAGCCCGACGAGAGAATCGCCGCCGCGGGAAAAACCCGCGGCCGAAACCCTAGCCGAGCCCCCGCCGGGGCTCGCGATCAATCGATCGCGTGGGGTGCGCGATCGCACCCCTGGGGCTGTTCGGAACAGCCCCTGGCGGTGAGTCCGGCGACTCACCGCCACCACCGGAGGAGGCAGGGGGCACCCGCCGCGGCAGCCCCCAGCGATCGACCCTTCGGGGTTCGATCGCTCGCCCCGGCTTCCAGCCGGGGCCTCCCTCGGTACGCGCCGCCGTCGACGGGCGGAGGGGACCCGCCGCGGCGCCAGCCCGCGGCCTCCCTGACGATCGACCCCCGTCGATCGTCTGCCCCGGCGTCCAGCCGGGGCTCCCTTCTCGACGCACGCCGGCGGTCGAGCCCTAGGGTTCGGCCGCCTCCCTCGACGCATGTTGAGGGTTCCTCGATCTTCGCCGGGGATCTCGAATCCCCGTCCCCGAAGTTCGTACGTTTCCCGGATCGTGTGTTCATGTATATATTACAATTAATCCGTACATAAATCATAAAAGAGGGTTTATGATTTTACCTTCGATTCGTTGTTCGGAGAAACGAAATCAAACACCTTTGAAGACCTTCGAATCTTCCTACGTATTCCTTGCACCTCGTCCGAACGTCGTGTGGGCGACGATCTATCGAACTCCTATGGATCTCCTTCAACTCTCTAGAACTATCAAATATTGATATTCTTGTCTTATGATTTATGAAGGCCATGTAGTGCTTTTATCGGCTACGTAGGGGATCAAAAGGAGGTGGAATATTTGGCTTCCAATATTGATGATTAAATTGAGCCCAGCCCAAATCTATTAATCCTTATCAATATTAATTAATTTATTTTCCACTATATAAATTAATTGCACTCCCAATATTAAACCATATTATATCAAATAATATTTCTCCGGTAGTATTATTTATTCCGTGTATTTAAGATTTAAATATCCATGAATAAAATTAATTTATTGCTAATTAATTTATTCATCTCTTATATCCGAGAATAGTACCGTTCAACCTTAATTATTATGCGGATTAAATCCACCTGCAGGGTTTACATAATAATTCCTTATGAACTCATCTCGGGGATATTATCAACCCTTCCGGGATACACTTTCCCGTCAAGTATTCACGACATGTCATATATAAAATATAGTGACCCAACTTAACCGGTAATTGACCCAATAATTAAATCGGTTAATTCCTTTGGAAAATCAAAGTCACTTATATTAAATATACACACCCGCAATAGTATCGGGGATTAAGAATAAAATACTCTGAGATTTAAACCGATTATCCAAGGCAATCCTAATCGATAAATCTCAAGCGATCCGCCCAATACACCAAGTGTACAAGTGTGATAAAATAATTAAGATAAATTATTTTCTCTCTCACACAACGACTATACCGATGGATTGGTCCGTGTCCATCTAGGTCGTGAGCAACCGTTCTATTAAATACGAGTAACCGATAGTATGATCTTCTGTGTGGGCCCGACACACCATACTAACTACAACGTATAGAATCCAGGACTATATTTTGCATAATTTAATTAATAATAATTAAATGCAAACAATTGTTTATTAATTAAATAGGTTAAATGCTATGACGGGGAGTTTACCGATACTTAAATCTAGACATTAAGTACACAACTCCAACAGTTACACCACACGGCTACCTGTAGAGTTCGACTCTACGGTAAACCCTACTGCCTCTGCCTAGGCAATAGTAGTCTCTGCCTCCACTTGGAAATAGTGGAAACCCTCTGCCTCTTTACCGGACAGATTTCAGGCCCTGTTGCTTCTCCTTGAGTAGATTAGTGGTGGTAAGAATCATCAATTCGAACCAATCCTCCTTGGTACGCCTTGCACCAACATCTGCTCTATGTGTAACCCCTGCCGCAGCGGCTGCTACACCAACAACAGTCCTTGTTGATTTTCTAGTATCGAGACTACCAAAATCAACATCCCCACATCCAATTCGAGCATCATCCCCGACCTCCATCTTCTTGGACGTGAAACCGTAACCATTGGTTACATTGACATACCTCAACAACCTTCGAACTGCCATCGGCGACTCCTTCTCATGAACCTCGATATCACACCCATACCCTGGTCAATATCAGGCCTGCTATACACCATATCATGTATGAGACTTCCCAATGCCATTGCATAAGGCACTGCTGCCCTGGCTGCTGCGACAGTACACCCTGCCGCAGGGCAATTCTCCACAGAAAGTATTAAGTGCTGCCTAAGGGAAGTTGTGCAACTCCACCTAAAAAATAACAACACTAACCCTCCTTTCTGCATAATTGGACAACCGATACCCTCCTGATCAGTTTTATGTTGAGTATTATCAATCTGGTAATCGTTGCTACGATTTTCTTCATGACAGTCGCTGCTGCAGCTGTTGCCTTCAGAACCACTGCCACTGCTGCCTTCAGCGTTGCCTCCACCTTCAGCGATGTACTGATCATCCTTCAGCCTTTTAATCCGGTAATCGCTGTTGCGATATACGCCACGACATTCGCTGCTGCAATCAATAGCAATGCCATTGCTGCTGCCCCTGTCGTTGCCATTGGCGATGCCTTGGCCATTGTCTCAACCTTCAACGATGTTTCCTTTATCTTGAGGTTTGGTAATATGGTAGTCGATGATGCGATCTACCCCAACGCAGTTGATGCTGCAGTCAATGCCACTGCCTCTGCCGCTTCCTTTGACAATGCCTACGACGCTGCCTCTAGCGACACCTTCGTCAATGCCTCCACCCTCAGCGATGTTTTGATCATCCCGAAGTTTTGGAATCATGGTAGTCTCTGCTTCTGCAGTCTCTACCGCAGTCCTTAAGCCATTCCTGCTATCACTGCCTTCCTGGTAGTTTCTGCTGCCGCAGTGTCTACCCCAGCAGCTATGCCTGTTGCTGCCTTTGCCAATGATGGACAAGAAATACTTTCCACCATCTTTCGTCTTCGTTCTAGATGGACTCCAGAGATCGGAATGAAAGTTATTTAGGCAACCCTTGGTTGTGTGCCTTCCGGTGCCAAAGCTTGCCCTTGCAGCCTTGCCTAGAGCACAACGATCACAAAATTTGAGCTTGCGCATCTTATCACCTCAGAATGCCCTTTGCTTTGCCAGCTCCAGCAACCCTTTCTCTCCAAGATGTCCAAGCCTTTTGTGCCATCGCAAGATCTTGTCACTAGATGTGACTGAAGACCCTGCTGCAGCCCCTGCAACAGTCCCTGCAGCAGGTGCTGCTTTAATTCCTATAGCTGCTGCATCACCTGCTGCTGCCACCGCAGTGCTGCCTACAACAGCCACTGCCCTGCCTTTCAAATAATACAAGTCATTCCTCTTTTCTCCTTCTAGCACTACCGTGCTGCCTCTCTTCACTTGGAGGCATCCTCCACTAGAACAAAAATTATATCCCGAGCTATCAAATTGACCAAGGGAAATAAGATTCCTCTTGAGCTCCGGGATATATCTCACCTTGGTTAGAAGCTTCACCGAGCCATCAACAAACTTCAGACGAATAGAGCCAATGCCCTTAACCTTGCAAGCTAGGTTATTTCCTAGAATGACCGAACCTCCAGCAATCTCCTCAAAACCTTCAAACCACTGCCGCATGGGGCTCATGTGGAATGTGCAGCCCGAATCTAGAATCCACTTCTTCTCCTTTCTCGAAGTGACATTTAGGACTTCAGCATCGATTGTCGATGCCCCTGCCTCCGCAACATCAGCATGATTGTTGCCCTGATTCTGCTACTGCTTTAAGAGGCGACAATCCCTCTTAAAGTGACCGGTTTTGTTACAATGATAACACCTTGCGTCATCACTGGATGATGCTTTGTTCTCACTCTTTTGGCTCTTCTTCTGATTCTTCTTCTTTGTAAAATTCTTGTTCACCGTTACCAATCCTTCAGCTACAGCATGATTATCCCTTTTGGACTCTTCCTTTTGCTGCTCCTTTGTCTTTAAGGCAACTTGTACCTCCTCCAAAGTTAGAGCATGCTGTGTTGGAATTCGCTATCCCGGGTTATCAAAATTGCGGAACCGATAACCCGAACGAACCCTTCGCCGGAGATCGTACGAACGCCGACTCATCCGCCGGAGTCCGGGCTTTGGAGACCACGCACCCGAAGGCACGTAATCCGCCCCCACCCGAAAACCCGCGAGCCGAGGTTCATACAATCGACAACCTAAATCGCCGGAGAAATCACGAGCCCACGCGATCCGGGACCCGACCGAACGCGTCGCGTGCACGAGGCACGCGGACGCCCATCCGAGTCCCCGCGAGGGGACTCGCGATCGCTCGCAGCGATCGCACGGGATGCCCGCGGCATCCCCGCAGCGGATCCGGCGATCCGCTGCTCGCGGCTAGGGCTCGCGTCCAGCGAGCCGCTGCGGGGAAACCCGCAGCTCGCTACGAGCTGCTACGGGTGAACCCCGTAGCCCTAGCGATCGGCCCCGTAGGGCTCGATCGACCCTCGGCGTCCAGCCGAGGGTTCGCGCACTCGATCCCCGCGAGGGATCCACGAGCCGCCGGCGGTCCGGTGGTTCAACCACCACCGCCCGGCTCGACCCTCGTCCCGGGGTTCGATCCTTGGATCTTCGTCCTACGGTATTCTCGATAAAACAAATCGAACAATTAACAAGTGCGTTGAGAATTGTACCTACGATTCGTTGTTCGGAGAAACGAAATCGATGATGACCTCGTGACCTTCCCGCGTATTCCTTGCACTCCGTTCGAACGTCGGGTGGGCGACGAGCTATCGAACTTATGGATCCTCTTCACTCTCAGAACTTTTTAGTTGGCGTAACTTAGGTTAGTAAAAGTGAAGACCATGTAGTGCTTTTATAGGCTACGAAGGGGATCAAAAGGAGAATAAATATTGGGCTTTAATATTGAAAATTAAATTGGGTCCAACCCAAATCCATTAATTCTTATCAATATTAATTTTATTTATTTTCCACTATATAAATAAAATTGAACTCCCAATATTATTCCATATTATACCAAATAATATTTCTCCAACTTAGTATTATTTATTCCGTGTATTTAAGATTTAAATATCCATGAATAAAATTTATTTATTGCTTAATAAATTTATTCATCTCTTATATCCGAGAATAGTACCACTCAACCTTATTTATTATGCGGAACAAATCCACTCGCGAGGTTTACATAATAAATCCTTATGAGCTCATCTCGGGGATATTATCAACCCTTACGGGATACACTGCCCCTTCAAGAATTCACGGCATGCCATATATAGAATATAGTGACCCAACTTAACCGGTAATCAACCCAATAATTAAACCGGTTAATTCCTTTGGCAAATCAAAGTCACTTATATTAAATATACACACCCGCAATTATTTCAGGGATTAAGAATAAAATACTCCGAGTCTCAAATCAATTATCGCCGAGCAATCCTAATTGATGAGTCTCAATCGATCCGCTCAATACACCAAGTGTACAAGTGTGATAAAATAATTAAGATAAATTATTTTCTCTCTCACACAACGACTATACCGATGGATTGGTCCGTGTCCATCTAGGTCGTGAGCAACTGTTCGATTAAATACGAGTAACCGATAGTATGATCTTCTGTGTGCCCATGCAACACCATACTAACTACAACGTATAAAATCCAGGACTATAATTTGCATATATTTAATTAACAATAATTAAAAGCAAATGAATGTCTGTAATAGATAGATAAATGAAAGTGCATACAGAGTTCAGAATACTCAAATCTAGACATTAAGTATACTACTCCATCAATCTCCCACTTATACTAAGGTCTAGTCATATCCTCCAAACTTCTGACTCCCAAACCCTCCAAGTGCTTGTAGTATACTTCCTTAGGAAGTATCTTGGTGAAAGGGTCCGCTAGGTTGTCTTCCGAAGCTATCTTGGTGACTATCGCATCGCCCCTCTTGACGATGTCTCGAATCAGGTGGTACTTGCGCTCTATGTGTTTTGTAGCACTATGGGACCGTGGTTCCTTACTGTTTGCCACTGCACCGCTATTATCACAATAAATTGTCATAGCTTTAGGCAAACTCGGAATCACATCTAAGTCCTGGAGGAAATTAAGGAACCACACTGATTCTTTCGCTGCCTCTGAGGCTGCAACATATTCAGCTTCCATGGTAGAGTCCGAAATGCACTTTTGCTTAACACTCTTCCATGATACGGCTCCACCTCCCAAAGTGTACACATAGCCTGATGTCGACTTACGCCGGTCCTTATCAGCTTGGAAATCCGAATCTGTGTAACCCAAAGGAATCAGATTGTCTGCACCGTATCTCAGAACATAATCCTTAGTATTTCGCAAATACTTGAAAATGCTCTTAACGGCAGTCCAATGAGCCTTTCCAGGGTTACTCTGATATCTTGCTACTATGCCAACGGCATAACAGATATCAGGCCTCGTGCATAACATTGCATACATTAAGCTTCCCACAGCCGAGGCGTAGGGAATCGCTTTCATGTCATCTTTCTCCTTCTGTGTCCGAGGACACATTTCCTTAGAAAGATAAGTTCCTTTACTGAAGGGCAGATCACCCTTCTTGGAATCTTGCATGTTAAAACGAGCTAGAATCGTGTCTATGTAAGATTGCTGGGAAAGACACAATGTTCTATTCCGGCGATCCCTTATAACTTTGATCCCTAGAACATGTCCGACTTCTCCCAAATATTTCATATCGAATTGTCTAGACAACCATCCCTTTATGTCTGATAACATCTTTACAATGTTGCCAATGAGAAGTATGTCGTCTACATAAAGCACGAGAAACACCACCTTCTTTCCATCACGTTTCCAATACACACACGATTCGTCCATGCTTTGAATGAATCCAAAAGATTGGACTACTTCATCAAACCGCAGGTTCCACGATCTCGAGGCTTGTTTCAATCCATAAATGGATCGATTAAGCTTGCACACTAGATGATCTCGCCCCTTAGCAATGAATCCTTCTGGTTGTTTCATATAAATCGTCTCGTCAAGACTTCCATTAAGGAAAGCTGTCTTGACATCCATTTGCCACACCTCATAATCCATATGAGCTGCTATGGATAAGAGAATCCGGATTGACTTTATCTTGGCTACCGGCGAGAAGGTCTCCTCATAATCGATTCCCTCTTTCTGAGTATATCCTTTCGCAACAAGCCGAGCTTTAAAGGTTTCAACCTTTCCGTCAGATCCTCTCTTCCTCTTGTAGACCCATTTACACCCAATTGGCTTTACGCCGCTTGGTGGTTCTACAAGATCCCAGACTTTATTAGAATCCATAGATTCTATTTCGGATTTCATCGCTTTCTTCCAAGAAGGCGCATCTATATCTTGTACCGCCTCATCATAGGTCCAGGGATCGACTTCATGAACTCCGGGTGCCGAGTCCGAAGACTCACCCAGTCCAATCCATCTGTCCGGTTGTTTAACAACCCTCCCACTACGACGGCGTTCCGGTGTATTAACAGTGACAGTATTAGGTGCAGGTTCTAGTGGTGTATCTATACTCGGTTCGCTGTATCCAGGTCTTCCTCGTTACCTCTCAACTCATCAAGTATTATGTCACTTTTGGGCTTGTGGTCCATGACATAGTCTTCCTCTAAGAACCGAGCGTTAGTACTTATAACGATCTTCTGGTCCGTAGGACTATAGAACATGCCACCCTTAGTTCCTTTCGGGTATCCTACAAACAGCCGTATTTCTGATCTAGGTTCTAACTTATCGGCGCCTTGTCGCAACACATGTGCTGGACATCCCCAGATCCGAATGTGTCTCAAGTTAGGCTTACGCCCACTCCACAATTCCATGGGTGTAGTTGGTACCGTTTTGGTCGGAACCCTGTTCAGAATGTACGCCGCTGTTTCCAAGGCAAGTCCCCAGAACATAACAGGTAAATCCGAGTAACTCATCATCGATCGCACCATCTCCATAAGAGTCCTATTCCTTCTTTCTGACACACCATTCTGCTGAGGAGTATATGGTGAGGTCAGCTGGGATTCAATCCCATTCTCTGCCAAGTATGCCTTGAATTCTCCAGACAGGTACTCGCCTCCGCGATCAGATCGCAGGCATTTTATGGATTTACCACGAAGGTTCTCCACAAGAGCCTTGAATTCCTTGAACTTGTCAAAAGAATCACTCTTGTGGCGCATCAGGTAAATATATCCATACCTTGAGTAATCATCAGTAAAGGTGATGAAATACTCGTACCCTCCCCTTGCCTGAGTAGACATAGGTCCGCATACATCAGAGTGAATCAAATCCAATACTTGTTCAGCTCTACGTCCTTTACCAGAAAAATAACGCTTGGTCATTTTACCCTCCAAACAGGATTCGCAGGTTGGAAGGTCCTCTCCTTCTATGCCGCTAATGAGACCATCAGCTTTCAACCTTTGAATTCTATTCGAATTAATATGACCTAGCCTTAGATGCCACAAGTATAATTGATTCATTTTAGAAGGTTCCTTTCTCTTATTGGTGTTCGTAGATGTGTTATTACTCTCGGTTAGTTGCACCGTGTTAGACTCAGGATTCAGAATATACAAATCGTCCACCAATGTACCAGAACAGACAATCTCACTATTTCTTCTTATGACCACAGAGTGATCAAAAGAAACAGCATATCCATTCAGAATTAACTTAGAAACTGAAATTAAATTCTTTCTAAAATTCGGCACATAAAGACAATTTTGTAAAACTAAAACCCTATCACTACTAAAACGTAAGTGAACGTCTCCCACTGCAACAGCCGCCACCTTCGCGGCATTGCCCATGTAGACCACGATCTCTCCCTCTCTAAGTCTCCGGGTTTCCTGGAACCCCTGCAATGAATTGCAGACATGGTCAGTGGCGCCCGTATCTACACACCAGGTGCTGGTAGATATCACCGCTGACAATGTTTCGGTGACTTAGGAAAATTTCGTACCTTTGATGAGAGGACAATCAGACCTCCAGTGCCCAAACTGCTTGCATCGAAAGCACTTGCCCAAAGGCTTGCCTTTCCCAATCCGTGGCTTTGAGCCACTGGGTTTCTTTGCACGCTTTTCCTCTAGCCTTGCCACAAAAGCTTGTGATTCTCTTAACTTACGCACAAACTCCGCTCTCGTTGATTCCTTTTTAAGGGACTCATTGAGAGAGAATTCTGTGAGTATGTTAATCACCTCTTGCCCGGCTTCCACGCTATGTCTCAACATCATCCTGAGGTCATTTCGAATGTCCTCATCAGTTGGGACAACAGTGGATTCGGAAAGCTCAACAGTCTGGACAATGTCCAGATTTCGTTCCCAATCATCACCATATGGAACCGGTGAGTTTTCATCCTTAAGTATATCACAAAGTGGGGTCACAGTCATTCTTAACCTATAAGCACATAAAACAGACAAACAATTTAATATCCGATATTATCTCCCTTAAATAATATCATTAAATCACTAATCACATCTAAAATCCCATCAGGTAAGGCAAGCCACGTGGTGTGGACGTTTACCCACCCAAATGATTTAGCAATTAGATTTTCTTTGGTCATACATCAATTATAGCGTGACCTCGTGGGGAGGAATACTATAACGCGTATCTAAGTGTAAACCATTACTCAGTACCAAAGTAAATTACTTGGAATCGCTACATCACCGCAAGCCACGTGGTGTGGACGTTTACGATAACTTCACAACTCTTCATAATTACTTACAACTGTCTACATCAATTAATCCAAAATCCGTCAGCATAGCAAGCCACGTGGTGTGGACGTTTACTACACTAAGAGACTTTTATAATTGACTCCCAATTACTTGATCCATTTGATCTCGTAAATCAAGACGCGGAGAATCATAAGTGAAACTCGAAGTTTCTAACCAGTGATTCACCATGCGAACGACCCTATCTCTCATAAATGAGGGAGCCGAGCAGACAAACGACCCATCTATCAAAGAATGGCACGAAAGTCTCTAATTTGTGTCCTCTACATGACCAAGTGGCTCTGGCTCCATTCCACTCCCCGGGGTGAGAATGAGTCGACTTGAAATCAGCTTTGGAAAGACAAATTAGGCATTGTTTGATAAACTCAATTAATGTCTCTTGTAAGAGGAATTACAAGAACTCTCCTCCAATGACTTATCTATATAAACTTCAAAAGTTCATAAAAGTCACCAAGAGAGCAGCAATGGAGACCATGGGTATGTTTCCATACCCTCTCCCACTTAGCTTTTTACAATAAAGGGATACGCTATCTAGTGCATAAAATAAACACATATAGCATGCATACATGTAATAAAGCACATAGTATTATCACATAGTCAAAATAATTACTAGAATATTATTTTCCGACTATTATGGCTTCATCACATCCACGTACGCATCTTCTAGTCTTCAGTCTTCGTTTCTTGAATGCTCCATGTGACGAATATTAATTTCCAATATTTAAATCTATTTATTTTTAATTAATCCAAAAGTTACTTAATTCGAAAATTAAGTCAATTGAATATATCAAAAATAAAATTAAATATTATTAATATTTATTTTATTTTCTTTTTCCACTTCATTAAATCTCTAGAATAATCTATCCAAGATATTCTTGGAATATTCTAGATGATATCCATAATGAAATAAAGAAATAAAATAATTAGGACTATTATACTTTTCTAAATTTATTTTATTTCTAATCCATGAATATTCCCATGAGTAGGAATAATCAAATAGGAAAAATAAATTTAGTACTAAATTAATTCTTTTTCTATTTTTCTAGACTATTCCATAAAGAAATAATCAAAATAGGAAACAATGAATTAATTAGGAAAGTATATTTCCGGTAGGAGTAGCCCGAGTTGGGAGTCCCCGAGCCAACCCCCACCATCGATCGATCGGCCAGCCACGGGGAGTACCGCCGCCGCCCAGCACGCCGACAACCACCGAGATGGTGGCAGCCGTGGCTAGGGCAACAGCCCCCCCCCCCCCCCCCCCCCCCCCGGCCATAGCCACGATCCGGGCATCACGGGGATCGATCCAATCAATCCCTAGCCTTTCGTCCACCCCGTCACTTCGTCTTCTCCGGCGGTCTTCGATACGTCGATCCAATCGCAAAATTAAATTTACAAAAATCTAAATTACAATTCCGGTATCGATTCTATACACGAAATCGACCCTATACATTTTCCGGAAAAACAACGAACATAATAATAAATCCTAAATTCGGTCAACCCCCGAATTTTTACTATTACAAGCATTCACCACCAAAAACGAATCTCGACATGTCCGAGAGTTTAATAAAACCAACAATCATGACAAAATAAATTAAGCGAATAATAAATTAAGCCATAATAGTCGGAACCCTGCAAGGTAGAACAATTTTATCGAAAATACCGCGAACGTAAACCACGCTCTGATACCAGTTGTTGGAATTCGCTATCCCGGGTTATCAAAATTGCGGAACCGATAACCCGAACGAACCCTTCGCCGGAGATCGTACGAACGCCGACTCATCCGCCGGAGTCCGGGCTTTGGAGACCACGCACCCGAAGGCACGTAATCCGCCCCCACCCGAAAACCCGCGAGCCGAGGTTCATACAATCGACAACCTCAATCGCCGGAGAAATCACGAGCCCACGCGATCCGGGACCCGACCGAACGCGTCGCGTGCACGAGGCACGCGGACGCCCAGCCGAGTCCCCGCGAGGGGACTCGCGATCGCTCGCAGCGATCGCACGGGATGCCCGCGGCATCCCCGCAGCGGATCCGGCGATCCGCTGCTCGCGGCTAGGGCTCGCGTCCAGCGAGCCGCTGCGGGGAAACCCGCAGCTCGCTACGAGCTGCTACGGGTGAACCCCGTAGCCCTAGCGATCGGCCCCGTAGGGCTCGATCGACCCTCGGCGTCCAGCCGAGGGTTCGCGCACTCGATCCCCGCGAGGGATCCACGAGCCGCCGGCGGTCCGGTGGTTCAACCACCACCGCCCGGCTCGACCCTCGTCCCGGGGTTCGATCCTTGGATCTACGTCCTACGGTATTCTCGATAAAACAAATCGAACAATTAACAAGTGCGTTGAGAATTGTACCTACGATTCGTTGTTCGGAGAAACGAAATCGATGATGACCTCGTGACCTTCCCGCGTATTCCTTGCACTCCGTTCGAACGTCGGGTGGGCGACGAGCTATCGAACTTATGGATCCTCTTCACTCTCAGAACTTTTTAGTTGGCGTAACTTAGGTTAGTAAAAGTGAAGACCATGTAGTGCTTTTATAGGCTACGAAGGGGATCAAAAGGAGAATAAATATTGGGCTTTAATATTGAAAATTAAATTGGGTCCAACCCAAATCCATTAATTCTTATCAATATTAATTTTATTTATTTTCCACTATATAAATAAAATTGAACTCCCAATATTATTCCATATTATACCAAATAATATTTCTCCAACTTAGTATTATTTATTCCGTGTATTTAAGATTTAAATATCCATGAATAAAATTTATTTATTGCTTAATAAATTTATTCATCTCTTATATCCGAGAATAGTACCACTCAACCTTATTTATTATGCGGAACAAATCCACTCGCGAGGTTTACATAATAAATCCTTATGAGCTCATCTCGGGGATATTATCAACCCTTACGGGATACACTGCCCCTTCAAGAATTCACGGCATGCCATATATAGAATATAGTGACCCAACTTAACCGGTAATCAACCCAATAATTAAACCGGTTAATTCCTTTGGCAAATCAAAGTCACTTATATTAAATATACACACCCGCAATTATTTCAGGGATTAAGAATAAAATACTCCGAGTCTCAAATCAATTATCGCCGAGCAATCCTAATTGATGAGTCTCAATCGATCCGCTCAATACACCAAGTGTACAAGTGTGATAAAATAATTAAGATAAATTATTTTCTCTCTCACACAACGACTATACCGATGGATTGGTCCGTGTCCATCTAGGTCGTGAGCAACTGTTCGATTAAATACGAGTAACCGATAGTATGATCTTCTGTGTGCCCATGCAACACCATACTAACTACAACGTATAAAATCCAGGACTATAATTTGCATATATTTAATTAACAATAATTAAAAGCAAATGAATGTCTGTAATAGATAGATAAATGAAAGTGCATACAGAGTTCAGAATACTCAAATCTAGACATTAAGTATACTACTCCATCATGCTGCCTGCCAGGAATGATGGCATCCTTAAATTGATCGAGGGATGAAGGCAGTGATCCCAACAAGAGCAATGCTTGATCTTCCTCCTTCAACTTCTCATCAATGTTCTCTAGGTAATCAAGAATCTTCACAAAGTCATCCATCTGATCCACAATGGATTTGTCCGAGACCATCTTGAAGGCATACAACTTCTGCTTCAAGTACAATCGATTTGCCAAGGATTTAGTAAGATAAAAACTTTCCAACTTCTGCCATAGGTCATAGGCAGTAGCTTTGTTTTTCACTTCCTTTAAAACCTTGTCTCCGAGATTCAGAAAAATCACAGCTCGTGCCATGTCTGAAATCTCACCGATGTCACCTGATGCAGCCCCTGCAGCAGCGCCTGATGCACCCCCTGCAGCAGCGCCTGCTGCAGCCTTCACGGCAGCTTCCTCTGCCTCATCCTTCTTGGCCTCTGGACCTTTTCCCTTGTCTTTTCCAGCACCTTTAGTGTTGCCCGGTGGCAGTAGCGCTGCCGCCAATCCTTGCTGCGTTAGTATTGCCCTAATCTTGATCCTCCAAAGACCAAAATCGTTCTTGCCCGTGAACTTCTCAACTTCATACTTCGACGCATCTGATCGAGCGTCCTTTTATAGAGTGTTGGAGTTGTGTACTTAATGTCTAGATTTAAGTATCGGTAAACTCCCGGTCATAGCATTTAATCTATTTAATTAATAAACAATTGTTTGCATTTAATTATTATTAATTAAATATATGCAAAATATAGTCCTGGATTCTATACGTTGTAGTTAGTATGGTGTGCGACGTCACACAGAAGATCATACTATCGGTTACTCGTATTTAATCGAACGGTTGCTCACGACCTAGATGGACACAGACCAATCCATCGGTATAGTCGTTGTGTGAGAGAGAAAATAATTTGTCTTAATTATTTTATCACACTTGTACACTTGGTGTATTGGGCGGATCGCTTGAGATTTATCAATTAGGATTGCCTTTGATAATTGATTTAAGTCTCAGAGTATTTTATTCTTAATCCCCGATACTATTGCGGGTGTGTATATTTAATATAAGTGACTTTGATTTTCCAAAGGAATTAACCGATTTAATTATTGGGTTAATTGTCGGTAAAATTGGGTCGCTATATTTTATATATGACATGCCGTGAATACTTGACGGGAAAGTGTATCCCGTAAGGGTTGATAATATCCCCGAGATGAGTTCATAAGGAATTATTGTGTAAACCTCATGAGTGGATTCGTTCCGCACAATAATTAAGGTTGAATGGTACTATTCTCGGATATAAGAGATGAATAAATTAATTAGCAATAAATTAATTTTATTCATGGATATTTAGATCTTAAATACACGGAATAAATAATACTACCGGAGAAATATTATTTGATATAATATGGTTTAATATTGGGAGTGCAATTAATTTATATAGTGGAAAATAAATTAATTAATATTGGTAAGGATTAATAGACTTGGGCTTGGGCTCAATTTGATCATCAATATTGGAAGCCCAATATTCCACCTCCTTTTGATCCCCTACGTAGCCTATAAAAGCACTACATGACCTTCATAATTCATACACATCATAAGACAAGAATATCATACTTGATATTGCTTGAGAGTTGAAGGAGATCCATAGGAGTTCGATAGATCGTCGCCCACACGACGTTCGGACGAGGTGCAAGGAATACGTAGGAAGATTCGAAGGTCTTCAACGTTTTGATTTCGTTTCTCCGCACAACGAATCGAGGTACAAAATCATAAACCCTCTCCATGATTTTATGTGATATATAATTGTAATATATACATGAACGCACGATCCGGGAAAACGACGAACCTCGGGGACGGGGATTCGAGATCCCCGGCGAGGATCGAAAGGGGCGGCCGAACCCTAGGGTTCGACCGCCGGTACCGCGGCCAAAGGGAAGCCCCTGCTGGACGCCGGGGCATGCGATCGACGTGAAGTCGATCGCTGGGGAGTCGCCGTGGGCTGGCGCCACGCAGACGACCTCCCCGGTCCTCCCTGGCCGGCGGTGGCGCACGGGGAGAAGCCGTGGCTGGGGGCGATCGAGCCCTCGCTCGATCGTCGGGGGACCGCCGCGGGCTGGCGCCGCGGCTGGTGGGTCCCCCCACCTCCGGCGATGGCGGTGAGTCGTCGGACTCACCGCCCGGGGCTGCCGGAGCAGCCCCAGCGATCGCATGCGTGCGATCGCGAGCCCCGCGTTAGGGCTCGGATAGGGTTTCGGCCGCGGGTTCATCCCGCGGCGATGCTCTCGTCGGGCCCGGTTCTTCGTGGTGTTCGCGATCGGTTTCCGGCGACGGGATTTCGGTCGGGTTATTATTTTCCGCAAATTTTAATAGCCCGGGACATCGATTTCCAACAACTGGTATCAGAGCGTTTGGTTTCGTGTTCATGTTTGTGTTCAATTATCGTTCTACCTTGTAGGGATTTCCGGCTATCATGGTTTAATTAATTGTTGTTTAATTATCATGATTATTCGTTTATTAAACTCTCGGACATGTCGAGATTCGTTTTGTGTGGATGAATGCTTGTAATAGTAAAAATTCGGGGGTTGACCGAATTTAGGATTTATTATTATTGTTCTACGTTTTTCCGGAAAATGTATAGGGTCGATTTCATGTATAGAATCGATACCGGAATTGTAATTTAAATTATTGTAATTTATTTACGTTGGTTCGATGTTGAGACGATCGCCGGAAGACGAAGAAGTGACGAAGGAGCTAGGGCTTGGGATCGATGGATCGATCCCATGATGATGATCGATCGATGCCCTGGCCGGCGTGGCTGGGTGGCGGCGCTCCTCCTTGGGTGGCCGTCCGGTCGATCATGGTGGGGTGGTGTGGGGTCTCCCAACCCATGCCACTTCTACCAAGATTAACTTTCCTAAATTAATTCGGTTTTCCCTATTTGAGTGTTCTTATTTTTAAGAACTCTCATGGATTAAGAAAAGAATTAATTGGAATTAATTTTATTCCTTATTGAGTATTCTCTTTTATGGGAATTCTCATGGATTAGGAAAAGAATTAATTAGGAATTAATTTATTTCCTATTTGATTATTCATATTCTTGGAATTTTCATTAGATGAAAATTAATTAATTATGGAAAGTAGAAGAGTCCTAATTTATTTTATTTCCTTATTCTATTATAGGAGTCTTCTAGAATATTCAAGTTTTACTTGGATAAGATTCTAGAGATTTAATGGAATTAGATGGGAAAATAAATAAATAAAATATTAATAATATTTAATTTTATTTTTGATATATTTGATTGACTTAATTTTCGAATTAAGTAACTTTTGGATTAATTAAAAATAAATAGATTTAAATATTGGGATTAATATTCTCGTCACATGGAGCATTCAAGAACGAAGACTGAAGACTAGAAGATGCGTACAGAGATGGAATAAAGCCATGATAGTCGGGAAAATAATTTTCTAGCATTATTTTGACTATGTGATACTATGTGCTTTATTACTTGTATGCATGCTATATGTGTTTATTTTTATGCACTAGATAGCGTATCCCTTTATTGTAAAAAGCTAAGTGGGAGAGGGGATGGAAACATTCCCATGGTCTCCATTACTGTTCTCTTGGTGACTCTTATGGACTTTCGAAGTTCGTATAGACGAGTCATTGGAGGAGAATTCTTGTAATTCCTTCTACAAGAAACATTGATCAAGTTTATCAATCAATGCCTAATTTGTCTTTCTGAAGCTGACTTCAAGTCGACTCATTCTCACCCCGGGGAGTGGAATGGAGCCAAAGCCACTTGGTCATGTGGATGACACAAATTAGAGACCTTCGTACCATCCTTTTGAAGGTGGATCGATTGTCTGCTCGTCTCCCTCATTTATGAGAGATAGGGTTGTTCGCATGGTGAATCACTGGTTAGAAACTTCGAGTTTCACTTATGATTCTCCGCGTCTTGGTTTGCGAGAATTCAATGGATCGAGTAAAAGGATGTCAATTGTAAAAGTCTTTTGGTGTAGTAAACGTCCACACTATCGTGGCTTGCTATACTGAATGGGATTTTGGAACGATTGATGTAGACAGTTTTAGAAGGGAGTAAAGGATCCGTGTGTCAACGTAAACGTCCACACTATCGTGGCTTGCGGTGATATGCGACTCCCAAACGAACTTCTTGGTACTGAGTAATGGTTTACACTTAGGTACGCTTCATAGTATTCTTCCCATCGAAGTAACGCTATCGATGATGTACGACCGAAGAAAATCTAATTACGAAATCATTTGGGTGGGTAAACGTCCACACTATCGTGGCTTGCCTTACCTGATGGGATTTTAGATGTAATTAGTAATTTAATGATATTATTTGAGGGAGATAATATCGAACATTAAATTGATTGTTTGTTTATATGTGCTTATAGGTTTAGAGAATAGCTATGAATCCACTTTCTGTGATACTCAAGGAGAATAAACTCACTGGTCCCAATTACATTGATTGGAAGAGAAATTTGGACATTGTCCTGACTGCTGAAGAGTACAAGTTCTTACTCTATGAGCCATGCCCAGTTGAACCCACGGCTGCCTCAACTGATGAGGAGAGAGCAGCATATAGGAGGTAGACAAAGGCTGATGAAATGGCTAGGTGCTATATTTTGGCTTCCATGTCAAATGTACTCCAAACCCAACATGAGTCGATGGACACCGCCGAGGATATGTTGTTCAACCTCAAGGACATGTTTGAGCATCAAGACCGTGCGGCTAGACAAGAGGCCATGAGAGTCCTCATGACAACTACTCAGTCTGAAGGGACGCCCGTTGAGGAGCACGTCCTTAAGATGATGAGCCTGTTGAATGAATTGGAGGTCCTAGGAGCTCAGATTGATGGTGAGACGCAAGTCGACATCATACTCCAGTCTCTGACCCCTATTTTTGAGCAGTTTCGTATGAGATATAATATGGGTAAACTATCTTATACTCTTGCGCAACTCCTGACTGAACTAAAGGCGGTAGAGGGGATCTACAAGAAGGGCAAGTCTCAGGCACTTGTAGCTACCAAGTCCAAAATCTTGAAAGCTATTGGAGGTAGGGGCAAGTAAAGGAAGCAAGCCTGGAAACCCAGTGGTGCCAAGAGGAATGGACCACGAGTGGGGGCTAACAAGCCAAGGGGCAAGTGCTTCCGATGCAACAAGTCTGGACACTGGAAGTCTGAATGTCCTCTCAGAGGTACAAATTTTTCTTTAGTCGTAAAAGTATAGTCAGCGGTATTATCTACCAGAATTCTGGTGTGTAGATATGGAACCACTGACGGTATGTGCATTATTTTAAATGCAGGGGTTCCAGAAAACCCGGCGACTTAGAGAAGAAGAGTTCGAGTCTACATGGGCGAAGCTGTTGGGGTAGTAGCGGTTGCAGTGGAAGACATTTATCTGCTTTTAGTAGTTATAGGATTTTCATTTCAGTTTATTGCTTTATGTACCCCTTTAATTTTGAAAAGAACTTTTGTTCTGGTTTTTCTTTATTAATGAATGGATATTTATTTCTTTAATCATTTGGTGATTTAGACAAGAAATATGGTGTTATCTATTCTGGTACATTAGATGGCAATATATGAATGATGAATCCTTAGTCTACCACGATGCAACAAACCGTTATATAACTTGTTTTACTTATTAATCATTATGCTTGTGAATTCTTGAACTTAGTAGTATTTATTCAAATAAGATTCAAAAGGTCGAAATTGATTTGATCAATTATAGTTGAAGGAATGGACCTTCCGACCTAAGAATCAAATTTGGAAGATAGTACAACTAAGTAGACCTTTCTGGATAAAGGGTATAATTCGGACAAATATTGAAAATGGTTTATGATCAATGCGGTGACATGTGTAATTAGAAAGGTATGAGTAGTTCTTTCAAAGAATACTCAAATACTCAAAGATGGATTAGAATACTTGATGTGCCATAAAAGCAAAGTGTTTTGCGTAGTCAATGGACACAAAGCTATTATGGGGAACCTTCAAAGTATATCCATTAAAAGCCTGCGATTTGATCGCGGAGGCTACCACCTATCTAAATGACACATAGCATAGATCAAAGATAGTCTCAAAGGACTACATCATGCCCTCGCTTGTAGATATGATGTGTCGGAAATGAGAAATGGAATTCTAATAAGTAAAAGAAAAGTTTGTTCGGAACTACCTATGTTCTATGGATACTCCTGAAAACAACAACACATTTAATGTGGTTGTATGATATCCTAGAAGAACAAGTGATTGTATGTTCAATAGTACTATGAACCAGAGGGGTGTTCGCCCGGTTCTTAGAGCAAGACTATTAGATGAACTACAATGCCCTAACTGACAAAGTACTTTGAAATGAGGAAGAGGACAAAAGACTGAGAACCAGCCTAACCGAGTAGTAGTACACCACAAACTGCACCTAAATGTTATTACTGTTATACACCGGAACGCCATTGCAGTGGGAGGTTGTTAAGCAACCAGAGATGTTCATAAGACTAGAGGAGTTTTGAACTCTGGATCTAGTAGAGATGAAATCGATCCCTAGCTCTGCATGAGGGGCAGTACTAATCTAAATGTGCCCACTTGGAAAGCAATAAGTATTATTGTTAAGAGGCAAGATCATTTAGGAATACAAGCTTAGTAGATCCATTTATGGATTGTTACAAAGCTATGAATCGTGGAACTTGCGAATTGATGAGATAGTCCATTAGATGGATTCATCAAAGGGCATAGAAGAGGAATGTGTATTAGAAACGTAATGGAAACGAGGTGGTGTTTCTCGGAATTTTATGTAGATAACATTTTATCATTGGCAACAATGTAAAAGTGTTGTCAGACATAAAATAATGGTTGTCTAAATAAATCGAGATATGAGATTAAGAGGAAGTTAAGTCATGTTCTTAGAATCTTTCGATCTCTAGAAAAGAACATTATACTTCTCCTAGAAATCTTATACAATTATGGGTTGTTTTAAACATGCATAATTCTGAGAAAGGTTATTGCCTTTCGGAAACAGAATACATCTGTCTAAAGGTATGTGTTTTGAACACATAAAGGAGATAGATGAAGACAAAGCAGTTTCCTATACCCTGGTGTATGGAAAGCTTAGTGGATGCAATGTAGAAAAACAAGAACCTGATATCAACTATGCAGTTAGTATAGTGGGAGGATATCAAAGTAATCCTGTCAAGAGATATTCGGATGCTGTAAAAGTACTTTCGAAGTACTGGGATACAACACGAATACTTCTTAAAGGATTACATTTTCTCAGAACCCAAATAAGAGAAGGACCAGTGTAAGTCGATATCAGGCTATGTGTTCACTTTGGAAGAGGTGGAACCTTAAGATCAAAGAGTGATAAGCATGATGCTTCTCGGACTCTATCATAAACCGAATGGCAGCCTCAGAGGCAGCGGAAGTTTTGGTTAGGTTCCAGGATGACCTCTGAACTTGGATATGATTCTTAGTTCACCAAAAGGCTATGTATATAGCGGTGCATGGTAAACTGGAAGAAGTCATAAGTTCAAAAGGTGATGATAACACATAGAGCAAGTACCACCTGATTCGAGTCATCGTCTAGGGAGACGACGCAGTAGTCACCAAGATAACTTCAAAGCGGCAACCTAGATTGCTCATTCACATAGTACTTCTTGGAAGTACAATTTAAGCACGTGATGAGTATGGGAGTCTGGAGTTTGGAGGAAATGACTAGACCTTAGTACAAGTGGGAGAATGTTGGAGTTGTGTACTTAATGTCTAGATTTAAGTATCGGTACACTCCCGGTCATAGCATTTAATCTATTTAATTAATAAACAATTGTTTGCATTTAATTATTATTAACTAAATATATGCAAAATATAGTCCTGGATTCTATACGTTGTAGTTAGTATGGTGTGCGACGTCACACAGAAGATCATACTATCGGTTACTCGTATTTAATCGAACGGTTGCTCATGACCTAGATGGACACGTACCAATCCATCGGTATATTCGTTGTGTGAGAGAGAAAATAATTTGTCTTAATTATTTTATCACACTTGTACACTTGGTGTATTGGGCGGATCGCTTGAGATTTATCAATTAGGATTGCCTTTGATAATTGATTTAAGTCTCAGAGTATTTTATTCTTAATCCCCGATACTATTGCGGGTGTGTATATTTAATATAAGTGACTTTGATTTTCCAAAGGAATTAACCGATTTAATTATTTGGTTAATTGCCGGTAAAATTGGGTCGCTATATTTTATATATGACATGCCGTGAATACTTGACGGGAAAGTGTATCCCGTAAGGGTTTATAATATCCCGAGATGAGTTCATAAGGAATTATTGTGTAAACCTCATGAGTGGATTCGTTCCGCACAATAATTAAGGTTGAATGGTACTATTCTCGGATATAAGAGATGAATAAATTAATTAGCAATAAATTAATTTTATTCATGGATATTTAGATCTTAAATACACGGAATAAATAATACTACAGGAGAAATATTATTTGATATAATATGGTTTAATATTGGGAGTGCAATTAATTTATATAGCGGAAAATAAATTAATTAATATTGATAAGGATTAATAGACTTGGGCTTGGGCTCAATTTAATCATCAATATTGAAAGCCCAATATTCCACCTCCTTTTGATCCCCTACGTAGCCTATAAAAGCACTACATGGCCTTCATAATTCATACACATCATAAGACATGAATATCATACTTGATATTGCTTGAGAGTTGAAGGAGATCCATAGGAGTTCGATAGATCGTCGCCCACACGACGTTCGGACGAGGTGCAAGGAATACGTAGGAAGATTCGAAGGTCTTCAACGTTTTGATTTCGTTTCTCCGCACAACGAATCGAGGTACAAAATCATAAACCCCCTCCATGATTTTATGTGATATATAATTGTAATATATACATGAACGCACGATCCGGGAAAACGACGAACCTCGGGGACGGGGATTCGAGATCCCCGGCGAGGATCGAAAGGGGCGGCCGAACCCTAGGGTTCGACCGCCGGTACCGCGGCCAAAGGGAAGCCCCGGCTGGACGCCGGGGCATGCGATCGACGTGAAGTTGATCGCTGGGGAGTGTTGGAGTTGTGTACTTAATATCTAGATTTAAGTACCGGTAAACTCCCGGTCATGGCATTTAACCTATTTAATTAATAAACAATTATTTGCATTTAATTATTATAAATTAATTGTGCAAAATATAGTCCTGGATTTTATACGTTGTAGTTAGTATGGTGCGCATGGGCGCACAGAAGATCATACTATCGGTTACTCGTATTTAATCGAACAGTTGCTCACGACCTAGATGGACACGGACCAATCCATCGGTATAGTCGTTGTGTGAGAGAGAAAATAATTTATCTTAATTATTTTATCATACTTGTACACTTGGTGTATTGGGCGGATCAGCTTGAGATTTATTGATTAGGATTGCCTTGGATAATCAATTTAAATCTCGGAGTATTTTATTCTTAATCCCCGATATTATTGCGGGTGTGTATATTTAATACTAGAGACTTTGATTTTCCAAAGGAATTAACCGATTTAATTATTGGGTTAATTACCGGTAAAATTGGGTCGCTATATTTTATATATGACATGCCGTGAATACTTGAAGGGAAAGTGTATCCCGGAAGGGTTGATAATATCCCCGAGATGAGTTCATAAGGAATTATTGTGTAAACCTCATGAGTGGATTCGTTCCGCACAATAATAAAGGTTGAACGGTACTAGTCTCGGATATAAGATATGAATATTATTTATTGAGCAATAAATAAATTTATTCATGGATATTTAAATCTTAAATACACGGAATAAATAATACTAAGATGGAGAAATATTATTTGATATAATATGGAATAATATTGGGAGTGCAATTTTATTTATATAGTGGAAAATAAATAAAATTAATATTGATAAGAATTAATGGATTTGGGTTGGACCCAATTTAATTTTCAATATTGGAAGCCCAATATTTATTCTCCTTATGATCCCCTACGTAGCCTATATAAGCACTACATGGTCTTCACTTTTAAAAACTTGAGATTTTTAACCTACGCCAATCATAAAGAACTGAGAGTGAGGAAGATCCATAGGAATCCGATAGATCGTCGCCCACACGACGTTCGGACGAAGTGCGAGGAATACGTAGGAAGATCGCAAGGTCATCAACAAGATTCGTTTCTCCGTACAACGAATCGAGGTAATAATCGAGAAATCCCCTCTTTGATTATTTGTGTTGTTTAATTGTGATATATACATGAACGCACGATCCGGGAAAACGACGAACCTCGGGGACGGGGATTCGAGATCCCCGGCGAGGATCGACTAGGGCGGACGAACCCTAGGGTTCGACCGCCGAGGACGCGCGACGAGAGGGGAGCCCCGGCTGGACGCCGGGGCACACGATCGAACCTAGGGTTCGATCGTCGGGGATCCGCCGTGGGCTGGTGCCACGGCGGGAGGATCCGCCGGCCCCCTCGTCGGAGGCGCGTGGCGCGAGGAGCCCTCGGCTGGAGCCGAGGGGTGCGATCGATCCTCGGATCGATCGCGGGCGCGCTACGGGATGACCCGTAGCTGCCTCGTACGCGCTATGGGTTCACCCGTAGCGACGCGTACGGGGCTCGGCCCTCGCGAGCAGCGAGTCATCGCGACTCGCTGCGGGGCTGCTACGAGCAGCCCCGGGGATCGCTATGAGCGATCCCAGCGATCGTCCGAGGACGATCGCGAGCCCCTCGCGGGGGCTCGGCTGGGCGCACGCAGCCTTCGGGCTTCGCTGGGCGTTCGGTCGGGCCCCGGCTCGTGAGGTGGTTCGCGTTCGTGGATCCGACTCGTGGGGGACTTCGGCTGGGGGCGGGCTGCGTGTCTTCGGGCGCGTAGTCTCCAAAGGTCGGACTCCTGCGGATGAGTCGGGGATCCAATCTTCGGTGATCGAGGGTTTTTGATCGGGTTATCGGTTCCGCAATTTTTGATAGCCCGGGACATCGAATCCCAGCAATTGGTATCAGAGCGTTTGGTTTCGTGTTCATGTATATGTTCGATTATTGTTCTACCTTGCAGGATTTCCGGCTATCATGGTTGGATTTAATTAATTGTTTTTTAATTAATTATCATGATTATTAAACTCTCGGACATGTCGAGATTCGTTTTTGTGTGGTTGAATGTTTGTAATAGTAAAAATTCGGGGGTTGACCGAATTTAGGATTTATTATTACGCACTTTATTTTCCGGAAAAATGTATAGGGTCGATTTCATGTATAGAATCGATACCGGAATTGTAATTTAAATTATTGTAATTTATTTACGTTGGTTCGATGATGAGACGATCGCCGGAAGACGAAGAAGTGACGAATAAAGTAGGGCTTGGGATCGATCCCATGATGGTGATCGACCCATGGCCTAGCCGGCGTGGCTAGGCGGCGGCGGCGCTCCTCCCCGAGTGGCCGGCCGATATCTAGGTGGGGATGGTGTGGGGTCTCCCAATCCCATACTATTCCTACCAAGAAATTACTTTCCTAATTAATTCGGGTTTTTCCTATTTGAGTATTCTCCTTTTGGAAACTCTCATGGATTAGGAAAAGAATTAATTTAAATTAATTTTATTTCTATTGATTTATTTCCTTCATGGAAATATTCATAGATTAGAAATTTAATTAATTTAGTACTAAATTTATTTTTCCTATTTGATTATTTCTACTCATGGGAATATTCATGGATTAGGAATAAAAATAAATTTGGAAAGTAGTAAGTCCTAATTTATTTTATTTCCTTGTTCTATTATAGATATCTTCTAGAATATTCCAAGTTTTACTTGGATAGATTATTCTAAAGATTTAATAAGAACTAGATAGGAAAATAAATAAATAAAAATATTAATAATATTTAATTTTATTTTTGATATATTCAATTGACTTAATTTTCGAATTAAGTAACTTTTGGATTAATTGAAAATAAATAGATTTAAATATTGGAAATTAATATTCTCGTCGCATGGAGCATTCAAGAAACGAAGACTGAAGACTAGAGGATGCATATGAAGATAAAGCCATGATAGTCGGGAAAATAATTTCTCTAGCATTATTTTGACTATGTGATCTATGTGCTTTATTGCTTTCATGCATGCTATATGTGTTTATTTTATGCACTAGATAGCGTATCCCTTTATCGTAAAAAGCTAAGTGGGAGAGGGGATGGAAACATTCCCATGGTCTCCATCACTGTTCTCTTGGTGACTTTTATGGACTCTCGAAGTTCATATAGACAAGTCATTGGAGGAGAATTCTTGTAATTCCTCTTACGAGAAACATTGATCAAGTTTATCAAACAATGCCTAATTTGTCTTTCTGAAACTGACTTCAAGTCGACTCATTCTCACCCCGGGGAGTGGAATGGAGCCAGAGCCACTTGGTCATGTGGATGACACAAATTAGAGACCTTCGTGCCATTCTTTGATAGGTGGGTCGTTTGTCTGCTCGGCTCCCTCATTTATGAGAGATAGGGTCGCTCGCATGGTGAATCACTGGTTAGAAACTTCGAGTTTCACTTATGATTCTCCGAGTCTTGATTTACGAAATCGAATGGATCTTGTAATTGGGAGTCAATTATAAAAATCTCTTGGTGTAGTAAACGTCCACACCACGTGGCTTGCTATGCTGACGGATTTTGGATTAATTGATGTAGACAGTTATAAGTGATTGTGAAGAGTTGTGAAATTGTCGTAAACGTCCACACCACGTGGCTTGCGGTGACGTAGCAATTCCAAGCGATGTACTTTAGTGCTGAGTGATGGTTTACACTTAGATACGCGTCATAGTATTCTTCCCCACGAAGTTACGCTATGATTGATGTATGACCGAAGAAAAACTAATTGCTAAATCATTTGGGTGGGTAAACGTCCACACCACGTGGCTTACTTTACCTGATGGGATTTTAGACGCAATTAGTAATTTAATGATATTATTTAAGGGAGATAATATCGGACATTAAATTGATTGTTTGTTTACATGTGCTTATAGGTTTAGAGAATAGCTATGAATCCACTTTCTGTGATACTCAAGGAACATAAACTCACTGGTCCCAATTACATTGATTGGAAGAGAAATTTGGACATTGTCCTGACTGCTGAAGAGTACAAGTTTGTACTCTCTGATAAATGCCCTGCTGAGCCCACGGCTGCCTCAACTGATGAGGAAAAGGCAACATATCGGAAGTGGAAAAAGGCTGATGAAATGGCTAGGTGCTATATTTTGGCTTCCATGTCAAATGTACTCCAAACCCAACATGAGCCGATGGACACTGCCCGGGATATGATGACTAACCTCAAGGAGATGTTTGGGGAGCAGGATCGTGCGGCAAGGCAAGAAGCCATGAGAGTCCTTATGTCGACTACTCAGTCTGAAGGAACGCCCGTTGGGGAGCACGTTCTTAAGATGATGAGTTTGTTGAATGAACTTGAGGTCCTAGGAGCTTCGATTTATGATGAGACGCAAGTCGACATCATACTCCAGTCTCTGACCCCTAAGTTTGAGCAGTTTCGTATGAGCTATAATATGGGTAAACTATCTTATACTCTTGCGCAACTCTGACTGAACTGAAGGCGGCAGAGGGGATCTACAAGAAGGGCAAGTCTCAAGCGCTTGTGGCTACCAAGTCCAAAAGCTTGAAAGCTGTTGGAGGTAGGGGCAAGAAAAGGAAGCAAGCCATAAAACCCAGTGGTGCCAAGAGGAATGGACCACGAGTGGGGGCTAGTAAGCCAAAGGGCTTGTGCTTCCGATGCAAAAAGTCTGGACACTGGAAGTCTGAATGTCCTCTCAGAGGTACGAATTTTTCTTTAGTCGTAAAAACATAGTCAGCGGTATTATCTACCGGAATTCTGGTGTGTAGATATGGAACCACTGACGGTATGTGCATTTCTTTAAATGCAGGGGTTCCAGAAAACCCGGCGACTTAGAGAAGAAGAATTCGAGTCTACATGGGCGAAGCTGTTGGGGTAGCAGCGGTTGCAGTGAAAGACATTTATCTGTTTTAAGTTTTCATTTCAGTTATTGCTTTATGTACCCCTTATTTTGAAAAAGAACTTTTTGTTCTGGTTTTCTTATTAATGGATATTTTATTTCTTTAATCATTTGATGGTTTGGATAAGAAATAATGGTGATATCTATTCTGGTACATTAGATAAGCAATATGTGAATGATGAATCCTTAGTCTACCACGATGCAACAAACCGTTATGTATAACTTGTTTTACTTATTAGATGTATTTCTCTTATTAATCATTATACTTGTGAATTCTTGAACTTGGTAGTATCTATTCAAAAGGGATTCAAAAGGGTCGAAATTGATTTGATCAATTATAGTTGGAGGAATGGACCTCCCGACCTAAGAATCAATCTTGAAAGATGATACGACTAAGTCAACCTTTCTGGATAAAGAATGGAATTCGGACAAGTATAGATAATGATTGATTAATGCGGTATGTGTAATTAGAGAAAGTACGAGTCATTCCTTCAAGAATACTCGAAGATGGATTAGACTACTTGTTGTGCCATAAAAGCGGAGTGTTTTAACACAAAGCCATAGTGGGGAACCCTCAAAGTATATCCATTGAAAGCCTGCGACTTGTTCGCGGAGGCTATCACCTATCTAAACAACACATAGCATAAATCAGAGATTGAGATTAAATCTCAAACGACTACACCATACACTGAAGTGTAGACATGGTGCGTCAGAAATAAGAAATGGGATTCTAATAGTAAAAGGACAAGTTTGTTCGGAACTACCTATGTTCTATGGATATTTCTGGATACAACGGCACATTCAATGTGATTGTAGAATATCCTAGAAGAACAAGTAATTGTATGTTCAATAGTACTACGAACCAGAAGGGTGTCCTCGCCCGGTTCTTAGAGGAAGACTATTAAATGAACTACAATGCCCTAACTGACAATGTACTTCAAATGAGGAAAGGATAGACTGAGAACCAGCCTGACCGAGTAGTAGTACACCACTAACTGCACCTAATGTTGTTACTGTTATACACCGGAACGCCATTGCAGTGGGAGGTTGTTAAGCAACCAGAGATGTTCATAAGACTGGAGGAGTTTTGAACTCTGGATCTAGTATACATGAAATCGATCCCTAGATCTGCATAGGAATTTGCGAGAGAGGTGTGTTAGAGACGTAATTGAAACAAGGGTGGTGTTTCTCGGAATTTTGTGTAGATAACACTTCATCGTTGGCAACAATGTAAAAGTGTTGTCAGACATAAAATAGAGGTTGTCTAAATAAATCGAAATATAAGATTAAGATGAAATTGTATCATGTTCTTAGAAATCTTTCGATCTCTAGATAAGAACACTTGCACTTCTCTTAAGATATCTTATACGATCATGGTTTGTTTTAAACATGCACAATTCTGAGAAAGGTTATTGCCTTTCGAGAACAGAATGCATCTATCTAAGGTATGTGTCTTGAACACATGAAGGAGATAGATATAGACAAAGCAGTTACCTACACTTCAAGTGTAGAAAGCTTTGTAGATGCAATGTTGAAAAACAAGAACCTGATATCAACTATGCGGTTAGCGTAGTGGGAGGATATCAAAGTAATCTGGATAAGAAATATTCGAATGCTGTAAAGTACTTGGAAGTACTGGATTACTGGCAAAACGAAATCTTCTTAGATTACAGTTTCTCAGATCCAAAATCAGAGAAGGACCAGTGTAAGTCGATATCAGGCTATGTGTTCACTTTTAGAAGAGGTGGAACCTAAGGATGAAAGAGTGATAAGCGTGATGCTTCTCGGACTCTATCATAAACCGAATAGCAGCCTCAGAGGCAGCGGAAGTTTTGGTTAGGTTCCGGAATGACCTCTGAACTTGGATATGACTCTTGGTTCACCAAAGGCTATGTACATAGCGGTGCATGGAGAACTGGAAGAAGTCATAAGTTCGAAAAGTGATGATAGCACATAGAGCCAGTACCACCTGATACGAGTCATCGTCAGAGGGACGACGCAGTAGTCACCAAGATAACTTCAGAGCGGCAACCTAGATTGCTCATTCACATAATACTTCTGGGAAGTATAACTTAAGCACGTGATGAGTATGGGAGTCGGGAGTTTGGAGGAAATGACTAGACCTTAGTACAAGTGGGAGATTGTTGGAGTTGTGTACTTAATGTCTAGATTTAAGTACCGGTAAACTCCCGGTCATGGCATTTAACCTATTTAATTAATAAACAATTATTTGCATTTAATTATTATTAATTAATTGTGCAAAATATAGTCCTGGATTTTATACGTTGCAGTTAGTATGGTGCGCATGGGCGCACAAAAGATCATACTATCGGTTACTCGTATTTAATCGAACAGTTGCTCACGACCTAGATGGACACGGACCAATCCATCGGTATAGTCGTTGTGTGAGAGAGAAAATAATTTATCTTAATTATTTTATCACACTTGTACACTTGGTGTATTGGGCGGATCAGCTTGAGATTTATTGATTAGGATTGCCTTGGATAATCAATTTAAATCTCGAAGTATTTTATTCTTAATCCCCGATATTATTGCGAGTGTGTATATTTAATACTAGAGACTTTGATTTTCCAAAGGAATTAACCGATTTAATTATTGGGTTAATTACCGGTAAAATTGGGTCGCTATATTTTATATATGACATGCCGTGAATACTTGAAGGGAAAGTGTATTCCGGAAGGGTTGATAATATCCCCGAGATGAGTTCATAAGGAATTATTGTGTAAACCTCATGAGTGGATTCGTTCCGCACAATAATAAAGGTTGAACGGTACTAGTCTCGGATATAAGATATGAATATTATTTATTGAGCAATAAATAAATTTATTCATGGATATTTAAATCTTAAATACACGGAATAAATAATACTAAGATGGAGAAATATTATTTGATATAATATGAAATAATATTGGGAGTGCAATTTTATTTATATAGTGGAAAATAAATAAAATTAATATTGATAAGAATTAATGGATTTGGGTTGGACCCAATTTAATTTTCAATATTGGAAGCCCAATATTTATTCTCCTTATGATCCCCTACGTAGCCTATATAAGCACTACATGGTCTTCACTTTTAAAAACTTGAGATTTTTAACCTACGCCAATCATAAAGTTCTGAGAGTGAGGAAGATCCATAGGAATCCGATAGATCGTCGCCCACACGACGTTCGGACGAAGTGCGAGGAATACGTAGGAAGATCGCAAGGTCATCAACAAGATTCGTTTCTCCGTACAACGAATCGAGGTAATAATCGAGAAATCCCCTCTTTGATTATTTGTGTTGTTTAATTGTGATATATACATGAACGCACGATCCGGGAAAACGACGAACCTCGGGGACGGGGATTCGAGATCCCCGGCGAGGATCGACTAGGGCGGACGAACCCTAGGGTTCGACCGCCGAGGACGCCCGACGAGAGGGGAGCCCCGACTGGACGCCGGGGCACACGATCGAACCTAGGGTTCGATCGTCGGGGATCCGCCGTGGGCTGGTGCCACGGCGGGAGGATCCGACGGCCCCCTCGTCGGAGGCGCGTGGCGCGAGGAGCCCTCGGCTGGAGCCGAGGGGTGCGATCGATCCTCGGATCGATCGCGGGCGCGCTACGGGATGACCCGTAGCTGCCTCGTACGCGCTACGGGTTCACCCGTAGCGACGCGTACGGGGCTCGGCCCTCGCGAGCAGCGAGTCATCGCGACTCGCTGCGGGGCTGCTACGAGCAGCCCCGGGGATCGCTACGAGCGATCCCAGCGATCGTCCGAGGACGATCGCGAGCCCCTCGCGGGGGCTCGGCTGGGCGCACGCAGCCTTCGGGCTTCGCTGGGCGTTCGGTCGGGCCCCGGCTCGTGAGGTGGTTCGCGTTCGTGAATCCGACTCGTGGGGGACTTCGGCTGGGGGCGGGCTGCGTGTCTTCGGGCGCGTAGTCTCCAAAGGTCGGACTCCTGCGGATGAGTCGGGGATCCAATCTTCGGTGATCGAGGGTTTTTGATCGGGTTATCGGTTCCGCAATTTTTGATAGCCCGGGACATCGAATCCCAGCAGGGAGTCGCCGTGGGCTGGCGCCACGGCAGACGACCTCCCCTGTCCTCCCTGGCCGGCGGTGGCGCACGGGGAGAAGCCGCGGCTGGACGCCGTGGCTGGGGGCGATCGAGCCCTCACTCGATCGCCGGGGGGACCGCCGCGGGCTGGCGCCGCGGCTGGTGGGTCCCCCCACCTCCGGCGATGGTGGTGAGTCGCCGGACTCACCGCCCGGGGCTGCCGGAGCAGCCCCAGCGATCGCATGCGTGCGATCGCGAGCCCCGCGGTGGGGCTCGACTAGGGTTTCGACCACGGGTTCATCCCGCGGCGATGCTGTCGTCGGGCCCAGTTCTTCGTGGTGTTCGCGATCGGTTTCCGGCGACGGGATTTCAGTCGGGTTATTATTTTCCGCAAATTTTAATAGCTCGGGACATCGATTTCCAACATAGAGGACTTGGACGTCGATTTATGGTAGGAATAGATTCCTTGTGCTCCAAGGATTCCGTAGCCTTTTGAATCACCTCAATCGGATAAGTATGGAAAGAGATATTCAATTTTTGGTTTATTACCAAAAATATGAGATATTCAATTTTCCTGGCAGGAAACCGCCAGCTGCGCAACGCCCCCTGCTGTGCAACGCCCTGCTGCAGCGTCCTGCCTTAGAATTTCGAACATATTTCCACAATATTAAAAGAGAAGTTGAAGATGCAAAACATATACTATTAATTAGGAACAACATTCTTACTAATTTTTGTGAGGCAACCATATAACATAGAAGTATGAAACAATTATTAAGTTAACAGTACGTATAAATTTGTAGAAAATTAATTTTTATACGATATAATAAATTGAGATGCGCAGCTTGACAAAGTAAGCATTCCATAAAATATTCCATAAAATATTTTTAGATAACGAACAGGAAATGCAAGAATCAACAATGTCATTATGAATCATCAGATTACAATAAAATACTATGGAAAACAGGAAGTCATATATCATGGATATTGCTGGCGAGATGTTAAATTGCATAAGATAGTAAATATTATAATCGCACAATGACGGGAAAACAATTAGCTTCACACGGATAGTAAGGAGCAAATTCCGGATCAACAACAGACACTCATTTGGATGTATAATTCTGTCTGGAGTTGAGATTGGGTTATGTAGCTTTTAATTTTACAAAAATAAAAATTGATCCAAAATGTATTTGCAGAACACCAGAACCACCAAGAATTTTTTTCAAATCTTATATTTCACTTTCTTAATAATGATCAAGTAGTATTGGAGCTACTTGATGATGGGAGACTGTCTATTTATATATGACCCCATGTTATATTTGGTTCATTGGACATTCAGTTCATAGAAAGGGTTTGCTCTTTTTACCTAATGGCTTGATTATTCAATGGAATTGGTGCAAAATATACATGCCTCCCTAATTATCAGCAACATTGTAGCAATGAAAAATAATTTAGTTGTAGGGTAGAGGTCTGAAGGCTCAACCATAGGTAAAACCTTAACAAATAAACCAACATCTCATGCATTCAATAAACTCAATTTTAAAACTTGAACAAATTCACATGTATTGAAAGAGAACTAAATTTACATTTTATTTGGCTTGAAACAAACAAAGTACACAAAATAGATGAATAATGAATGGTCAAGTAAATAGTAAGAACATACTTTGACGAGTAAAATATACAACCCAGAAATAAGAACTCAAAAGAAACAAGCAAACCGGCAATATTAGAAAGGGAGTTGGAGTTGAATAAATATTGTGAAGAATAAGAAAATATTATAGTAAAAAATAAACAAGTAGTGAATTTTTAATAACATGATTCACAGTGAAGGTATGTCAGAAATGAAATCACGAACAAGAGAAAGTAGGAAGTCACATATCGATGATATCGCCGAACAAGAGAAAGTAGGAAGTCACATATCGAGGATATCGCCGACGTAAAAATAAATCGAGTCACAGTTATGAAAAAAATATAATTCCTCCAACATTCATTGTAACAAAAAATACAGAATCAATGAACACAAGCTTTTATTATTTTCTTAAAAACTCCTCCAACAGCCACGACGACAAAAAACATCCCTCAAGAAGCGTATATGTCTTAAATGCTCAACTTACTTTACAGTTTAATCCCATGTTAACAATATGAGAGGGCACGCTAGTGTGAACATTCATGAAACTAAGTATGAGCATTTTAGGATGTACTCTCATTCCCAAGTAATATGTTTATCGACATGATGCCGGTAGGTACTACCAGACTTTTGTATCCGTTTCTAACAATACAAACATCAGTAGAACACATAATACAACACTCATAATTCAAAAGATTAGAAAATCAATGAACGGAAAAACTAACTTCTATTTACTATGGTTGGGTCCTGGTTCAAATAAGCTAAGTAGTAGTAGTAGTAGTAGCAGTAGTAGTAGTAGTAGCAGTTAGCGGGATTTCTCAATAACACAAAATTGTAAACACAATAACTATCACCGGAATAAAAATTGTTAATTTTAATTGCTACCAAACATTTACCAAATAGAAAATAGCAGCAAAACTCACCCTCCAAAGGGATGTCTATGCATTTGGAGTGGTTCTAATCGAGCTTTTCGGTGGAAGAAGAGCAGTGACCTGAACCAATTGAGCAATTTCAGAGAATTCCCCCCTATGCCAACATCAAGAAATTCAGTATCAACACATCATATATCAGGAAAAAAAACAGCACATTGTCAGATAACAAAGAATATGAGTAGAACAAAAATCACCATAGAATTAACGAAAAAAAATCGCAAACCCCCAAATCAAACGTTTCACAGTATTGGAAACACAATTAACCCCAAACCACATGGTTCCCAATCATCAATAACCTAACCCCCAACCAAACCCCCCTAAAGTGAACCAGATTGGAGAGGCAAAGGTAATACTATTAAAACTCTCAATTAATTCCCACAAATAACAAATAATTCTACTGAGAAAGAGAAAGTGATTGAGGAATAAGAAGTCTCTACCTGGGTGAGCACGCAGAAAATATACAGTTTCCAGCCCGTTGAGGTTAAAGATTTGGAATCGCAGTGATGAAGATGAAGAAGAGGTCTGGGAAAATTTTCTTTTTACCGATGTAGATATTGTTGGAAATCGACTACCCGGGATGCGTTCGTTCGATCGCTCGAACATCCGAACGATCCCAGTCGACCTCCACGTCCGTCACTTCGTTCACGTGACAGCCCGTGACCCGAATCACGCCCAGCCGTCGCCCCGGAGGACAACCGCGCGAAACGAGGCTGGTCTGCCTAAATTCGGCGACCGCCGAATGCAGACCAGCGGTCGCTGGAGGAGCTGCAAACGGCGACCGCCGTTTCCCTCTGGCGACCGCCGTTTGTCCGCGAATAGCAACGCGATGTTGCTGTTCCGGGCTCGTTTCCGGGTCGTTTTTCCTCATCCGACTACCGATCCGAAGGTCCTAGAACCCCCAGTAGTCGAGGAATACGATCCAAGACCCCGGAACCCGATCTACGTTCAAAGTATGATCAACGAATAAATGAGATCGAATAAATGCGGAATTAAAGTTCCGATCTCATACCTTATCGGTCGATTGTTGAGACCTTAGCGATTGCTAGTGTATGCCTCTTCCTTTGACTCCAACCGTTGTGTGGACAACGATCCGTTGGGTCTCCTTTTCTGATTTCTCCTTTCTCTACCAGCGTTAATATTTCTTTTCTCTGATGAGAGAAAAATATTGGCGCTATACAATTTATTTTACAGAGAAAAATTGTTTTTGCGCTAACGCAATAATTTTTCTCAGAAAAATAAAAAGCTGCGGAATGTAGGTTTAGGATAGGCAAGGTAGGGATATTTATAGAGTTACACTAGGGACCCCTTAGGTAAATAAATCTCGGGCTAAATTGCAATTTAATTAAACCGGTGTCCTTAAAAGAAAACCTTTAATTAAATTCAATTTTAATTATAATTAATTCCACTATAAAATTATAATTGAATTTCCGAAATAAATTTAATATTATTTCAACAATAATATTTCCGCCGAAATTACATATACGACTTTCCCCGTGTTTAAGATATCGAACGTCCACGAATATATTTAATTACTAATAATTAAATTAATTAGTTTCTTATTATCCGAGACTAGTACCACTCATCCTTATTATCATGTGGAACAAATCAACCTGCAGGGTTTACATGATAAACTTTATGAGCTCATCTCGGGGACGTAATCAACCCGATAAACGGGACACGGTTTCCTGTCTATAATCTATAGCATGCCGTGTGTACAATTACGATTCCCAATTTACCGAGAATCTCGACTAATCAATTAGTCTCACTCATTGGCATATTAAAGAACCGAGAATTGGACACACGCACCTATAATTATATAGGGATTAGGAATTCGTATATCCGTAATATCTGAGGTCTAGTTCGATTACTGCGATTAGTATAAATCGAACGCCCTCCCGTGGTCCTGCTCAATACACCAAGTGTACGAGTGTAACATGATAGTCAAGACCGACTATCTACCAGTCACACAACGACGTGCCGATGGATTGTCCCTGTCCATCTAAGTCGTGAGCTACTGTTCGATAGTATACGAGTAACCGACAATATGATTTTCCGCGTGTCTCCTCACGCCATACTGTCTACAACGTATATATCTAGGACTATGGAATAGAGTGTATATAAACAAAATGCAGACTGTTTGATTAATAGATAATAAAACACAGATAAGGAGTTCCATATTGTCACTAAACTAGACATTTAGAATATAACTCCATCAATCTCCCACTTATACTAAAAGTCTAGTTGCCCTCTCCCATACATCCGATACCCATCCCCTTCACGTGTCTCTTGAACGCTTCCGCTGGAAGTGCCTTCGTAAAGGGGTCTGCCAGGTTATCCGCTGATGCAATCTTGGTGACAACCGCATCGCCTCTCCTGACGATGTCTCTAATCAGGTGGTCCTTGCGATCTATGTGTTTACTCGCATTGTGGGCTCGTGGTTCCTTCGCATTTGCCACTGCACCGCTATTGTCACAATAAATTGTGATAGCTCTAGGCAAATCAGGAATCACATCCAAGTCCATGATGAAGTTTCGGAGCCACACCGATTCTTTAGCTGCCTCAGAGGCTGCTACATATTCGGCTTCCATGGTAGAGTCCGAAATGCATTTCTGCTTAACACTCCTCCATGAAACTGCTCCACCTCCCAATGTGAACACATAGCCTGATGTAGACTTTCGTTGTTCCTTATCAGATTCAATCTCAGATTTCATCGCCTTTTGCCAAGACTGAGCATCTTGATCTTTAAGCGCCTCGTCGTAGGTCCAGGGATCGGCTTCATGTTCTCCAGGTAACAAGTCCGAAGACTCACCTATAAACATGAACATGTCGGGTTGTCGAACAACCCTCCCACTACGACGACGCTCCGGTGTAACCTAAGTAACTACAGGTGCAGACTGTGGTGGCGTATCACCCAGTTGGGTTGGATCTAAGCCTTGATCGTCCCCTCTCAGTTCGTTAAGTATTATCTCACTATTGGGCTTGTGGTCCATTATATAATCCTCTTCCAAGAACCGAGCATTGGTGCTAACAACGATCTTCTGGTCCTTAGGACTATAAAATAGACCACCTTTCGTTCCTCTAGGATATCCTATAAACAACCGAATATCTGAACGTGACTCCAACTTATCAGCCCCGTGCTTCAGCACATGTGCTGGACAACCCCTGATCCGAATGTGTTTCAAGTTTGGCTTACGCCCGGTCCACAATTCCGAGGGCGTCTTAGGGACTGATTTAGAAGGAACTAAGTTCAGGATATAAGCCGCTGTTTCCAAGGCATATCCCCAGAACGAAACTGGTAGTTCTGAGTAACTCATCATAGATCTTACCATTTCCATAAGAGTCCTATTCCTTCTTTCTGCTACACCATTCTGCTGGGGCGTGTATGGTGCAGTCATCTGGGAGTCAATCCCATTCTCCGATAAGTACGCCTTAAACTCTCCCGAGATGTACTCTCCTCCACGATCAGATCGTAGAGTCTTTATGGTTTTACCATGAAGGTTCTCCAGAAGAGCTTTGTACTCCTTGAACTTGTCAAAGCACTCGCTCTTGCGGCGCATCAGGTATATAAAACCATACCTTGAGTAATCATCAGTGAAGGTTACAAAATATTCGTAACCTCCTCTCGCTTGGACAGATAAAGGCCCGCACAAATCAGAGTGAATCAATTCCAGTACTTCCTTGGATCTATACCCCTTATCACTAAAGGGTCGCTTGGTCATTTTTCCTTCCAGGCATGATTCGCAGGTTGGAAAGTCCTCATCTTTCACATCACTGAGTATTCCATCAGTTATCAACCTTTGAATCCTGCCCAAGTTAATATGACCTAGCCTAAGATGCCATAAGTACTTTTGATTCATCTTAGAAGGCTCCTTTCTCTTATTGGTACTAGATGTGTTATACGACTCTACTCGTTGCATCGTGGAATAATCAGGTTTCAGTATATATAAGTTGCCTATCAATGTACCAGAACAGATATAATCACCATTCTTTTTGACAATCACAGAATTATCAAAAGAAACTGAATATCCATTCAAAACAAACTTAGAAACCGAAACAAGGTTCTTTCTAAAATCCGGTACATAAAGACAATTATTCAATACCAAAACATTATTATTAAAAGATAAATGAACATCTCCCACTGCAACCGCCGCCACTTTCGTAGCGTTTCCCATGTAGATGGTGATCTCTCCCTCTCTAAGCCGTCGGGTTTCCTGGAACCCCTGCAAAGAATTGCAGACATGATCAGTGGCTCCCGTATCCACACACCAGGTGCCGGTGGATAACACCGCTAAACATGTTTCAGTGACTAAGGAAAAGTTCATACCTCCTTGTTTGAGAGGACAATTAGACTTCCAATGTCCAGACTGCTTGCAACGGAAACACTTGCCCTTAGGCCTGTTCACTCCATTCTGTGGTCCACCAACTCTGGGCCCACTGGGTTTCCGTCTTTGCTTTTTCTTCTTCTTAATCCCCGAAGGGCGAGGAAGAGTCGATTTCACAGCCACAAGTGTTTGAGAGTTCTTAAAGATACCCTCTGCCGCCTGGAGTTCAGTCAGGAGTTCCGCCAACGTATATAACCTCTTGTTCATGTTATAGTTCAGGCGGAACTGCTCAAAACTCCTAGGCAGAGATTGGAGCACTATATCGATCTGGGTTTCCCCATCGATAGCTCCTCCCATAATCTCTATCTCATTCAGATAGCCTATCATCCTAAGAACGTGATCCCTCACGGGCGTTCCTTCGGACATAGTGGCCGTCATGAGTTTCCTCACAGCATCTTGCCTGCCTGCCCTGTCCTGACTACCAAACATCTCCTTGAGGTTAAGCATCATATCATAGGCAGTGGCCATGGCTTGATGCTGATGTTGCAGCACATTTGACATAGAAGCCAAAATGTAACACCGCGCCATCTGATCAGCCTTGACCCACTTCCGATGAGCTTCCTTTTCCTCAGGAGTGGATGTATCAATGGGTTCATCAGGACAATCGACCTGGAGTACATACTTGTACTCCTCAGCAGTTAGGACAATGTCCAAGTTTCGTTTCCAATCAACGTAATTTGGACCAGTGAGTTTGTTTTCTTTTAATATCACAGATAGTGGGTTGAGTGCCATATCTATAAAAGAGACAAATCAAACCGTCAAATTTAATTCGATATCAACTCCCTTAATTAATATCATTAAATTTACCAATCAATCCTAAAATCCCATCAGACCAGCATGCCACGTTCATGTGGACGTATACTAGTCCAAACGATTTTATAACTGGACTTTTACTTCGGTCGTACATCATTACAGCAGTGACTCCGATGGGGAGGATACTGTAAAGCGTACCTAAGTGTATACCATTTCTCAGTACTAAGTTAACCGCTCGGGAACTACATATCCACCGCAAGCCACGTTAGTGTGGACGTTTACGTTGACATGCGGTCCCTTTACGATTTCCTATAACTGTCGAGCCTCAATTAACCCAAAGTTCCGTTTCCATCTAGTAAGCCACGATAGTGTGGACGTTTACTAAACAAACAACTTTGTTAATTGAATTCCATTTAATAAATTTCACAATTTCGTTAATCAAAGCTTGATATCTCGTAAGTGAAACTCGAAGTTACTAACCAGCGATCAATCATGCAATTGAGCCCTATCTCTCACAAAGTGAGGGAGCCAACCAGACAATCGATCTAGTCATCGAATGACTCGAATGTCTCTAATCTGTGTCATCGACATAAGCAAGCGCTTTGGCTCCATTCCACTCCCCGGGGTGAGAATGAGTCGAGTTGAACTTAGTCTTTGAAAGACAGATTAGGCATTTGCTTAGAAAAACTTAAGTGTTCAATTCTATAAATGGAATTGAATTCGAATTTTGATCCAGTGATATCCGTGTGTCCACTTTATCCGATAGGGAGGATGACACTAAAGCCAACTCGTAAGCGACACACATCACCATCAAAACAGAGAATGGAGACCGCGGGATTGTTTCCAATCCCTCTCCCACTTAGTATTTTACGATAAGGGATAATCATGCACGATAAATAAAGCGTAAATAAAAGCACGTAAACACATAGAAAGCATTTAACGTGATCCCGATTATTATGGCCTTTAAATATCTTCGATGCACGTCTTCTCGGATCTTCTTCTCGTTGCTCGTCTCGGTCTCGGTCCACCACCGACTCGTCTAAGTGCCAAGAGACGAACCCCTCCCACTAAAGTATCGTCCCGGGCAAAGACGAGCGTTCCGTGATGTCCGTCGAACCCCCGCGGCGCTGCTGCCAAACCTCAAACAGCGCCCGCTGTATGCAGATCAGCGGTCGCTGGAGGAGCTGCAAACGGCGACCGCCGTTTGCCCTCCAGCGGGCGCCGTTTGTGCACAGCAGGCTGCGGGTTCGACTTCTCGACCCTCGTTCGTCCGTCCTTCGATCTCCTCTCGATTCACCAAGCAGCAGTAATATTACACATGTAAACTAACTACTTCCGGCATCGATCCTATACAGGTTGATCGATCCTATACATCCGGATATACGAAAAAACGAAAAACGTAAAACCTAAATGACTCAACCCGTCGTTTTAACTATTACATTCAAGCAACGATTTAAAACAAAAATCTCGAGAATCCCGAGAGTTTAACAAACCACAACATACAGTACATACAACATGACCATAATAATCGGGTTAACCTGCAAAACAAATCTCGCAAACAATACATAGAACGTACAAAACCGACTCTGATACCATTTGTTAGAAATCGACTACCCGGGATGCGTTCGTTCGATTGCTCGAACATCCGAACGATCCCAGTCGACCTCCACGTCCGTCACTTCGTTCACGTGACAGCCCGTGACCCGAATCACGCCCAGCCGTCGCCCCGGAGGACAACCGCGCGAAACGAGGCTAGTCTGCCTAAATTCGGCGACCGTCGAATGCAGACCAGCGGTCGCTGGAGGAGCTGCAAACGGCGACCGCCGTTTGTCCGCGAACAGCAACGCGACGTTGCTGTTCCGGGCTCGTTTCCGGGTCGTTTTTCCTCATCCGACTACCGATCCGAAGGTCCTAGAACCCCCAGTAGTCGAGGAATACGATCCAAGACCCCGGAACCCGATCTACGTTCAAAGTATGATCAACGAATAAATGAGATCGAATAAATGCGGAATTAAAGTTCCGATCTCATACCTTATCGGTCGATTGTTGAGACCTTAGCGATTGCTAGTGTATGCCTCTTCCCTTGACTCCAACCGTTGTGTGGGCAACGATCCGTTGGTCTCCTTTTCTGATTTCTCCTTTCTCTACCAGCGTTAATATTTCTTTTCTCTGATGAGAGAAAAATATTTGCGCTATACAATTTATTTTACAGAGAAAAATTGTTTTTGCGCTAACGCAATAATTTTTCTCAGAAAAATAAAAAGCTGCGGAATGTAGGTTTAGGATAGGCAAGGTAGGGATATTTATAGAGTTACACTAGGGACCCCTTAGGTAAATAAATCCCGGGCTAAATTGCAATTTAATTAAACCGGTGTCCTTAAAAGAAAACCTTTAATTAAATTCAATTTTAATTATAATTAATTCCACTATAAAATTATAATTGAATTCTCGAAATAAATTTAATATTATTTCAACAATAATATTTCCGCCGAAATTACATATACGACTTTCCCCGTGTTTAAGATATCGAACGTCCACGAATTTATTTAATTACTAATAATTAAATTAATTCGTTTCTTATTATCCGAGACTAGTACCACTCGTCCTTATTATCATGTGGAACAAATCCACCTGCAGAGTTTACATGATAAACTTTATGAGCTCATCTCGGGGACGTAATCAACCCGATAAACGGGACACGGTTTCCTGTCTATAATCTATAGCATGCCGTGTGTACAATTACGATTCCCAATTTACCGAGAATCTCGACTAATCAATTAGTCTCACTCATTGGCATATTAAAGAACCGAGAATTGGACACACGCACCTATAATTATATAGGGATTAGGAATTCGTATATCCGTAATATCTGAGGTCTAGTTCGATTACTGCGATTAGTATAAATCGAACGCCCTCCCGTGGTCCTGCTCAATACACCAAGTGTACGAGTGTAACATGATAGTCAAGACCGACTATCTACCAGTCACACAACGACGTACCGATGGATTGTCCCTGTCCATCTAAGTCGTGAGCTACTGTTCGATAGTATACGAGTAACCGACAGTATGATCTTCCGCGTGTCTCCTCACGCCATACTGTCTACAACGTATATATCTAGGACTATGGCATAAAGTGTATATAAACAAAATGCAGACTGTTTGATTAATAGATAATAAAACACAGATAAGGAGTTCCATATTGTCACTAAACTAGACATTTAGAATATAACTCCATCAGATATGAGGTTTATTTTACCTGAGTAAACGTGTCCCCTTCTACTGCATTTGAGTACACGTATTATTCGTTTATGTTTTATCATTAATTAATTTAGCTAATTTAGATACACAGTACATATATGTTAGATACAAAACGCTGAGAAAAGGAAAAAAAATCAATGGATAAATCGGGAAGGAGGAATCGCAGAAACCCTAAATTGACGAGAACCTTGAATTTAGTCGTCTATGAAGAATTCCACATCCAAATCGATTGAGGAAGAAAAGATCTGTACCTAGGCCAGCACTTTTAAGAAATGTTCAGTCGGCGGGAATTCGCAGTGAAGAAAAAGATTTTTTTTTGCCGGATTAGAGATACTACAATATTGTTATAGAGGGAGCGATACTGATATGTGCCCTCCTGAGGTGCGTTTCAATACACATATTACTCTGTTTTTTACATTAATTAATTAATATGCTAATTTAGGTACATGGAGTACATACATGTTAGATACAAATCACATGAAATTTTATTAATTTAGAGAGTTTATTAATTTATCGATTTTTTTTTCATTTAAAAGACCAAATCGGGACCGCGAGTTTCTATTAATATAGAGATGTTATTAATGTATCGAGTATTAATTTATAGAGGTTTTACTGTATATATATATATATATTAAAAAAATTTAAAAATTTCCTTCTTCCATATATTTTTTTAATTTTCAATTTTTAAAAAAATAATAAAACACTTAGATTATTTAGACAATTAACTAATTTAGCATAATTAGTGATAAAAACAATATAAATCTTCATTATTTAACAACAATTTATACAAAATTACAAAAAAATAAATAAAAATAGAATCTTACTTTTTCCAAAAGCAATCTCTGTCAAGAAACCAAACCCAACTCTTAGATCTCTCTTCTCGATGACCTTCAATTCTGTCAAAGTTTGGGTAATAACACCTTAAAAGGCCTTGTTAAGGTGATAAGGTAATCCAACTTATATTTGAGCTTTAGGATCTTTATCCAACCGATGTGGCATACTTAACACGCCATTCACGAGTAGGCCCGGTTTTGTTGGCTCTACTCGTGGACATAGTACCATCTTTGGGCAAGCCGAAAATTTCATCGACTGGGGAAACAATCATCGTGTTGAGCCTGCTCTGATATCATGTCAAAATTGAGCCAATAACACCTTAAAAGGCTTTATTAAGGTGATAAGGTAATCCAACTTATATTTGAGCTTTAGGATCTGTATCCAACCGATGTGGGATACTTAACAAATTCCTTGATTATCTCGATTGACTTCACGCTACAGATCCTAGAACGGCTTCCGGTGGAAGTCCCACTTGATAAAGAGCGGAGAGTATGACACCAAATTGACCCCAACTTAGTTCGAAACCCCAACCCTCCCGAGTGCGACGGCCTACTTTCTGACCCTGACCCTTACCCGTGCCCCGATGTAGAGCAATTTCGACTCGTAATAGCCCCCTCGATCTATTTCAAGCTCTCGAACAAGGCGGAGAAAACGGTGATCTTCAGATCTCAATTACAAGTAGATTTTTCGATTGGGTTAAGTATCCAAGCCGAATCTTGAGTTTTTAATTTGGAGAAATTGAAAGTTATGTAGGGTGTAAACAAAGATAGAGAGAAAGAGGAGAAGTATTTTGAAGAACATGTGTTTTCATTTTGATTTTTGAGTTGTAATCTGGATGTGTATGTTGGTTTTTTGATGAAAAATATGGAAATGTAAGGAGGCTTGAAGAAGATGCATTAAAGTAATTTTGTGTTTTTTAATATACACTGTAACATAATCTTTTAAAAAAAAACATTAAATATATGAAAAGACGAAATTAGCCTTAAAAAATCACATAACATGTAGGCGCTCTGAATATTCGTCCGAATATTCGGTTCCGACTTCTCAAGTGTAGTATACTGCAAATTTTTCAAAGATCAGTCACTAATTAGAGAATTTTAGAAGGTCGGGTAGAACACTAAAAAAAAGCCTAAAGGTGAGATAATAAACTATAATTATCCCTTATTAAAATTGCTATTTTTTAATTCAAATTGTAGTCTCTCTCATCTCTTTGTCTTCACAATGTTTCATTGATAATTTGACACAAATATTAATTAGAAAAAAAATTGTGTTAAATAATACTCCGTATAATAAATATTGTTATTATTAATGATTTAGACAACAAAACTTAATAAAAATAAATAAACAATGATCAGCAAGATTCACAAATTGATTATAAAATAGTACAATATTATAACTGAATATCAAATGAAAACATTGATTATAAAACACTACAATATTATAAATATATATATGAATATCGAACTGTAGAAATATGTTCGAAATTCTAAGGCAGGGCGTTGTGCAGCAGGGCGTTGTGCAGCAGGGCGCTGCGCAACAGGGCGTTGCGCAGCTGGCGTTTCCTGGCAGGATGCAGCATCTCCTATTTTTGGTAATAAACCAAAAATCGAATATCTCTTTCCATACTTATCCGATTGAGGTGATTCAAAAAGCTACGGAATCCTTGGAGCACAAGGAACCTATTCATACCATTAATAGACGTCCAGATCCTCTATAAAAGGACCCTCGATCAGATGCATCGAGAGAGAGCAAGAGAGAAAAGGAACACGTCTTCTTTAGAGATTAAACTTGTAATCGCTTACACCGAGTTTGGTTCTAGGGTTACTAGGAACAGTTGTAATCTCGTTTTTCATATAATAAAGAAGAAACACCCTCTCCCCGAGCACGTAGGTTTCTGCTGCTGCTGCACAGCACGAAATCGAAGCTCGTAAATCTTGTCTTGTGCTTTCGTTTTTCTTTGCTTTCGTGTTCTTGTGAGTCCATATACGTGAGAGATCGTGAGATTGAGAGTCAAGTCGTATTCGTGCGGTTTTGGATTATTCATATTCGTGTGGTTTATGAAAGTTTAGTTTAATCGGATTTATTCGGTTATTCTAAACCTTGTTGCGCGAATCCTCAACATGTGGCGCCGTCTGTGGGAAAGATAAATCACGAGGAGAAGATGATGTCTGGATCGTCGAAGTATGAAGTTGAGAAGTTCACGGGCAAGAACGATTTTGGTCTTTGGAGGATCAAGATTAGGGCAATACTAACACAGCAAGGATTGGCGGCAGTGCTACTGCCACCGGGCAGCACTAGAGGTGCTGGAAAAGACAAGGGAAAAGGTCCAGAGGCCAAGAAGGATGAGGTAGAGGAAGCTGCCGTGAAGGCTGCAGTAGGCGCTGCTGCAGGGGGTGCATCAGGCGCTGCTGCAGGGGGTGCATCAGGTGACATCGGTGAGATTTCAGACATGGCACGAGCTGTGATTTTTTTGAATCTCGGAGACAAGGTTTTAAGGGAAGTGAAAAACAAAGCTACTGCCTATGACCTATGGCAGAAGTTGGAGAGTTTGTATCTTACTAAATCCTTGGCAAATCGATTGTACTTGAAGCAGAAGTTGTATGCCTTCAAGATGGTCTCGAACAAATCCATCGTGGATCAGATGGATGACTTTGTGAAGATTCTTGATGACCTGGAGAACATTGATGAGAAGTTGAAGGAGGAAGATCAAGCATTGCTCTTGTTGGGTTCACTGCCTTCATCCCTCGATCAATTTAAGGATGCCATCATCCTTGGCAGGCAGCATGCTCTAACCTTGGAGGAGGTACAAGTTGCCCTAAAGACTAAGGAGCAGCAAAAGAAGGACTCTAAGAAAGATCATCATGCTGCAGCAGAAGGATTGGTAACGGTGAACAAGAATTTCACAAAAAAGAAGAATCAGAAGAAGGGCCATAAGAGTGAGAACAAAGCATCATCCAATGGTGACTTAAAGTGTTATCATTGTAACAAAACCGGTCACTTTAAGAGGGATTGTCGCCTCTTAAAGCAGCAGCAGAATCAGGGCAACAATCATGCTGATGTTTCGGAGGCAAGGGCAGGGGCAATCGATGCCGAAGTCCTAAATGTCACTTCGAGGAAAGAGACGAAGTGGATTCTAGATTCTGGCTGCACATTCCACATGAGCCCCATGCGGCAGTGGTTTGAAGGTTTTGAGGAGATTGATGGAGGTTCGGTCATTCTTGGCAATAACCTAGCTTGCAAAGTTGAGGGCATTGGCTCTATTCGTCTGAAGTTGGTTGATGGCTCGGTGAAGCTTCTAACCAAAGTGAGATATATCCCGGAGCTCAAGAGGAATCTTATTTCCCTTGGTCAATTTGATAGCTCGGGATATAATTTTTGTTCTAGTGGAGGATGCCTCCAAGTGAAGAGAGGCAGCACGGTAGTGCTAGAAGGAGAAAAGAGGAATGACTTGTACTATTTGAGAGGCAGGGCAGTGGCTGTTGTAGGCAGCACTGCGGTGGCAGCAGCAGGTGATGCAGCAGCTACAGGAATTAATGCAGCACCTGCTGCAGGGACTGTTGCAGGGACTGCAGCAGGGTCTGCAGTCACATCTAGTGACAAGATCTTGCTATGGCACAAAAGGCTTGGACATCTTGGAGAGAAAGGGCTGCTGGAGCTGGCAAAGCAAGGGGCATTCTCAGGTGATAAGATAAGCAAGCTCAAGTTTTGTGACCATTGTGCTCTAGGCAAGGCTGCAAGGGCAAGCTTTGGAACTGGGAGGCACACAACCAAGGGCTGCCTTGACTACATTCATTCCGATCTCTGGGGTCCATCTAGAACGGTGACAAAAGGTGGTGGAAGGTATTTCTTGTCCATCATCGATGATTATTCTAGAAAAGTCTGGATTATGCTTTTGAAAGCAAAGTCAGAAGCCTTTGGAAAATTCAAGGAGTGGCTTCTGGAAGTGGAGAGGCAGTCAAGCAAGAAGTTGAAGAATGTAAGGACGGATAATGGCTTGGAGTTTCTATCCGAGGAGTTCAACGCTTTCTGCAGGGATCAAGGCATTGTGAGGCATAAGACGGTGGCAGGCACTCCACAGCAAAACGGGGTTGCCGAAAGAATGAATAGGACACTGCTGGATAGAGTGCGGTGTATGCTATTGAGTTCGGGACTGCCTAGGAGCTTCTGGGGCGAGGCAGTGACTACCGCAACCTACTTGATCAATAGAAGTCCAGCTGCAGCACTCTCTTCTAAAACACCGCAGGAGGTTTGGGCAGGGGTTGCGCCAGATTTTAAATATTTGCGGGTATTTGGTAGCTTGTGTTTTGCTCATCATAAAGGTGACAAGTTGGAAGCTTAGGCACTAAGATGTGTGTTCCTAGGCTATCCAAAAGGCGTCAAAGGGTACAAGCTATGGTGCATTGAGCCAGGGCAACAAAGGTGTCTCATTAGTAGAGATGTTGTGTTCGATGAGAGCTCAATGCCATTCCAAACTCAACTTGAGCAATCTGATAAGTCTCAAGTTGAATTAGAACTGTTTGGAAGGCTTCAGGATGATCAAGACATCGCTGAAGGTGGAGGCAGCGCTGAAGGCAGCAGCTGCAGCAGTGGCAGTGGTTCTGAAGGCAGCAGCTGCAGCAACGACTGCCATGAAGAAAATCGTAGCAACGATTACCATGTTGATGATGACCAACATGAAACTGATTTGGGAGGATATCAGTTGGCGAGGGATAGAGAAAGGAGAGTCCTTCACCCACCAAAGAGGTATGCACAAGCCGATATTGTCTCGTATGCTCTTATGGTGGCAGAGGAAGTGGATAGCTATGAACCTTCATGCTATTCGGATGCGATCAGCTGCTCGGAGAAAGAAAAGTGGTTAGTTGCTATGGAGGAAGAGATACAGTCCTTGGAAAAGAACAACACATGGCGCATTGTCCAAAAACCAGATAGGCAGCGCGTAGTAGGGTGCAAGTGGATTTACAAGAAAAAGGTGGAGTCTTCTGGATCCAATGTGAGATTCAAGGCAAGGCTCGTAGCAAAGGGGTTCACTCAGAGGGAGGGAGTAGATTTCAATGAGATTTTCTCTCCGGTGGTAAAGCATTGCACTATTAGAATCCTTTTGGCTATTGTTGCGCAATATGACCTTGAATTACAACAAATGGACGTGAAGACCGCATTCCTTCATGGGGAATTGGAGGAGAAAATCTACATGAGGATACCCGAAGGCGTGGATGGTGCTGGAGATGTAAACAAGGTGTGTTTGTTAAAGAAGTCATTATATGGCTTAAAGCAGAGTCCAAGGCAGTGGTACCGAAGGTTTGATAGTTACATGATGACAATTGGATTTGTTCGGAGCAAGTTCGATTGTTGTGTGTACTTGAAGATCAAATCAGGGGCTGTAATCACTTACCTTCTTCTATACGTGGATGACATGCTCATTGTTGCACAATCAAAGGTCGAGGTGGAGGCATTGAAGAGACTACTAAAGTCAGAGTTTGAGATGAAGGACATAGGTGAAGCAAAAAGGATTCTTGGCATGGATATTGTTAGGAATAGGAAGGAGGGTTCCCTAGTCTTATCTCAACAAGATTACATGGTGAAGGTGCTAAAAAGGTTCAACATGTATGAAGCTAAGAGTCTTTCAACTCCTCTTGGGCAGCATATGAAGCTTTCTATTTTGGACTGCCTTGCAGCAGGGCCTGCCGCAGCAGCAATGGCTGCAGTGCCTTATGCAAGTGCAGTAGGCAGTCTCATGTATGCAATGATATGCAGCAGGCCGAACATTGCCTATGCTATGAGCGTACTATCACGCTTTATGAGCAATCCTGGTAGGAGTCATTGGGAGGCAGTGAAGTGGTTGTTGCGATATCTTAAAGGCAGCGTGAGCAAGGGAATCATATTCAAGAAGATGGAGGTCAAAGGTGATGCTCTAATTGGATATGTGGATGCGGATTTTGCTAGTAATCTTGATACTAGAAAATCTGTAACGGGGTATGTGTTTACCTTGTTTGGCTCGACAGTGGTTTGGAAGGAAAACCAGCAGGCAGTGGTTGCATTGTCAACTGCCGCAGGGGCTGTGGCAGGCATCATGCTGCTGCAGGGGGGCCAAGTTAGGCAGCGAGATTCAGACTGCTGCAAGCAGTGCTGTGAGTTGCTAACTTGATGAAGTCGTCTCTGGAGGTTTCTGGAGGTGCGGGAAGGTGGAGTAACATCTATTTTCGGATTATGACTAATGTCATGTACAGGTTCTTGATGCCGCATGGTGGTGTTGAAGAATTTGGGAATGCAATACCTATGACAGGTGTTGCGGTAGTATTGGGCATGGCATGTTCTGCCTAATGTCAATACTAGGAGAAATGTGATCGGGTATGATCATATGGGAGCAGTGTGATTCGAAATCATACTGGACTGGAGTCGAATGATCGATTTTGATCATGGCATGGTGAATAAGGTGTCGTAGCAAAAGGAGCTGTTTGGATTTTTGCTTGTCTGGGTTGAGCAGTACTTGATCACTACTGCAAGATGGTGGACATTGGTTTAGAAGTTTGAACAAGGTGGAGATTTGTAGAAATATGTTCGAAATTCTAAGGCAGGGCGTTGCGCAGCAGGGCGCTGCGCAACAGGGCGTTGCGCAGCTGGCGTTTCCTGGCAGGATGCAGCATCTCCTATTTTTGGTAATAAACCAAAAATTGAATATCTCTTTCCATACTTATCCGATTGAGGTGATTCAAAAGGCTACGGAATCCTTGGAGCACAAGGAACCTATTCCTACCATTAATCGACGTCCAGGTCCTATATAAAAGGACGCTCGATCAGATGCATCGAGAGAGAGCAAGAGAGAAAAGGAACACGTCTTCTTTAGAGATTAAACTTGTAATCGCTTACACCGAGTTTGGTTCTAGGGTTACTAGGAACAGTTGTAATCTTGTTTTTCATATAATAAAGAAGAAACACCCTCTCCCCGAGCACGTAGGTTTCTGCTGCTGCTGCGCAGCACGAAATCGAAGCTCGTAAATCTTGTCTTGTGCTTTCGTTTTTCTTTGCTTTCGTGTTCTTGTGATTTCATATACGTGAGAGATCGTGAGCTTGAGAGTCAAGTCGTATTCGTGCGGTTTTGGATTATTCATATTCGTGTGGTTTATGAAAGTTTAGTTTAATCGGATTTATTCGGTTATTCTAAACCTTGTTGCGCGAATCCTCAACACGAACGAAATCAAACGAATATGATTGACTATCCTACTCACAATCTCTCAAGAATAAAAAAAAAAAACAAGACTAGAATTTTACGAATTTCGATACTAGCTGCCAACAACTACTTACTGCATGGGGAGAGTAAGTGACGAGTCAAATTATATTGCACATATTTACTTTGTTTGTGTATGAGAGGAAACACTTGGGATCTGTGGTCAAGGTACGCAGGTGGAAGATTAAAAAGGTGCATAATGTTTGAAATATGCATGAAAACCCCGCTTTGGGTAAGAGTGCTAGTTGAGAAAACCTCAAGTGAAGAAGCAAACTCAGAGCTGAGGAAGTTGGGCAGAGAAAGGTGTTGATAAGAGGTGGAATGTTGGGCAGACATTGTATCTAGAATCCTGAAAATTGTAGAGTCTTCAAGGGCGTCAAGATTTAGACGTGATAAAAAAATGGACTCTCATTTAATCTTAGATATATTATCCCACACGTCTCTACACTTGATCAAAGCCCTAAATATATTTGATGAGTTCGATGATTGAAGCACTACGAATAACAGCGAGCGAGCATCAACCCTAATCGAGTAACCGAGCTGGAATGACCCAAAACTCCTTCTCGGTGTGTTGTGCTCATTGCCTACATACCAACAATAATATCTATATGTTTCTATGGTTTTAATTTTTTTTAAGTATTTAGTTTTGTTCAAACAACTTCTTTTTTTATATGAAATTCATAGTTCAGCATTTCTTTGTTCAAGCTCTCCGTATATGAAATTCATAGTTTTGTTCATAGTCGCTGTAGGTGGTCGGAGTTGGGAGAACCAAGCTCCCCAAGTTCGCTGCGCATACACTCCGGGGCAGCTGCGTACTGGGCTGCAAACTCGGGGATTGCGACTATATGACTGTGATATATGACAACAAATGGGCAGGGCCTCGTACACCTATTCAAGAGCTTTCCGACAAGGTATGGACCATGCATGTAGGTGGTCGGAGCTGGGAGAACCGAGCTCTCCAAGTTTGCAGTGCAATCTCGGTCGTTTGTCGGCCAAATCACTTTTACCGATTTTAACTCGTTTTTGTTTTCTTTCTCTTTTCGCATCGAACATGCTTACACACCTGCACACTTCACAACACATTAAACCATACCAAAAACAAGAGAACGACACAAATAAATGACCCAAAATGACACGACTCACACACAAAGAATCTAAGAAAAACGACACAAAAACATATAAATCATGACCCAAACATAGTTTGCTCATGTTTTGAGTGAGCCCTACGGGGCTGAGTGAAAGAAAGAAAAATTGGTCTATGATCGTTAGAGGTTGGGCGGCTTGGAGTCGCGGGGATTCTCGTCAAGGTGGAGATTTGTTATAATATGACTCAAATCAAGAATTGGAGCGAAACGGGATCGAAAACGGAGTAAAATTGAGTTAGAAGAGGATCAGCGCGTCGCGCTGATCCTGTGAAGAAAAAAGAGCCCGACGCGCTCCTAGTGTTCTATGAGAGACAGGGTGGCGCGCTCAGTCTGATCGCGCCGCGCCCCTGTAGGTCGAAGCTTCAGAGCGCGGTTCGTCCGGGTTTTAGTGTAAACCAAGCGCAGCGCTCCCGTCGAGCCCATCACGTCTGTTTTTCGTTCGGGGTCGATTTTTCAGCCTGATTATCGACCTGGAAGCTCTATTTATGGATTACTTGATTTAGGAATTATATTATTGAATTATTTCCTTGGTTATGAGATATGGAAAGTTATATTAGGAATATAATTTTATTCTTAATTGTAATTGTTTCCAATTTGATAGGCATTCTATACCTATAAATTGGGGTACTGTGGTAGACGAAAATCAGACGAGATATTAGACATTGTTGTTAACGAGCAGAAAAAACCGAGTTCGAGGTTTCTCTCTCTCTCGTCACGAAATCTCGTGACGGTGTTTTTCCTTGAGGATTGTTTAGGCTTTTTAGTTTCCGGCGGCGGCTATGGTTTAAGCTCCGTCGATAGGATTTGGGGGATATAGAACACTAAGATAAAATACCCAGAACCTTTTCCTCTCCTACTTATAGGGGATGAATAACGAACAATTTCCCCAATCTCAGTCCCCGGGTCCATCATCCGGTGCTGGGTCCTCCGGTTTTGCTTCCCTTCCTAAGGGTTTAGACACCATCCCCGAGTCGTCGTCCACCGAGAGGTGGTTGTTATCTAAATTACCCCTGACCGAGGAGGAATCAAGGGATATACTGGACGGGCAGACTGACAAGGCATACTGTCGTCTCTGCGAGATCCTTGCCGATTAGCGGGGTCCTCCTTCTTTCGACTACACCCGGTACTCCAAAGAACGCCCTTACAAATTCGTTCCGCGGAAACGATTTCATCCCGTTAAGGAACGCCACGACACGCCCTTCGACGCGAGCTGGCGAAAAAGCACGGTGGATGAGAATGAGTTGCAGAAAATGAGGGAGAAGTGGTGCATTCCGAACGATGTCCATCTGTACGCCTCGATGGATGATGAGTTCGCGGACTCTCCCCCTTCAGGCATGGTAGCCTTGAATTATTCTATGATGGAGAGCGGGATTCGTTTCCCTCTACACTCCTCGGTGGCTCATTTCCTTTATTTGTAAGAGATAGCCCCTATGCAAATAACCCCGAACGACTGGGTGATGATCTATGTCTATTGCATCATGCTCGGCTTTTATGGGCTGTATAGGGGGTCGACAGGCTTCGAACTTATTTATCTCCTTTATCTGAGTTCTACGAGTGGCGGGGACTACTATCTGAAACAGCGGCATCAGGTCATAAAAGAGTTACCGAGCAAGCAAGCTGAGTGGGCCGAGAAGTGGTTCTTTGTAGCGGGGGAGTGGAACTCGAAAGACTTCCATATCGATGCGGAGTATCGATTGACAGCAAATCGTTAGTCTCCTCGGTCCCTACATAGCTTTTTCCATTGTTCTCTTAAGTAGTGTTTAGCCTACCTCGCGTTTCCTGACTTTTTCTCCCTGTCCTCCTAGGCTTCAAAGCTCCAGCCGAAGACAAATTGGGAGTTCCCTCTCCCCGGGGATGACTGTAAATATAAATTGTGGTTGACCGAGGCTAGGCGGGCCCGGGCTCGTTTCATTTCGATTCCCCGTGACGTTGAGAATATTTATCCGCGTGAGTTATTTAACGATTACTTTCCTCGTTATACAGTTTTGATAATTTCTAACTCTGATTTCTACTCTTTTCAGGTCATCGTTATCCCCGAGTTGTTCGTCCCTCTAAGTTCCCTCACATGGAGAACCCCCGAGACAAGGCGAGGAGGGAGAGGGAGAAACTGACCAAACTCGCGTCGGGCGCCAAGAGACCGAAAAGTTCGGCCCGGGGAAAACAGGGTGAAGTAAGAGTGGTTGTGGCTCCGCCTCCGCGCGCCCCTCCTTTGACGTTTCCCTCTCCGAAGTTGCTGAACCAGGTTCTTCCCGAGAATCCGGAGAATACCCCGATTCTTCCCGAGGATCCAGAGGGAAAATCGGAAAGGGAAACTGTTGGAGAGAAAAGGCCGCGCAGTGAGGAGGCCCTGACTCTGGAGGATCATGGGGTGGAGTTCGATTTTCCCATCACGAATGTCGTTCTGGAAACCCGGGTTGTTCGTCCGCGGAGGACGAAAGGCCTCCGTCCCGTGGAAGAGGGGAATTCGGACGAGGTGAGCCTGAGTGAGCCTCTCTTTGGCGTCGATGCGGGGAAGGTTCAAAGGTGATTCTCTTTAACCTTGACTTTGATATTGGTCGTTCGGCTTTCCTCCCTCTGAGTCTTCCTTTTTTTTTTTTTGTGTAGCATACATGAAGCAGATTCGGAGATCCCCATCGCTGCTGCTTATTTAAAGGCTGCTCGGGCACCCTATGAGGACGATGTGATCCCTCCGCATGTCCAGGAAGATGTTGACAACATCGTCGGAGCTTGGTCCCATCGGATGGAAAGTTACACCTCTGAGCCCGGCCACATGTTGGATATGCTTAAGGTCCAGGCTGCTCGGATCCCGGTGATGGTTAACCAACTCGGTCGGCTCCTGGAAGACCGGAAAGGGAAAGGTATAGCCGCTCATCCTACTCAACCAGACGAGGTAGAGAAACTCCGGAGACGCCTCTCCGAGCTCCAGGGTAAATACAAGCTCGAGATCGGCCTGAAACTGTCCTTAGAGACTGAGCTCGGGGATCTGAAGAAGAAATTTGCTGAGCGGGAATTGCAAGTGGAGGAGCACGAGAAACTATTGAAAGAGGTGGAGGAGTATAAAAAGGTGCTGAAAGAGTGTGATACTGCGATGTATGAGCAGGATTTTGACGTGTCCAAATTATCAAGTCGGGTGGCCGAGGTGGCGAATCGGACCGTGGAGGCCGAGAAACAGGCCAGGGAAACTGTGGAGGCCGCGAATTTGCAGCTCAAAGAAATGAAAACTTTGCTGGGTAAGGAGCGCCTCGAGATGGGGCAAGTCGCCAATGATTTGAAGAAAATGCAGGAGCACGAAGCTGCTCGGCTCGACGACCCGTGGGAAAATCTGAAAGAGTTCAGTAACTACTCCTATTACTGTGCGTTTTTCAATGGCATCTGAGGCTTTATCAAAGCTGGCTAGCCCGTAGACGCTTTGATGTCGGTCATCCAGACATACGCTTCCACGAATGTTCTCCACCCGAACATGAAGTTATCCATATTGGATTTGGAGACCGAGCACAAAGTGGATCTCTCCTGCTGGGCGAAAAAACACCAGCTGTTCGACCCTAGAGAGTTTGAGACGGATGAAGATGAGGTGGATGAGACTTTCGCGAACTCCCTGATCGGTGATGGGGAGGCCTCTGCCCAGGATATCTGAGAATTTCTTGCTCGGCCGCGGTCGGGCTTTTTCTCCTGTTTTAGTTATGCGTGATTTTGGCCCATTTGAGATTTCAAACAATGTTTTTGGGATGTTCTCCTAGGATGCTATTTCATGTTGCTCTTGTGTCTTACCTTTCAGACTTGATAAGTATAAAAGTTTAATTATGTCTTGTTTGTTTTGCTCGTTTCTCCTCTAGTTTCTGGTTTTAGGATCTTTCGTTGGCGGGGCATTCTTCCCGCCAAAAGATGAAATCCTTAAGGCGGGAGAATCTTTACCCCAGGCTCCTATAAATAGGACTTGACTCGGGAATATCTCCATTGAAAAATATCAGAAAGGAAAAAGAAAAAGAAAAAAATGAGCTCGAGCCAAAAGAGTGGTCCGAATAAGGGGAAACAAGTTACCCGTGACACGCCGGAGTACGCGGAGGGTTATTACGACGTCGCCGTCCACTCCGACGGCTGGCGCCGACTGCGTCAACGGTTTGATGGCAAGTGGCATCGCAATAACTTCCCGCTCCCCAACGCGTTTGTGCAACCCTTGGAAAAATTCCTGGGTGAGGAGATCCCGTTTCATGATTCCAACGAGCAGGCCTGGGTCGCGACGAAAACGAAACTCAAGCGACAGGTGGCTTTTGGGGGCCCGGGCTGGGTCGACTTCGTTCAGCACGCGGGCATCCAGGCGGGCTGGGAGGTTTGGCTGATATGGAAACCCAGGTTCGGGTTCCGAGTTAGTCTCTTCGACCTGGAGCATCTCAACGTGTCGTTCCCCAAACAAGCCCGGGCGCGCGGAGTGGCTGATTCCCTCGGACTTCCGTATTTGGATTGACGTGAGCGCCTCTCACGGGGTTTGACTGTTTTGTCATTTGTTTAAATGCTAATAAACTCTTTAATATTTTGAAACCGCCAACCTCCTTTAATATGGTCAATAGACCGCATTTACTACTCTTCGATCTATGAGAAGTAGATTTCTATAAATGGACTCTTTTCGTTTTCGTATTCCTTGAAAACAAAAAACAAAGAATCGTTCATCTGATAGGAGGTGTTTCCAATCCCTGCGGCTTTCCTGCGCCCGATCAGTGATAAGATGGTGGACGAGTTTTGCATGACGGATCCTCTGGGCCGAGAGTGGCCGACCTCTCTTACCCGTTTTCGAAATCAAGTTGCTATTTCAGGGGCGGAATGGGAGCGGCTTGTTGGCGGGTTTGGGATACAGGAAGGTTGGGTTGTCCGGGTTACTTGGACTGACGATGAAGGCTTTTCGATTGACGTCTTCGACCGCAATCACAACTCGATGGTGCGCCCGGTTAGGGATTATCCTTGGTTTCCCCAACGTGGGACCCATGGGTCTAGAACTATCCCGTGGCCTCCTCGGCCGACCCATGATCGATGGGGGCGTCCTCTTTGCTGATGTTCTGGCTACTACTTTGTCTTTTTTTCTTTTTTTTTTTGTTCACGTTATGTTATCTTTGGTGGAAACCGTATTTGAATCTTTGTGTTCGTATGATCGTGGAAATTTGAAATTCTCTTAATTAAAGTATTTGCGCTCCTCAGTTAGCGTATTTTGGGAATCTTGATCGAGGGTGGGACTTACTCGGGGAGATCGGTGTTGGAATAGGTGACCGGCGAGCCAACGGTTGGCCGAGCGGTTAACCGTATTCCGTTATATAACGATTTATTTCGTTAATTAATGAAACCTATATTAATGGCATATACTATATCTACTCCCAATGTTGAATCATAGATATAGTCCTGTACAGTTACACATGTTGTAAGAATTCGGTTTTGTGGAAACCGAGAGATAATTCTGTTAACGCAACGTAAATGGTCAAACTCAGTTCCAAGTCGATGGGTTACGCCAATAACAAGGATACCCGTCCTTTCCCCCTTGAGACTAGCACTTAGTGTATGTGGGCTAATCTCGAGCCTCGGTGTTGGGACATCGACATACTTGAGTGGGTGCTCACTGTTGATGAGTTCACTGAACCCCCTCTCCCTGGAATCTCTAAGTGGTTATCACTGATCGAGTAGAGAATTCCATAATATAGTTGTACACAATTAATCCTTAAGACCCAGACATCACCGTGACTTCATCAGAGGACTAGATGTATCGTGACATGTCTCTGATTCCCTGGAAAGGGAGTAAGTCGAAAAAGGAGACAATGTTCGTGCAGTTCGAAATCTGATGTGAAGTCTGTGCATGGTAGTAGGGGATCTGATCGCTTGATATAGATCATGGATGTCCTGTGTGAATAGATGGTTCATAGTCCCGGAATCTCTAGCCAGAGTTGAATAGTGAGGTGATTAGAGAAATGTGTTTCTCTGAATCAATCACGACTGGATTTTACGAAACATAGAACGTACGCACGGTTATCAAACTCAACAAGAGATCTCGATTAACCAATATCTCTAGTTTGATCGGGACATATGCATCGGAGGGATCGTACTGTACGCTAACTATATTAAAAGGTTCTTGCAGGCACTTCATTTGTATCTAAGGAATTAGTGAAGCGTGGCTGCTAGACGCTCGTCACTGATTCGTTGGGCACTGACTTGTTCGGAGATTAAATAATATGATTATTAATCTAAAACTCTTGGGAGTAGTTGAAATAAGAACAATATGTTGTTCGAATCACAATATGTTGTGAGCCCACGGCTAGTTATACACCTGAACCATTGAGGGTCACATTCTCGTGTAAACCGGTCCTTGAATACGATCATGTATTAATTAACTGTTAATTAAGTACATATAGTCGGAGGTCAATATGATTGAATCCGAGATTCATAATTGTGATTATGAGTTGGAAATAATACTGAGCTAAAGAAAACGGACAAGATGGTGTACACTTTCTATTTTGGGAAATTTCCCGATTTAGCAGTACCCTTGAAATGAGCTTTCCGATTTTATGAAATTGGAAATTTTTATTATTATCCCATATTGATGAGAAAATTAAAACGAGAACGAAAATATAATTGTTATATTTTTCGAAGATCAAATTGATTGTCAATTTTGGAGAAACGTAATGACGGGTAATGAATTGGGCCGGCTAGGGTAAATGGATCCGATCCAATAGGGTTTGAGCCCAACAAGGTCTTTTCATCACCTATAAAAGGAGCCACTTGGCTAGAGGAAAGACACACCAAGTGAAGAGCTCAAAACCCTAGCCTCACTTTCTCTCCTCTCCTCTCTCCCTCTCGTCCGCCCCCTCGGTCGCCTCCCTCGGAGGACCGCCGACAACCGGTGCCGCCGCCGGCAGCCGCCTCCCCTCGCCGGAATCCGATTCCGGCACCGTTTTTCCGGCCCGTTTTTCCCGTCGTATTCTCCCTTACCTATTTCTAGTGCAATACGTAAGTTGGATTACCTATACGAGGTGAAACCTGATTAGACGAGAGACGCCGAAGGAACGCACGAGCACAGCCCGAGTCGCGCCCGTGCGCTCCAGCCGTGACACACGAGTCCAGCCGAGAGCCCCGCCACTCGCTCGGCTCTCCCCGCACACGACCCGTGTCGTCCCCGCGTCACATCCGCGCGACTTCCGACGAACCTCGTTTCGTCCGACGAATCCCTGAGGTACATATGATTAAATTCAGATTTAATTGTTTGCATTAAATGTTTGTGCTATGTACTGTTAATATTTGTGTTATGTAATGAGATTTTTAATTGATAAAAAAAATTAATTCAGATTAATTTAACTGTCAATTAAATTTAAATTGATTCGAATTAAATAATATGATTATCTTAATTGTCATTTTGACGCAAATTGATTATGTACACATGTTTACGTAATTAATTATATATGTGTAATTAATTAATTTGATTAATTTAATTGCAGGTTAATTAGAATTAAATAATATGATTATGTTAATTGTCAATTTGACGCAAATTAATTATGTGAATATTTACATAAACTAATTGATTAGAATTAAATAATATAATTATGTTAATTGTCAATTCGACGCAAATTAATTATGTGAATGTTTACGTAAACTAATTGATTAGAATTAAATAATACGATTATGTTAATTGTCAATTTGACGCAAATTAATTATGTGCGCACGTTTAGTTGTTTAGTGTAATATATTAATATGATTAATATAATTGCGCTAGTTATAATTAATTTATTTGATAAATTTAATTGCGCTAGATTTAATTTATGTAGTATGGTATGTATGAATTAAATATTTAATTATTTGATAATTAAATTAAATGGTGGTTTATTTATTCTAATAGATTTGAATTAAATCAATTAATGCATATAATATACAAAATATGATTTTCAATAAATAAAATACAATATAATGTAAAATGTTTACATTAATGAAAAACTGGTTTTTCATAAAAATTTTGTTTTACGCTGCGTATACATGCACGATCCCCAACAAGCGGACTCTTCCCTGGTTAAATATTCGTGCTCCTCGACGTATCAAGGAGTCATGACCGAGGATGGGACTTGTCCCATCCTCGGTCTTATTATTAATATTCCTGTTCGATTGGCAGGCAACGTGTCGCCCGGCTCATCTCAGGCTCGGGGAGAGCGGACTCTTCCCCGGTTAAATATTCGTGCTCCTCGACGTATCAAGGAGTCACGGCCGAGGATGGGACTTGTCCCATCCTCGGTCATATTATTAAAATTCCTGTTCGATCGGCCGGGCAACGTGTCGCCCGGCTCATCTCAGGCTCGGGGAGAGCGGACTCTTCCCCGGTTAAATATCCGTGCTCCTCGACGTATCAAGGAGTCACGGCCGAGGATGGGACTTGTCCCATCCTCGTTCTTATTATTAAAATTCCTTGGTGAGAGGAAAATGAAGCTTTATTTCGATATAAGTAAATCATCCAGGTACAAACATCACTGGTGATATTTTTTCAAGTGAAGTGCATTCCAGAAATATTGATTGGCTACTCCGTCGAGGTGCTCCAGCTCATACGACCCCTTCTCCACGTGTCTCCTTACCCGCATTGGGCCCTCCCAGTTTGGGCCCAACGCCCCAGTGTTTGGTCCGAGCACGCGCTTTAACACCAGATCCCCGATTTGGAATTTTCTGACCTTAGCCTTGGAGTTATAGAAACGCTCTGCTCTTTGCTTTGCTGCTGCGTTTTGAAAACTGAATTTAGCCTCCGCTCCTTTAAGAAATCTAGCTCCAGGCGCAGAGCTTTGTCGTTATTTTCATTCAGCTCTTGCGAAGTCCGATGACTGGTAACTTCGACCTCGGAAGGTATCACTGCTTCGGCACCAAATGCTAGAGCGAAAGGGGTCTCCCAGGTGGCGGCCTTTCTAGTTGTCCTATACGACCATAGGACGTCCGGCAGTTCGGCCGCCCATCGCCCCTGTCGTTCCTCTAGCTTGGCTTTGATAGTGTGCTTCAGAATTTTATTGATGGCTTCTACCTGTCCGTTGGTTTGGGGGTGATAGGGGGTGGAGAATGCCTTCTTAATTTTCCATTTGTCAAAAAAGTTCATGATGTCCTGTCCGTCGAACTATTTCCCGTTATCCAAGGTGGTTGTATAGGGGATCCTGAACCGACATATGATGTTTTTCCAGATGAACTTAATGATGGCTTTCTGGTCGATAACCTTCAATGGTTCAGCCTCGGCCCACTTTGTGAAGTAATCCACGGCTACAACCTCATATTTCACTCCGCCCGGCCCGGTCGGCAAAGGTCCGATCAGGTCGATTCCCCATGATGCGAAAGGCCATGGACTGTAAATGGAATTCAGATATTCGGGTGCTGTTCGGATGATCGGTGTCGTTACCTGACAACGGTGGAACCTCCGGGCGTAGTTGATAGCATCTCTCCTCAGAGTGGGCCAGTAGTAACCCTGCCGGATCGTTTTGTGGGCCAAAGACTGTCCTCCTGCATGATTTTCGCACACACCATCGTGAATCTCGCTGAACACCCTATTCCCCTCATGTGGGGTGATGCATTTGAGCAAAGGAAGGTATAGGCTCCTCCTATTCTCCAATCATAGTATATCTGGCCGCCCGAATCCTAAGCTGTTTATCCTCAATTCTGTTCGGGGGCAAAATTCCATCCACCAGGTAAGACTTGATTGGATCCATCCACGTTTCGCCCCGATCTACGAGGGTAATAATTTCTTCTACTGGCGAGATGGCTGACCGGTTCTGACAAGTCAACATCACTTTCGTCATATCGGTCGTGCCCTCCGAGGAAGCCAATTTGGATAAAGCGTCCGCCTGTGAGTTTAGTTCCCTAGGAATCTGTTCGATAAATACCCTCAGTATTTTCTCACATAGGGAGACCACATGCTCGTAGTATTTCGCCATTCGGTCACACCGCGTCTCGTAACTTCCTTTGATCTGGTTAACCACCAATAGAGATTCCATAAAGATCTGCAAGTGTTCGGCACCGACCGCTAGAACGAGGTTCAGCCCGGCGATTAGTGCTTTGTTCTCCGCCTCGTTGTTTGTCGCCTAAAATTCGAATTTTACCGCGTGTGTGAATGATTGTCCACCCGGTCCGACCAACACTATTCCAGCCCCGGCATGGGAGGAATTCGATGACCCATCCACGTATAACTTCCATGGCGGGACCGAAAAGGACGGGGTGGAGTTAGGGAAAGTTAGCTCCACTATGAAATCTTCCAGTGCTTGTCCTTTGATCGCCGTTCGGGGGGCGTAGGTAATATCGCATTGTCCCACTTCCAGACTCCACTTCAACAGTCGACCGTTTGTGTCCGGTCTCTGCAACACCTGCCGTAACGGCATGGTCGTTAAAACCTCAACCGGGTGGTCGAAAAAGTAAGATCTCAGCTTTCGCAAACTCATTGCATGCTCGGATGCGGCCAAGTAAAGGAATAATTTCTCCCCGGTTACTGGTTTAGAGAGAATGGCGGGATTTCCGAGGTGTTCTTTCAGACGCAAGAAAGCCTCCTGGCTCTCCTTTCCCCATTTGAATTTTTGGTCCTTAATTGCTTTAAAGAAAGGGCGACTCTTATCTCCGAGCCGGGGAATGAAACGACTGAGGGCGGCCAGGAAGCCAGTCAACTTCTGCACGTCTTTTAGATTTCGGGGCTCCCTCAAGCCTTGGAAGGCCTTGATCTTTTCCGGGTTCACCTCGATATCTCTGTGACTGACGATATGCCCGAGGAATTTAGTGGCATAGACCCCGAAAAGGCACTTCTTAGGATTGAGCTTCATGTTGTAAAATTTCAAAATTTCGAACGCGACCTTCAAATCCTTCACGTGATCCTCCTCGGATCTACTCTTTATGATTATATCGTCCACGTATACTTCCATAGTGTCTCCGATCTGATCGGCGAACATTTTATTCACTAGTCTTTGGTAAGTGGCCCCGGCGTTTTTCAGACCAAAAGGCATCCTCTTCCAACACAGCACTCCTTTGTCAGAATAAAACGAGGTGTGCTCTATGTCTTCATCCGCCATGGGTATTTGATGGTAACCTGCGTAACAATCACAGTTAGAAAAAATGGCATGCTCGGCAACACTGTCGACCAGGTGATCGATATGAGGTAGAGGGAAATGATCTTTCGGGCTGGCTTTATTCAAATCGGTGAAATCGATGCATAGAAGCCAAGCGTCGTTTGCCTTTTTTACGAGCACAACATTTGCGATCCACTGAGGCTCCTCTTCGGCCTCCCGCACAAGATCGTTATCTACCAGCTTCTTAACCTCCACCGCCAAGGCTGCATACTACTCTTGTCCCATCTTTCTCCTCTTCTAGGCGATGGGTTTCTTCCCCGGGTCGATTTTCAGATGGTGGCAGGCATGCTTTGGGTCGATCCCGACCATGTCTTTATGGGACCAGGCGAAAGCGTCTGTATTCTCCTTTAAGAACTCGACCAACTCGTTTCTCAGTCGCTCGGGGATCTTTTTCCCGATGAAAACTTCCAACTCCGGCCTGTTCGGGTCCAGGCTTACCCTTTCAACCTCGTCTACTGCCGTGCACATCGACGGTCCCCGCGGGTCGGGTATGTCATTCGGTTCGAAACCGATTCGCAGGTCGAGGTCTTCGGGACCTATAGTTTGTATGCTCGGTATGGGCTCGGCGTTTCGGACGTCAGGCACCTCGTCGATGAGTATGTGTAGGAATTGCGCCTCGAGATCGGGAACTCTACCCTCGGATTCCTGAGCTCTGCTAGATCCTACTCAAAAAAAGTTTGAATCTCCGGGGTTACCTTCGTTCCACAAAACGGTCAGGTAGTCTTGGTTGTCTACATCCATCTCCCTCGTGGGATCGATTTCTTTGACTTCGATTAAAATGTCCTAAGGCTCTCCTTCCCGGGGTTCCTCGACCCTCGGGATAGATCCCGGGGAAATCGTTTGAGGGCCGACGCCCCCAAATGCCCCAGTGTTTATTTGGGTGTTTGTTTGTAGAAAAACACGAAAAATAATTAAAACATTTCCTTGCCATATATTGGTCACCCCGGAGGGTGCCAACCGCACCGCTCAGGGTGGGAAATTTGATACAATATTAGTGGGAGGACGCCACAGCCTCGAAGGCATCTAGGAACGGCCTCCCGAAAAAAGCATTGTAAATATTATCGGCATCAACGATGACGAAATTTATCATTCTGTTCATGTTGATGCTCGGATCTTACCAATCCCTCAACTCTACAACGATCCTGATCCGCCCTCGGGGGCGCACCACCACATCTCCAAATCCCTTCGGGACTCCCTCATAGGGTCAGACATAACTGGAGAGATCCCCGAGCTGATCCAAAGCCGATTTGAAAATGAGGTTGCAATGGGCCCCATTATCCACCAAAATCCTGGCCACTTCGATCCCGAGGATCCTCGCAGTGACCACCAAAGCATCTTCCTTGGGATACCTTATCCCTTCCCTATCCTTTTCTGAGAAAGAAATGATTATACCGCAGGCAATAGTTGACTCAGCATGGGGAACCACCACGTTCACGCCCTCAAACTCGCGCAACTCTTCCTTCTTCTGCCTCTTTGATTTGTGGACGATCGGCGTCAAACCCCCAATCATGTTGACGCGCGCTCCTCCGCGGATTGGAGGATCCTCATCTTCGGGTATGACGGCCGGGGGCGGAGGCAAAACTAACTGGTTTTGCCCGGGCTGATCCTGCTCGCGTCTTTGCTGCTGGTGGGGTCGGTGATTCTGATCATACTGGTACCCTCGGCCTCGGCCTCTACCTCCTCTTCCGCGGCCACCACCTCCGCGACCGGCGCCTCCTCGGCCGGCGACTGGGCGACCGCGTTTCGGTGCTCGGAGGAGATCGGCCAGGCTCCCGTCTTCATAGAGTTTTCGGAGTTGAGCAATCAAATCGTGACATTCATCAGTCCTATGCCCATTTTCTTGGTGGAAAGAGCACCACTTGCGCGGATTCCTCTCGTCGGGGCGGCTTCTCATGGCCTGGGGCGGGGTGAGGACGTTGATGTCTCGTTCGTAGAAGATTTGGAGGATCCGGGTAGGGGTTTGTCCCAGGAATGTTCCATCCTCGGGGTACTCTTCCACGATCTCGACCTTCTTCGGCGCTTGGAAAGTTCCCTGGTAGGGTTTGTAGTTGGTCTTCTTCTTTCCACTTTCATGGTATTTCACCGTCGGAGGTGGCGCCGTCCAGTAATCAACGGTTGCCGGTTCGGCGGATTTCTTTTCGGCAGAGGGTTTTTCCTCGTTCTCGTGCTCCAGCTCTTTTATCCGCTGATCATATATACGCTGTTGGGCGATCTCCTCGCCCGCTCTCCTCCGGAAATCAGTGTATGATTTCGGGTATTCCTTCATCATTGGTTTGAACAATCCAGAAGTCGCCCGTAAAGCGCCTACCACTGCATGGACGAGGATCTCGTCGCTCACCCGATCTCCCTGCTTGGCTATCTGCTCCACTCGATCTATATAGCCCTCATCGATTTCGTCTTTCCCTTGTTTAACCCCCATCAAACGTTGTCGGCCCTCCAAGTACTTCACCTTGGATGCGAAATAAGAGACGAACTTGTCTCCTAACTCCTCGAAGCTATCGATCGACCTCGGGGGCAGACTCGTGTACCAGCGGTGAGCCATGTCACCGAGGGTTAAAGGGAACAGACGTCACTTGGTCGCCTCCGTCGCACCTCGACCCACCATGTATATGTTGTATTTGTTCAGGTGAACGTCGGGGTCGGAGACTCCGTCGTAGATGAAAGTCAGCAACGGGGCGATGTCTGGTTGTGATCGGGCTCGCTCGATTCTTAAAATGAGCGGCTCTGCGAGAGCAGATCTCCTCTTGGGGTCATTGTCCTGCTCGGCCAGCCTTCTTTCTACTTCTTCTAAACGTTTCGCGAGGCCAGGATCGGTCATGATGACTGTCCTGGGGTTCGTTGCGGCGCGGTTGAGGTTGGTTGTCTGCTTTTTCTGGAATGCAGCTCGGACGGCCTCCTCGAGTGCCTCTTCTTCGAACTCTTCTTCTAAATGGCGGGCGTTGGGGTTCGGTTTTTCGACGGCTGGCCTTTTCTCCAGGAGCCGGGACCGGGCTTCCAGCTTTTGTATGGTTCGCTTGATTTCCTCGGGGGTGTTAACCTGCCCCAAGTCCAGATCTGGTTCTTCCTCTACGGCGGGTGACATCAGCTTCTCGGTTTCCGCTACTTGCTCGCGGAGGACCCTCTGTCTCTCCATTAATTCGGCTTCCTCCGCGCGTAGGGTTTCTATGCATGCTAACTGGCGAGCGATTTCCTCGGGGATCACGGGAGTCCCCGCTTCAGGTCCGCTCTGCGTCATCGGCGCCTTGCCCGTATCTTTCGTGTGCCGGTGGATCTCGCCCTCGGGATCGACGGCAGCAGTACCTTAAACACCGATAATATCCATTATCAAGAAAGAAAACTGTTAGCTCAACGCTCGAGGTATCCCCCTCCTTCTAGCGCCACTTGTTAACGAGCAGAAAAAACCGGGTTCGAGGTTTCTCTCTCTCTCATCACGAAATCTGGTGTTTATTTTGAGGATTGAGCTAACTTTTCTATATTCGAAAAAGGAAAGAAACTGTTATGCTGAAAATGGTAATGTTGCCTTTTTTGGGGGCTGGAGATCTACCCCTTTTGGTATGGAATCAAGAGTATTTATAGGGTTACAGTTAGGGTTTTCCCCTTTTGACCTAATGGGCCTATCAATCCTATTACATGGGCCTCGCATAATATGAACCGGCCCAAAATTCCTCCGCCTTTCTGGGCGAGCAGACCACCTTGGCAGAGGAAACTCTTCTCGCCTAATCAATCGATCTTCGCTCGATTCAGATTAGCTTCGCGGCCATCACTTTCTCTCTTCTTCTTCGGTGATCCACGGGATTTGTCGTCCTCGGAGATAGATGCCTTGACCTCCTCGGTGAGCTCGCTGCGTCTTCGGCGGGGAACGGTTAGTCTGCTCGGAGAAAAGTCTTCGGCTCTCCAGGACATCGTTCTCCTCGGGCGTCTCCGGTGAAAAACAGGCCGCGCATTTGCTGAAATTGGTTCTTTCGAGCTGCTACCTGAACGAAGTAAAAATAGGGTATAACAATTGTAACTTCAACGATATAGTGGAATTGTTTCTTTCTTTTCGTGATTTTTCTAGTGTTTTGGGTTTCCACATAAATTGTGTGTTCATTTTTTTTCGTATATCTTTTTTCTTTGTTATCTCGTGTTTATTTTCTCGAGCGGTGCGCGATTTGTGTGATTTAAATCTCAACAGATAAATTGTATAATCTGAACTTAATTGAATTAAAACTATATAAACTGAACTGAATTGAAATTAAGTCAAAAAAATCCTAAATTTATTAACTTTTAAATGGGTATTTTTTAATATGTATTATAAAATTAGAATTTATTGTATTTTTTTTTATTATAAGAATGACTAAAATAAATAAAATCCCTCAAAGTGTTGTTGGATTCAAATAGTCCATATTTAAATGTCTTATCGGATATTGTTTAAGAGTGATATTTTGTTTCTAATTAATTTTAATTTTACTGATTTTTTAATATTTTCTACATTTCTTTTTTAATTTAAGACGCTTTTAACGCTTAAAAAAAACGAGTTGCGTTTTTAAAACATTATTTAAAATATTGTTAAAATATGACTCGAATCCGTAGGAATTTTGTTTCCTTATTTAGGAAAATTAGAATTATATTTAATATAATATAATTCTATTCCTTATGGATTTAGGAGTCATATATTAGGAAAAATGGTTTATTCCTATTCCTATTGGTTACCTAATTTATGGGTTTTCTACACCTATAAATAGGGATCTCCATAGACACAATTATAACACGAGTTAACACACCATCATAGAGAGAGATAATATTGTGTGAGATTAGAGGGTTTTAGAGTGTATATCAATCCTTGTAATCATCGACAATATTATAGTAAAAGTTCTCGTCGTTCCTCCCGTGGTTTTTTCCCGATTTGGGTTTCCACGTAAATTCCTTGTCTTCTTTTCTTGTCTCCTTCTTTATTTATTGTTGAGTTATATTCGGGGTTCCGCATATTGTTCGTACTATACATCGTCGTTTTACAACAAGTGGTATCAGAGCTAAGGTTTCGATGGCGAGCGTGAGGTACGATCTACCGAATTTAAGTCTCAACACGAGGTTTCCTATTTGGCAATACAAGATGAGGTTAGTCCTCAGATCTCTTAAGCAAGAGATTGTTCTACTTGGTATTGACAACAAGCCGAAAGACATGAAGCATGACGAGTGGGTGGAGCTCGATCAGATGGCTATGGCGACCATAGGGCTTCATGTTTCGGATTCGTTGACTGAGGAAACGACGGAGGCGAAGACCGCAAAGGAATTATGGGAGTTGTTGGAGTCAATGTGCGTTGAGAAAACGGTGTCTAGCAAGCATCACTTGAAGAGAAGTCTCTACTTCCTCAAGATGGCGGAGGGGTCGTCGATTCAAGACCATGTAGCGAGATTCAAGGAGCGTGTAGCTGACCTTGGGAAAATTGGCGTGAAGATCGAAGATGATGATCTTGCGTTTTGGATGTTATGCTCGCTACCCCCCTCCATGGCGGCTTTTCGGGACACGCTTCTCTATGGACGAGATAGTCTCACGTTTAAAGACGTAACTTCGGCTCTCTCGTCAAGGGAAAACGTACAAAGGATGGAGTCCAACAAGGATGGTATGCCCGATGTGGGTGAAGGACTTAGTGTCCAAAAGAAGTACCATGATAAAGGGAGCGACTCGGGGAATTCGAAGTCGCGACACGGGAATAAGGTGTGTTTCTATTGCAAGAAGAAGGGACACATAAAGTCGGAGTGCTACGCATTGAAGAATAGGGAGAGCAACAACAATAATTCCGGTAATCGGAATTCCGGTGACGTTGGATTAGTAGATGGGAATTTCTATGGAGAACTACTAATGGCTCTAGGCGAGAACTCCAACTTTTGTGGTGATTGGATCTTAGACTCGGGTTGCTCGTTTCATATGTGTCCGGACCGGAAGTTGTTCGAGACTTATGAATCCTTGGAGCATGGTGCGGTGTTCATGGCTAATGACACCTCGTGCAAGGTCGAAGGGATTGGTAATATCCGCTTGAAGATGTTCGATGGCACGGTGCGCACGTTAGGCGAGGTAAGACATGTCCCTGACTTGAAGAGGAATTTGATTTCCTTGAGTACCCTTGATATGAAGGGCTATAAACTCACTTGTAAAGGTGGAGTTTTAAGGGTTACCAAAGGTGGTTTGGTAATATTGCGGGGAAAGAGAAAGACGAGTCGTCTTTATGTCCTCGATGGAAGCTCGGCGAAGGAAGTAACCGAGGTTGATAAAAGCTACACCGGAGAAGGTGGAGTTTATGAGGCTACCGAAGAGGCTTTGGTAGTGTTGGGAGGAGAAGAAAAGGCGAGACGACCTTATGTCCTCCAAGAAGGCACGGTGAAGGAAGTAACCGGGGCCGAAACCCGACTCTTGGTAGAAGAGTCTATCCGGCTTAGAGGCGCGCAACCAAGTAAGGCCGGAGTGACCAAGCTCATTGAAGATAAAGCGGTGAACGAAGTAACCGTGGAAAAAACTAGGCTCTCGGATGAAGAGTCTACACGACTAGACCATGTGCGGCTTGGGCATGTGAGGAAAGTCGACAAGGAGGATCGAGTGTTTCTCGATCTATGGAGTGTTTCTAAACCTGGTGAGCCATGTGCGCTTGGAAAGCGGTCGAGAGGGTATATCTCGAATTGGGCTCACAATTCGAAGAAGACACTCAGGTATGTACGTTCCGATTCATGGGGACCTTTGAAGGTCCAATCTTCTAGGAACTAGGCCCGTTGGGGCATTTGGAGGAAGACGAGGGACGAGACTATTGAGGGCGATGTGATTTCGCTTTATGGTTTGATGTGCGATGAGATTTCGCATGCGCGATGGGATTTCGCGGTTTCTCGTCAAGGTGGAGATTGTTAAAATATGACTCGAATCCGTAGGAATTTTGTTTCCTTATTTAGGAAAATTAGAATTATATTTAATATAATATAATTCTATTCCTTATGGATTTAGGAGTCATATATTAGGAAAAATGGTTTATTCCTATTCCTATTGGTTACCTAATTTATGGGTTTTCTACACCTATAAATAGGGATCTCCATAGACACAATTATAACACGAGTTAACACACCATCATAGAGAGAGATAATATTGTGTGAGATTAGAGGGTTTTAGAGTGTATATCAATCCTTGTAATCATCGACAATATTATAGTAAAATTTCTCGTCGTTCCTCCCGTGGTTTTTTCCCGATTTGGGTTTCCACGTAAATTCCTTGTCTTCTTTTCTTGTCTCCTTCTTTATTTATTGTTGAGTTATATTCGGGGTTCCGCATATTGTTCGTACTATACATCGTCGTTTTACAACAAATATCTACCAAAGAATTTTTAAAACATTGCTTCAAATATCTACCAAAGAATACTATATAATTTAAATTACATGTTGAAGTATGAGTCGAATTGTAAAGAAAAAAGCATACCATATGCGGTTTTTCACCGCATATGGTGATCATTCCTATTATGTGTACATCACGTGCACTTTAATTTTGGGTGGGTGATGTTGTTGCGGACCCCGGTCGATGAATTGAGTCACACACAAATACCAGTCCAAATATAGTTGAGGCGCTCGCGCGGTCTCGAGTATGGTTTGTCTCGGTAGGTATTCTTGAGTCTTTTACTTACTCCGCACGCCTCGAATAGTTCGAATCGACCTATTGAGTGTTACTAGTTGGCGACTATCGAATTGTTATTGATTATCAATCGACTATCGTTTAATAGCCTACGTGATAAATTACGCACAATCAAATAATCGAGAGGTTTCAATTATTGATCCTCAATTTTCGCATGGTTGATCATTACAATCGAACACACACTGCCCTCGCGTAAACGCGCGCTACCAACGATGATCATGACAACTGATAAGACGTTATAGTGCGTCAAAAATCAATTAAAAATAACCGAACTTATTGCCGAAACAATTCGCCCGAGTCGATCTCACGAGGAACACTACTATCGGCAAGTACAAATGTTTTTATGTTTGCAACGAGGGAAAGAAAAGAGATATAGCATAATGCATTTTGGTTGGTTTTGTTTTAAACTAAAATTAACTAAGAATTAATAAACTAAAAATAAGCTAAAAATAATCAGGAATCAATTAACGAAAATTAACGAGGTGTAATTAATAAAAAGAATGACTAGGGCTTCGGATTCATCAAGCATAAAATTTGGGTTGTCAATTTACGAGGTACGAATCAAAACTAAAACGTCCGTCGCCGGTAGATTTTAGGGTGTTCGATTATCTTATGTTTTGTAATTGCTCCTAAGCTTCATACAAAAGTTTAAAAATCATGTTGGCATTTTATCGAACACCTTTGATGCGTTTGTAAATCTCAAATCCTAATTTATGCTTGAATTCCCCTAGCCCTAGTGTGATGTTTAGCTACTCATAATTCGATTAAGAAAATAAACAACGTTGAAGAAATTCATAGTTGAGATAAAGATATTAAACAAGAAAATAAGAACAAGCAACTAAAGAAAAAGAAAATAAACTTACTAATTAATCAAGTGCTGAAAGTATTAAGAACAATCGGAAGCTAACCCCGATTTTCGTTCGTGAATCGAAAGCATGAAAAACAAAGATGAAATCCTAGGATGTCGAGTCTCAAGTCTTCTCCAAAACGTGCAGAAAATAAAAGTGAAAAAGCGTAGTGTTTGGAATAGGCCAAAACCCTATTCTTATACAAGAAATTTCATGGGTCAACAAAAGTCAAATCCGGACGTAAAGTCGGCGGGCTCCTGGAATGCGTCTCGAGTGAGCGGCTGGTGGGCAGACGGGCGTTTGGATGGCTGGGCCATGTATAGGACTCCAAGGGCTTTCCGTAAAGGTATAGATCGTAGCTGTAGGTGGTCGGAGTTGGGAGAACCAAGCTCTCCAAGTTCGCTGCACATACACTCAAGGCAGCTGCCTGCTGGGATGGAAACTCGTGAAATACGGCCATATGAAGGGGAACCATGACAGGAAACAAGTAGGGCCGTGTAGAAAATGTCAAGGGCTTTCCGACAATATATGGATCATGTTTGTAGGGGATCGGAGTTGGGAGAACCGAGGTGGCCAAGTTTGCAGCGCAATCTCGAAAGTTTGTCGACCAAATTGCTTTTACCGTTTTTCAACTCGTTTCTCGCTCTTCTCACACTAATCACGTCAACTAGCCTGAACACTCAACAAAACATCAAACCTACCACAAATCATGAGGAAGACACACAAAAGCGACTAGAAATGACACAACTCACACAACGAAACAAAGAAAAATGACACAAAAACATATAAATCAACAACCAATCGCGGCCCATCGCATGCATAATCACAACGATTATTGCACACGGCCAACACGTATGAAAGTGTATTACGCACCCATACGGTTCCTCGTATATAGTGTTGGAAATCAACTATCCGGGACACGTCCGTTCGAACCCTCGAACATCCGGACGTCCCCAATCGACTTCTGGAGGTCACCTCCGAACAGCCATGGCCACCCGCCCAAGAGATCGCGCACCCGCCGCAGCCAAGGCCGCGGCTCGCAATCTGCCCGGAGCAAGCGGCCGCCTGCCCCCCCAAGCGAGTGCTTGCCTGCTTCGAACAGCAGCGCGATGCTGCTGTTCCGGGCCGTTTTCGCTCCGATTTTCTCTGTCCAACCACCGATCCAGCGGTCCTCAACCGCCCAGAGGCCGGAGAAAATCTACCTTGACCCCCGTAAACCAATCGTTGGTTCGTTGTGTGATTACGTACGAGATTGAATCGAAACGATGCGGAGTAAGGGTTTCGATTCCATACCTTTGTCGCGTGATTCGGAGAAGCCGAATTGTCGAGACCACGAAGCCTTCTTGTGTATGTCTCTATCCCGACGTTCAGCCGTTGAGTGGGCAACGATCCGCTGAACCTTCCTCTTCTCCTTTCTCTCTTGAACCCAGCGTAAGAATTTATTTCTTCTGTCTCAGAAATATAATTGCGCTAGCAATTAATTTCTACAGAAAAATAACAGCGCTAATCTTTTTATTTCTTCTGTCTAAGAAATATAATTGCGCTAGCAATTAATTTCTACAGAAAAATAAAAGCGCTAATCTTTTTATTTCTACAGAAAAATAATTGCGCAAACAATTTATTTTTCTCCGCAAAAATAAAATAGCGGCGTTTCTTAGGTTTAGAGAAAGAGAGGGTGGGGTATTTATAAAGCTACACCAGGGACCTAATGGAAATTAATTATTAGGCTAAATTGCAATTTAATTAACTCGTCGTCCCAAAAGGAAAACTTTAATTAAATTCCACAATTTTAATTATAATTAATTCCACTATAAAATTATAATTGAATTCCCAATAATTAATTTATATTATTTCAACAATAATAATTCCGCCGAATTACATATACGAATTTCCCCGTGTTTAAGATATTGTATGTCCACGAATTAACTTTAATTACTAATAATTAAATTAATTCATTTCTTATTATCCGAGACTAGTACCACTCATCCTTATTATCATGTGGAACGAATCCACCTGCAGGGTTTACATGATAAACTTTATGAGCTCATCTCGGGGACATCATCAACCCAATAAATGGGACACGGTTTCCTGTCTATAATCTATAGCATGCCGTGTGTACAATTCTGATTCCCAATTTACCGAGAATATTGAATAGTCAATTAGTCTCACTCACCAGTAAGTCAAAGAACCGAGAATTGGACACACGCACCTATAATTATATAGGGATTAGGAATTCGTATATCCGCAATATCTGAGGTCTAGTTCGATTACTGCGAATAGTATAAATCGAACGCCCTCCCGTGGTCCTTCTCAATACACCAAGTGTACGAGTGTAACATGATAGTAAAGACCGACTATCTACCAGTCACACTACGACGTACCGATGGATTGTCCCTGTCCATCTAAGTCGTGAGCTACTGTTCGATAGTATACGAGTAACCGATAGTATGATCTTCCGCGTGTCTCCTCACGCCATACTATCTACAACGTATACATCAAGGACTATTGCATTAAATGCAATTATGCTTGAATCATATATCGAATTAAGGTATAGATAAGGAGTTTCGTATTTCCACTAAACTAGACATTTAGAATACAACTCCATTAATCTCCCACTTATACTAAAAGTCTAGTCGCCCTCTTCCTAACATCAGATTCCCATAACCTCATCACGCCTACCCAACGCTTTCGCTGGAAGAGCCTCTGTGAACGGGTTTTACCAGGCAATCCTCTCGATGCTATCTAGGTGACAACTGTATCGTCTTACTAGACGATCTCTCAAATCAGGTGGTACTTGCGCTCTACGTGTTATCTCCCACTGTGGACTAGTGGTATTTCAAGTTTGCCAATATACCGCTATTCAAAATAGCTTTGGGCAAACTAGAAAACACATCTAAGTCCCTCAGGAAGTTCTGGAGCCACACTGACCTTTTAACTGCCTCAGAGGCCGTTATCCTTTCAGTTTCCATGGTAAAGTCCGTAATGCATCGCTGCTTTACATTTTCCATGCGAGTAAGAATTTTATTTATGTATGAGGCTTGGGATATATACTATGTTCTTTTCTGGCGATCCCTTATAACATTGATGCCAAGAACATGCATAACTTACCCTAAGTCCTTCATATCGAATTGCTCGGACAACCATCCCTTTATGACTGATAACATCTTCATATCGTTACCAATTAGAAGAATGTTGTCTACACAAAGAATGAGAAATCACCACATCTTTTCCGTCACTTATTTGTTACACACAGGACCCAAACATGCCTTGAATGAATCCATAAAATGGATTTTCTCATAGATCCGCATGTGTCCAAGATCTTGAAGCTTCCTTCAATCCAAAGATCGATTAAGCTTGCTTACAAAATGCTCTTGGCTCTTTTCGATGAATCCCTCTGGATGTCCCATACAGATGGTCCCGTCAAGACTTCCATTTAGGAAATCCGTCTTGACTTCCATATTCCATGTGAAGACAAAAGAATCCGGATCGACTTTAGCATAGCTACCAGCGAAAAAAGTTTCCTCATAATCGATCCCTTTCTTTCTGAGTATACCCTTTCGCAACAAGTCTAGCCTTGAAGGTTTACACTTTCCTGTCAGACCCTCTTTTCCTCTTGTACACCCACTTGCAACCAATGGCTTTTACACCTTTAGGCGGTGCTACAAGATTCCAGACCTGATTTGAATCCAAAGATTCAATCTCAGATTTCATCGCCTTTTGCCAAGACTGAGCATCTTAATCTTTCAGCGTCTCGTCATAGGTCCAGGGTTCGGCTTCATGTTCTCCAGGTAACAAGTCCGAAGACTCTCCCATAAACATGGACCTGTTCAACTCTCTAACAACCCTCCCACTACGACGACGCTCCGGTGTATTTTTAGTGACTAAAGATTATAGTAGTGAACTACTCAGTTTGGCTGGTTCTAAGTCTTGATCAGTCTCTCTAAGCTCATTAAGTATTACTCTACTCTTGGGCTTGTGATCTTGCATATATAGTTCATGTCTAAGAACTGAACGTTGATGCAATCAACGAATACCTGGTCCTTTGGACTATATTACATATCTTAATTCGTTTTCTTAGGGTATCCTATAAACAGCCGAATATATGTACAAGTTTCCAAATGAATCAAGTTCAATATAAACGCCTCTGTTTCCAATGCATATCCCAAAACTGAATTAGGTAACTCCAAATAACTCATTGTCTACTTTCCCATATCTATAAGAGTCCTATTCCTTCTTACTAACACATCATTTTTGCCGAGGCATTAATGGTGTAGTCAATATGGGAGTTAATCCCATCTTTCTGATAAGTATGCCTTGAACTCCATAAAGATGTTCACATACATCAGAGCGAATCAACTCTAGTACTTTCTTAGATCTTTTCCCTTTAACCGTAAAGGGTTGCTTGGTCATTTAAACTTCCAAGTATGATTCTAAGGTTGGAAGATCCTTTCCTTAACCTAGCTGAGAAGTCCATCAGCTTTCACCCTTTGAATCGTACTCAAGTTAAAATGATCAAGCCTAAGATGCCATAAGTACATTTGATTCATCCTAGAAGGATCTTTACTCTTATTTGGGTTTATTAGCTCCGATTCGTTGCATCGTGGAAGAATATGGATTTAGTATTAAATTTTCTATCAATGTACCAGAATAGATAATATCCCCGTTTCCTACTCTGATAGGTATGAAACCATCCAAAGAAACGGAATATCCATTCTAAGCCAATTTAGAAATCCGAAATAAAAATTCTTTCTAAATGCCGACACATAAAGACAATTTATTAGAACTAAAATCCTACCGTTAAAACATTTAACATCTCCCACTGCAACGGTTGTTACCTTAAAAGTATTGCCCATGTAGGTTATAACTTCTTCCTTTCTAAGTCTCCGGGTTTCCTGGAACCCCCGCATTTTAAGTGCAGACATGATTAGTGGTTCCCGTATCCACACACCAGGTGCTGGTAGATAAAACCACTAAACATGTTTCGGTGACTAAGGAAGAGTCAACTTCTTGTTGCTTTAGAGGAAAATTAAAACTCCCAGTATCCAGACTGCTTACAACGGAAGCACTTGCCCCTTGGGCTTGCTTGTCCCATTCCGTGGTTCAGATATATTAGCCCCACTGGGTTTCCGTCTTTGCTTCTTCTTCCTTTTGCCGCCCGGAGGCTTAGGAGAGCCAATTTCTCAGCCACAAGTGCTTGAGAGCCCTTAAAGATTCCTCAGCCACTTGAAGTTCAATCAGGAGTTCCGCCAATGAGTAAGACCCCTTATTCATGTTATAGTTCAGGCGGAACTGCTCAAAACTTCTCGGCAGAGACTGGAGCATAATATCGACTTGGGTTACCCCATTGATAACTGATCCTAGAATCTCTATCTCATTCAGATAGCACATCATCCTAAGAACGTGATCCCTCACGGGCGTTCCTTCGGACGCGATGGCCGTCATGAGTTGCCTCATTGCATTTTGCCCGGCTGTCCTGTCTTGATAACCAAAAAGCTTCTTGAGGTTAAGCATCATATCATAGGTAATGGCCATAACTTGATCCCGATGTCGTAGCACATTTGACATGAAGGCCATAATGTAGCTCCGCGTCATATCAGAGCATTGATCTATTTCCAATGAGCTTCCTTTCCTCAGTAGTGGAAGCATCATTTGGTTCAGCAGGTCTATTGACTTGGAGTACATATTTGTACTCCTCTGCAGTTAGGACAATGTTCAAGTTTCTTCTTTAATCCATACAAACAGGTTCAGTGAGTTTGTTGACTTTTAATGGGAATAATACCATATAAAACAAACAATGAGTTTAATTCGATATCATTTCCCTCAAATAATATTATTAAACTACCAATCATTTCCAAAATCCCATCAGACTAGCATGCCACGTTCTTGTGGACGTATACTAATCCAAACGATTTTATAATTGGATTTTTACTTTGGTCGTACATCATTATAGTAGTGACTCCGATGGGGAGGATACTATAAAGCGTACCTAAGTGTGTACCATTTCTCAGTACTAAGTCAACCGCTCGGGAACTACATATCCACCGCAAGCCACGTTCATGTGGACGTTTACGTTGACATGCGGTCCTCCACGATTTTCTATAACTGTCGAGCCTCAATTAATCCCAAAGTTCCGTTTCCATTTAGCAAGCCACGTTAGTGTGGACGTTTACTAAAACAAACAACTTTATTAATTGAATCCCATTTATTTAAATGTCACAGAGTCTCAATTAACCCAAAGTATCATTTCCATTTAGCAAGCCACGATAGTGTGGACGTTTACTAAAATAAACAACTTTGTTAATTGACTCCTACATTTATTAAATTTCATAATTTTATTAATCAAAGCTTTATATCTCGTAAGTGAAACTCGAAGTTTCTAACCAGCGATCAATCATGCAATTGAGCCCTATCTCTCACTAGGTGAGGGAGCCAATCAGACAATCGATCTAGTCATCGAATGACTCGAAAGTCTCTAATATGTGTCATCGACATAACCAAGCGCTTTGGCTCCATTCCACTCCCCGGGGTGAGAATGAGTCGAGTTGAAATTAGTCTTTGAAAAACAGATTAGGCATTGCTTTGAGAAATATAATAGTTCAATTCTATAAGTGGAATTTTAATTCGAATTTTGATCCAGTGATATCCGTGTATCTACTTTATCCGATAGGGAGGATGACACTAAAGCCAACTCGTAAGTCAATACACATCACTATCAAAACAGAGAATGGAGACCGTGGGATTGTTTCCAATCCCTCTCCCACTTAGTACTTTACGATTGAGGGATAACATGCATAAAATAATTAAGCATAATAATAAACACGTAAATCACATAAAAAGCAATTAACGTGGCCCCGATTATTATGGCTTTAAGTATTCTCCAATGCACGTCTCTTGGAACTTCATCTCGTTGCTCGTCTCGGTCTCGATCCACCACCGACTCCCTCGAGGGCCAAGAGACGAACTCCTCCCACTGGAGTCTCGTCTCGAGCCTCGTTGAGTCATCCGTGGGGTCGAACGAACCCCAGCCCCGCTGTTGTCCGTCACGAACACGGGGTGTGTTCGATGGTTGCCCGTTGCCGGTTCGCTCTCCTCGAATCTCGTTTCTCCGGGTTTCGGTCTCGTCTCGATCCACCAAAAATAGCAAGAAAAATTACAAGAACAATCCTACTAATTCCGGCATCAATCCTACACAAGGTGATCGACCCTATACATGCCCGGAAAACGGAAATAAATAAATAAACCTAACGACTCAACTCGTCGTTTTTATCTATTACAAACAAGCAACGTTTCCAAAATAAAACGATCTCGACAAGCCCGAGAGTTTAATCAAACCACAACAAAAAAATATCATACAACATCCCATAATGTTGGCCATAATAATCAGGTTCAACCTGCAAGACAAATCGTACGAACAACACAACAAACCGATAAACCGGCTCTGACACCAATTGTTGGAAATCAACTATCCGGGACACGTCCGTTCGAACCCTCGAACATCCGGACGTCCCCAATCGACTTCTGGAGGTCACCTCCGAACAGCCATGGCCACCCGCCCAAGAGATCGCGCACCCGCCGCAGCCAAGGCCGCGGCTCGCAATCTGCCCGGAGCAAGCGGCCGCCTGCCCCCCCAAGCGGGTGCTTGCCTGCTTCGAACAGCAGCGCGATGCTGCTGTTCCGGGCCGTTTTCGATCCGATTTTCTCCGTCCGACCACCGATCCGGCGGTCCTCAACCGCCCAGAGGCCGGAGAAAATCTACCTTGACCCCAGTAAACCAATCGTTGGTTCGTTGTGTGATTACGTACGAGATCGAATCGAAACGATGCGGAATAAGGGTTTCGATTCCATACATTTGTCGCGTGATTCGGAGAAGCCGAATTGTCGAGACCATGAAGCCTTCTTGTGTATGTCTCTATCCCCGACGTTCAGCCGTTGAGTGGGCAACAATCCGCTGAACCTTCCTCTTCTCCTTTCTCTCTTGAACCCAGCGTAAGAATTTATTTCTTCTGTCTCAGAAATATAATTGCGCTAGCAATTAATTTCTACAGAAAAATAACAGCGCTAATCTTTTTATTTCTTCTGTCTAAGAAATATAATTGCGCTAGCAATTAATTTCTAAAGAAAAATAAATAACAGCGCTAATCTTTTTATTTCTTCTGTCTAAGAAATATAATTGCGCTAGCAATTAATTTCTAAAGAAAAATAAAAGCGTTAATCTTTTTATTTCTACAGAAAAATAATTGCGCAAACAATTTATTTTTCTCCGCAAAAATAAAATAGCGTCGTTTCTTAGGTTTAGAGAAAGAGAGGGTGGGGTATTTATAAAGCTACACCAGGGACCTAATGGAAATTAATTATTAGGCTAAATTGCAATTTAATTAACTCGTCGTCCCAAAAGGAAAACTTTAATTAAATTCCACAATTTTAATTATAATTAATTCCACTATAAAATTATAATTGAATTCCCAATAATTAATTTATATTATTTCAACAATAATAATTCCGCCGAATTACATATACGAATTTCCCCGTGTTTAAGATATTGTATGTCCACGAATTAACTTTAATTACTAATAATTAAATTAATTCATTTCTTATTATCCGAGACTAGTACCACTCATCCTTATTATCATGTGGAACGAATCCACCTGCAGGGTTTACATGATAAACTTTATGAGCTCATCTCGGGGACATCATCAACCCAATAAATGGGACACGGTTTCCTGTCTATAATCTATAGCATGCCGTGTGTACAATTCTGATTCCCAATTTACCGAGAATATTGACTAGTCAATTAGTCTCACTCACCAGTAAGTCAAAGAACCGAGAATTGGACACACGCACCTATAATTATATAGAGATTAGGAATTCGTATATCCGCAATATCTGAGGTCTAGTTCGAATACTGCGAATAGTATAAATCGAACGCCCTCCCGTGGTCCTGCTTAATACACCAAGTGCACGAGTGTAACATGATAGTCAAGACCGACTATCTACCAGTCACACTACGACGTACCGATGGATTGTCCCTGTCCGTCTAAGTCGTGAGCTACTGTTCGATAGTATACGAGTAACCGATAGTATGATCTTCCGCGTGTCTCCTCACGCCATACTATCTACAACGTATACATCAAGGACTATTGCATTAAATGCAATCATGCTTGAATCATATATCGAATTAACGTATAGATAAGGAGTTTCGTATTTCCACTAAACTAGACATTTAGAATACAACTCCATCATATAGAAGATTTCGCATTTAATATACGGCCATAACGGTTTAACGTCGTATCATTGACGTGCTAGAGTTTAAGATGACTCTCAAAACTTTGCTTCACTAGACCTACATGGAGGAACTAGGAAGATTAAAAGTTGTGACACGCACACACTTTTTCGATCAACTATGATCTTGATTCAACTATGAATTATATTTTACAATGTGGAGCCTTTATTATATAGAGCTCATTACTTGTCCACCAAGTAACCTATACTATTAAAATAATACAAGAGAATCCCAACACATGGAAACTCTATCAAACATACAATCTAGAGATCTCCTAAAGATACTCGTAGATATCTATCCTAATTACTTAATAAATAAATAATTAGATATACACTAATATATATATTAATTAATAAATAATATAAATATTATTTATCAATTAATTCGGACGCCCAAGTTTCGTTGCTCGTCGCCACCGCTGCTGCCGTCGATCGCCGCCGTCAGCTGCCTCGCCTCGCCGCCATGTAGCCGCCGCCGTCAGCCGCTCCAGGTGGTTCGGTTCCAATCGAGCCCTAAAGACTCGCCCGTAGCATCCTCGTAACATCGCTGCATCACGCCGCGAGTTCCTTCGCATGCTCTCGCGCAAACCTCGTATTCTTCACATCACGCTTCGAATACTAATGCGCCTTCGCATCACATAATCCTCACTACGAGAGATTATTGGATGCCTCGCATCGCTACCGAGTCACCACACGGGATCCTCGTAGCCTCTCGCATACAGTGCGTCCCTTACTTGTACCTCGCCGATGCCTCGTACTATCCTTGAGTAATCATACGAATTACTCGTGGATCCTCGCATACGATCCTAGCCATTACAGCTTTGCTCGTAGCGCCTCGCACCTAAGTATGGGTTCCTCGTGTATTTTTTGCATAACGCATTAGAATCCACTAGCAAACCTCTAGTGTGGATTTGCTACGGGACTTATACGAATAAACGCATAATTCCTCGTAACCCTCGTGTACTACCACGGGTACACTAGTCATGCCTCGTAATTCCTCACAGAATCGAGTCATACTCTAGTTTTCTCGTAGTGTGTCTCGTACACGACTCGGCCCACGAATCAAGGTTCCTATCAACTCCCCCTTCCTTTATAACTATACTTGACCCCAAGTATGTCTTCAATTAGGATGGTTGATCTCCCCCAATCCGGCCTCCTACGTGGTTGTATGAACAACACACGCCCCACACGTAGTACATACAAAACTATTACGGTTTTGATGCCTCTACGGTTTCGGTGTCTCGTTGCCTTGAAGCTTGCGTACCTATCACGGGTCCGTCGATTGCTTCCGCCTCGATCACCTAGCACGAATCACATGATATGCCTCGGCCCTAGTAACACTAGTGTGCTACTCCATTATTCCCTTGCCTTGATTAGGTTGCTTCGCATCTCACGTCGCTTGGCTCGCCTCCTCTTGGCTATGGGCGAGATGTACAACATTACGTTGCAAACTCGTAGCCTCCCATGATGATGGTCGAAGCATCACGCCCCTTCCTCGTGTGGCTTCGGTCACATACTTGCACCAACTTGTTGCCTCTAGGTAACACCAATTTTGTTGCCCTTGCACATCAACTTGCCGCGTTGTATTGACCTCGATCCTCGGCTTGACTCGTAGCACTACGCCAAAGTCGCGTCCTCCGGATCGCCCCTCGAGTGTAAAGAAGAAGATCTCCTTACTCTCGATCTTGACTTGACCGTCGGTTAGAAGATACTTACGTATGCTTCATATCCTTCTCGATTTCGTCTATGCGTGTGCTAGGGTTAGTAGCATCGCACCCTACATGTTATTGTGTGTCTCTCACGAGTCCACCACAACATGTCCCTAACCTTCACGAGTAAACTCGCGTTGGAGGTGGATTGCATCACCATCGATCCTATCACAGGATGTATGGACTTATGCCAATCCCCGGAATCTTAACCAATTAAGGTTTCGATCCCTTGGACACTTACGCGTCCGATCCAACGATTATTTCCTAAGCAAAACCGTGGCCCAAGTTGAATCAAGTCGACCGATTTCTTCGAGGTCACCTTGCCTCGGAAGTGAGGTTCTCCTTTAACGTCTCTTGTAGAGCACGTCCATCGAGATCCCTCTTGGAACTTGTGGCTACCAACTTTCAGCAACTCATCCATGGATGGCCTTGAACATCACGTCCATGCTTCTCCATGCTTCGTGGTACTTCGGAATTCATCTTCCTCAGCACCTCTCAATGAGAGCACCAATTTGTTGTGGACCCCGGTCGATGAATTGAGTCACACAAATACCAGTCCAAATATAGTTGAGGCGCTCGCGCGGTCTCGAGTATGGTTTGGCTCGGTAGGTATTCTTGAGTCCTTTGCTTACTCCGCACGCCTCGAATAGTTCGAATCGACCTATTGAGTGTTACTAGTTGGCGACTATCGAATTGTTATTGATTAACAATCGACTATCGTTTAATAGCCTACGTGATAAATCACGCACAATCAAATAATCGAGAGGTTTCGATTATTGATCCTCAATCTTCGCATGGTTGATCATTACAATCGAACACACATGGCCCTCGCAAAAACGCGCGCTACCAACGATGATCATGACAACCAATCGCGGCCCATCGCATGAATAATCACAACGATTATTGCACACGGCCAACACGTATGAAAGTGTATTACGCACCCATACGGTTCCTCGTATATAGAAGATTTCGCATCTAATATACGGCCATAACAGTTTAACGTCGTATCATTGACGTGCTAGAGTTTAAGATGACTCTCAAAACTTTGCTTCACTAGGCCTACATGGAGGAACTAGGAAGATGAAAAGTTGTGACACGCACACACTTTTTCGATCAACTATGATCTTGATTCAACTATGAATTATGTTTTACAATGCGAAGCCTTTATTATATAGAGCTCATTACTTGTCCACCAAGTAACATATACTATTAAAATAATACAAGAGAATCCCAACACATGGAAACTCTATCAAACATACAATCTAGAGATCTCCTAAATATACTCGTAGATATCTATCCTAATTACTTAATAAATAAATAATTAGATATACACTAATATATATATTAATTAATAAATAATATAAATATTATTTATCAATTAATTCGAACGCCCAAGCTTCGTTGCTCGTCGCCGCCGCTGCTGCCGTCGATCGCCGCCGTCAGCTGCCTCGCCTCGCCGCCATGTAGCCACCGCCGTCAGCCGCTCTAGGTGGTTCGGTTCCAATCGAGCCCTAAAGACTCGATCGTAGCATCCTCGTAACATCGCTGCATCACGCCGCGAGTTCCTTCGCATGCTCTCGCGCAAACCTCGTATTCTTCACATCACGCTTTGAATACTAATGCGCCTTCGCATCACATAATCCTCACTACGAGAGATTATTGGATGCCTCGCATCGCTACCGAGTCACCACACGGGATCCTCGTAGCCTCTCGCATACAGCGCATCCCTTACTAGTACCTCGCCGATGCCTCGTACTATCCTTGAGTAATCATACGAATTACTCGTGGATCCTCGCATACGATCCTAGCCATTACAGCTTTGCTCGTAGCGCCTCGCACCTATGTAACGCCCCGTATTTTTATAACAGCGGAAGGTATAAATTTTGAAAACAACATTTAATAAAGTGCGGACGTCACAAAATTTTATTTGAAAAGATAATAAATTATTACTATGTTGGAAAATAAACTAATAATTCTATTAAATATATAAAACTATGTTATCACATGCATATATATATATACACAAAACATACTTATATATATATAAATACAGCAACACGAAGCATGTTAATCATATATAAATACTTAAGTATATATAAATCTACTATTTAATATCATATTATACTAACAGAATATTGAAATCATAGAATGTAATTACTAAAGAATTCATATGCATGCAAACATATATGTACGTATGATTAATTATATGTGTGTGCATCCTAAAGTCTACTAACAACTAACAAATCATCAAATACATATGGACGTAGTAATTGAAATAGATGTAAAACATAAGATTCATATAAAAAATCAACATTTGAAAAACTTTGGAAAAACAATAAGTAATATCATAATCCATTATAAAATAACTCATGATAAATTATGCACAAAGTAACATTTATTTAGTTTAATTTATCCTCCATCCTTGATCACTCTCCTCGCTCGGCATCCTTGTGTGTACCTAAAAATAGTTGTTGTCGATAGGGTGAGCTCAACGCGCTCAATAGGGTCATTATCTCATCCAATACCAGAATCAAATACATGTATAACCGATGAACATAACATGAAAATATTATAATTTTAATAGAACATGAGATCCATTTAATAATCTGGATAACATGAAAATATTGTAATTTTAATAAACATGAGATCCATTTAATAATCTGGATATTGCGAGTTGCGCCAACTATTGCGTTGGTCCCCTTCGACCCTTTTCCCCGGTCTCCGGTTACAAAGGAAAATATATTTTTAATAAATTCACATAAATGCACACATAGAGACACACATCGTGAAACAAGTAATAGAAGAGGTAAATCGACAACATGACACCTACCTCGAAGAGTTGGGACGTGAATGTGAAAATACAAAGAGCGTCTAAGTCCATAAGGGCTGAACTAGAAACTTCTAAATCTCCAAGAGCTGAATATATCATTTTAAGACTTAGTGTGGATTTAATAATATTATTAGAATTTATTAATGGAGTGGCCCATAGTTTATCAAAGTAGAAGGACCTTAATGAAATTCATCTTTAATTATTTAAAAGTATGCGGCCATTATGGAAATTGGGAGAGAGAGTAGAATTAGTTTTACCTCTTTCTTTTATTTGCAACTTAGAGTTTTAAGGACAGAACGTGAGCGGTGGCGGCAATTTCCGGTGAATGGCTCTCGATTCTAAGGTTGTCGATCATCATTGGGAAGCCCACGATGGTGAATCTGGTTGTATATGTGATGGGGCCTCAAGCAAAATCTACATTGGCGATTGACGGAGGCAAAGCTTCGGTGTATGGCCAGCGGCTCAACGGACGGATCTGATGGGTCTCATCGGCACCTCCGGCAACTGGACAGAACCGTGAAGACAATAAGGTGATGATGACTGGTGTCGATCAATTATTTTACAAGCCAAAGAGGGGCAGCGAATACATCTTGACTCTCGAAAATTCTTCGATCCAATGTGCAGCTGCGGTTTAGGGGTGGAGGTTGAAGTTGAATACGGGTGAACAAAGGTTGGTCCCAAATGGTTTTCAAAGGTTAGAGTATGGACTTGATATGTGTTTTGGTCAAGATTAATTGTGTAAGTACGTATGAAAGGCAAGGAAGGAAGAAGATTAATTGTTTGGGTGGAATAACAATGAACAGAGAAGAGAGAGACAACTATTTGTTCGAGTTCTTTCTTATGGACTTCTTTCTGGCGGTGGTAGGAGATTAATATTTATAAAGGTACAAATTAGAGTTTTTATTTGGTTTTGGTAAGTTTTAAATATTGGCATGACTTGGGTGCTAAGATATCTTTTAATAATTAAATTTAATATTATATTGATTATATTGGGTTAAATCAAAATATTAAATATATAATTTTAATGTTTAAGTAATATAAATTATTTTGTAGCTTTAATTTATTAAATTGGTTTATAAATTAGTAAATTTATTTAAGTGAATTCAATGTTCTTGAAATTAAATTTTTGGTTGTTACAATCTACACCCCTTAATTTCAATTTCGTCCTCGAAATTTGATAGCTTAATATATTTAAGGATATTTCGACAATACTTATACTACTTTACGTATTCAGCTACTAATCTAAAGGCTCTAACAACCTAAAATATTAAATAAAATTAACATGAATATGTAAATGGTTTAAGTGTGACGTACCGTGAGGAGCCGACGAGACATGACGAGGATGGAAGAGTGTATCATATTAATTTTCAATTATTACACATAAGAGAAAGCAACCAAGAATCGTAATGCTCTGATACCAACTGTAACGCCCCGTATTTTTATAACAGCGGAAGGTGTAAATTTTGAAAACAACATTTAATAAAGTGCGGACGTCACAAAATTTTATTTGAAAAGATAATTAATTATTACTATGTTGGAAAATAAACTAATAATTCTATTAAATATATAAAACTATGTTATAACATGCATATATATATAGACACAAAACATACTTTTATATATATATATATATATATATATATATATATATATATATATATATATATATATATATATATATATATATATATATATATATATAAATACAGCAACACGAAGCATGTTAATCATATATAAATACTTAAGTATATATAAATCTACTATTTAATATCATATTATACTAACAGAATATTGAAATCATAGAATGTAATTACTAAAGAATTCATATGCATGCAAACACATATGTACGTATGATTAATTATATGTATGTGCATCCTAAAGTCTACTAACAACTAACAAATCATCAAATACATATGGACGTAGTAATTGAAATAGATGTAAAACATAAGATTTATATAAAAAAATCAACTTTGGAAAAACTTTGGAAAAACAATAAGTAATATCATAATCCATTATAAAATAACTCATGATAAATTATGCACAAAGTAACATTTATTTAGTTTAATTTATCCTCCATTGATACGAACCTCGTTGGGATTGGAAGATAGAAGAAGAAAGAAGAACATAAATTGAGAAAGATACCGGTGGAAAGGTCCCAAAACCTCTGAATCTGAATCGTGAAATAATCTAAGGACGAAACCCTAGACCCCAACACGTGATCGACGCAGCAACTCGGGGATGAGGAAGACACACGAACGAAGGGTGGATCGCTTCGTTGATTCGTCGGTTGAATTCTTTGGATAGTCGGGTAGAATTCGAACCCCAGAGAGAATTTTAGTAAAAATCACAAAAAGTAATTTTATTCATCAATAATGTTCTGATTAAAACAATGCGTTGGGGAGATTTATATGAGCAATGCCCTAATTATTAAATAAAAAGAATTAAAACAATTAAAATCAAAACAATTAAAAACTGACGCAAATAAAACAATTAAAATCAAAACAATTTAAAAACTAACGCAAATAAAACAATTAAAATTAAAACAATTAAAAATGACGCAAATAAAACAATTAAAACTGACGCAAATAAACTTAACGCGGAACAGCCACTGCGCTACTTTTCTGAAGATATCGGCCGACAGAATATGGGTGTCGGCCGACACCAACCCAAACTTGGGTTCTTCCTCGGGTTGAGCCGCGGGATCGTCAGAATCTCGATTTTCTGCACTCCTGTCGGCCGACAGGCCTTGGTGTCGGCCGACACCAAGCCAGAAACTCGACCGAACTTCACGGCGCGTCCTCGGCGCACTCTCGACCTCCGTTCTACCGTCTTCGTCGTCGTTCTAGCTTGAAACAGAACTCTGGTCGCATCATTCCCCTCCTCTTGAAGAGGATTTGTCCTCAAATCCAAGCCTATGCCAGGTTCGAATACCACTCTCACGAACAAGCTCGGAACTACATAATTCTGCAGCTCACACACTCGATGTAGCGGAAAACTAGGAGATTTATCTTCAGAGAAGACATCATGAAATTCCTGCAAAGCATAAGTAGAAGGGTGTAGAGAGAATAAAACGTTAGTGGTAATCAGCTCCTTCTTGCACAACATCACCAACGTCGACTGCCCCTCATTCACTGCCCGCGTCACTTGGTTGACATCGGTTGCACCAACCACACTCATGCAACTTTTCGTGTGAAGAAGACCCTCGGACTCCACCGAAACCTCCTCCTCGGACTCCACCGAAGACACCTCAGACTCTACCGAAGCCAACTCCTCGGACTCTACCGAAGCCTCCTTCTCGGGCCCTACTGAAGTCGACGTTTCTGACTTCTTGAAATTACGTCTTCGACGTATGATACCAACTTTTTGCGAAGTTGGACTTAAACTCACGAACAACGGCTTCAGTCGAAGAACACACTCACACAGTTCGTAGAATAAAAAGTGGAGACAAAGTTATGTAATAGTCTTCATTTCATTGATCAACAAAACTAAACTATTACACTTGTAGAGTATGGTAGGCAAACCGATTACAAGAAGTTTCCCGAGTGTCGCAACAACTCCCACTACCTTGCAATCTAGCACACGAGTACCTAGAGCTAAATCTCCTAACTCTAATCTTGGCACAAGGCGCAAAAGCTACTACACAAACTCGAAGCTCGAAGCTGTCGGTTACGATTCTAAAAATCAGATTTCGTTCTCTCAAAATCGTCAAAAGGTGAAATCGAAATCCATGGGTTTATATAGGTAGCCCGCACATGTGAGGTGATGACGTGGCACGTTCTGATTGGTCACATGCTTGGCTGATGTCACTTCTCCATAGATGACATCACTATTGTAGAACTTGGATTCTTGAATCTTGGAATCTTGAATCTTTGATTCTTGAATCTTCGAATCTTGAATCTTCAATTTCAAAATCAGAACTTCAATTCAATCTTGACTCCATCGATCTCAATTCTTCATCTTCAATTTTTTCGAGAAAATCTCTAAGTGTTGAAGTCTCGGAATTTCATCGTCTTCATGGTCGTCGATTTCATTGAAGTAGTAAACACCGGAACCATTCTTCATTTCTTGATTTGTGTACTTGGTGAAAGGGATCACGTTGAAAGTACTTAGGTGTATATCGTTGTTGAAGAATGTCAAAGTCGCTGGAACCGTGTCTAGAGGACAAGCGTCGCCGAAACTGTGCCAGGGCCAAAAACCGGCGACTCCAGTCGCCGGTTTCATGTAGAAACCCAAAACCAGCGACACGGGTCGCTGATTTCATGTCATGCCCAAACCGGCGACTCCTGTCGCCGGTTCCGTGTCAATGCGGGCAAGCCAGGAGACAGCAGTCTCCGTTTCCGCGACATGCACCAGGAACGGCGACGCCAGTCGCCGTTTTCGCCTCTCTCCATTTTCGGCGACTCCAGTCGCCGAAACCGTGTCTTCCGTGGCTCCAAAAATGGAGACTCAAGTCTCCTTTTCCATGCACTGAATTCTCGACTTCGGGTTCCCAACCTGTAGTCCTGAAACACAAAAACACAAACACAAATACGTTGTCGCCGAAATCAACATTTACAATCTCCCCCCCTTTTTGGCACAACTCATAAAAACAAGGTTAAGAAAAAACGAGATATAAGTATCTCCCCCTCAATCCTATACATCGACAAAAATAAGCTAAGTAAAAAGATGGAAAAAAACATCAATCATACAATCAATGAAAACTAAAACAATTATCCAAGAGATAGAGAATTATGAAAAACAAATGCATGGACGAATACGTTTAAAGTTGTATGCATGCAGAAACCAAAATACGAAATACGAGTTCAAGAGTTATGAAAAACAGAAAATGAAAACTTGGAATAAAAACTTGAACTTGGAAACTGGAACTTAAGATCTTGACTCTTCATTCCTTTGGCGAGCCAGCTGGAGTGGGATCACGTTCAGGGCTTTCAAGCACTTCTTCCTCGTCCTCGCCATAGTCGAATCCATCATCTGAACTCGAGTCTTCTTTTTCATCCTCATCCGTCTCATCACCCAGACCATAAATCTCGAACTCTCCGAGATCATTTCCATCATCATCTTCAACATCAAGAATGTTGACATCATCAACATCATCCTGATCTTTTAGTCCATCGGACGGCATCGCCCTCGACACCTCCGGATTTGAAGTTTCACCAACTTTCCATTTTCCCTTATCACGAAAATTTATAGCTCCTTCAAAGATATCATCGTCCGTCTTCTCACCGTCATCAGCAAGTCGTTCGACAGAGATGTTGTTTCCTTTGGACAACTGCACATGAGCTTCCTGGATTGCATCTCTAACCATCTTCAAAATGAATGTATCCTTTAAACTTGCATCGGGGGCTCCAACATCACCAAGTCCTCCCCCTTGTTGGATCTCTCGTTGAAGTTTTTCAAAAGATAACTTCTGCTTTTTCTGTGCATCGATCATATTGTTATAGGCCAACGCATGTTCCTCCTGACGCTTTTCCAAGGCGAGAGTGTCAGCATAGAATTCCATGACGCAAGCTGATGGAACCACAGCACGATGACTGTGGATAGGATGATAAGGGTTTCGGTAAGACGGAACTTTAGAGTTAGGACCAAAACCGCGAGGAACGATTCTGGGTTCTTGTTGAGATTGAGGTTCCGCCTCATCAGCAGCAGCTGTCGGTTCCTTTTTCTGACGCTTGGCCGGTGGAGACTTAGTTTTCTTAGCCACTGATTTTCGCTTCTTTTTCTGTGGAGATGGAGGAGGAGTTAGAATTTCTGGAAGCGCATTCCTGTCAACCGTATCAAACCAAGGAAGATCGATAACACGTTTGTTTGGATTCAAGTACGTGCCAGTGATTTTGACAGCGCCGTTCTTCTTCAACTTTTTCTCGAAATCCGTATCAGGAGTAAAACCTTGGGCATGGAGCATGCCATAGATCAAGCACGGATGAGTTAGTTGAATTCTTTTCTCCTCTGGCAACTCAGCTTGCCGAATGATGGTTTCGTCGGTCGTCCTTGCAATTTTGCACAAGTCATTAAAAATAATTTTTCCAAGGTTGACTTGCTCGCCGCAGCCAAGGCGAAAGATGATATGCATCAAGTCCGGAGTCAACACAGTTTCGTCTTTGTAGGCAGTCCAGTTTGACATTCCGAGACGTTGCAAGATTCCATAGAAGGCTTAACCTTCTTTTGTGTGATGAAGGTTCCGATCTTCAGGTCGTCAGCTCGTTCATCAGCTGATGGTGAAGTCCAATTTGAGTTCACTTCCAACCTTTCTAGGAATTTGTTTATGGAGAACGGGCGAAATTTGTATAACTTGTTGCGAAAGATAAAGCAGCCATACAACCGACTCCTTGGATCCGCAAACTCCGGGGACAAGCTAGCATAGAACTTGTAAAGAATAGGAATGGAGTATCGGTAGGTAAGATTCACAGATTTGAGCATGTGCATCCTGCTAAGAAAATCTGTTATGCCATGCCGTTCATAGTCTTCCTTCAGAATAGTTCGATCAGTAAGGATCGGTAGAGTCTGAATGAGTTTGTGGCGACGTTCAGCAGTCGCAGTGAAGAAATCAGGAGAGTGAGGTTTCGGACACTCGGAAAATTCCGAGATATACTTAAAGCCGGCAGTCGACTTTTGGGATCCAGCTGATCCCGAGGAAAGTGGAGGTTTCTGGGAACTGTGACTTTTCGAGTTTGCAATCGACCCAGTGGAATGTTTTAGAGTACCAGCTCCACTGGCAGTGGGTGTCTTGCCTTCGCCACTCCCAGCTGGAGTCGCCGATTTCTTACCCGAGCCAGACGGCTTTGTAAGTTTTGGGTCTTTGGCAGCAGACACAGTCGCAGCCGAAGATTTCACAATCTTATTACCATCCTTGTCCATAACCCCATCCTCAACAAGTTTATTCCACTCAGTTGGCGATACAACGCCTTTGAAACAGCGCATGAAACCCTTTTTGTACTTAGTCGTTTTTTGAGAACCTGACTGTGCTGGAATAGCGGATTTTGTTAAATCAGTCGAAGGTTCAGCAGAAGAAGCCTTGCGGCGGTCAACCATTTCCAGGTGAGCTTGAAGCTCTTCAAACGCCTTTTTCTTGGATTTGGGAGATGGCGCTTTCTTGAACTCGTCGTTCAGATACACTGTCATATCATCCAACATATCTTCGAGGTTAGACTTCGACATTTTCAGGCTAAGTAACGAAGGCTGGCAGTTGCTAGAGTTCAACACTTAGAAAAATTTCACAACTACGGAAACGACAGGGCGCCGGATGCGCGAAGCAAGAGTTGCCGGATGCAACGGAAAAGGAAACTAAGAACCTAAGAAATTCGAACTTGCAGTTGGCAGCTGAGAGTCGAGAGTTCGAGAATTCCAGAGTTCGATGTAAGCGTACCAAGGTAGGTTTCACCCCAGGGCTATATATAGGAAAATTTTGGGCCGCCCGTCCGGAATACAAATACACAGCTCAAGACCTGTAAAAAGCCCATCTCAAGAAGAAAATTTTATCTCATTAGACGAACAAAATTTTATTAATTTGAAAATATTATTAAAATAATGATTTTCAAAAATAATAAATAAAAACAAAAAATAAAAATTTTCAAAAACGAAAGATCAAACCGAGAGTTGGAAAGACGAAGTTGAGTGCCAACGGTTTGAGTTCCGAAGTTCGAGTCTCCGGAATTTGACGTGGCGCTGGATCAGGAAACAAGGCATTGAGTCGCCACTTTTCCAGCGACTCTAGTCGCCGCTTTTTCGGCGACAGGCATGTCCGGATTTTCGTGAGTCGCCGGTTTTGGGAGACTCCATTTCTGTGGAATGAGAATCTCCGTTTTTGTGTCTCCGGTTTTTAGAAGAATTTAGTCTCCGGAAATGGAATATGTTGAGTCTCCGTTTTTGGAGAATGGAGTCTCCGTTTTTGGGTTTCCAATGTCGCCAACAGTTGAACTTTTTCGTCGCTACACTCAATGTTTAGACTTCCGAGATGGTAAACCACATAGTCCTGGATATGAACTACAGAAATGCCAAAACAAAAACAACACATCCCGAGTTAGTCATTCAAGAGTTCAACACACGCAAACATTCAAACACATTTTAGTGGAGATTCGAGGGGTGATATTAGGCAATGAAGAGCAAATATTTTCCCAGAAAAGAGACACTTTCATCATTTACCAAAACAAAAATTTCACACGAGGTGAATAGAACTTTGAGTTAATGAAAAATCTCTCATCAAAAACCGGTGAGATGGACCGAAGTATGTTGATAGACATGTTTGCTTGTCCTTCGTCTCAGTCACAAGGAAGCAATCGTGTTTCGTCGAAACATATTGGCAGAGTTTGCACCGCACAAGAGATTTTAATTCATGAATGCAAGGTGAACTTTTAAGGCACTCCACTTGGGACTAGCATTGCTACATCAGAGGGGAGCCGGCGGACATTGTGACCCGGCGTCCTCCAGATGAGTTTTGGCTTTAAATGAAATGCAACAGATGCTCATTATAGCAGTCAGAGGGGAGCGAGGATCATCCCGCATCTCCGAAGTGTGATGATTGAGCATCTTAAATATGAGCGTCCATGTGCTACCTTTCGAAGAGGGGAGCCGGCGGACAAAGTGATCCGGCGTCCTCCGTTACTCGGTATTATGGATCAATGCAGATGATAGCTTATGGGAGTTTAATGCCAAGTTCACATGTTTGCATTCAGCGGAATAAATACACTTGGGTCCGAAGACTAAAACGGCCTCGAATCCATGTTTGTCTGACTAGACTAATCCACGACCATTCCGAGTGCGTATTCAGAAGTAAAGAAACTACTCTTTCAGACTTCAAAATTTTCGTGAACTCTTAGAGAGAACACATGCAGAGAGAATTTCTTAGAGTTTTGAATCTCTCAAAGTCAAGAGGTTTGGTAAAGATGTCAGCAAGCTGTTTTTCCGTTGAAATATGCTGTAGACTGACTATATCACGATCAACCAAATCTCTAATGAAATGATGTCGAATGTCGATGTGTTTAGTTCTTGAATGCTGGACAGGATTTTCGCTGATTTTGATAGCACTCTGGTTATCACAATACAACACTAATGGAGCACTCTCAAGAAGATAGTCATTCAACATTTGTTTCAACCAAAAGTAGTTGAGTGCAGCAACTTCCAGCTGCAACGTACTCCGACTCGGCAGTGGACAGTGCGATACAGTTTTTCTTTCTACTATGCCAAGACACGATATTATTGCCAAGGAAGCTGCTGGGATTCGATGTCCCGGGCTATCAAAAATTGCGGAACCGATAACCCGATCAAAAACCCTCGATCACCGAAGATTAGATCCCCCGACTCATCCGCAGGAGTCCGACCTTTGGAGACTACGCGCCCGAAGACACGCAGCCCGCCCCCAGCCGAAGTCCCCCACGAGTCGGATCCACGAACGCGAACCACCTCACGAGCCGGGGCCCGACCGAACGCCCAGCGAAGCCCGAAGGCTGCGTGCGCCCAGCCGAGCCCCCGCGAGGGGCTCGCGATCGTCCTCGGACGATCGCTGGGATCGCTCGTAGCGATCCCCGGGGCTGCTCGTAGCAGCCCCGCAGCGAGTCGCGGACTCGCTGCTCGCGAGGGCGTCGCCCTCGCACGCCTCGCTACGGGTGAACCCGTAGCGCGTACGAGGCAGCTACGGGTCATCCCGTAGCGCGCCCGCGATCGAGCTCACGGGCTCGATCGCCCCTCGGCTCCAGCCGAGGGCTTCGCGTGGCACGCGCCTCCGACGACGGCGGCTGGGGTCCGCCACGGCACCAGCCCGTGGCACCCCGGCGATCGACCGAAGTCGATCGTGTGTCCCCGGCGTCCAGCCGGGGCACGCCGTTCGTCGCGCGTTGGGGCGGTCCGAACCCTAGGGTTCGACCGCCTCCTTCGATCCTCGCCGGGGATCTCGAATCCCCGTCCCCGAGGTTCGTCGTTTTCCCGGATCGTGCGTTCATGTATATATCACAATTAAACAACACAAATAATCAAAGAGGGGGTTTCTCGATTATTACCTCGATTCGTTGTACGGAGAAACGAATCTTGTTGATGACCTTGCGATCTTCCTACGTATTCCTCGCACTTCGTCCGAACGTCGTGTGGGCGACGATCTATCGGATTCCTATGGATCTTCCTCACTCTCAGAACTTTATGATTGGCGTAGGTTAAAAATCTCAAGTTATTAAAAGTGAAGACCATGTAGTGCTTATATAGGCTACGTAGGGGATCATAAGGAGAATAAATAGCTTCCAATATTGAAAATTAAATTGGGTCCAACCCAAATCCATTAATTCTTATCAATATTAATTTTATTTATTTTCCACTATATAAATAAAATTGCACTCCCAATATTATTCCATATTATATCAAATAATATTTCTCCATCTTAGTATTATTTATTCTGTGTATTTAAGATTTAAATATCCATGAATAAATTTATTTATTGCTCAATAAATAATATTCATATCTTATATCCGAGACTAGTACCGTTCAACCTTTATTATTGTGCGGAACGAATCCACTCATGAGGTTTACACAATAATTCCTTATGAACTCATCTCGGGGATATTATCAACCCTTCCGGGATACACTTTCCCTTCAAGTATTCACGGCATGTCATATATAAAATATAGCGACCCAATTTTACCGGTAATTAACCCAATAATTAAATCGGTTAATTCCTTTGGAAAATCAAAGTCTCTAGTATTAATTATACACACCCGCAATAATATCGGGGATTAAGAATAAAATACTCCGAGATTTAAATTGATTATCCAAGGCAATCCTAATCAATAAATCTCAAGCTGATCCGCCCAATACACCAAGTGTACAAGTGTGATAAAATAATTAAGATAAATTATTTTCTCTCTCACACAACGACTATACCGATGGATTGGTCCGTGTCCATCTAGGTCGTGAGCAACTGTTCGATTAAATACGAGTAACCGATAGTATGATCTTCTGTGCGCCCATGCGCACCATACTAACTACAACGTATAAAATCCAGGACTATATTTTGCACAATTAATTAATAATAATTAAATGCAAATAATTGTTTATTAATTAAATAGGTTAAATGCCATGACCGGGAGTTTACCGGTACTTAAATCTAGACATTAAGTACACAACTCCAACAATCTCCCACTTGTACTAAGGTCTAGTCATTTCCTCCAAACTCCCGACTCCCATACTCATCACGTGCTTAAGTTATACTTCCCAGAAGTATTATGTGAATGAGCAATCTAGGTTGCCGCTCTGAAGTTATCTTGGTGACTACTGCGTCGTCCCTCTGACGATGACTCGTATCAGGTGGTACTGGCTCTATGTGCTATCATCACTTTTCGAACTTATGACTTCTTCCAGTTCTCCATGCACCGCTATGTACATAGCCTTTGGTGAACAAAGAGTCATATCCAAGTTCAGAGGTCATTCCGGAACCTAACCAAAACTTCCGCTGCCTCTGAGGCTGCTATTCGGTTTATGATAGAGTCCGAGAAGCATCACGCTTATCACTCTTTCATCCTTAGGTTCCACCTCTTTTTAAAGTGAACACATAGCCTGATATCGACTTACACTGGTCCTTCTCTGATTTTGGATCTGAGAAACTGTAATCTAAGAAGATTTCGTTTTGCCAGTAATCCAGTACTTCCAAGCACTTTACAGCATTCGAATATTTCTTATCCAGATTACTTTGATATCCTCCCACTACGCTAACCGCATAGTTGATATCAGGTTCTTGTTTTTCAACATTGCATCTACAAAGCTTTCTACACTTGAAGTGTAGGTAACTGCTTTGTCTATATCTATCTCCTTCATATGTTCAAGACACATACCTTAGATAGATGCATTCTGTTCTCGAAAGGCAATAACCTTTCTCAGAATTGTGCATGTTTAAAACAAACCATGATCGTATAAGATATCTTAAGATAAGTGCAAGTGTTCTTATCTAGAGATCGAAAGATTTCTAAGAACATGATACAATTTCATCTTAATCTTATATTTCGATTTATTTAGACAACCTCTATTTTATGTCTGACAACACTTTTACATTGTTGCCAACGATGAAGTGTTATCTACACAAAATTCCGAGAAACACCACCCTTGTTTCCATTACGTCTCTAACACACCTCTCTCGCAAATTCCTATGCAGATCTAGGGATCGATTTCATGTATACTAGATCCAGAGTTCAAAACTCCTCCAGTCTTATGAACATCTCTGGTTGCTTAACAACCTCCCACTGCAATGGCGTTCCGGTGTATAACAGTAACAACATTAGGTGCAGTTAGTGGTGTACTACTACTCGGTCAGGCTGGTTCTCAGTCTATCCTTTCCTCATTTGAAGTACATTGTCAGTTAGGGCATTGTAGTTCATTTAATAGTCTTCCTCTAAGAACCGGGCGAGGACACCCTTCTGGTTCGTAGTACTATTGAACATACAATTACTTGTTCTTCTAGGATATTCTACAATCACATTGAATGTGCCGTTGTATCCAGAAATATCCATAGAACATAGGTAGTTCCGAACAAACTTGTCCTTTTACTATTAGAATCCCATTTCTTATTTCTGACGCACCATGTCTACACTTCAGTGTATGGTGTAGTCGTTTGAGATTTAATCTCAATCTCTGATTTATGCTATGTGTTGTTTAGATAGGTGATAGCCTCCGCGAACAAGTCGCAGGCTTTCAATGGATATACTTTGAGGGTTCCCCACTATGGCTTTGTGTTAAAACACTCCGCTTTTATGGCACAACAAGTAGTCTAATCCATCTTCGAGTATTCTTGAAGGAATGACTCGTACTTTCTCTAATTACACATACCGCATTAATCAATCATTATCTATACTTGTCCGAATTCCATTCTTTATCCAGAAAGGTTGACTTAGTCGTATCATCTTTCAAGATTGATTCTTAGGTCGGGAGGTCCATTCCTCCAACTATAATTGATCAAATCAATTTCGACCCTTTTGAATCCCTTTTGAATAGATACTACCAAGTTCAAGAATTCACAAGTATAATGATTAATAAGAGAAATACATCTAATAAGTAAAACAAGTTATACATAACGGTTTGTTGCATCGTGGTAGACTAAGGATTCATCATTCACATATTGCTTATCTAATGTACCAGAATAGATATCACCATTATTTCTTATCCAAACCATCAAATGATTAAAGAAATAAAATATCCATTAATAAGAAAACCAGAACAAAAGGTTCTTTTTCAAAATAAGGGGTACATAAAGCAATAACTGAAATGAAAACTTAAAACAGATAAATGTCTTCCACTGCAACCGCTGCTACCCCAACAGCTTCGCCCATGTAGACTCGAACTCTTCTTCTCTAAGTCGCCGGGTTTTCTGGAACCCCTGCATTTAAAGAAATGCACATACCGTCAGTGGTTCCATATCTACACACCAGAATTCCGGTAGATAATACCGCTGACTATGTTTTTACGACTAAAGAAAAATTCGTACCTCTGAGAGGACATTCAGACTTCCAGTGTCCAGACTTCTTGCATCGGAAGCACAAGCCCTTTGGCTTACTAGCCCCCACTCGTGGTCCATTCCTCTTGGCACCACTGGGTTTTATGGCTTGCTTCCTTTTCTTGCCCCTACCTCCAACAGCTTTCAAGCTTTTGGACTTGGTAGCCACAAGCGCTTGAGACTTGCCCTTCTTGTAGATCCCCTCTGCCGCCTTCAGTTCAGTCAGGAGTTGCGCAAGAGTATAAGATATTTTACCCATATTATAGCTCATACGAAACTGCTCAAACTTAGGGGTCAGAGACTGGAGTATGATGTCGACTTGCGTCTCATCATCAATCGAAGCTCCTAGGACCTCAAGTTCATTCAACAAACTCATCATCTTAAGAACGTGCTCCCCAACGGGCGTTCCTTCAGACTGAGTAGTCGACATAAGGACTCTCATGGCTTCTTGCCTTGCCGCACGATCCTGCTCCCCAAACATCTCCTTGAGGTTAGTCATCATATCCCGGGCAGTGTCCATCGGCTCATGTTGGGTTTGGAGTACATTTGACATGGAAGCCAAAATATAGCACCTAGCCATTTCATCAGCCTTTTTCCACTTCCGATATGTTGCCTTTTCCTCATCAGTTGAGGCAGCCGTGGGCTCAGCAGGGCATTTATCAGAGAGTACAAACTTGTACTCTTCAGCAGTCAGGACAATGTCCAAATTTCTCTTCCAATCAATGTAATTGGGACCAGTGAGTTTATGTTCCTTGAGTATCACAGAAAGTGGATTCATAGCTATTCTCTAAACCTATAAGCACATGTAAACAAACAATCAATTTAATGTCCGATATTATCTCCCTTAAATAATATCATTAAATTACTAATTGCGTCTAAAATCCCATCAGGTAAAGCAAGCCACGTGGTGTGGACGTTTACCCACCCAAATGATTTAGCAATTAGTTTTTCTTTGGTCATACATCAATCATAGCGTAACTTCGTGGGGAAGAATACTATGACGCGTATCTAAGTGTAAACCATCACTCAGCACTAAAGTACATCGCTTGGAATTGCTACGTCACCGCAAGCCACGTGGTGTGGACGTTTACGACAATTTCACAACTCTTCACAATCACTTATAACTGTCTACATCAATTAATCCAAAATCCGTCAGCATAGCAAGCCACGTGGTGTGGACGTTTACTACACCAAGAGATTTTTATAATTGACTCCCAATTACAAGATCCATTCGATTTCGTAAATCAAGACTCGGAAAATCATAAGTGAAACTCGAAGTTTCTAACCAGTGATTCACCATGCGAGCGACCCTATCTCTCATAAATGAGGGAGCCGAGCAGACAAACGACCCACCTATCAAAGAATGGCACGAAGGTCTCTAATTTGTGTCATCCACATGACCAAGTGGCTCTGGCTCCATTCCACTCCCCGGGGTGAGAATGAGTCGACTTGAAGTCAGTTTTAGAAGGACAAATTAGGCATTGTTTGATAAACTCGATCAATGTTTCTTGTAAGAGGAATTACAAGAATTCTCCTCCAATGACTTGTCTATATGAACTTCGAAAGTCCATAAAAGTCACCAAGAGAACAGTGATGGAGACCATGGGAATGTTTCCATCCCCTCTCCCACTTAGCTTTTTACAATAAAGGGATACGCTATCTAGTGCATAAAATAAACACATATAGCATGCATGAAAGCAATAAAGCACATAGATCACATAGTCAAAATAATGCTAGAGAAATTATTTTCCCGACTATCATGGCTTTATCTTCATATGCATCCTCTAGTCTTCAGTCTTCGTTTCTTGAATGCTCCATGCGACGAGAATATTAATTTCCAATATTTAAATCTATTTATTTTCAATTAATCCAAAAGTTACTTAATTCGAAAATTAAGTCAATTGAATATATCAAAAATAAAATTAAATATTATTAATATTTTTATTTATTTATTTTTCTATCTAGTTCTTATTAAATCTTTAGAATAATCTATCCAAGTAAAACTTGGAATATTCTAGAAGATATCTATAATAGAACAAGAAAATAAAATAAATTAGGACTTACTACTTTCCAAATTTATTTTTATTCCTAATCCATGAATATTCCCATGAGTAGAAATAATCAAATAGGAAAAATAAATTTAGTACTAAATTAATTAAATTTCTAATCTATGAATATTTCCATGAAGGAAATAAATCAATAGAAATAAAATTAATTTAAATTAATTCTTTTCCTAATCCATGAGAGTTTCCAAAAGGAGAATACTCAAATAGGAAAAACCCGAATTAATTAGGAAAGTAATTTCTTGGTAGGAATAGTATGGGATTGGGAGACCCCACACCATCCCCACCTAGATGGATCGGCCGGCCACTCGGGGAGGAGCGCCGCCGCCGCCTAGCCACGCCGGCTAGGCCATGGGTCGATCACCATCATGGGATCGATCCCAAGCCCTACTTTCTTCGTCACTTCTTCGTCTTCCGGCGATCGTCTCATCATCGAACCAACGTAAATAAATTACAATAATTTAAATTACAATTCCGGTATCGATTCTATACATGAAATCGACCCTATACATTTTCCGGAAAATAAAGTGCGTAATAATAAATCCTAAATTCGGTCAACCCCCGAATTTTTACTATTACAAACATTCATCCACACAAAAACGAATTTCGACATGTCCGAGAGTTTAATAATCATGATAATTAATCAAAAAACAATTAATTAAATCCAACCATGATAGCCGGAAATCCTGCAAGGTAGAACAATAATCGAACATATACATGAACACGAAACCAAACGCTCTGATACCAATTGCTGGGATTCGATGTCCCGGGCTATCAAAAATTGCGGAACCGATAACCCGATAAAAAACCCTCGATCACCGAAGATTGGATCCCCCGACTCATCCGCAGGAGTCCGACCTTTGGAGACTACGCGCCCAAAGACACGCAGCCCGCCCCCAGCCGAAGTCCCCCACGAGTCGGATCCACGAACGCGAACCACCTCACGAGCCGGGGCCCGACCGAACGCCCAGCGAAGCCCGAAGGCTGCGTGCGCCCAGCCGAGCCCCCACGAGGGGCTCGCGATCGTCCTCGGACGATCGCTGGGATCACTCGTAGCGATCCCCGGGGCTGCTCGTAGCAGCCCCACAGCGAGTCGCGGACTCGCTGCTCGCGAGGGCGTCGCCCTCGCACGCCTCGCTACGGGTGAACCCGTAGCGCGTACGAGGCAGCTACGGGTCATCCCGTAGCGCGCCCGCGATCGAGCTCACGGGCTCGATCGCCCCTCGGCTCCAGCCGAGGGCTTCGCGTGGCACGCACCTCCGACGACGGCGGCTGGGGTCCGCCACGGCACCAGCCCGTGGCACCCCGGCGATCGACCGAAGTCGATCGTGTGTCCCCGGCGTCCAGCCGGGGCACGCCGTTTGTCGCGCGTTGGGGCGGTCCGAACCCTAGGGTTCGACCGCCTCCTTCGATCCTCGCCGGGGATCTCGAATCCCCGTCCCCGAGGTTCGTCATTTTCCCGGATCGTGCGTTCATGTATATATCACAATTAAACAACACAAATAATCAAAGAGGGGGTTTCTCGATTATTACCTCGATTCGTTGTACGGAGAAACGAATTTTGTTGATGACCTTGCGATCTTCCTACGTATTCCTCGCACTTCGTCCGAACGTCGTGTGGGCGACGATCTATCGGATTCCTATGGATCTTCCTCACTCTCAGAACTTTATGATTGGCGTAGGTTAAAAATCTCAAGTTATTAAAAGTGAAGACCATGTAGTGCTTATATAGGCTACGTAGGGGATCATAAGGAGCATAAATATTGGGCTTCCAATATTGAAAATTAAATTGGGTCCAACCCAAATCCATTAATTCTTATCAATATTAATTTTATTTATTTTCCACTATATAAATAAAATTGCACTCCCAATATTATTCCATATTATATCAAATAATATTTCTCCATCTTAGTATTATTTATTCCGTGTATTTAAGATTTAAATATCCATGAATAAATTTATTTATTGCTCAATAAATAATATTCATATCTTATATCCGAGACTAGTACCGTTTAACCTTTATTATTGTGCGGAACGAATCCACTCATGAGGTTTACACAATAATTCCTTATGAACTCATCTCGGGGATATTATCAACCCTTCCGGGATACACTTTCCCTTCAAGTATTCACGGCATGTCATATATAAAATATAGCGACCCAATTTTACCGGTAATTAACCCAATAATTAAATCGGTTAATTCCTTTGGAAAATCAAAGTCTCTAGTATTAAATATACACACCCGCAATAATATCGGGGATTAAGAATAAAATACTCCGAGATTTAAATTGATTATCCAAGGCAATCCTAATCAATAAATCTCAAGCTGATCCGCCCAATACACCAAGTGTACAAGTGTGATAAAATAATTAAGATAAATTATTTTCTCTCTCACACAACGACTATACCGATGGATTGGTCCGTGTCCATCTAGGTCGTGAGCAACTGTTCGATTAAATACGAGTAACCGATAGTATGATCTTCTGTGCGCCCATGCGCACCATACTAACTACAACGTATAAAATCCAGGACTATATTTTGCACAATTAATTAATAATAATTAAATGCAAATAATTGTTTATTAATTAAATAGGTTAAATGCCATGACCGGAAGTTTACCGGTACTTAAATCTAGACATTAAGTACACAACTCCAACAGAAGCAACAACATCCGGAGGTACTCTTTCATTCGTCCGTGTCCGTCGCCCAGTCGGCATCAGAAAAACCGACAAGGTTGGATGAAGTGTCGCGCGCATACCACAGACCTAGCTGAGAAGTCCCAGAGATGTAGCGGAGAATCCGTTTCACAGCTCGTAGATGGTCTTCCTTTGGATCAGCTTGGTACCTGGCACACATACAAACACTAAACATAATGCCAGGACGAGTGGCAGTTAAATAAAGTAAACTCCCAATCATAGAACGATAAAGAGTTTGGTTTACACTCCGACTTTTCGTTGACGTAGACAAGCGTTCCGTAGTTGCCATAGGTGTGTTAGCTGGCTTGGCATGATGCATCTCAAACCTCTCAACCATGTTTTTAGCATACTTACTTTGAGATACAAATATCCCATTTGGTCGTTGAGAAATCTGAAGGCCAAGAAATTGATGCAACTCTCCCTCAAGGCTCATCTGAAATGTTGAGGACATAGCTTCTGTGAATGCAGTCACGAGTTTAGAACAAGTAGCTTCGAACACAATGTCGTCAACGTAAATTTGGGCAACAATCATGTGTTTGCCATCTCGCTTGATGAACAAGGTTTTGTCCACCGATCCACGCTCAAAACCGAAATTCAGAAGAAAATCCGTGAGACATCCATACCAGGCGCGTGGCGCTTGTTTCAATCCATATAGAGCTTTGTGAAGCTTGTAGACATGGGTTGGCTTTTTCGGATCCTCAAAACCCTTAGGTTGGGCAACGTAGACTTCTTCTTCCAACACACCGTTCAAGAAGGCAGCTTTGACGTCCATCTGTCGAAGTTTGATGCCTAGATGGCATGCAATAACAATCAAGAGTCTGATGGATTCAATTCGTGCGACCGAAGCAAAAGTTTCATCAAAATCTATGCCTTCCACTTGGGCATATCCTTGGGCAACAAGACGAGCTTTGTTTCGGACAACTTGGTTATGCTCATCTGTTTTATTCTTGAAAATCCATTTAGTTCCAACAACATTGATGTTTGAAGTTCGGGGAACTAAGGACCAAACATTATTCCGTGTGAACTCATTCAACTCTTCTTGCATGGCCATGATCCAAAAATCATCTTGCATGGCTTCCTTGTAATTTTTCGGCTCATTTTCGGAGAGAAAGCAAGAGATGCCGATTTCATTACATATTGCAGAAGTACAAATGTTGTAGAGTTCGTCGGGAGAATTCATTGGTTTCTTTGAGCGTGTAGTTCGCTCATTCAAGCTTCCGATCATTTGGTTCGGTGGATGACGTTTTTGAATATGACCAGGTGCTTCACGCGGAGCATTAGCTGGATTTTCGACTTGATCATCATCGTCATCCTCAGTCAACAAATTGTCATCATTTTGGTTGCTAGAGTCTCCAACTTCAGGTGAAGTATTTGGAGTAGCATTTTCAGGAATCCCAGTCGTGGGTGTTGAAGGAAAAGTTCGAACTTCAAGAATTCCTTCCTTAACCCAATCAGCCTCTGCATCTTTTCTGGGGAAGTCTTGTTCATCAAAGTTGATGTTCACGGTTTCTATGACTTTCCTTGTTCGAAGATTGTAGGCGCGATAGGCATGGCTATTTTGGCTATAACCAACAAAAATGCCACGATCAGTTTTGACGTCAAATTTCTTCAGAGGATCACGATCCTTCAAAATATAGCAAGTGCAGCCAAAAACACGAAAGTGTGTAACTGAAGGTTTCTTGCCATTGACTAGTTCATACGCAGTAGCAGTAGTGCCCGACCGAATACTTATTCGATTCAAGATGTAGCCAGCTGTAGAGACGGCTTCTGCCCAAAAAGTTCGGGCAAGATTTTTCAAGATTAACATCACACGCGCCATCTCTTGCAGTGTTCGATTCTTTCGTTCGGCGATCCCATTTTGTTGAGGCGTTTTTGGGGCCGAGTATTCATGATGAATTCCCTTCATCATACAAAATTCATTGAAGCTAGCATTTTCAAATTCAGTACCGTGATCACTCCTGATCCTTTTAACCTTAGCTTCATGATTAGTTCTTATCCATTTCACTATCCCTTTGAAGGCATTAAACGTTTCATCCTTGGACGCCAAAAATCTTGTCCAAGTATATCTAGAAAAATCATCGACAACAACCAACACATATTCTTTCTTAGCTATGCTCTTCACCTCCATTGGACCCATCAAGTCCATGTGTAGAAGTTCAAAAGGAGCTGAAGTGCTCATTAGAGTTGGAAGTGCCGGATGAGGAGTTCTTGTCAGCTTACCCTTCTGACAGTCACCACAAACTCGCTTTTCAATTTTAGGGAGTTGAGAGATTCCTCGAACTATCTCCCCCTTAACCAATTTGCTCAGATTTCGAGTGCTAGTGTGGCCAAGTCGTTGGTGCCATAAATCAACTTCATCGGGAACGGTCACGGAGAAGCAACTATAATCAGTTGTATAGCAATTGTTTTTAGCACGTGGACCTTCCATGATACATTTTCCCTCAGCATCATAAACTCTGCAAGATTCCTTATCAAAGCTAACATTAAAACCTTCATCACATAGCTGACTGATAGAGATAAGATTGGTAACAAGTCCCTTGACATGGACAACATTTCTGATCGGAGGCAATCCTTTTATTTGTAGTGTTCCTTTTCCCTTGACAACACCTTTTGCTCCCCCTCCAAACACCACGGGGGATCCAGTCATCGGCTCATATTCTTTCAAGAATTTCTTAGTGCCGGTCATATGTCGGGAACAACCACTGTCAAAGTACCAAATACCTTTGTTGCCAGCTTCAGAAGCATTTAGTGCAACATTGCAGAAAATCAGTTCTCTCGGCTTCCAGTCAGTTAGGATGGTGGAGTTAAGTTTAACTTCACTCTTTTGGGACTTAGGCACCCACTTCTTCTTCCCATCAGAATTTTGACTGTTCCTCTCAGTCACAGCTTTGAGAGTTTGCTTAATTTTTGGATTTGGAGAAACAGATTTCTTCATTTCCTTAGTCACTTCAGACTTTTTCTTCATGGTCAGAAGTTCTCTATTCATGTCCTCTTTCATCCTATAGCAAAATGGTCGAATGTGTCCAGGTTGATCACAGTAGTGACAAACATACTTTCGCCTTTGACGAGTTTCAACCTTCGGAGACGTTTTGACCAAAACAGTTTTAGTGCGAGAGGATTGTCCATTTTTCTTCATGTTCTGAGATTTGTCTAACTTTTTCAGCAAAGTCTTCTCATATGGTAGGATACCACGAGGATGTTTGACAATATTCTTCGGGAATTGATATGTCTCAGATTCAGATTTTGAAGTCGAGATCGACTTTTGAGTTTTAAGTTCTGGAGACTTAGCAATCTTCTTCCCTTTAGCAATCTCCTTCCGTTTAGATGATTCAACGTCATCCTTGCTTTTATCCTCAGGCTGATCGGTCGATGCCTTTACAAAAGTCACATCATTCTTCTTTTCAGGAGTTGAGTATATAGACTCAAAAACTTTTTGAAATCCAAGACCGTATCGATTAGGATTCATATATGACGCTGCGTTGTCAAACACGGAAGAGTTCGTGTTCATTTTCCTCAATAGCTCATCAGTCATATGAAGTTTTTCTTTCAAAACATATCGCTCCTTGTCATTCATGGCAAGGTCAGTTTGAACTTTCATTAGAGATGACTTCAGTTCATCATTTTCAGCATCCGAGTTTTTGAATAGAGTCTGCAGTTTCTTAACTTCAGTTGACTCCCTTTTCAGTGAAGTCTTCAATTTTGAGTTTTCAGAACTCAACTTCTCACACACTTCTCTCAGTTCGACAACTTCCTTGAAATACTTATGCTTTTCTTCGAAAAGATCATCAAATTTGACTTTAAGAATTGTCAGAGAGTTGTTCAACTTTTTCTTCTCATCCTCAGTCTTCTCCACTGATTTTCTCAACACTACAGCCTCATCATACATTTTCCGTTTCTCTTCAGAGAGTTCATCGAGAGATTCTTTTAGGAATTTCAGTGACACTTCAAGTGTGCTATTCTCAGTAATAGCTGTGTCACACAATTTTTCGAGTTTAGAAAAACTCTCTTTCAGATCAACCAGTTCAGCAGACTCAATCACACTTTGATGGACGTTAGATGTAATATCTTCCCTTTCGGTCTCAGTCTCAGATTCATCATCCGAGAAAATGTTATCATCACAGTAGTTTCGGTTTGCTGATGCCACACGGAAGATGTTGTCAGCAGTTGCAGTGTCCTTCAGAAAAGTGTCAAGTTCAAAGTTTTCAACTTCAAAATTTGCTAGTTCAAAGTCTTCACCAAAAGTAACAACTAGAGCGTTGTCCTCATCGTCATCAGAATTATTGTCCTCAGACTCGTCGTTCTCAGAAATGACATCCTCATCGTCAATCACAACATAGCTAACTGGTAGCTTCTTCTTACGATGTAAGTTCGGGCATTCATTTTTAACATGTCCATATCCCTTACACTCATAGCATTGCATCTTAGAAACATCTTTGCTAGTAGAGGAGTATGGCGAAAGTTTAGTCCCCTTGAACTTTTTGTCAGACGATGATCCCTGATTTCGGTTGTCAGGGGTATTCGGGTATGAGTTAGAACTTTTCTGAAATTTCCGAAAGTTTCGGGCACGGTTCTTTCTCTTAAACTCTTGTTTCACAAGATAAGTGACTATCTCAGTCAGTGCAGCAAGTTTGTCCGGATTATTAGAGTTCATCAGTCTCTCAATATCCTCAGCTTCCTCATCATCAGATTCACACAAATCAGCAGAAAAACTACTTTCAGTTTTCTCATTTTTCAAATGAGTTTTTCGAGAGTTGGAGCTTCTTGAACTTTTTCCTTTCTCTGAAATCTTGAGAGCAGTCATCGGTTCGTAGACAAGAGACATGTCTGGGTTGCTTCGAACTTTGAGAGTCAGGTCATAGTTTCTCAAATCAGCCATCAGATCGGCATAATCCCAGTTTTGGTTCTCGTCGTTGCGTGCTTCGATGGTCATCACCTTACTTTCGAATCTAGTGCTCACACTGGAAAGGACTTTCTCATAGACCATAGGAGCAGGAAAGATTTCTCCGAGTTCAAAATCCTCATTCACATATCTCATGATCTTGTCCAAGTAGTCATTGATATCTTCATCTTCTCTCATCCGGAGTTGATGGAATTGAGCAGTGATAGTTCGGATTTTTGATCGCTTAACTGCATGACTTCCCTCACAAGTTCTTTGTAAAGTTTCCCATGCATCTCTGGAAGATGTGCAATTTTTGACCAGCTGATACATACTGAGGTCCAGCCATTCACAGATAAGAAGTAGAGCTTTGCTGTTTGCCGTAGACAAGTCATGCTCCTCTCTCGTCCAACTACGTTCCGGCTTTGGAATTCTAACACCATCGGCATCTTCAGTATATGGGCGTTCCCATCCTTCTAACACTGCCATCCAAGATCTAGAGTCAAAACCCTTAATTCTAGCAGAAACTTTTGCCTTCCAGTTTGAGTAGTTCTGATGAGTAAGCATAATCGGTTTCTGGACAAACATAGACGACTCCATTGTAGCGGAATTATGAAGTCAAGTAACGGATCACGTCTTATACGTATGACGTCCCGCTCTGATACCAATTGAAATTACGTCTTCGACGTATGATACCAACTTTTTGCGAAGTTGGACTAAAACTCACGAACAACGGCTTCAGTCGAAGAACACACTCACACAGTTCGTAGAATAAAAAGTGGAGACAAAGTTATGTAATAGTCTTCATTTCATTGATAAACAAAACTAAACTATTACACTTGTAGAGTATGGTAGGCAAACCGATTACAAGAAGTTTCCCGAGTGTCGCAACAACTCCCACTAACTTGCAATCTAGCACACGAGTACCTAGAGCTAAATCTCCTAACTTTAATCTTGGCACAAGGCGCAAAAGCTACTACACAAACTCGAAGCTCGAAGCTGTCGGTTACGATTCTAAAAATCAGATTTCGTTCTCTCAAAATCGTCAAAAGGTGAAATCGAAATCCATGGGTTTATATAGGTAGCCCGCACATGTGAGGTGATGACGTGGCACGTTCTGATTGGTCACATGCTTGGCTGATGTCACTTCTCCATGGATGACATCACTATTGTAGAACTTGGATTCTTGAATCTTGGAATCTTGAATCTTTGATTCTTGAATCTTCGAATCTTGAATCTTCAATTTCAAAATCAGAACTTCAATTCAATCTTGACTCCATCGATCTCAATTCTTCATCTTCAATTTTTTCGAGAAAATCTCTAAGTGTTGAAGTCTCGGAATTTCATCGTCTTCATGGTCGTCGATTTCATTGAAGTAGTAAACACCGGAACCATTCTTCATTTCTTGATTTGTGTACTTGGTGAAAGGGATCACGTTGAAAGTACTTAGGTGTATATCGTTGTTGAAGAATGTCAAAGTCGTTGGAACCGTGTCTAGAGGACAAGCGTCGCCGAAACTGTACCAGGGCAAAAAACCGGCGACTCCAGTCGCCGGTTTCATGTAGAAACCCAAAACCAGCGACACGGGTCGCTGATTTCATGTCATGCCCAAACCGGCGACTCCTGTCGCCGGTTCCGTGTCAATGCGGGCAAGCCAGGAGACAGCAGTCTCCGTTTCCGCGACATGCACCAGGAACGGCGACGCCAGTCGCCGTTTTCGCCTCTCTCCATTTTCGGCGACTCCAGTCGCCGAAACCGTGTCTTCCGTGGCTCCAAAAATGGAGACTCAAGTCTCCTTTTCCATGCACTGAATTCTCGACTTCGGGTTCCCAACCTGTAGTCCTGAAACACAAAAACACAAACACAAATACGTTGTTGCCAAAATCAACATTTACACTTCTCGCCCTCATCATCAGTCGCTACTTTCCCAGGCTTCATTGGCGCTTTTACCAGCTCTCCTAACAGAAGCTTGATATCGCCCAAACACTCGTCCCGGATCTCAGCTCGGGACCTCCTCTCATTAATGTCAGAAACTTCATCCTTCTTAACATAAAACTCCCGACTACGATCACGGGCTCGATGATGGCCATTCTGAACTCCTCGAAATTCTCTCTCTCTCCAATACCCTGTATTATCATGTTGAGCTCTCTCCTCTAAGGCGGTGAGTCGTGCATTCACCTTCTCAAACATAGGTGCCACAGACTTCCTCCACGCAACACGAACGGCCTCCTCGAGGAACTTAATTTGGGTATGATCCATCTTAGTTATCCTGCAAAAGTGTTAGAAACAAAATAGGGAAATCCCTCACCACTCTCGTGTATCACTCAATATGGTAAGTCACTCACGCTCGTATTCCTCTCACTTTCTCTCTCTCAAGAATCGAACTCTCCCAACTCACCGGTCCAATTCAACTCCAACAAAATCTCAATCCAACTGAATCCACGAATGAAGAATGACTTTAAATTGTTGAACGAAAGATGAACAACAATAAAAAGAATAATCGAGCTCAAATTCAATTTTTTTTTAGTAATAATTACTGTTCATGAACAGTAATTTTCGAAAAAAAAATATATATATATATATATATATATATTTTTTTTTTATTCAAGGAAGAAGAAGAATAGAATAAGAAGAAACGAAAAAGAAAAACGAGTCTACGTATTCAGAAAAATAAAGAACCCAAACCTGGGCTCTGATACCAAATGATACGAACCTCGTTGGGATTGGAAGATAGAAGAAGAAAGAAGAACATAAATTGAGAAAGATACCGGTGGAAAGGTCCCAAAACCTCTGAATCTGAATCGTGAAATAATCTAAGGACGAAACCCTAGACCCCAACACGTGATCGACGCAGCAACTCGGGGATGAGGAAGACACGAACGAAGGGTGGATCGCTTCGTTGATTCGTCGGTTGAATTCTTTGGATAGTCGGGTAGAATTCGAACCCCGGAGAGAATTTTAGTAAAACTCACAAAAAGTAATTTTATTCATCAATAATGTTCTGATTAAAACAATGCGTTGGGGAGCTTTATATAAGCAATGCCCTAATTATTAAATAAAAAGAATTAAAAAAATTAAAATCAAAACAATTAAAAACTGACGCAAATAAAACAATTAAAATCAAAACAATTTAAAAACTAACGCAAATAAAACAATTAAAATTAAAACAATTAAAAATGACGCAAATAAAACAATTAAAACTGACGCAAATAAACTTAACGCGGAACAGCCGCTGCGCTACTTTTCTGAAGATGTCGTCCGACAGGTTATGGTGTCGGCCGACACCTAACCAGAAATTCGGGTTTCACCTCGGGTTGAACGTCGTGTTCCCCAGAATATCAATTTCAGCCCTCCTGTCGGCCGACAGGCCTTGGTGTCGGCCGACATGAAGCCAAAACTCTTCCCGAACTTCGCGGCGCGTCCTCGGCACACTCTTAACCTCCGTTCTACCTTCTTCGTCGTCGTTCTAGCTTGAAACAGAACTCGGGTCGCATCATCCATCCTTGATCACTCTCCTCGCTCGACATCCTCGTGTGTACCTAAAAATAGTTGTTGTCGATAGGGTGAGCTCAACGCGCTCAATAGGGTCATTACCTCATCCAATACCAGAATCAAATACATGTATAACCGATGAACATAACATGAAAATATTATAATTTTAATAGAACATGAGATCTATTTAATAATCTGGATAACATGAAAATATTGTAATTTTAATAAACATGAGATCCATTTAATAATCTGGATATTGCGAGTTGCGCCAACTATTGCGTTGGTCCCCTTCGACCCTTTTCCCCGGTCTCCGGTTACAACGGAAAATTTATTTTTAATAAATTCACATAAATGCACACATAGAGACACACATAGTGAAACAAGTAATAGAAAAGGTAAATCGACAACATGACACCTACCTCGAAGAGCTGGGACGTGAACGTGAAAATCCAAAGAGCGTCTAAGTCCATAAGGGCTGAACTAGAAACTTCTAAATCTCCAAGAGCTGAATATATAATTTTAAGACTTAGTGTGGATTTAATAATATTATTAGAATTTATTAATGGAGTGGCCCATAGTTTATCAAAGTAGAAGGACCTTAATGAAATTCTTCTTTAATTATTTAAAAGTATGCGGCCATTATGGAAATTGGGAAAGAGAGTAGAATTAGTTTTACCTCTTTCTTTTATTTGCAACTTAGAGTTTTAAGGACAGAACGTGAGCGGTGGCGGCAATTTCCGGTGAATGGCTCTCGATTCTAAGGTTGTCGATCATCATTGGGAAGTCTGATACGTACCTCGATTGATAGAAGAAGGAATAGATACGAAGAACACGGAAATTGGATACCTTTGGTGGAGATCTCAAACCTCTGGGTTAATTCGTGGAATGATTTAGATGAAAAACCTAAACCCCAACACGCGATTGACTCAGCAATTCGAAGAACGATGAAGACACACGACGAAGTATGGATGCTTCGTAGATTCGCCGGTTGATCTCTTTGGATAATCGAAAAGAGAACGAATTCGAGAGAGAAATAACTCACATAAAAATAATATAATTGTTCAAAGTTGTGTTCTAAAACAATAGGGTTCAAGGCCTTATATAGGCTGACCTAAAAAGACCACAAAAGAAAAAGGAAATACGCTGCAAAGTCTCGAAATCGCGAAAACGCGATTTCTATAAAAATCTGGGCTCATGTCGGACGACAGGAAATGGTGTCGTCCGACATACTCTTGTCGTCTGACAGGAAATCCTGTCGTCCGACAAATCTTCGTCGTTCGCAGGCTCAACCTGCGAATCCTGTTTGTCTCGTCCCCCTTTTTACACTACATGTCGTACGACATCCTAGCAGTGTCGTCCGACAAACCACTTGTCGGCCGACAGCTTTCCATGTCGTCCGACACAAGCTGTTCTGGCTTCGTCTTCATGGTTCCAGCTTTAAACTCCAAGTCTTCTGTTCGATCGGCCTCCTCGTACGCAATCAGGTTGATAAGGCTTGGATTCTCCACATCACCAATGGGTTTCTTCAATAGCTCTTGCGCCCATACTTCTTGGATCATCGCCATCAAGCTTGCCTTGAACTTCTTGGCTCTCGAGCGCGTAACTGGTCCAGCTGGAACTCGCACCGGGTCTTGTATCAATGACGACTCTTGGGCTGCATCATTCCCCTCCTCTTGAAGAGGATTTTTCCTCAAATCCAAGTCGTCACCTGCATCGAACAAACTCAAGTCAGTAACATTGAAAGTAACACTAACATTGTACTCACCTGGGAGGTCCAGTTTGTAGGCATTGTCGTTGATACGCTCCAACACTTGGAATGGTCCATCGCCACGAGGAAGTAACTTCGATCGACGCTGCAATGGAAACCTCTCCTTGCGCATATGCAACCACACCCAATCACCAGGCTCAAACACTACTTTGCGACGTCCCTTGTTCGCTTGTTCGGCATATTGCTTGGTTCGCCTCTCTATGTTCATCCTCGCCGTCTCGTGTATCTGTTTCACAAAATCAGCCCTTTTCTGGCCATCAAGATCAGTATGCTCATGCACAGGTAAAGGAGATAAATCCAAAGGAGTCAAAGGATTAAAACCATACACAATCTCAAATGGAGAAAATTTAGTAGCAGAATGAACACAACGATTATATGCAAACTCTACATGAGGCAAACACTCCTCCCAAGACTTAATGTTTTTCTTTATAATTGCACGTAGTAAAGTAGACAAAGTCCTATTTACTACCTCAGTTTGACCATCAGTCTGGGGATGACAAGTAGTAGAAAATAGCAATTTCGTACCTAGCTTACACCACAATGTCTTCCAGAAATAACTCAGAAACTTAGAATCCCTGTCAGACTCAATAGTCCTAAGCATGCCATGTAGTCTAACAATCTCTCTAAAGAATAAACCAGCCACATGAGATGCATCATCAGTTTTATGACATGGAATGAAATGTGCCATCTTAGAGAAACGATCAACTACCAAAAAAATAGAATCACTACCTTGCCTAGTCCTAGGTAAACCCAACACAAAATCCATAGAAATATCAATCCAAGGTGATGCAGGAATAGGCAAAGGCGTATACAAACCATGGGCACTAACTCTAGACTTAGCCTGTTTACATGTAAGACAACGACCACATATTCTCTCAACATCACGTTTCATATGAGGCCAAAAGAAATGCTCATGCAGAACAGATAAAGTCTTAGCAATACCAAAATGTCCCATTAATCCCCCACCATGAGATTCAAGCAATAGTAATTCACGTAGAGAGCATTTAGGCACACACAGTTTATTTTTCCTAAATAGAAAATCATCATGCCTAAAGAAATCTCCACTAGCAGTTTGTTCACATGCATTATAAATCTCACCAAAATCATCATCATGCTCATATAAACCTTTAATATGCTCAAAACCAAGTAATTTAGCATCTAAAGTCGAAATTAGAGCATACCTCCGAGAAAGGGCATCAACCACCACATTCTCCTTTCCTTGCTTGTATTTGATGACGTATGGAAACGTCTCAATGAACTCCATCCATCTCGCATGACGCCTATCCAGCTTGTGCTGCCCTTTGAGGTGCTTCAATGACTCATGATCGGTGTGAATGATGAACTCCCGAGGCCATAGATAATGCTGCCACGTCTGAAGAGCTCTCACCAGGGCATACAACTCCTTGTCATACGTCGGATAGTTCAACGTAGCTCCGTTTAGCTTCTCGCTGAAGTAGGCTATCGGACGACGTTCTTGCATCAACACTGCACCAATACCAATGCCAGAAGCATCACATTCAATCTCAAAAGATTTAGAAAAGTTAGGAAGAGATAATACCGGGGCGTGTGTTAGCTTTTCCTTCAACTTCTGAAAGGCTTCGTCTTGTGCCTTTCCCCACTTGAACTCCATGTTCTTCTTGATCACGGCGGTTAAAGGTGCCGCCATGCTACTGAAGTTAGGCACAAACCGTCGATAAAAGCTGGCCAGACCATGGAAACTCCAAACGTCCCCAATGTTCTTTGGTGTAGGCCACTCTTGGATAGCTCGTATCTTTTCCTCGTCAACCTGTACACTCTGTGCACTAACAACAAAACCAAGGAAAACGACTCTATCCGTGCTAAAGACGCACTTCTTACGGTTAGCATATAATTTCTCCTGCCAAAGTGCAATCAAAACCATCCTCAAATGAACCACATGCTCGTCATGATTTTTGCTGTACACTAAGATATCATCAAAGTACACAACAACAAATTTTCCAATAAACGCACGCAAGACATGATTCATCAATCGCATAAAACTACTAGGAGCATTAGTAAGTCCAAAAGGCATAACTAACCACTCATATAAACCAATTTTTGTTTTGAAAGCAGTTTTCCATTCATCTCCCTCCTTAATCCTAATTTGATGGTATCCACTACGTAAATCAATTTTAGAAAATACGCAAGAACCATACAATTCATCAAGCATGTCATCAAGTCGAGGGATAGGATGTCGATACTTTACCGTGATGTTATTGATAGCTCGGCAATCACAACACATCTTCATCGTGCCATCCTTTTTGGGTACGAGAAGTACAGGTACCGCACAAGGACTCAGACTCTCCTTCACGTGCCCTTTGGTCAACAACTCGCCAATCTGCTTCTCCAACTCCTTTGTTTCCTCCGGGTTGGTACGGTAAGCCGGGCGGTTTGGTAGCACAGCTCCAGGCACAAAGTCGATCTGATGCTCTATCCCTCGGATGGGTGGTAGACCAGGTGGTGTATCCTCTGGGAAAACATCATCGAACTCCTGTAAAACAAACTGAATAGAAGGGGGTAGAGGGGGTAGATCGTTAGTAATAACCAAGTTCCCCTTCCACAACAACACGAATAGTTGCCTCTTCTCATTCACCGCCTCCTTCACTTCACTAGCCCGAGCAAGATAGGCTCTTTGAATCAAGGCATTCTCCTTCTTGGGTAAGGGCTGCTCTTTGGAAGTCGCCCTTGCTGCCTCCTTTTGCATCTGCACTTGATCCTCATAAACTTGTTTAGGAGTGAGAGGAACAAGTGATACCTTTTTATTGTTATACTCAAACGAGTACTTGTTGGTGAAGCCGTCGTGTATGACTCTCCTATCGAACTGCCACGGTCATCCAAACAAGATGTGACTCGCTTGCATCGGGATGACGTCACACAACACCTCATCCTCATACTTCCCAATGCGGAAAGGTACCTTCACTTGCTTGGTCACCTTGATGACGCCGCACTCATTCAACCACTGCAGACGATAAGGCTTCGGATGTTTCTCCACAGTCAATCCCAATCGCTGAACCATGGTAGAACTAACCACGTTCGTGCAGCTCCCTCCATCAATGATGACACTACACACCTTATCCTGCACATGACATCTCGTGTGGAAAAGGTTCTCTCGCTGCTCCCTCTCAACGGGCTGTGTCTGGGCACTCAATACTCTCCTAGCTACAAACAGTTGTCCCTCGATGGGAAGAATCTCCTCCTCCTCCTCGGAATCCACTGTAGTTGTAGGTGCCGGTTCCTCATCTTCACCATCAGTCACGACTTCTCCGTCGTCTCTCAAGATCATGAGTCGTCTGTTAGGACACTCACTCATAATGTGCCCAAATCCTTGACACTTGAAGCATTTCTTGTCTCGGTTGCGACTATCAGGATTTGATGGGTTGACCTGAGTCGTTGGACTTGCTCCCTCCGAACGAACTTTAAAGAAGGTCTTCTTCTCATCTCGAGGTGGGACCTCTCTCTTCCATTGGTTCCCTTTAGGCGTAGAACCACTCGGGCCTTGGGGTGATCTCCAGGAAGACTGAGTCGGCTTTGCACTGCTAAAACTACCCCTCCTCTTGTGCTGGTTCTCAATCTTGAATGCCATGTGAACAATGTCCTCCAATTCGACGTATGGTTGCAACTCCACTGCATTACGAATCTCCCAATTCAGTCCAGCCAAGAACCGAGCCATGGTAGCTTCCCGATCCTCTTCAATGTTGGCCCGAATCATTGCCACCTCCATCTCCTTAAAATATTCATCGACGCTCTTCGTCCCCTGTCGTAGATTCTGCAGTTTGTTGTACAACTCCCTGTAGTAGTGGGAAGGAACAAATCTCTTTCGCATCACAGACTTCATCTCGGCCCATGTTTCAATAGGCTGCTCATAGTTTCTCCTCCTACTGGCAACCAGCTGATCCCACCAAACCAATGCATAGTCAGAAAATTCGATTGCCGCCAATTTCACCTTCTTGAGCTCTGAATAATTGTGGCAGTCAAACATCATCTCGACCTTTCTCTCCCATTCGATGTACAACTCTGGATCGTTCTTCCCCATGAATGTGGGAACAGTCATCTTGATGGTGCTCAAGTTGTTATCCATTTCTTCAGCCTCATCGTCTTCGGGGTTGGCATCCCTGTGTCGCCCATTACGACGATGTTGGTTTTCTCGACCGACGTTGCGCATTGCGACTCTCCGAGTCTCTGCATTCTCTCGACGAGATTTCTCCTCTAGGGCAAGGAGTCGGTCATGTACCACATCCATCTCAGTTGATAAGAGCTTCGCCAGTCGGTCATGCATCACATCCATGATGGACTGGAATTGGATGTTGTTAATAGACCCCTCAGCTGTCTCCTTATTTTTCGGTTCTTCAGACATACCTGCACAGAAAACGTTAGTAATAAAAGCAAAAAAAGTAAAAGAAACCTCACCACCTCACAAACGCTCGTGTATCACACTCAAGATGGGATTCACTCAGCACTCGTGTTTCACTCAGGTATGGCTTTTTTCACTCTAAGATCCTCACACACTCTGCCTTTTACCACTCAAATTCTCCCTCAATGTATCGAACTCCTCGATCTACCAGACGAGATAAGAACCGACAAAATCCACAAAAACACACACACTACAACGTAGAAAGGACAAAAATCGGAAAATTTTGGAACGAAAAATACGATAGCACCAAATTGGCTCAAAATGATGCCGGAAAAGTCAGGAATCACACACAAAAATATGGTCGAAGAAAATTTTTCCCGCCAAAATATTCGACTTACTACCAGAAACGAGACTCCAAAATTTTTTTTTTTATTGGCTGAATATTCGACTTACTACCAGAAACGAGACTCCAAAAAAAATTTTCGAGAAAAACGGAGTGGAAATAATTTTTATGTAATTTTTTTTTTTTTGTGCTTACGGATGAAAGAGATCCGATTCAGCAGGAAGAAGAAGACGAACGAAAAGAAGAAGAAACGAGGTAACGAAATCAGAAATTAGAAACCCTAACCTGGGCTCTGATACCAGATGATACGTACCTCGATTGATAGAAGAAGGAATAGATACGAAGAACACGGAAATTGGATACCTTGGGTGGAGATCTCAAACCTCTGGGTTAATTCGTGGAATGATTTAGATGAAAAACCTATACCCCAACACGCCATTGACTCAGCAATTCGAAGAACGATGAAGACACACGACGAAGTATGGATGCTTCGTAGATTCGCCGGTTGATCTCTTTGGATAATCGAAAAAAGAACGAATTCGAGAGAGAAATAACTCACATAAAAATAATATAATTGTTCAAAGTTGTGTTCTAAAACAATAGGGTTCAAGGCCTTATATAGGCTGACCTAAAAAGACCACAAAAGAAAAATGAAATACGCTGCAAAGTCTCGAAATCGCGAAAACGCGATTTCTATAAAAATCTGGGCTCATGTCGGACGACAGGAAATGGTGTCGTCCGACATACTCTTGTCGTCCGACAGGAAATCCTGTCGTCCGACAAATCTTCGTCGTTCGCAGGCTCAACCTGCGAATCCTGTCTGTCTCGTCCCCCTTTTTACACTACATGTCGTACGACATCCTAGCAGTGTCGTCCGACAAACCACTTGTCGGCCGACAGCTTTCCATGTCGTCCGACACAAGCTGTTCTGGCTTCGTCTTCATGGTTCCAGCTTTAAACTCCAAGTCTTCTGTTGGATCGGCCTCCTCGTACGCAATCAGGTTGATAAGGCTTGGATTCTCCACATCACCAATGGGTTTCTTCAATAGCTCTTGCGCCCATACTTCTTGGATCATCGCCATCAAGCTTGCCTTGAACTTCTTGGCTCTCGAGCGCGTAACTGGTCCAGCTGGAACTCGCACCGGGTCTTGTATCAATGACGACTCTTGGGCTGCATCAAATCCCACGATGGTGAATCCGGTTGTATATGTGATGGGTCCTCAAGCAAAATCTACATTGGCGATTGACGGAGGCAAAGCTTCGGTGTATGGCCAGCGGCTCAACGGACGGATCTGATGGGTCTCATCGGCACCTCCGACAACTGGACTGAACCGTGAAGACAATAAGGTGATGATGACTGGTGTCGATCAATTATTTTACAGGCCAAAGAGGGGCAGCGAAGACATCTTGACTCTCGAAAATTCTTCGATCCAATGTGCAGCTACGGTTTAGGGGTGGAGGTTGAAGTTGAATACGGGTGAACAAAGGTTGGTCCAGAATGGTTTTTGTGAAAATATGTTCGAAATTCTAAATTTATGTAAGGCAGTTCCATGCGGCATGACGAAGGCGTTAAGTCTGCCGCAGTGCGAAGGCAGAAACCGGTTCCTTGGCAGGAGGCATGATCTAGGCAGAATCTTCTATTTTTGGTAAGAGACCAAAAATTGAATATCTCTTTCCATACTTATCCGATTGAGGTGATTCAAAAGGCAACGGAATCCTTGGAGGACAAGGAACCTATTCCTACCATAAAGCGACGTCCAGGAAGCCTATATAATCACGTCGATCTACAGCAGCGAGATGTGAGAGAGAGGCATGGCGAAAGTATTAGGGTTTCAATACTTTTTATTAGACGTGAGGTTAGATCGATAATCGCTTACGCCTTGTTGGCTCAGGATTATCAAGAGTGATTGTAATCTCGTTTACGTTTAATAAAGAAGATACACCCCTCTCCCCGAGCACGTAGGTAGCGGCTGCCTCGCCATAGGCAGCGCGATACCAAAGCTCGTAAAATCTTGTCTTGTGTGTGTTGTTTATCGTACTTTTATATTCTTGTGTGTTCACATATATCGTGAGTGATTGTGAGCTGGAGAGTCAAATCATATTCGTTCGGTTTTGAGTTGTTCACGTCGTGTGGTTTATGAAAGTTTAATTTGATCGGATTTATTCGGTTGGTTAGACCTTGTTGTGCGAATCCTCAACAAGTGGCGCCGTCTGTGGGAAGATAAATCACGAGAAGATGCTGAAGCTTGGATCGAAGAAGGATGATGAGGACAAGGTGTCGACAAGAAAAAGTTTGGTCCTTGGCGGATCGAAGGCAAGGCGATGAAAACACAGCAGGAGGTTGCTGCTAGCACTGCCATTCTCCAGGCAAGGGGAACTGATAAACCTATGGAAGATGCAGTTGAAGCTGCGGCAGCAGGTACTCAGGCAGGCTCTGCGGCAGGACGAAGTTCCGGCAGGTACTAAAAAGGCAGGCACTATCGCAGAACCAAGAAGGCAAGGGCTATTCGTAGGGGGCACATATGGCAATGATTAATTGTCTCGGAGGCAAGGTAATCGTTGTTGTTTCCAAGGAGCCGGCTGTCGAGACGTCACGGCAGGAACTTGAGAGTTGGTACTCAAGGGAACTTCAGAAGAGGAGTCGGAAGAGGGCATAGTGGGTTAAAGATTCAGGGTGCACGGTTCACATAAGACCTATGAGGCAGTGGTTTGAGGTTCTTGAAGAAAGATTATCTTGTCTTCAAGAATTAGCTGAATCGAGGATGAATCTAGCACATCACGATGATGATGTTGCTGAGGCAGCAACTGCGGCAGAGGGAACTGCAGCAGACCTTCAATTGTCACTTCAAGGAAGGGGGCAAGGTGGATCAAAGATTCAGGGTGCACGGCTCACGTAAGACCCATGCGGCAGTGGTTAGATGGTTTTGAGGAGATGGATGGAGGTTCTATCATTCTTGGAAATTAACCTAACTTGTAAAGTTGAGGTGGTTCGACTCTATACTGAAGGTTGGTTGATAGCTCGTCGAAGCTTTTAACCAAGGATTGTTCATGTTCTAATGGAGGATTCTTCCAAGGGAAGAGAGGTAGCACATTAGTGCTGGAAGGAGAGTAGAGGAATGGAGTGTGTTATCTAAGGGCACTGCGATGACTGTGGCAGGCAGTATTGTGGTGGCAGCAGCAGGTAGGCAACACCTGCGGCAGAGTTAAGGTAGCACCTATGGCAGTAGCTACGGGAGTAGTTGCGGTAGAGTATGCCGTCACTTCGGGTGACGAGGGAACTTAGATTACATTCATTTCGATCTCCGGGCCCATCTAGAACAGGGACAAGGGATGATGGAAAGTATATCTTGTTCATCATGCCGGGAAGCGGCAGAGGCAGCAGGCAGTGGCAAGAACTGCGGCAGCAACTGCGCTGGGGTAAATCGCAACAGCGATTACCGGATTAAATAACCTCAGGGTGTTCAAGCATTGCTGAAGGTGAAGGCATCGGCGGATGGGGTCGCTTATGGCAGCGGCAGAGGCATTGTCGAAGGCAGTGGCATAGGCAGGGGCAGTGGCATTGATTGCGGCAGCATTTGCGCTGGGGTAGTTCGCTTCATCGACTACCATATTACCATACTTCAAGATGTGACATCGTTGATGGTGGAGACAGTGGCCAAGACATCTTCGATGGCAACGACATGGCAGCAGCAGCAGCAATGGCTGCGGCAGAGCGAATGTCGGGAGGTAGTTCGCGGCAGAGCGACTACTTGATTGATAATACTCAACATAAAACTGATCGGGAGTGTATCGGTTGTCCATTTATGCAGAAAGGGGGATCATTCATCAACCTAAGAGGTTTACACAAGTTGATTTGTGTTAAACGCTCTAATGGTGGAAGAAGGTGCGAATGATATTGTCATTCATCAACCTAAGGGGTTTGCACGAACTGATGTTGTGTATAGTGATCTAATGGTGGAAGAAGGTGCGAATGACAGGATAGTGTTGCTATTTTTGAGGTGGAGTTGCGCAACTTCCCTTAGGCAGCACTTCATACTTTCTGTGGAGAATTGCCCTGCGGCAGGGTGAACGGTCGCAGCAGCCAGGGCAGCAGTGCCTAATGGAAGAGCACTGGGAAGTCTCATACATGCTATGGTGTATAGCAAACCTGATATTGACCAGGGTATGGGTGTGATATCGAGGAGTATGAGCGGGAGTCACTGGTGGCAGTTCGAAGGTTGTTAAGGTATGTCAATGTAACCAATGGTTACGGTTTCACGTCCAAGAAGATGGAGGTCAGGGATGATGCTCGAATTGGATGTGGGGATGTTGATTTTGGTAGTCTTGATACTATAAAATCAACAAGGATTATTGTTGGTGTAGCGGCAACTACGGAAGCATCTGCTGCGGGCTATACTCATGAGTAGAAGGAGGTGCAAGAGATGTACCAAAGGGATGGGCTGGAATCATTGGTTCAACCATCATTAATCTACTTAGGGACAAAGCAACAAGGCCTGGTATCAGTCAGGGAAAGAGGCAGATGGTTTCCGCTATTTCAAGTGGAGGCAGAGACTACTATTGCCTAGGCAGAGGCAATAGGGATTACCGTAGAGCCAAGTGTCAAGGCAATGACATTTGAAGGTGGATTTGGTGTCAAGTTGTTCGTTGCTTATAGATAAGTGAGGGTTCACTTTGTTTCAAGCAGAGAAGATGGACTTCTTCTTAGTAATGCTTGTTCAAGCTTAGAGGCAGAGAGACTTCTTGGAAAGGCTTGGTTAAGTAGGAACAACCGCTGTACACACAAGTGGTAACCACGACAGCAGTAGGAGCTACTGCACGAACTCTACTTGTAGCGGTGTGGTGTAACTACCGGAAAGCACAAAGCATTCAAGTGTTAGTGTGGTAGGGTACAGACATGGCAGGGTCTGCCATATAGCATGGTAGGGGCAGAGACGACGATCTTTTGCCGGATATAACAAGATGAAGCGGTCATGCTAAGAATCTTGTTATGGTGATGTGATGCATGGGGTTGATTAGACTCGTTCGAGATACTTCAACAGGATATAATGCTCCTCGAGGTGGAGGCATTGTGTTGGATTTGTATACTTAATGTCTAGATTTAAGTGATATTAACTCCCGATCCATTGCCACTAATCTATTTAATTAAATAAACAATTATTTGCGTTTAATTATTTATAATTAAATATATGCAAATTATAGTCCTGGATTATATACGTTGTAGTTAGTATGGTGTGCGGGCCCACACGGAAGATCATACTATCGGTTACTCGTATATAATCGAACAGTTGCTCACGACCTAGATGGACACAGACCAATCCATCGGTATAGTCGTAGTATGTGAGAGAAAATAATTTTTCTTGATTATTTTATCATACTTGTACACTTGGTGTATTGGGTGGATCGCTTGAGATTTATCGATTAGGATTGCCTTGGATAATCGATTTAAATCTCAGTGTATTTTATTCTTAATCCCCGATACTATTGCGGGTGTGTATATTTAATATAAGTGACTTTGATTTTCCAAAGGAATTGACCGGTTTAATTATTGGGCCAATTACCGGTTAAGTTGGGTCGCTATATTTTATATATGACATGCCGTGAATACTTGACGGGAAAGTGTATCCCGTAAGGGTTGATAATATCCCCGAGATGAGTTCATAAGGAATTATTATGTAAACCCTGCAGGTGGATTTATTCCGCATAATAATTAAGGTTGAATGGTACTATTCTCGGATATAAGAGATGAATAAATTAATTAGCAATAAATTAATTTTATTCATGGATATTTATATCTTAAATACACGGAATAAATAATACTACCGGAGAAATATTATTTGATATAATATGGTTTAATATTGGGAGTGCAATTAATTTATATAGTGGAAAATAAATTAATTAATATTAATGGGATTAATAGATTTGGGCTTGGGCTCAATTTAATCATTAATATTGGAAGCCCAATATTCCACCTCCTTAAGATCCCCTACGTAGCCTATAAAAGCACTACATGGTCTTCTCTATTCTCATAACTTGAAAATCACAATTCTAGAGAGAGAAAGTAGAGAGAGAGATCCATGGAGTTCGGAAGATCGTCGCCCACACGACGTTCGAGCTAGTGCAAGGAATACGTGCGAAGATCTCAAGGTCTTCAAATTGAGTTCTTCGTTTTTCCGAACAACGAGAACGAGGTAAATCGTAAAACCCTCTTTATGATTTTATCGTTTAATTATCGTAAAAATATCGTGAACCAAGATCCGAAAGACGAGACCCAAGACGAGGACGAACCGGGCGGTGGTGGTCGAAGACCACCGGACCGCCGGCGGATCGTCGGCTCGGCTGGAGGGGTCGAAAGGGCGTGAGCCTCGGCTGGGCGCCGAGACTCGATCGAACCCTAGTTCGATCACCACGGACGGGCTCGCGTGCGAGCTGCGGGTTTTCCGCAGCGGACTCGCACGTGATGCGAGCCGTGTTCGGGCAGCGCTACGGGGCTGCTGCGATCAGCCCCACGAGCCCATGCGGGACTCGCTGCGACGCGGGGCGTCAGCGGGATGCTACGAGCATCCCCGCAGCTGGTCGCGTGGGTTCTCGGCGTGCCCAGCGGGCTGCCAAGGGCAGCCCTAGGCGCCTGCTACGAACAGCCGCGAGCCCCACGCGGGGGCTCGACCGAACAGCCCATGTTCGTCCGGTTAGGGTTTGTTTGGTTGGGCTATCCCCGTGGAGGTTCGTGGTGGGTTTCCGGCAACCGGGATTTCGTTTGGACTTGTCGTTCCGCAATTTGACAACCCCGGATATTCGATCTCCAAAGGATTTCGGTCGGAATTAATTAGATAATTTATTTATTTAAATTTATTAATTCCGGGATATCAATTTCCAACAATTGGTATCAGAGCGATGGTTTTCGTTCACGGTATTTTTCGATAAATTGTTCTACCTTGCAGGGTTTCCGACTATTATGGCTAGATTTAATTTTTTTTAATTAATGTCATAATATTGTTCTTGATTATTAAACTCTCGGACATGTCGAGATTCGTTTTATGTGTGGTGAATGCTTGTAATAGTAAAAATTCGGGGGTTGACCGAATTTAGGATTTATTATTACGTTCTATTTTTCCGGAAATTGTATAGGGTCGATTTCATGTATAGAATCGATACCGGATAATTGTAAATTAATTCTTGTAATTTTATTTACGTTGGATCGATGCCGAAACGACCACCGGAGAAGAAGACGTGTGACGGAGGAGACGAAGAGAGGGAGGATTCCGGGGATCGATCAACCCCATGATCGAACCCCATGAAGGGTCGATCGATCGAAGGGAGAAGGGGGCTGCCCGAGGCTCTCGGCCACGCCTAGCCACCGGTGGTGGTGGCGTGTGGGCTGGGACGGCGGCGGTGCTCCTCCTCGAGCCGCGATCGATGGTGGTGGGGCGCGGGGACTCCCAACCCGTGCTCTCCCGTCGAGATCCAACTTTCCTAAATTATTCGGTTTTCCTATTTTGAGTATTCCTATTTTTTGGGAATTCTCATAGAATAGGAAAAGAATAAATTTAGAATAAATTTATTTTTCCTTATTGATTATTCCTATTCTTGGGAATTTTCATGGAATAGGAAAGGAATAAATTTAGAATTAATTTATTTTTCCTATTTTATTATTCCTTATGGAATTTTAAATGGATTAGGAAAATAATTAATTTGGAAAGTTTTAAGAGTCCTAAATTAATTTTTCCTTATTTAATTATTCTTTTATGGAATTTTTAATGAATTAGGAAAGGAATTAATTTGGAAGGACTAGGAATCCTAAATTATTTTATTTCCTTATTCCATTATGGAAATCTTCTAGAATATTCCAAGTGGGTCTTGGATAGGATTCTAGAGATTTAATGAAGTAGAAAATGAAAATAAAAATAATAAAAATATTAATAATATTTAATTTTATTTTTGATATATTCGATTGACTTAATTTTCGAATTAAGTAACTTTTGGATTAATTGAAAATAAATAGATTTAAATATTGGAATTAATATTCCCGTCACATGGAGCATTCAAGAACGAAGACTGAAGACTAGAAGATGCATACGGAGATGCGATAAAGCCATAATAGTCGGAAAATAATATTCTAGTATGTGATAATATTCTATGTGCTTTATTTCATGTATGCATGCTTATGTGTATTTAATTATGCATTAGATAGCATATCCCTTGTTGTAAAAAGCTAAGTGGGAGAGGGATTGGAAACAATGTCATGGTCTCCATTACTGTTCTCTTGGTGACTTTTATGGACTTTCGAAGTTCGTATAGATAAGCCATTGGAGGAGAATTCTTGTAATTCCTTTTACGAGAAACATTGATTGAGTTTATCAAACAATGCCTAATTTGTCTTTCTGAAACTGATTTCAAGTCGACTCATTCTCACCCCGGGGAGTGGAATGGAGCCAAAGCCACTTGGTCATGTGGATGACACAAATTAGATACCTTCGTACCATTTCTAGAAATGGATCGATTGTCTGCTCGGCTCCCTCATTTTATGAGAGATAGGGCTGTTCGCATGGTGAATCACTGGTTAGAAACTTCGAGTTTCACTTATGATTCTCCGCGTCCTGATTTACAAAAATCGAATGGATCAAGTAATTGGGAGTCAATTGTAAAAATCTTTTGGTGTAGTAAAAGTCCACACTATTGTGGCTTGCTGCACTGAATGGGATTTTGGATCGATTGATGTAGACAGTTATAGAAGGGAGCAAAGGAGCGTATGTTAACGTAAACGTCCACACTATCGTGGCTTGCGGTGAATATGCGTATCCCAAACAATCTTCTTAGATACTGAGTAATGGTTTACACTTAGGTACGCTTCTTAGTATTCTTCCCATCGAAGTAACGCTAATGATGATGTGCGACCGAAGCAAATCTAATTGCTAAATCATTTAGGTAGGTAAACGTCCACACTATCGTGGCTTGCCATATCTGATGGGATTTTAGATGTGATTAGTGGTTTAATGATATTATTTGAGGTGTTGGAGTTGTGTACTTAATGTCTAGATTTAAGTAACAGAAACTCCCGATCCATTGCCATTAATCTATTTAATTAAATAAATAATTATTTGCGTTTAATTATTTATAATTAAATATATGCAAATTATAGTCCTGGATTCTATACGTTGTAGTTAGTATGGTGTGTCGGGCCCACACAGAAGATCATACTATCAGTTACTCGTATTTAATCAAACAGTTGCTCACGACCTAGATGGACACGGACCAATCCATCGGTATAGTCGTTGTGTGAGAGAGAAAATAATCTGTCTTGATTATTTTATCACACTTGTACACTTGGTGTATTGAGCGGATCGCTTGAAATTTATCGATTAGGATTGCCGTGGATAATCGATTTAAATCTCAGTGTATTTTATTCTTAATCCCGGATACTATTGCGGGTGTGTATATTTAATATAAGTGACTTTGATTTTCCAAAGGAATTGACCGGTTTAATTACTGGGTCAATTACCGGTTAAGTTGGGTCGCTATATTTTATATATGACATGCCGTGAATACTTGACGGGAAAGTGTATCCCGTAAGGGTTGATAATATCCCCGAGATGAGTTCATAAGGAATTATTATGTAAACCCTGCAGGTGGATTTGTTCCGCATAATAATTAAGGTTGAATGGTACTAGTCTCGGATATAAGAGATGAATAAATTAATTAGCAATAAATTAATTTTATTCATGGATATTTATATCTTAAATACACGGAATAAATAATACTACCGGAGAAATATTATTTGATATAATATGGTTTAATATTGGGAGTGAAATTAATTTTATATAGTGGAAAATAGAATTAATTAATGTTAATGGATTAATAGATTTGAGCTTGGGCTCAATTTAATCATTAATATTGGAAGCCCAATATTCCACCTCCTTAAGATCCCCTACGTAGCCTATAAAAGCACTACATGGTCTTCTCTATTCTCATAACTTGAAGATCACAATTCTAGAGAGAGAAAGTAGAGAGGGAGATCCATGGAGTTCGGAAGATCGTCGCCCACCCGACGTTCGAGCTAGTGCAAGGAATACGTGGGAAGGTCTCAAGGTCTTCATAAGATCTCGTTTCTCCGTACAACGAGAACAAAGGTAAATCATTGAAACCCCCTCGATGATTTTAATTGATTATTCGTATATGCATATGAACGAAGATCCGAGGGACGAACGAACCCCGGAACGAGGATGAACCGGCGGTGGTGGTCGAAGACCACTGGACCGCGGTGGTTCGGATCCCCGTGGGGATCGTGCGCACGCACGGACCAAGCCCTCGGCTGGGCGCCGAGGGTGGCGATCGAAGCCCTAGGGCTCGATCGCCGGGCGTGCATGGAGGAGCCCCGGCTGGATGCCGGGGCACGCGATCGAGCTGGGCTCGATCGCCGGGCAGCCGCGTGGCTGGCCCGATCGCGGTCCGCTGGGCGGACCGCCCTCCGACGCGGTGGCGGCGAGTCGCCGGACTCGCCGCGGGGGCTGCTGCGAGCAGCCCCGGGGGGTTACGTGAGTAACCCCATGCGATCTCGAAGCGCGATCGCGAGCCCCGTACGGGGGCTCGGCTAGGGCACGCAAGCGGGGGTTTCCCCGCGGATGTGTGTTCGGCCGGGCTCCGGCTCGTGTGGTGGTTCGCGGTGGTTTCCGGCGAAGGGATTTTGATCGGGTTATTATTTCCGCAATTTTAATAGCCCGGGATATCGATTTCCAACAATTGGTATCAGAGCGTTGGTTCTAGTTCATGTGTATATGCGATAAATTGTTCTACCTTGCAGGGTTTCCGACTATTATGGCTAGATATAATTCTTTGTTAATTATTGTCATAATTTTATTAAACTCTCGGACATGTCGAGATTCGTTTTATGTGTGGTAAATGCTTGTAATAGTAAAAATTCGGGGGTTGACCGAATTTAGGTTTTATTATTACGTTCTTTTTTTCCGGAAATTGTATAAGGTCGATTTCATGTATAGAATCGATACCGGATAATTGTAATTTAAATTCTTGTAATTTATTTACGTTGGATCGATGCCGAGATGACCGCCGGAGAAGACGAAGTGACGAGAGGAAGAAAGGACCGGGGATCGATCATAATGATCGACCCCATGATCGATCACGGGGCTAGGGCTCGATTGCCCTTGGCCATGGGCTGCCGCCGTGAGGTGGCTGGCCGGCCGGCTGGGCGGCGGTGCTCTTCCCCGGAGGTGGTCGATCGGCGGTGGAGGTGGCGCGGGGTCCTCGTGATCTAGTGCTACTCCTACCGAGATTCAACTTTCCTAAATTATTCGTTTTTCCTATTTTGAGTATTCCTATTTTTGGGAACTCTCATGGAATAGGAAAAGAATAAATTTAGAATAAATTTATTTCCTTATTGATTATTCCTAGTATGGGAATTTTCATAGATAAGGAAGAAATAAATTTAGAATTAATTGGTCTTCCTAATTGATTATTCTTTTTGGAATATTCATGGATTAGGAAAAGAATTAATTTGGAATTAATTTATTTTTCCTATTTAATTATTCCTTTATGGAATTTTTAATGGATTAGGAAAATAATTAATTTGGAAAGTTTTGAAAGTCCTTAATTAATTTTTCCTATTTAATTATTCCTTTATGGAATTTTTAATAAATTAGGAAAGGAATTAATTTGGAAGGATTAGGAGTCCTAATTTATTTTATTTCCTTATTCTATTATAGAAGTCTTCTAGAATGTTCCAAGTCTGACTTGGATGGGATTCTAAAGATTTAATAGAATTAGAAAGGAAAATAAAAATAAATAAAAAATATTAATAATATTTAATTTTATTTTTGATATATTCGATTGACTTAATTTTCGAATTAAGTAACTTTTGGATTAATTAAAAATAAATAGATTTAAATATTGGGATTAATATTCTCGTCACATTGTGCATTCAAGAACGAAGACTGAAGACTAGAAGATGCGTACGGAGATGCGATAAAGCCATAATAGTCGGAAAATAATATTCTAGTATTATTTTGACTATGTGATAATATTTATGTGCTTTATTTCATGTATGCATGCTTATGTGTATTTAATTATGCATTAGATAGCGTATCCCTTATTGTAAAAAGCTAAGTGGGAGAGGGTATGGAAACATTCCCATGGTCTCCATTGCTGCTCTCTTGGTGACTTTTATAAACTTTTGAAGTTTATATAGATAAGTTATTGGAGGAGAGTTCTTGTAATTCCTCTTACGAGAAACATTGATTAAGTTTATCAAACAATGCCTACTTTGTCTTTCCAAAGCTGATTTCAAGTCGACTCATTCTCACCCCGGGGAGTGGAATGGAGCCAAAGCCACTTGGTCATGTAGAGGACACAAATTAGAGACCTTCGTACCATTCTTTTATAGATGGATCGATTGTCTGCTCGGCTCCCTCATTTATGAGAGATAGGGTTGTTCGCATGGTGAATCACTGGTTAGAAACTTCGAGTTTCACTTATGATTCTCCGCGTCCTGATTTACAAAAATCGAATGGATCAAGTAATTGGGAGTCAATTATAAAATTCTCTTGGTGTAGTAAACGTCCACACCACGTGGCTTGCTATACTAACGGATTTTGGATTAATTGATGTAGACAGTTATAAGGAATTGTGAAGGATTGTGAAATCATCGTAAACGTCCACACCACGTGGCTTGCGGTGATGTAGCAGTTCCAAACGATTTACTTTAGTACTGAGTAATGGTTTACACTTAGATACGCATTATAGTATTCTTCCCCACGAAGTTACGCTATAAGTGATGTATGACCGAAGCAAATCTAATTGCTAAATCATTTGGGTAGGTAAACGTCCACACCACGTGGCTTGCCATATCTGATGGGATTTTAGATGTGATTAGTGGTTTAATGATATTATTTGAGGGAGATAATATCGGAAATTAAATCAATTGTTTGTTGTTATATGTGCTCATAGATTAGGAGATGTCTTTGAACCCACTTTATGCGATACTTGAGGAATTTAACTCATTGGTCCCTGAATGTATTGATTGGAATAGAGATCTGGACATTGCCCAGACTGTTAAAGAAGTACAAGTTTGTACTCAGTGAACTTTGTCCTCCCGAGCCTACCAATGTCTTAACTGATGAGGAAAGAACTGATTTTATCATGTTCAAACTCAAGGAGATGTTTAGACATGATGTAGAGGCTAGACAAGAAGCGATGAGGATACTCATAAAGGCCAGTCGATTCGAGGAAACGCTTAAACACGTTTTTGAGATGATTGACCTTTTGGACGAGTTGAGACGGAAATCGCAAGCTCTTGTAGCCAATGCCAAAGGTTTCGAACCTAAAGGCAAAAACCGGGGAAAGGAAAAGCTAAGCAAAGAAACCCAGTGGTCCTAAGTTTCTTGGATCACGAGATGGGACGAGAAAGCCAATAGGCAAGAGTTCTCGATGCAAACAGTCTGGGTACTGGAAGTCTGATTATCCTCTCAAAGAAAATACGAAGTCTTCTTTAGTCGTAAAACATAGTCAGTGGTATTATCTACCGGAACCTGGTGTGTAGATATGGAACCATTGACGGTATGCGCATTCTAAATGCGAGGGTTCCAGGAAACCCGACGACTTGGAAAAGAAGAAATCGTAGTCTACATGGGCAATGTTGTTGAGGAGGCAGATGTTGCAGTGGAGGACAATTATATAGGATTTCATTTTGAGATATTGCTTTTATGTACATTTAGAAAGAACTTTGTTCTGGATTTCTAATGAATGGATAATTTATTTCTTTTAATCATCTGATGGTTATAAGAAGAAATAAGGATATTATCTATTCTGGTACATTAGCTAGCAATATATAAATGATGAATCCTAAGTCCACCACGATGCAACGAACCGTAGCATAAAACTCGTTTTACTTTTAAGAGATATTTCTGTAATGAATCATTATACTTGTGGATTCTTATGCTAAGTCATGTTTATTCAAATAAGAAGTTCAAAGGTCGAAAATTGATATTTTCATCAATTAAGTTGAAGGAGTGGACCTTCCGACCCAAGAATCTAATTTGGAAGATAACATAACTAAGCAATCCTTTATGGATATAAGGTATAAGATCCGGACAAGTATTAGAATTGATTAACTCTGATGTATGCAGACCTTGTCCACTCAGACAATAAGATACGAGTACTTCATTTTATGATTACTCGAAAATGGATTAGCATACCTGACGTGCCACAAAAGCAAAGTGTTTTGACAAGTCAATGGATACAAAGCTATTGTGGGGAACCATCATGGTATATCCATTGAAAGCCTGCGATCTAATCGCGGAGGCAAGTGCCTGTCTGAGGAATGCATGGCATACTGATCAGAGATTAGGGATTTGATCCCAAATGACTACACCATACACTCTTGTGTAGAAATGGTGTGACGGAAATAAGAAATGGAACTCTTATAGAAATAGTAAAAGTATGAGTTATACGGAACTACCTAAGTTCTATGGATATGTCTTGAAAACAACGGCGCATTCAAATGCGGTTGTGGAATATCATGGAAGAACAAAAGATGTGTGTTCAATAGTACTATGAACCAGAAGGACGTTATAAGTTCTAACGCCCGGTTCTTAGAGAAAAACTATTAGACGAACCACGAGCCCAAAGTGACGTGATACTTTTGAAATGAGAGAAAACGATAAGGACTGAGAACCAGCCGAACCGAGTAGCGGTACACCACTAACTGCACCTACTAATATTACTGTTTATACATCGGAATGCCGTTGTAGTGGGAGGTTGTAGATCAACCAGAGATATTCATAAGACTAGGAGAGTTTTCGGACTCTGGACCTAGTATACATGAAATCGATCCCTGGATCTACATGGAGGCAGTACTAGATCTAAATGTGCCTTCTTGGAAAGCAATAAGGATTATTGCTAAGAGGCAAGATCATTTAGAGTACAAGCTTAGTTGATCCATTTATGGATTGGAACAAAGCATTGAGTTCGTGGTACTTGCAAATTGATGAGATAGTCCATTTTATGGATTCATCAAAGCATAGACGAATCGTGTGTATTGGAAACGTGATGGAACAAAGTGGTGTTTCTCGGGTTTTATGTAGATAACATTTTATCATTGGCAACAATGTAAAGATGTAATCAGACATGAAATGATGGTTGACTGAATAAATCATTATGAAAGATATAGGAAGAAGTTGGACATGTTCTTGAGATCTTGGATCTCTAGGAAAGAACATTGTACTTCTCCTGGACATCTTACATATATATGATTATGGTTCGTTTTAACATGCAAGATTCCGAAAAAGGTTAGTTACTTTTCAGATACGGAATGCATCTATCTAAGGATATGTGTTTTGGAACACAAAAGGAGATAGAAGCAATGAAAGCAGTTTCCTACACTTTGAGTGTGGAAAGCTTAATGAAAGCGTTGTTAAAAACGAGAACCAGATATCGGCTATGCGGTCAGCATAGTGGGAGGATATCAAGGTAATCCTAGAAAGGAATACTCGACTGCTGTAATGAACATTTTAAGTACTTTCGAAGTACTAGAAAACTATGTTCTGTATTACGGAGCAGACGAGCATTTCCTTTGGATTACACACTCTTAGATTTCTAATCAAATAAGGACCGGTGTAAGTCGATATCAGGCTATGTGTTTCACTATTGAAGGAGAAGGAGTTTTTACATGGAAGAGTGATAAGCACGATGCTTTTTGGACTCTGCCATGGGTAACCAAATAGCGGCCTCAGAGGCAGCGGAAGTTTTGGTATAGCTCCGGGATAATCTCTGGGACTTACATATGATTCTTAATTTGCCAAAGGCTATGTAAGTAGCGGTGCGATGGCAAATGGTAAGAAATCACAAGTCCATAAGTGTAAGATAACACATAGAGCAAGTACCACCTGATACGAATCATCGTCAGGGAAGACGACGCTGTAGTCACCAAGATAACTTCAGAACGACAATCTAGATTGCTCTTTCACAAAGCACTTCTTGGAAGTGCATATTAAGCACGTGAAGAGTATGGGAGTCGGGAGTTTGGAGGAAATGACTAGACCTTAGTATAAGTGGAAGATTGTTGGAGTTGTATACTTAATGTCTAGATTTAAGTGATATTAACTCCCGATCCATTGCCACTAATCTATTTAATTAAATAAACAATTATTTGCGTTTAATTATTTATAATTAAATATATGCAAATTATAGTCCTGGATTATATACGTTGTAGTTAGTATGGTGTGCGGGCCCACACGGAAGATCATACTATCGGTTACTCGTATATAATCGAACAGTTACTCACGACCTAGATGGACACGGACCAATCCATCGGTATAGTCGTAGTATGAGAGAGAAAATAATTTGTCTTGATTATTTTATCATACTTGTACACTTGGTGTATTGGGCGGATCGCTTGAGATTTATCGATTAGGATTGCCTTGGATAATCGATTTAAATCTCAGTGTATTTTATTCTTAATCCCCGATACTATTGCGGGTGTGTATATTTAATATACGTGACTTTGATTTTCCAAAGGAATTAACCGGTTTAATTATTGGGTCAATTACCGGTTAAGTTGGGTCGCTATATTTTATATATGACATGCCGTGAATACTTGACGGGAAAGTGTATCCCGTAAGGGTTGATAATATCCCCGAGATGAGTTAATAAGGAATTATTATGTAAACCCTGCAGGTGGATTTATTCCGCATAATAATTAAGGTTGAATGGTACTATTCTCGGATATAAGAGATGAATAAATTAATTAGCAATAAATTAATTTTATTCATGGATATTTATATCTTAAATACACGGAATAAATAATACTACTGGAGAAATATTATTTGATATAATATGGTTTAATATTGGGAGTGCAATTAATTTATATAGTGGAAAATAAATTAATTAATATTAATGAGATTAATAGATTTGGGCTTGGGCTCAATTTAATCATTAATATTGGAAGCTCAATATTCCACCTCCTTAAGATCCCCTACGTAGCCTATAAAAGCACTACATGGTCTTCTCTATTCTCTTAACTTGAAAATCACAATTCTAGAGAGAGAAAGTAGAGAGGGAGATCCATGGAGTTCGGAAGATCGTCGCCCACACGACGTTCGAGCTAGTGCAAGGAATACGTGGGAACAACGAGAACAACGAGAACGAGGTAAATCGTAAAACCCTCTTTATGATTTTATCGTTTAATTATCGTAAAAATATCGTGAACCAAGATCCGAAAGACGAGACCCAAGACGAGGACGAACCGGGCGGTGGTGGTCGAAGACCACCGGACCGTCGGCGGATCGTCGGCTCGGCTGGAGGGGTCGAAAGGGCGTGAGCCTCGGCTGGGCGCCGAGACTCGATCGAACCCTAGTTCGATCGCCACGGACGGGCTCGCGTGCGAGCTGCGGGTTTTCCGCAGCGGACTCGCACGTGATGCGAGCCGCGTTCGGGCAGCGCTACGGGGCTGCTGCGATCAGCCCCACGAGCCCATGCGGGACTCGCTGCGACGCGGGGCGTCAGCGGGATGCTACGAGCATCCCCGCAGCTGGTCGCGTGGGTTCTCGGCGTGCCCAGCGGGCTGCCAAGGGCAGCCCTAGGCGGCTGCTACGAACATGGGCTCGACCGAACAGCCCATGTTCGTCCGGTTAGGGTTTGTTTTGTTGGGCTATCCCCGTGGAGGTTCGTGGCGGGTTTCCGGCAACCGGGATTTCGTTTGGAGTTGTCGTTCCGCAATTTGACAACCCCGGATATTCGATCTCCAAAGTATTTCGGTCGGAATTAATTAGATAATTTATTTATTTAAATTTATTAATTCTGGGATATCGATTTCCAACACATTGGCTATGGTAGAGACTGTAGGCAGAGACTACGATAGCGACTACGGTAGCAACTACCGCAAGGGCGATTGCGGCAAAGAGTACCAGTAGGGACGTGCATCGGCATCTGGTCCCACGTGGACTATTTCACAAGCTTATGAGCATTGTGAAGGGGCTGCAGTAGGCATTGCGATGCTATTGCAAGGTTCAAGGGCAGCGGCAAAGACTCAGGCTGCGGCAGACAGTTCTGTGAGTTGTTGACTTGGAGGATTCACGCTCTGGTGATATCCGGAGGTGGGGAAAGGTGATCTACATCAACTTTCCGGGATATGAAAATGGATCGCGCTCCATATTTCATGTCGGAGATGCATGTTTTCATTAAGTCCCAAGGGGACAACCTCACAATCGTGGAATTGTGCAGGGGCTGCAGCAGGCACTTTCGTGGTGCCGCAGGGACTGTGGTAGGCACTTTTGTGATGCCGCAGGGACTGCAGTAGGCACTCTCGTGGTGCTGCAGGGCTGTGGTAGGCTTCGTGCTGCCATAGGGGGCCGAGTTAGGCAACAAGATTCAGGCTGCGGCAGGCAGGGTTGTGAGTTGCTAACTTGATGAAGTCGTCTCTGGAGGAGATGCGGGAAGGTGGAGTGACATCTACTTTCGGATTATATGAATTATGTCATATGCGGGTTGTGGTAGGCATTCTCATGCTACCACAGGGAGCCAGGTTAGGCAACAAGATTCAGGCTGCGGCAGGCAGGGTTGTGAGTTGCTAACTTGATGAAGTCGTCTCTGGAGGAGATGCGGGAAGGTGGAGTGACATCTACTTTCATATTATATGACTTATGTCATGTACAGATTCTTGATGCCGCAAGATGGTGTTGAAGAATTGGGAACGCAGTACCTAAGGCAGGACCTGCGGTAGTATTGGGCATGGCAGGCTGAAGCCTAATGACAATACTAAGAGATATATGATCAGGTATGATCATATGGAGGGTCAGCGTGATCTGAAATCATGCTGGGACTGGAGTCGGATGGTCGGGTTCGATCATGGATTGGTGAATAAGGTGGTTGCAAAGGATTTGCTTGATTTCTTAACTCGGCAGGGATGAGCAGTACTTGATCACTACTGCAAGATAGGTGACATGTGTTTAGAAGTTTGAACAAGGTGGAGATTTGTGAAAATATGTTCAAAATTCTAAATTTATGTAAGGCAGTTCCATGCGGCATGACGAAGGCGTTAAGTCTGCCGCAGTGCGAAGGCAGAAACCGGTTCCCTGGCAGGAGGCATGATCTAGGCAGAATCTTCTATTTTTGGTAAGAGACCAAAAATTGAATATCTCTTTCTATACTTATCCGATTGAGGTGATTCAAAAGGCAACGGAATCCTTGGAGGACAAGGAACCTATTCCTACCATAAAGCGACGTCCAGGAAGCCTATATAATCACGTCGATCTACAGCAGCGAGATGTGAGAGAGAGGCATGGCGAAAGTATTAGGGTTTCAATACTTTTTATTAGACGTGAGGTTAGATCGATAATCGCTTACGCCTTGTTGGCTCAGGATTATCAAGAGTGATTGTAATCTCGTTTACGTTTAGTAAAGAAGATACACCCCTCTCCCCGAGCACGTAGGTAGCGGCTGCCTCGCCATAGGCAGCGCGATACCGAAGCTCGTAAAATCTTGTCTTGTGTGTGTTGTTTATCGTGCTTTTATATTCTTGTGAGTTCACATATATCGTGAGTGATTGTGAGTTGGAGAGTCAAATCATATTTGTTCAGTTTTGAGTTGTTCACGTCGTGTGGTTTATGAAAGTCTAATTTGATCGGATTTATTCGGTTGGTTAGACCTTGTTGTGCGAATCCTCAACAGTTTTCAAAGGTTAGAGTATGGACTTGATATGTGTTTTGGTCAAGATTAATTGTGTAAGTACGTATGAAAGGCAAGGAAGGAAGAAGATTAATTGTTTGGGTGGAATAACAATGAACAGAGAAGAGAGAGACAACTATTTGTTTGAGTTCTTTCTTATGGACTTCTTTCTGGCGGTCGTAGGAGATTAATATTTATAAAGGTACAAATTAGGGTTTTTATTTGGTTTTGGTAAGTTTTAAATATTGGCATGACTTGGGTGCTAAGATATCTTTTAATAATTAAATTTAATATTATATTAATTATATTGGGTTAAATCAAAATATTAAATATATAATTTTAATGTTTAAGTAATATAAATTATTTTGTAGCTTTAATTTATTAAATTGGTTTATAAATTAGTAAATTTATTTAAGTGAATTCAATGTTCTTGAAATTAAATTTTTGGTTGTTACAACCTAAGTATGGGTTCCTCGTGTATCTTTTTCATAACGCATTAGAATCCACTAGCAAACCTCTAGTGCGGATTTGCTACGGGACTTATACGAATAAACGCATAATTCCTCGTAACCCTTGTGTACTACCACAGGTACACTAGTCATGCCTCGTAATTCCTCACAGAATCGAGTCATACTCTAGTTTTCTCGTAGCGAGTCTCGTACACGACTCGGTCCACGAATCAAGGTTCCTATCAGATGTCCAGGCAATTAATTCGTGCTAAACGAATTGGGCTGGGCATGTGAATCGTGATGTCTCGGGATGAGATCGATGGTAGGCTGTTTGGACGGGGTGGTTTTATTTATTTTTATTTTCAAAGTTTAGTCTGATTTTATTTATTTTTATTTTTAAAAAGATTATAATTATATCATAAATATAATTTTATTGAAAATATAATTATATTAAAAATATAATTATATTCGTAAGAGATTTAGAGTAATATTTGAATAAATAATTTATTTCTAATTCTATTTTTTTTTTTTTTTTACAATTTAATAGGCTTTCTACACTTATAAATTGGGGTTTCTCAATAGAAGAAAATTATAAAGTTAATAGAGAATTATTGTAAGTTTTAACTATGTACGTAAATTCTTAAAGGTTTTATTGAGCCCAACCCAATTAGTTTATGGGTGGCCCTAAGAGCATCTCCAATGCAGCCCATTTGGGTGCATTGGGCCAAGTAAAATGGACTTGGGCACTCAAAATTCATTTTCTTTGCATTGGAGCAAATATGAAAATAGTGGGCATGCCCACTGTCTTGGCCATGCCCATTTCTGACATGTGGGCCTTAATTATTTTTTTTCTCACTTTTTGTATGTTGTAATAGTATTATTTAATTAATATAATTGGAATTTAAAAGTTCAGAAAGTGGGCTTTTGCATTGGAGTGAATTGCCCATTTTTTTCATTTGCCCACTTAATATGATGTGGCAATAAATGGGCCCACAAAAAGTAAAAAAGAAGGTTTGTGCATTGGAGATGCTCTAAATATCCATAATATAGATAACCATAATCAACTTTATTTATGTATATTACCTTAGTAACCTTAATTATTGTTTGAGTTGCAAAATGATTATTTTCTCTTTCCCAAAAACGTTACAAGTTCCATGACTCCCTTTAATCATTCCACTACCTCTTAAAATACGATTTATCATGGCCATTAATAGGAGTGTTCATCGGTCCAAAACCGGACCGAACCGGATCGGAACCGAATTGGACCGGAACCGGAATCATAAAAAAGCATGACCCGGAAATCGGACCGGAATAATACCGGTCCGGACCGAACCGGACCGGTAAATTCGGGTCCGGTCCGGTTTTAGACCAGATAAAACCGGAATAATTTAAAATTTTAATAAATTAAATATAAAATAATAATTAAAATTAATTTTTATATTTAAAATTTTATTCAATAAAAATAAAATATCATTTTTAAATAATAAAATATTTTAAAAATTAAAAAATATATTTTTGTTTAATTATTTATAGATTATTTTGTTATATTAAGTATTAATAATTTAATATATAGTGAAAATTTTAGTTAATACAAAAATTATATTTAATAAGTTGAACAATTTTATATTAAAATATAAATAATTTATCAATTTATTTATTTATTTTTTTCAAATATAACAATTTATATATTAATAAATTAAATTCGATCCAATCCGGTCCGAACCGGATTTTACCGGGTTTTAACCGGAATCGGACCGGAAACCGGAATCTCACTTTTAGTCGAACCGGAAACCGATCCGGAATTTTACCGGTCCAGACCGAACCGGACCAACCGGTTCGGTTCCGGTCCGGTTTCCGGTCCGGGCCATATTATGAACACCCCTAGCCATTAATGAGTTCGAATTCAAATCAATTTTTAAAAATAATTACTGCCAATTTATATATTTAAAAGTAGATATGTATTTAGATCTTACGGAAAATATTAATTATGCTCACAAAATTTAATTATTTTTAATTTATTTAACGATGATTAAATTTTTTAATATTTTACTTAAATTATAATTTTTATTTAAAATAACAATCAATATTCAATAGTACAATAATCCCAAATACTATATAATTTTAAAACAATGTATTTCATTTTTAATATTATAGTACTACTTTAGTAGTGTAGTTAATATTTATCAACAAATATTAATTGACTATGTGATTAACCTTAAAAAAAAATATTAATTAGAATTTAAAATCCAAAAATATTAATTGGAATTTAAAATCCAAGCTTCTTATCTGGTCCCAGTTTAGATATAGTATTAATTTTGTTTAATTATAATATTTGATGTAGTTAATTTACTTATATATAATTAAATATAATATTAGTATTTTAGATTTTATACTCTAATTTTTATTACCATCCATTTGCTTCGTTTGTAGATCGAGCTGGGTTGATGATATACTTACTAATTTATTTACCAACCGCGTGTAGTTACTATTATACAATTGTATAAAGATAATTTTTTTATTTTTATAACTAATAACGTTGTTATACAAATTAATTAGTAAGATAAAAAATTATCCTAAAGAAATTAACTGTGCAGTAGTTTGAAGTTGTACAGTTAATAGATAAATTGATTGAAATTAAAATTTGTATTGTTTGTATGTTGTATACGAATATATTATTTCAATTTATCACTTTAATATATTAACAATTAAAATAGTATTTTTAAGAATTCTTGGATTTTGGATAGGATTACAGAACAATTCTGAACTTCAATCACCACAAGAAATTGTATTTAAGAGATTTTAATTAAATTTTGTGTTTACGTAAGGAATGATCTAACCCATAAGGAAGTGTATCTAAAGAATATATTGTTATGGAGTAATTTTTAATGCAATTTTGATTCCAATATTTTTTTATTAAATTTAACTATGAGTTACAAATTTATCCATTGTTTCTATCTCCTTTTGTGTTCCAAAACACATATCCTTAGATAGATGCATTCCGTATCTGAAAGGTAACGAACTTTTCTCGGAATCTTGCATGTTAAAACGAACCACAATCATATATATGTAAGATGTCCAGGAGAAGTACAATATTCTTTCCTAGAGATCCAAGATCTCAAGCACATGTCCAACTTCTTCCTTTATCTTTTATATTGATTTATCTAGACAACCATCATTTTATGTCTTGACAACATCTTTACATTGTTACCAATAATAAGAATGTTCTCTACATAAAACCCGAGAAACACCACTTTGTTCCATCACGTTTCCAATACACACGATTCGTCTATGCTTTGATGAATCCATAAAATGGACTATCTCATCAATTTGCAAGTACCACGAACTCACTGCTTTGTTCCAATCCATAAATGGATCAACTAAGCTTGTACTCTAAATGATCTTGCCTCTTAGCAATAATCATTATTGCTTTCCAAGAAGGCACATTTAGATCTAGTACTGCCTCCATGTAGATCCAGGGATCGATTTCATGTATACTAGGTCCAGAGTCCGAAAACTCTCCTAGTCTTATGAACTGTTGGAAATCGATCACCCGGAGTCGTCGTAAAACCGACTCCGATCGACGTCCCGGAAACCACGACCGAACAGCCCGGAGTCGTCGCGGAGGAGCAGCCGATCGAGCCCTAGCCACGGCGAAGCCGCGACCCACGATCGCTCCAACCGCGTGCGACAAGCCGCCGCCCAGCCGAGGGTTTCCTCCTGGTGATCCGTCCAGCCGAGGGTTTCCTCCCGGTGATCCGTCCAGCCGGGTCTTGAGTCGTCGGCGGTCCGGCGATCCTCGATCGCCACCTCCCGACTCGTCCCGGTTTGGATCCCCGTTTATCGGATCTTGTTTTTCGATAATTGATTTCAATATACATGAATTAAATAGCGGAAATATTTAATTCACCTTTCGATTCGTTGTGCGGAGAAACGAGATCGTATTGAAGACCTTGAGACCTTCCCACGTATTCCTTGCACTCGTTCGAACGTCGGGTGCGCGACGATCCTCCGAACACTATGGATCTCCTTCTCTGCTTTCTCTCTCTAGAATTGTGTTTTTCAAGTATGAGAATAGAGAAGACCATGTAGTGCTTTTATAGGCTACGTAGGGGATCTTAAGGAGGTGGAATATTGGGCTTCCAATATTAATGATTAAATTGAGCCCAAGCCCAAATCTATTAATCCCATTAATATTAATTAATTTATTTTCCACTATATAAATTAATTGCACTCCCAATATTAAACCATATTATATCAAATAATATTTCTCCGGTAGTATTATTTATTCCGTGTATTTAAGATTTAAATATCCATGAATAAAATTAATTTATTACTAATTAATTTATTCATCTCTTATATCCGAGAATAGTACCATTCAACCTTAATTATTATGCGGAACAAATCCACCTGCAGGGTTTACATAATAATTCCTTATGAACTCATCTCGGGGATATTATCAACCCTTACGGGATACACTTTCCCGTCAAGTATTCACAGCATGTCATATATAAAATATAGTGACCCAACTTAACCGGTAATTAATCCAATAATTAAATCGGTTAATTCCTTTGGTAAATCCAAGTCACTTATATTAAATATACACAGCCGCAATAGTATCGGGGATTAAGAATAAAATACACTGAGACATGAATCAATTACCAAAGGCAATCCTAATTGATAAGTCTCAAGCGATCCGCTCAATACACCAAGTGTACAAGTGTGATAAAATAATTAAGACAAATTATTTTCTCTCTCACACAATGACTATACCGATGGATTGGTCCGTGTCCATCTAGGTCGTGAGCAACTATTCGATTAAATACGAGTAACCGATAGTATGATCTTCTGTTTGGGCCCGACACACCATACTAACTACAACGTATAGAATCCAGGACTATAATTTGCATATATTTAATTATAAATGATTAAACGTAAATAATTGTTTATTTAATTAAATAGATTAGTGGCAATGGATCGGGAGTTTCCGTTACTTAAATCTAGACATTAAGTACACAACTCCAACAATCTCCCACTTGTACTAAGGTTTAGTCATTTCCTCCAAACTCCCGACTCCCATACTCATCACGTGCTTAAGTTGTACTTCCAAGAAGTACTATGTGAATGAGCAATCTAGGTTGCCGCTCTGAAGTTATCTTGGTGACTACAGCGTCGTCTCCCTCGACGATGACTCGTATCAGGTGGTACTTGCTCTATGTGTTATCTTACACTTATGGACTTGTGATTTCTTACCATTTGCCATCGCACCGCTATTGACATAGCCTTTGGCAAATTAAGAATCACATCTAAGTCCCAGAGATTATCCCGGAGCTATACCAAAACTTCCGCTGCCTCTGAGGCCGCTTATTTGGTTACTCATGGCAGAGTCCGAAAAGCATCGTGCTTATCACTCTTCCATGTTAAAACTCCTTCTCCTTTAATAGTGAAACACATAGCCTGATATCGACTTACACCGGTCCTCATTCGATTAGAAATCTAAGAGAATGTAATCCAAAGGAAATGCTCGTCTGCTCCGTAATCCATAACATAGTTTCTAGTACTTCGAAAGTACTTTAAATGTTCCTTACAGCAGTCGAATATTCCTTTCCAGGACTACCTTGATATTCTCGCACTATACTAGCCGCATAGCAGATATCAGGTTCTTGTTTTTCAACATCGCATTTATCAAGCTTTCCACACTCCAAGTGTAGGAATCTGCTTTCATTGCTTCTATCTCCTTTTGTGTTTTCCAAACACATATCCTTAGATAGATGCATTCCGTATCTGAAAGGTAACGAACCTTTCTCGGAATCTTGCATGTTAAAACGAACCATAATCGTATAAGATATCTAGAGAAGTACAATGTTCTTTTCTTGAGATCCTAGATCTTAAGAACATGCTCTAACTTCTTCTTTATCTTATATATCGATTTTTCTAGACAACCATCATTTTATGTCTGACAACATCTTTACATTGTTACCAATGATAAAATGTTATCTACATAAAACCTCCGAGAAACACCACCTTGTTACCATCACGTTTCCCATACACACGATTCGTCAATGCCTTTTGATGAATCCATCAAATGGACTTTCTCATCAATGCGCAAGTTCCATGAACTCTAGCTTTGTTATAATCCATAAATGGATCAACTAAGCTTGTACTCTAAATGATCTCGCCTCTTAACAATAATCCTTATTGCTTTCCAAGAAGGCACATTTAGATCTAGTACTGCCTTCATGTAGATCAAGGGATCGATTTCATGTATACTAGGTCCAGAGTCCGAAGACTCACCTAGTCTTATGAATATCTCTGGTTGTCATACAACCTCCCACTACAACGGCATTCCGGTGTATAAACAGTAATAACAGTAGGTGCAGTTAGTGGTGTACCGCTACTCGGTTTGGCTGGTTCTCAGTCCTTATCGTTCTCTCTCATTTCAAAGTATCACATCACTTTGGGCTTGTGGTTCATCACATAGTCTTCCTCTAAGAACCGGGCGTTAGAACTTATAACGTCCTTCTGGTTAATAGTACTATCGAACACGCATCTTTTGTTCTTCTAAGATATTCTACAACCGCATTGAAATGCGCCGTTGTTTCCAAGACATATCTATACAACATAGGTAGTTCCGTATAACTCATGCTTTTACTATTTCTATAAGAGTTCCATTTCTTATTTCCGACACACCATTTCTACACAAAAGTGTATGGTGTAGTCATTTGGGATCAAATCCCAATCTCTGATTAGTATGCCTTGCATTCCTCAGACAGGTACTTGCCTCTGCGATCAAATCGCAGGCTTCTAATGGATATACTTTGATGGTTCTCCACAATTGCTTAGTGTCCATTGACATGTCAAAACACTTGCTTTTGTGGCACATCAGGTATTCTAATCCATTTCTCGAGTAATCATCAAATGAAGTACTCGTACCTTATTGTCTGAGTAGACATAGGTCTGCATACATCAGAGTCAATCAATTCTTATACTTGTCTGGATCTTATATCTTATATCCATAAAGGATTGCTTAGTCGTATTATCCTCCAAATTAGATTCTTAGGTCGGAAGGTCCACTCCTTCAACTTAATTGATCTTACAATCAATTTTCGACCTTTGAACTTCTTATTTGAATAAATATGACTTAGCATAAGAATCCACAAGTAAAATTGATTTAACAAAGAAATCTCTTATTAGTAAAACGAGTTATATAAAACGGTTCGATGCATTGTGGTGGACTTTGGGATTCATCATTTATATATTGCTAGCTAATGTACCAGAATAGATAATATCATTATTTCTTCTTATAACCATCAAATGATTAAAAGAAATAAAATATCCATTCATTAGAAATCCAGAACAAAGTTCTTTCTAAAATGAAAGGTACATAAAAGCAATAACTCAAAATGAAATCCTATAAAATTTCCTCTACTGCAACAGCTGCCTCCTCAACAGCATTGCCCATGTAGACTACGATTTCTTCTTTTCCAAGTCGTCGGGTTTCCTAGAACCCTCGCATTTAGAATGCGCATACCGTCAGTGGTTCTATATCTATACACCATGTTCTGGTAGATAATACCACTGACTATGTTTTCATGACTAAAGAAAGATTTCGTACCTTTGAGAGGATAATCAGACTTCCAGTACCCAGACTGTTTGCATCGAGAACATTGGCCTATTGGCTTTCTCGCCCCATCTCGTGGTCCAAGTAGCTTAGGACCACTGGGTTTCTTTGCTTAGCTTTTCCTTTCCCCGGTTTTTCCTTTAGGTTCGAAACCTTTGGCATTGGCTGCAAGAGCTTGCGATTTTCGTCTCAACTCGTCCAAAAGGTCAATCATCTCGAAAACGTGTTTAAGCGTTTCCTCGAATCGACTGACCTTTATGAGTATCCTCATCGCCTCTTGTCTAGCCTCTACATCATGTCTAAACATCTCCTTGAGTTTGAACATGATATCAATCAGTGGTTATTTGCAAAAGCATTTTCCCACTTCTTAAAATCAGTTCTTTCCTCATCAGTTAAGACATTGGTAGGCTCGGGAGGACAAAGCTCATTTGAGTACAAACTTGTACTCTTTTTTAGTCTGGGCAATGTCCAGATCTCTATTCCAATCAATACAATCAGGGACCAGTGAGTTAAAATCCCTAAGCATCACACAAAGTGGGTTCAAAGCCATCCATAATCTATGAGCACATATAATAACAAACAATCGATTTAATATCCGATATTATCTCCCTCAAATAATATCATTAAACCACTAATCACATCTAAAATCCCATCAGATATGGCAAGCCACGATAGTGTGGACGTTTACCTATCCAAATGATTTAGCAATTAGATTTGCTTCGGTCGTACATCATCATTAGCGTTACTTCGATGGGAAGAATACTAAGAAGCGTACCTAAGTGTAAACCATTACTCAGTACTAAGAAGTTCGTTTGGGACTCGCATATCACCGCAAGCCACGATAGTGTGGACGTTTACGTTGACACACGGATCCTTTACTCCCTTCTATAACTGTCTACATCAATCGATCCAAAATCCCATTCAGTGCAGCAAGCCACGATAGTGTGGACGTTTACTACACCAAAAGATTTTTACAATTGACTCCCAATTACTTGATCCATTCGATTTTTGTAAATCAGGACGCGGAGAATCATAAGTGAAACTCGAAGTTTCTAACCAGTGATTCACCATGCGAACAACCCTATCTCTCATTAGATGAGGGAGCCGAGCAGACAATCGATCCATTTCTAGAAATGGTATGAAGGTCTCTAATTTGTGTCATCCACATGACCAAGTGGCTTTGGCTCCATTCCACTCCCGGGGTGAGAATGAGTCGACTTGAAATCAGTTTCAGAAAGACAAATTAGGCATTGTTTGATAAACTTAATCAATGTTTCTCGTAAAAGGAATTACAAGAATTCTCCTCCAATGACTTGTCTATACGAACTTCGAAAGCTCATAAAAGTCACCAAGAGAACAGTAATGGAGACCATGGCATTGTTTCCAATCCCTCTCCCACTTAGCTTTTTATAACAAAGGGATACGCTATCTAATGCATAATTAAATACACATAAGCATGCATACATGAAATAAAGCACATAGAATATTATCACATAGTCAAAATAATACTAGAATATTATTTTCCGACTATTATGGTTTTATCGCATCCCCGTACGCATCTTCTAGTCTTCAGTCTTCGTTCTTGAATGCTCCATGTGACGGGAATATTAATTCCAATATTTAAATCTATTTATTTTCAATTAATCCAAAAGTTACTTAATTCGAAAATTAAGTCAATCGAATATATCAAAAATAAAATTAAACATTATTAATATTTTTATTTATTTTTATTTTCCTTTCTAATTCCATTAAATCTTTAGAATCCTATCCAAGTCAAACTTGGAACATTCTAGAAGACTTTTATAATAGAATAAGGAAATAAAATAAATTAGGACTCTTAATCTTTCCAAATTAATTCATTTCCTAATCTATTAAAAATTCCATAAAGGAATAATTAAATAGGAAAAATTAATTAAGGACTTTCAAAACTTTCCAAATTAATTATCTTCCTAATCCATTTAAAAATTTTATAAAGGAATAATTAAATAGAAAAAAATATAAATTAATTTCAAATTAATTCTTTTCCTAATCCATGAATATTTCAAAAGGAATAATCAATTGGGAAGACCAAATTAATTCTAAATTTATTCCTTCCTTATCCATGAAAATTCCCATACTAGGAATAATCAATAAGGAAATAAATTTATTCTAAATTTATTCTTTTCCTATTCCATGAGAGTTCCAAAAATAGGAATACTCAAAATAGGAAAACTGAAAAAATTTAGGAAAGTTGAATCTCGGCGGGAGAGCACGAGATCACGAGGACCCCGCGCCACTCACCATCGATCGCCGGCCGAGAGGAGCGCCGCCGCCACCCCAGCCCACGCGCCACCTCCATTGGTGCCCGGCGTGGCCGAGGAGTCCCGCGGGCAGCCCCCACCTCGCGGTCGATCTCCATGATCGATCCCGAGTCCCTTCGTCTTCTTCGTCACATCTTCTTCTTCTTCTCCGGCGGTCGTTTCGGCATCGATCCAACATAGTATAAATTACAAAATAAATTCTATATTATCCGGTATCGATTCTATACATGAAATCGACCTTATACATTTTCCGGAAAAATAGAACGTAATAATAAAACCTAAATTCGGTCAACCCCCGAATTATTACTATTACAAGCATTCACCACACATAAAACGAATCTCGACATGTCCGAGAGTTTAATAATCAACATATTACGACAATAATTAACGAATAAATTATATCTAGCCATAATAGTCGGAAACCCTGCAAGGTAGAACAATTTTATCGAAAATACCGCGAACGTAAACCACGCTCTGATACCAATTGTTGGAATTCGATATCCCGGGCTATTAAAATTTGCAGAAAATAATAACCCGATCAAAACCCTTCGCCGGAGATCACGTGAGCACCGCCATGCGAACCGGAGCACGACCGAGGAGCCCACGCACCCGAAGGCACGCGGCTGCCCCAGCCGAACCCCCGCGAGGCGAGGTTCACGATCGATGGATCGATCGCGCCGTGCGATCGATCAGCTGGGGCTGCAGCGGCAGCCCCGCGGTGAGTCCGGCGACTCACCGCCGTCGGGGAGGGGGGCAGCTCGCCCAGTGAGCCGCGGCGGCACCAGCCGCCACCCCGCGATCGAACCTAGGGTTCGATCGCACCCCGGCGTCCAGTCGGGGTTCTCCTCGATCGCGCATCCCCGACGTCCAGCCGGGGTGCTCTTGGTTCGATCCCCACGGGGTCCTCGAGCCGCGGCGGTCCGGTGGTTACACCACCACCGCCCGGTTCGTCCTCGTTCCGGGGTTCGTCCTCGGATCTTTGTTCTACGGTATTTTCAATAAATAATCGAATAAAATCATCAAGGGTGTTTAACGATTTTATACCTTCGATTCGTTGTTCGGAGAAACGAGATCAATCGATGACCTTGAAACCTTCCCACGTATTCCTTGCACTAGCTCGAACGTCGGGTGGGCGACGATCTTCCGAACTCCATGGATCTCCCTCTCTACTTTCTCTCTCTAGAATTGTGATCTTCAAGTTATGAGAATAGAGAAGACCATGTAGTGCTTTTATAGGCTAGGTAGGGGATCTTAAGGAGGTGGAATATTGGGCTTCCAATATTAATGATTAAATTGAGCCCAAGCCCAAATCTATTAATCCCATTAATATTAATTAATTTATTTTCCACTATATAAATTAATTGCACTCCCAATATTAAACCATATTATATCAAATAATATTTCTCCGGTAGTATTATTTATTCCGTGTATTTAAGATATAAATATCCATGAATAAAATTAATTTATTGCTAATTAATTTATTCATCTCTTGTATCCGAGAATAGTATCATTCAACCTTAATTTCACCTGCAGGGTTTACATAATAATTCATTATGAACTCATCTCGGGGATATTATCAACCCTTCCGGGATACACTTTCCCGTCAAGTATTCACGGCATGTCATATATAAAATATAGCGACCCAACTTAACCGGTAATTGACCCAGTAATTAAACCGGTCAATTCCTTTGGAAAATCAAAGTCACTTATATTAAATATACACACCCGCAATAGTATCGGGGATTAAGAATAAAATACACTGAGATTTAAATCGATTATCCAAGGCAATCCTAATCGATAAATCTCAAGCGATCCGCCCAATACACCAAGTGTACAAGTATGATAAAATAATCAAGACAAATTATTTTCTCTCTCATACTACGACTATACCGATGGATTGGTCCGTGTCCATCTAGGTCGTGAGCAACTGTTCAATTATATACGAGTAACCGATAGTATGATCTTCCGTGTGGGCCCGCACACCATACTAACTACAACGTATATAATCCAGGACTATAATTTGCATATATTTAATTATAAATAATTAAACGCAAATAATTGTTTATTTAATTAAATAGATTATTGGCAATGGATCGGGAGTTAATATCACTTAAATCTAGACATTAAGTATACAACTCCAACAATCTTCCACTTATACTAAGGTCTAGTCATTTCCTCCAAACTCCCGACTCCCATACTCTTCACGTGCTTAATATGCACTTCCAAGAAGTGCTTTGTGAAAGAGCAATCTAGATTGTCGTTCTGAAGTTATCTTGGTGACTATAGCGTCGTCTTCCCTGACGATGATTCGTATCAGGTGGTACTTGCTCTATGTGTTATCTTACACTTATGGACTTATGATTTCTTACCATTTGCCATCGCACCGCTACTTACATAGCCTTTGGAAAATTAAGAATCATATCTAAGTCCCAGAGATTATCCCGGAGCTATACCAGAACTTCCGCTGCATCTGAGGCCGCTATTTGGTTACCCGTGGCAGAGTCCAAAAAGCATCGTGCTTATCACTCTTCCATGTTAAAACTCCTTCTCCTTCAATAGTGAAACACATAGCCTGATATCGACTTACACCGGTCCTTATTTGATTAGAAATCTAAGAGTGTGTAATCCAAAGGAAATGCTCGTCTGCTCCGTAATACAGAACATAGTTTTCTAGTACTTCGAAAGTACTTAGAATGTTCATTACAGCAGTCGAGTATTCCTTTCTAGGATTACCTTGATATCCTCCCACTATGCTGACCGCATAGCCGATATCAGGTTCTCGTTTTTAACAACGCTTTCATTAAGCTTTCCACACTCAAAGTGTAGGAAACTGCTTTCATTGCTTCTATCTCCTTTTGTGTTCCAAAACACATATCCTTAGATAGATGCATTCCGTATCTGAAAGGTAACTAACCTTTTTCGGAATCTTGCATGTTAAAACGAACCATAATCATATATATGTAAGATGTCCAGGAGAAGTACAATGTTCTTTCCTAGAGATCCAAGATCTCAAGAACATGTCCAACTTCTTCCTATATCTTTCATAATGATTTATTCAGTCAACCATCATTTCATGTCTGATTACATCTTTACATTGTTGCCAATGATAAAATGTTATCTACATAAAACCCGAGAAACACCACTTTGTTCCATCACGTTTCCAATACACACGATTCGTCTATGCTTTGATGAATCCATAAAATGGACTATCTCATCAATTTGCAAGTACCACGAACTCAATGCTTTGTTCCAATCCATAAATGGATCAACTAAGCTTGTACTCTAAATGATCTTGCCTCTTAGCAATAATTCTTATTGCTTTCCAAGAAGGCACATTTAGATCTAGTACTGCCTCCATGTAGATCCAGGGATCGATTTCATGTATACTAGGTCCAGAGTCCGAAAACTCTCCTAGTCTTATGAATATCTCTGGTTGATCTACAACCTCCCACTACAACGGCATTCCGATGTATAAACAGTAATATTAGTAGGTGCAGTTAGTGGTGTACCGCTACTCGGTTCGGATGGTTCTCAGTCCTTATCGTTTTCTCTCATTTCAAAAGTATCACGTCACTTTGGGCTCGTGGTTCGTCTAATAGTTTTTCTCTAAGAACCGGGCGTTAGAACTTATAACGTCCTTCTGGTTCATAGTACTATTGAACACACATCTTTTGTTCTTCCATGATATTCCACAACCGCATTTGAATGCGCCGTTGTTTTCAAGACATATCCATAGAACATAGGTAGTTCCGTATAACTCATACTTTTACTATTTCTATAAGAGTTCCATTTCTTATTTCCGTCACACCATTTCTACACAAGAGTGTATGGTGCAGTCTCTTTTGGGATCTAATCCCAATTTCTGATTAGTATGCCATGCATTCCTCAGACAGGGGCTTGCCTCCGCGATCAAATCGCAGGCTTCTAATGGATATACCTTGAAGGTTCCCCACAATAGCTTTGTGTCCATTGACTTGTCAAAACACTTTGCTTTTGTGGCACATCAGGTATGCTAATCCATTTCTTGAGTAATCAGAGTAGACATAGGTCTGCATATATCAGAGTTAATCAATTCTAATACTTGTCCGGATCTTATACCTTATATCCATAAATGATTACTTAGTTATGTTATCTTCCAAATAAGATTCTTAGGTCGGAAGGTCCACTCCTTCAACTTAATTGATCAAAATATCAATTTTCGACCTTTGAACTTCTTATTTGAATAAACATGACTTAGCATAAGAATCCACAAGTATAAATGATTCATTACAGAAATATCTCTTAAAAGTAAAACGAGTTTTATACTACGGTTCGTTGCATCGTGGTGGACTTAGGATTCATCATTTATATATTGCTAGCTAACGTACCAGAATAGATAATATCATTATTTCTTCTTATAACCATCAAATGATTAAAAGAAATAAAATATCCATTCATTAGAAATCCAGAACAAAGTTCTTTCTAAAATGAAAGGTACATAAAAGCAATAACTCAAAATGAAATCCTAAAAAATGTCCTCCACTGCAACAGCTGCCTCCTCCACAGCATTGCCCATGTAGACTACGATTTCTTCTTTTCCAAGTCGTCGGGTTTCCTGGAACCCTCGCATTTAGAATGCGCATACCGTAAGTGGTTCCATATCTACACACCAGGTTCTGGTAGATAATACCACTGACTATGTTTTCACGACTAAAGAAAGATTTCGTACCTTTGAGAGGATAATTAGAATTCCAGTACCCAGACTGTTTTGCATCGAGAACACTAGCCTAATGGCTTTCTCGCCCCATCTCGTGGTCCAAGTAATCTTAGAACCACTGGGTTTGTTTGCATGCTTTTTCTATCTCGTGGTCCGTGGCGATCGAACTAGGGTTCGATCGAGTCTCGGCGCCCAGCCGAGGCTCACGCCCTTTCGACCCCTCCAGCCGAGCCGACGATCCACCGGCGGTCCGGTGGTCTTCGACCACCACCGCCCGGTTCGTCCTCGTCTTGGGTCTCGTCTTTCGGATCTTGGTTCACGATATTTTTACGATAATTAAACGATAAAATCATAAAGAGGGTTTTACGATTTACCTCGTTCTCGTTGTTCGGAAAAACGAAGAACTCAATTTGAAGACCTTGAGATTTTCCCACGTATTCCTTGCACTAGCTCGAACGTCGTGTGGGCGACGATCTTCCGAACTCCATGGATCTCCCTCTCTACTTTCTCTCTCTAGAATTGTGATTTTCAAGTTATGAGAATAGAGAAGACCATGTAGTGCTTTTATAGGCTACGTAGGGGATCTTAAGGAGGTGGAATATTGAGCTTCCAATATTAATGATTAAATTGAGCCCAAGCCCAAATCTATTAATCCCATTAATATTAATTAATTTATTTTCCACTATAAAAATTAATTGCACTTCCAATATTAAACCATATTATATCAAATAATATTTCTCCGGTAGTATTATTTATTCCGTGTATTTAAGATATAAATATCCATGAATAAAATTAATTTATTGCTAATTAATTTATTCATCTCTTGTATATCATTCAACCTTAATTTCACCTGCAGGGTTTACATAATAATTCCTTATGAACTCATCTCGGGGATATTATCAACCCTTCCGGGATACACTTTCCCGTCAAGTATTCACGGCATGTCATATATAAAATATAGCGACCCAACTTAACAGGTAATTGACCCAGTAATTAAACATGTCAATTCCTTTGGAAAATCAAAGTCACTTATATTAAATATACACACCCGCAATAGTATCGGGGATTAAGAATAAAATACACTGAGATTTAAATCGATTATCCAAGGCAATCCTAATCGATAAATCTCAAGCGATCCGCCCAATACACCAAGTGTACAAGTATGATAAAATAATCAAGACAAATTATTTTCTCTCTCATACTACGACTATACCGATGGATTGGTCCGTGTCCATCTAGGTCGTGAGCAACTGTTCAATTATATACGAGTAACCGATAGTATGATCTTCTGTGTGACGACGCACACCATACTAACTACAACGTATATAATCTAGGACTATAATTTGCATATATTTAATTATAAATAATTAAACGCAAATAATTGTTTATTTAATTAAATAGATTAATGGCAATGGATCGGAAGTTTCTGTTACTTAAATCTAGACATTAAGTAAACAACTCCAACATATATGTATATTGAAGTTTTATTCTCTCAATATTCTAATTATTTTTAATATTTAAAATGAATAAAAAAACATAATGTTATTATTGTAAAAAAATATTAATTCTATTCAAACTATACGTCACAACGCAAAAAATAAAATAACTGATGTTTCCATCTTCAATTTTAAAATTGAAATTTAATTAAAGAAAAACCTCTCAATAAGAATGTAATTAATGCACTTATAGTAAGTCGTTGCGTGGAAATACTAAATTTTGAGAAGACAAATAAAACTGATTACATTCAATAAATAAATAAAAGGTTAAAAGGGTAATTTAAATACATTATGGATATCAATCTTTTTTCTTTATTAAGTCCAGCACATAATTATGGTATTATGCATCAATTATGATCATATTTTACTAGGTTTTCTATTATTAGAACCCAACTCATTTATATTTAAATTCGATATCTTGTATTGTAATACTCACTCAATTAATCAATACGATTAATACTATTCTTTCTCCAAGTTTTCTATTCTCTAAAACTTGATATAAATTTGGGTGTTGTTCTTTTCGTACATTTTTTTCTATTGTTATCTCGTGTTTATATTCTCGAGCGGTGCGCGATTTGTGTCTTAAAATCGTAACAAGTGGTCGTAAAAAGCCAACATAAAATGAACATATAGTTTATGTGTTTTGATCGATTGAAAGTGACGCAGGGAATCAATAAACAAACAATTAAAACTCGTTGATTCTGAGAATAGTCGAGAATTAATAAAATCAAAGCATCGTTGATTCCTGAGAATACTCGAGAATTAAAACATCAAACTTTCGTTGATTCCGAAGAATACCGAAACCTGATAAAAACCTCCATAGAGGAGAAACTTTTTATTTCATATCAAAACACCTGTGTAAATGAATGACAAAATCAGAATATAAATGTACTCCACTAAAACCCTAATATTAAAATAAATAAAATAATAGTAATAACTTGGGCAGGAAGACACAATCTTTGCCTTTAATATCCGCATCATTCTCCCCCTCTAGGAGAAGGTTCGATCGCGAACCTGAAAATCGAGCACGAAGATGCCGGGATAAAAAAAAGTCGTACACCCTTCTGATTGGGTTCCGTCCCAAGGAACAATGACAAAATGAAATCCTGTATATGTTGCATCCTTTGCATAATTTTGGATATAATATCTGACAAGTGTAGGTATGACAGAACCCATAGTTTCGGCGTCCTCGTGCTTAAGAGATTGGATGGCAATAACAACACAATTTATTTGGTCATTAAAACATGAAGTGCTGACTACATGAACGACATCATGAAAGGCTGGTCGATCTCCGAATTCTACAAGGGAACGACATGAGGCAAGGGCAGTAGCATGCGAGACAAAGGCAATGTCATCGGGATGCGGCATCGGGGCAACGGCGTGGTGAAGCGGCTCGTCGTCCCAAATCGGCTCGGCAACAAAAATCGGCTCGACAGACTCGGCATCCCAGATCGGCTCGACGGACTCGGCGTCCCAGATCGGCTCGTCGGGCTCGGCGTCCCAGATCGGCTCGGCATCCCAAATTGGCTCGTCATCCCAGATCAAGGCCGATTCGTCTTCCGAATCATCATATGGATCGAGTTCATCAACAAGGGTGCGCTCAAGCGCGGGGATCGATCAGCGTGGAGGTGACGATAGCTTGTTGGAAACAGCAAGGCGGAACTCCTCGAGATCGACGACGAGGGCTGCGATTTGGCGGCTTAAGGCGGCGACGTCGGCGTCGCGACGAGCTGCGGCCTCAACGGAAGATTCGCGAGCAGGCCAGGGACGAGGAGACATCGTTCGACTCTGATACCAACTGACGCAGGCGAAAGCATAAACACACAAATTAAAACTCGTTGATCATAAAAATATCCGAAAATTAACAAAATTAAAGTATCGTTGATTCTTGAGAATACCCGAGAATTAAAACATCAAACTTTTTTCATATCAAAACAACTGTGTAAATGAATAGTACTAAAACCCTAATATTAAAATAAATAAAATAATAGTAATAACTTGGGCAGAAAGACACAATCTTTGCCTTTGCCTTTAATATCCTGTATCAAAAAGCCTATCTACGTGCACAAATTAAGAAGGAGATGATAATATATAGTGTGTTTTGATCGTAAAGTTTACTTATGAAAGCTTATTTTTCACATTTAACAACACGTTACAACTTATATATCCAAGTTCCAAAATCACTATGATCCGAGCCCTTGATCATATAAGATTGAGGATTTTCCAAAAACCTGATTATAACATAAATTTGACGCCTAATCAGGCATTTGTCTTTTGTGAGCTTAGATCTGAACCAGTTGTGCCACTCTTTATACTTTGTAGTTTGTATCAATACTCAATCACAATACGCATATCTACATCATCGTCTTTTGTGAGCTGGGACCTGACAAAATTTGGCACTCTTAAAGAAGATATATTCAGTTAATTTGCACTATAGCTCCGTATGAATCCTTTCGCATGTTGGCTTTCCATTTCCAGGGTCATCAACGATTTTTGCCGATGGTATCTGTTCGTCTTTGAAGAGAGTGCTGTCGAAAATGGCAAAATAATTGTCAATATAGTATTTATCAATACAATATTTGTTCAGTAAATGCAAGTGTTAGTCGGGGTTAAGAAAACCGGATTGGTCATCAAACCCATGAAATTATAGAGGTTATTTATTTCAATGGTTCAAGTGTTCAACCACGGTTTAACTCCAGTGTCAATAAATTTTTATGTTTAAATACAATGCAATATTAGAAAGTGTAAAATCATACAGTTCACTAAATGACTATATACAGTATAATGTAACTGGAAATTCTTCCGTATAATTTGTGTTGTCATCTAAATAAGAACTTAATTCTTGATCTCGGTTGCAGAAATGAGAGATTTTATACAAGGGTGCTATTATTTGCAACCAAAAAATATATAAAAACACCTCATTTTAAAGATTAATGAAGACTATATATAGTGACCTATCTATTATAATCTTTGCATTTAACAGTATTTAACCCGAATACAACACAAACATAGAGAGGGGGTTTGGCATTGGCATTGCAATGGGTGTGTAAATTGTGTTTCTTGCACCGGAGTTGAGAATGTTGTTTTTGCTCGGTACCTAGCTTGGATTGCAGTTTGGATTTTCAAGCTTAGAGATCTGTCTATGGAGGTGGTTAATGGTGATAGTTAGCTAGCTCTGACGTCTGGGTATCTAGTATCTAGCTCAGTCTCTTGACACTATACTATTGAATATGTTTGTGTTCATCAAGTCTCCTGACTGTATTTTGACAATGTAAACTTCGTTTCTTGAAAAAAATACCACATATAAGTTAGTGAATCCACTAAATTTAAATCGGGCTGACCTAGTCGCAAATACGCTCACTACCTAGCACATGTCTGGATTAGAGTCACAATTGGGAGGAATGAAATCCTTAGATCCTACTTAAGAAAAAATGAAAAACCTAATCTAAAGCTTTTAAACTATGGGGCATATTTTCATGTAATAGGCCCATAATGATCCTTTAGGAATACATAAACTTGAATAAAGTGAATTAAATTAACAGTTCTTTTAGGAATATATACTTACAGATTAATTCATGAGGCAGACCAAAGTCATAGTCGTTGTGTCGTCTCCTGATGCAGATATAGTACGTCCCAAGCAATAGTGATAAGAAAACAACCAGGCACGATAAACCTATTCCGATTTTTGCACCTGTAGATAGACCATGTTTTCCCCAAAAGAGCGGGCAATCCGGCAAAGAAGGTACACCACACAATGCTTTATTACCTGAAAGGCTGTGAAGCAAATTCAGCTCTGTTAGATATGTGAAAACAGGTTTTTAAGAATGAAAATTAATTATTCATGATTTTAAGTTATTTTTTATTTGTGGAGTAAACTCTAAGAATGAGGACATGACTTACTCGAAGGCTCCACCATGGACTCCAACTGAATAGAGTTCCTCTGGAACTTGCCCTTGTAATACATTATCATTCAATAACCTGATGAATACAATATAGGTGAGGACAATTAATAGTGTAATACCAATAAATATACGAAATTCTTTGCGCAAAACGAATTCATGCATTAGTGATAAGAATAATAATAAATAAATAAGCTATCAACTTACACAAGTTGCAAACTAGGCGAAGTCAAACTATCTGGTATGAATCCCGTAAATTTATTCTTCGACAAGTCCCTGCATCAGTAGAGCAGAATAAATTAAGGAAATGCAGAGTAAGAAAGAAAAATGGAAATGTAACACAAGCAACATGATATATATACTTATTTAATATTTGTTGTACATGTATACGGTCGAAACCAGATGTCATATTTGTGAAAGCAACAAAAGAAAATAATGTAAAAAAATATGCAAGTATGTGATCTTACAGCTTCAGAAGTGACTTTTGACCCAATCCAGAAGGTATATTACCTCCTAATGAATTGGAACTCAAGTTCCTGCAAGTAAAAAGAATCTCACCAATTATAAATTTAGCCCGATATGAATAAAATAAAAATATACTACTATTAGCTATGATTTAATACCACAGATCTAATATTTATTTGACTACCAGACACTAAAAATACAGACTATAATGAACAAAAAAGTCAAATATCAGTCATTGTCCCAGTTAGTTCTGAAGACCTTTATTTGACTTCTTCATTCATATTATTTCAAATTTCATAACACTTTGCATTATTTTTTATCTGAGCAGTAATTCATTTATAAATGAACAAACAAATAAGCAATTGAATTTCGATACTTACAGGCTTACCAAGTTCGTCAAGAGTGCAATTTGGTCACTGATATAACCTTTCAACCCTTGGCTACCAAGATCTCTGGGGTAAATATATCAAAGAAGAAAAGCAAATATTCATATATCAAAGAAGAAAAGCAAATGTTCTTTAAAATCACCCAAATCATCTAAAGAGATGAAATCTTACATCTGGGAAACCACAAGGTAAGATTCATCCTTTGATGGATGGCATGTAACACCCTCCCATGCATCCCATGAAGTAGGGGCACAAGGATCTCCATTCCAACCCATTCTATCAGGTACATGAAGTGATGCTTTCAGTGCTCTCATTGCAACAACTGCAAAAATAAATCAATAAAATAAAGAACTATTGTAAAAATAAAAAAACAGGTTCATTTTGCACTGTGTTCTATATACCATAGATCAGAATCGTAAACTGTCATAAAATTTTATCAACATAAAATTTTCAGCTGCCCGAGTTAGTCCCTTGTTACTAAAGTAAGCCTGTTTATCTTGGCAGAAAGCGCTACATCATTTCAGCATACCAGATAGAAGCAAGAATGACTAGGCTAATGTAACTTTTGAATCAAACTACAGCCTATCAATCACTGACTGACCCCAGCCCCGAATTTGAAGAAGAATCATACACATTTACGAATGAAATGCATCAATTGGTACAGATGTGAAAGTCAATTTTTTGAGGTCCTTGCACCGGAAAGGAAACGGAATGAAATGCATCAATGAGGTCCTTACAATGAAATAATATTAAAACTCATATATGACCTTTTGAAATATAACAGTGATTATAATGTTCATTCTTCAAAACTCTGCTTGGAATCAATGACATACACATGGTGACGGCGTAATCACACTACTCTCAGGCTTACTCCTCAACTCTAGGAACACGAACAACACAAATTATAACCGAATAGTAAAAATATAACTGCAGCAGTGACCCTTTCAAACCAAATGAAAAAAAATATTAAAAAAAATAGGTTTGGTCACCCATACATATAACTTTTGACCACAGACTTCTAAGATCAAGCTACAAAGTCAAGTAATAATATTTCTCAACCACAACATAATCAAGAAAAATCAAGATTGTGTAACTAAAAGTCCCAAATCATTCTCCACTATATCCTCCTCGTGTCAAATATATTCTAGTCGTAATAATTACGTAACTCTTTCTCAAAAAGGTCAACTATCAAAATCTTAGGTCTCATTATTTGCAGACTCTGGCTAATAGAAAGGAAAATCGCATCAAACATGGCACGTACCCTGATCAGATGTTGTCCTAATATCAACAGGCACAATCGCATAATTCTCAAGGCCACAGATAACCGGAGCTCCAACCACCGATTCCAGCTTCACGCTCAGAGTCGTACTTGTCAGATTCCGGACGACATAGCTCCAATCGTATGCAGCGAAACCCCCAACCTCCTTAAACACGTCCACTCTTCTCACCTTTTCGTCATTAACCAACACATCAAAAACCCTTTGCCCAGCCTTCCACACGCTGATGTCAATCTCCGCGAAATGGAACCACAGCAAGTAATCAAGCTTTGCGTCAACCATAAGCCTGTACTCCAGCACACCACCACTGCTGCCGTTAATTCCCAAAGCAGTCATCGCTGTCCGATAGAGGTTTTCCGGGAAGTAATTAGGGCTTTTCTCTACGCCGATTACATCCTTTATGGCGGAGATGGCTTTGATTGTGGCTCCGGCGGACGGCTGCCGGAATTGGGCGTCGGACGCCCACGACCGGCCGAAGAAATCGGTGTCGTTGGTGAATCCGGGACCCCATTGGTCCGACCCGGATGAGAAACGGCCGTAATTGATGAGGATGTTGTTGCTGGAGTTTTGGGGGCGATTGAGCCCAAAGGCGTATGCGTTGGTATCGATCTGGAACAGCTCCAGAGAGGCTATGACCGGAGAGTCGGTGGCGATGCTGTAAAAGCAGAGGTCGACGACGGTCTCGTCGTGGTGGAAAATCAGATCCGAGTAGGCGCCTGAGCGGGATACAGAGTCGTCCCATGGGGATCTCCAGGAAAATACCAAGGTGCCCCGGACGGAGACGTCGAAGGAGGGGGAGTGAGACTTTCCGTCGAAGTTGTCGTAGACGGTGAAAGTTCGAAGGAGGTATCGGCCGCCGCCGCCCGTGGCGGATAAGGGGAGTGAATAGCAATTCTTCTTGCCGGAGGATATGGGGAAGTGTCGGAGGGTTTTCTCCTGGAGGTGGAGGAATCGGAGGGGCTCGGAGACGACGGAGACGGAGCCGGCGGAGTAGTATCGATCGGAGAGCCAGGGGGTGTGGAAGGCGTCGGTGGAGTCGACGAGGCCACCGCAATCAATGTGCAAACTGTAGTCTGTGAAACAGAAAAATCCCGTGAACGAGTTAGTTAGTAAGTAAGTGCGCAGCATAGTGCGAGAGAGAGAAAATCGAAAATACAGTGGACTTACTGAACGGGTTAGAGAGAGAAAGGGAGGGAGGGAGGAGGGAGAGAAGGAAGAGGAGACGGAGGAGAGTCATAGCTAGTGGGCGGCGGTGGCGGTGGTGATGGCGCTGCTTCGAAATAATGTTCAGAGCAGTAGTGTGTGTATGCGTGTGGGAGGGAGATGTGAAAGGGAAAAGTATAGAGTGAGGACGAGGATAGATTTGGAATTAAATTATTAATGTTGTTTTTATTATTAAAATATTATTATTATTTGTAGATCATAACTGTATGTATAATATGAGAGCAATTAATGCAGCAGCCTAATAAGGAATTCAATTATTTAAATACTCGGTAGAATCTATTTAATGAATTACTCGAGTATGTGGAGTAGTATACTGTATCCCTTACCAATTTAACGAGGACTAGTATTTTTTTCAAATACCGTAAAACCTGAAAATTTACAAACCGTCTTTCCTCATGTCACTATCAATTAGAGTTGCCAATATTTGGTTTTTGGTATCGTGGTTCTTATCTCAATTTTTGGAGTTGAAATCGCCTTTGGTTTTCCGGTTTTTAACCCATTTTTAGAATATGTTTATCACTAACCCAATACAATCTTATCTCTTAACAAAATATTAATTTGTTTTATATTTTTTTTACTCTGTCTATCTCATAACGTGTGTTCAATTGAGATTTTGATAGATATTTTTGGATTTTTAAAAGTTCCTGGATTTTTGTGGATTTTCTAAATTTAAGTAGTGTATGAATAGTTTAATTTACTTTTTAAATTTTGATGAATTTTCATAGAATTCACATAATTGTAAAATAAAATTTTTAATTGATTTACATTAATTTTCATAAATTTATATATATATATAAAAATACAAATTGTTTAAAAAATGAAAATTGTTTAGAAAATAAAATATAAAAAATCCATTAGTTCAAAAATAATAAAAAACATTAATTATTCATCATTATTATTCTCATCTTGATTTACATCATTGTCATATCTCATTTTTCACAAAACATTAACAATACTCGTTCTCCATTATTTTAAACACAATTCATATATATATATATATATATATATATATATATATATATATATATATATATATATATATATATATATATATATATATATATATATATATATATATATATATATATTATATGCCTATTAGCACCGATTGTTTTTATTGCTTTCAACGCTTGTCTAATCTAGTAAGTTTAGTTTCTTTTCATTTTTGTTATTTCTTGATTCCTTTGTTCAGCTTTTTTATTTGCTCTTCAATCTTTCAATTCTAATTATGAATTTTTCAATCGTTGTTTATTTTCTTAATCAAAGCATGAGTAGCTAAACATCACAATAGGGTTAGGGGAATTCACGCATGAATTAGGATTTGAAGATTTACAAACGCGTCAAAGGTGTTCGATAAAATGTCAACATGATTTTTAAACTTTTGTATGAGACTTAGGAGCAATTACAAAACATAGGATAATCGAACACCCTAAAATCTACCGGCGACGGACGTTTTAGTTTGTGACTTGTTCCTCGTAAATTAACAACCCGAAGTTTATGCTTGATGAACCCGAAGCCCTAGTCTTTCTCTTTATTAATTACACCTCGTTAATTCTCGTTAATTGCTTCTTGTTCACTTTTGTTAGTTTTAATTCTTAGTTAATTTTAATTTAAATCAAAATCAACCAAAATGCATTATGCTATAAACTTCTCTTCTTTTTCTTTTGCGAACACATAAGCACATATACTAGGCCGATAGAAGTGTTCCTCGTGAGATCGACTCGGGCAAGTTGCTACGGCAATTAGTTCGGAATATTTTTATTTGATTTTCGCCGTACTAAAAACGACTAATCAAATTGGCGCCGTTGCCGGGGAACACTTTAGGCATTAGTATTAGTGTTTGAGTGTTTGCAATTTTTTCTTTTATTTTTATTTTATTTTTATTGTTCAGGTACGTTTGATTGTTTCTTTGTTTGTGTTGGTGCATGTTGGGCAGGAGAAGCCAAAAGAACGAACTTGCACCAGTTATAAGCAACATAGACAGACGCAAGAACATCAACCGGTGTACCTCGGTGGAAGATGGTAGCTCTTCAGATAGCTCATCAGACTCTACGATTACCGGAACCGAACTCGAGAGTGATACAATACCAATGGGAACACGCTTTGGAGATTCAGCTCACCCACTTGTGGACGGGGCAAGCTCATGCATAGTACTGGGCGACGCAGCTCGTCGGTACGACTTAAAATCTCACCACTTGGCTCAGCTACCGCAGTTCTATGGGATGCCCAAAGAAGACGCATTGAAATTCATTAGGAAATTCTATTCAGTGCTCCAGTCCTTCCCGAATGGTAGCCTTGACGACAGACAACTACGATTGAACTGTTTCCCATACGCCCTCAAAGATCGAACCAAGAATTGGTTACTATCCTTGGAGCCAGATTCCATCGATACATGGGACAAGATGTACCAGGAGTTCATTAAGCGTTTCTACCCTCAACAGAAAACCATTGATTTGAGGAGTCAGAATTGTTCGTTCAGACATAAGGGTAGAGAAACATTCCACGAAGCCTAGGAGAGGTTTAGGAGTTTGCTCAGACAATGCCCTCATCACAAGATATCCCAGGAGATTCTCAATCAGTTCTTCTACACGGGATTGACACCGGAAATGCAGAACGACGTGCAAAACGCAGTCGGGGGGAACATAAGCAACCTTCTTACCGATGAAGTCGTTGCCCTTTTCAAGGAGATGGCCGAGAGATCTCGACAGAAAAACACCAGGGATAAAGAGGTGGCAACTTCTGTAGACGGGAATCTCGATTCTACATTGACGAAGCAAGTTGTCGAGCTGACCCGAAAGCTACAGATGATGGAGGCTAATGAGAAAGCTCCCACCCAGTTGTTGGTGCATAAGCCTGACCTGTGCGGTAATTGCGGGAAGATCGGACATTAGTCTAGTACTTGTCAGTACATGCCTGCCCCACCTCAGACGATGGACCAGTCCTGTGCACCGAAGTTCCAAGTCAATGCCATGGAGGGGTACAACCAGCCGAGTAATCAGCGGAACGAACCCTATGGCAATACGTATAACCCAAGCTGGAAAAATCATCCTAACTTTTCCTGGAAGCAAGCGAAGAACCAGCAACAGATGGGGCAAAATCAACAGTCATATCAGCAGCAAGGCCAGACGACATACCAACCTTCAGCTCAGCCTGCATACCAGCCACCACAAACCCAGAAAAGTACAAGTCTCGATGAGCAATTCTCTGCCTTCATGCAATCGCACCAGGGGTTCATGCAAACAACTAACGGGTACATGCAGCAGAATCAACAGAGGATGGATAGCATGGAGTCATCGCTGACTAACCAGAACTCCAAGATCAAGAGGATTGAGTTCCAAGTCGGGCAGCTTTCGGGAAGGTGAGACGAGATATCACAGCCAAACTAGAAAGGTAAATTTCCGATCCACCCAGCTCAAGTGAATGCCCTCACAGTGCTAATGAGCGAGTATGGAGATGGTGATGAAGACGATTTGGGAGAAGTCGATGCGAAGGATGATAAGATCAAGGTTGAGCGTGTGGTAATTGATGAACCTTTAATTCATTAGGCTAACAAGGAGGAGTCGAGCAAGAACGGAATGGCTGTGAGATATGCTTACATTGACGCACCGCTGTTGGAAGTGTATGACGAGGAGGATATGAGAAGACAAGAAGAATCAGCCTCTCAACGAGCGGAGATGTACAACACGGTTAAAATATCATTCCCAAGTTGTTTTGTAGGTGCATTGTTTGTGAATAAGATTGAGGGGCTTGAGGGAGAAAGCAGGAAATCCCTAGAGAAATTGCATCGATCCAAGAATCCCTATAGACCTCCTATGTTGGGCCCTAGACGAGTGACTGATGTTGGGAGTTCAACCCTTGTTCGGATTATAGCATCGGAGGAGTGTTAGAGATGGACCCAAACCAATCGGAGAAGTCGCGACGAGCCGAGATGAAGATGGATCGAGGAGAAAGCCCCAGTAGGAGGCTGGCGGGCGCCAGGGGGTCTGGCGAGCGCCTGGGGACCAAGCGGGCGCTTCGTCCCATCTTCAGAGAGCTGGAATTAGTCGCGGGCGGACGCCTCGTGGGCAGGCGGGCGCTTCGTCTCCTGGCGGAAGTTTGACCGCATTTTGACCTCAGTTTCTTGTGGATTAAGTTAGGGTTTTGACCTCCCATCTATAAAAGGACCTCCTCTCCTCATTCATGTATAACTAAGAGAAAACCTAGAACACGAAATAGTGAGTCGAAAAGAGATCTATCGAGATCCGGTCCTGTACACAGGAATATTATTATTGAATAATATTGGGTGTGGTTTCCGTGGAAGTAGGCATTATTGGCCGAACCACGTAAATTCTTGTCTTCCTTTTTATTCCGATTTATTCACAAATCGAACCTACTCTTTGACGATCGACGAGGATATATCGGCCTAAGAAGCGTATAATCCCCAACAATTGGTATCAGAGCGAAGGTTATTTCAAAGGGCGAAGGTTACCGGAGGCAGTTCCATATCCAGACGAAGTTCTAGATACGAGGAAGATCCGGGGAAGCGAAGACAAATAGGGACTAAACAGGTGAATCGATTCATTTTTCGGGTGTTTGGTTGTTTCTTGGTTGGATTTGTCTTGTGCTTCTTGTGGGGGTGGTATTGATCAATGGCAGGAGCAACGGAGGAGAGTATGACATCGAAGATGATGGTTCTTACGACGACAAATTATTCAATTTGGAATTCGCGTATGATGGATTATCTCACGACTAGGGATCTCGAGATATCGTTCCAGTGCAAGGGGGTCAAACCGTCGACCATCGAAGAAGACAAGTGGAAGCAATTGAACAAGAAGGCGGTGTGCCTTGTTCGTCAATGTGTTGGACAGACCGTGTACTCGTACGTTGGACAGAATGTGTTGGCGTCTTCCTTGCCGTTCCAGCCTCAAACTCAAAGTCCTCTGTTGGAATAGCCTCCTCGTATGTAATCAAGTTGATAAGGCTCGACTTCTCCACATCACCAATGAGTTTCTTCAACAGCTCTTGCGCCCAAACTTCTTGGATCATCACCATCAAGCTTGCCTTGAACTTCTTAGCTCTCGAGCGCGTAACTGGTCCAGCTGGAACTCGTACCGGGTCTTGTATCATCGATGACTCTTGGGCTGCATCATTCCCCTCCTTTTGAAGAGGATTTGTCCTCAAATCCAAGTCGTCACCTGCATCGAACAAACTTAAGTCAGTAACATTGAAAGTAGCACTAACATTGTACTCACCTGGGAGATCCAGTTTGTAGGCATTATCGTTGATACGCTCCAAGACTTGGAATGGTCCATCGCCACGAGGAAGTAACTTCGACCGGCGCTGCAATGGGAACCTCTCCTTGCACATATGCAACCACACCCAATCACCAGGCTCAAACACTACTTTGCGGCGTCCCTTGTTGGCTTGCTCCGCATATTGCTTGGTCCGCCTCTCTATGTTCATCCTAGTCGTCTCGGGTATCTGTTTCACAAAATCAGCCCTTTTCTGGCCATAAAGATCAGTATGCTCATGCTCAGGTAAAGGAGATAAATCCAAAGGAGTCAAAGGATTAAAACCATACACAATCTCAAATGGTGAATATTTAGTAGCAGAATGAACACAACGATTATACGCAAACTCTACATGAGGCAAACACTCTTCCCAATACTTAATGTTTTTCTTAATAATAGCACGTAGTAAAGTAGACAACGTCCTATTCACTACCTCAGTTTGACCATCAGTCTGGGGATGACAAGTAGTAGAAAAAAGCAATTTCGTACCTAGCTTACACCACAATGTCTTCTAGAAATAACTCAGAAACTTGGAATCCCTGTTAGGCACAATAGTCCTAGGCATGCCATGCAATCTAACAATCTCTCTAAAGAATAATCCAGCCACATGAGATGCATCATCAGTTTTATGACATGGAATGAAATGTGCCATCTTAGAGAAACGATCAACTACCACAAAAATAGAATCACTACCTCGCTTAGTCCTAGGTAAACCCATCACAAAGTCCATAGAAATATCAATCCAAGGTGATGCAGGAATAGGCAAAGGTGTGTACAATCCTTGGGAACTAACTTTAGACTTAGCCTGTTTACATGTAACACAACGACCACAAATTCTCTCAACATCACGTTTCATATGAGGCCAAAAGAAATGCTCATGCAGAACAGCTAAAGTCTTAGCAATACCAAAATGTCCCATTAATCCCCCACCATGAGATTCAAGCAATAGTAAATCACGTAAAGAGCATTTAGGCACACACAGTTTACTTTTCCTAAAGAGAAAATCATCATGCCTAAAATGATTACCACTAGCAGTTTGTTCACATGCTTTATAAATCTCACCAAAATCAGTATCATGCTCATAAAGACCCTTAATATGCTCAAAACCAAGTAACTTAACATCTAGGGTTGAAATAAGAGCATACCTCCGAGAAAGGGCATCATCCACCACATTCTCCTTACCTTGCTTGTATTTAATGACGTATGGAAACGTCTCAATGAACTCCATCCATCTCGCATGGTGCTTGTTCAGCTTGTTCTGACCTTTGAGGTGCTTCAACGATTCATGGTCGGTGTGAATGATGAACTCCCGAGGCCATAGATAGTGCTGCCACGTCTGAAGAGCTCTCACCAGGGCATACAACTCCTTGTCATAAGTCAGATAGTTCAACGTAGCTCCGTTTAGCTTCTCGCTGAAGTAGGCTATCGGATGACGTTCTTGCATCAACACTGCACCAATACCAATTCCAGAAGCATCACATTCAATCTCAAAAGATTTAGAAAAGTTAGGAAGAGATAATACCGGGGCGTGTGTCAGCTTGTCCTTCAATCTCTGAAATGCTTCATCTTGCGCCTTACCCCACTTGAACTCCACGTTCTTCTTGATCACGGCGATTAAAGGTGCCGCCATGCTGCTGAAGTTAGGCACAAACCGTCGATAAAAGCTGGCCAGACCATGGAAGCTCCGCACATCTCCAATGTTCTTCGGTGTTGGCCACTCTTGGATAGCTCGTACCTTTTCCTCGTCAACCTGTACACCCTGTGCACTAACAACAAAACCAAGGAAAACGACCCTATCTGTGCTAAAGACGCACTTCTTACGGTTAGCATACAATTTCTCCTGCCTAAGTGCAATCAAAACCTCCCAAAAATGAACCACATGCTCATCATGATTTTTGCTATACACCAAGATATCATCAAAGTATAAAACAAAAAAATTTCCAATAAAAGCACTCAAAACATGATTCATAGGACGCATAAAGGTACTAGGAGCATTAGTCAGTCCAAAAGGCATAACTAACCACTCATATAAACCAATCTTTGTTTTGAAAGCAGTTTTCCATTCATCTCCCTCTTTAATCCTAATCTGATGGTACCCACTACGTAAATCAATTTTAGAAAATACGCAAGAACCATATAACTCATCAAGCATGTCATCAAGTCTAGGAATAGGATATCAATACTTTACCGTGATGTTATTAATATCTCGGCAATCGCAACACATCCTCATCGTGCCATCCTTCTTGGCTACTAGAAGTACAGGTACCGCACAAGGAATCAGACTCTCCTTTACGTGCCCTTTATCCAACAACTCGCCAATATGCTTCTCCAACTCCTTTGTTTCCTCTGGGTTGGTGCGGTAAGCCGGGCGGTTTGGTAGCACAGCTCCAGGCACAAAGTCGATCTGATGCTCTATCCCTCGAGTGGGTGGTAAACCAGGCGGTGTATCCTCCGGGAAAACATCATCGAACTCCTGCAAAACAAACTGTATAGAAGGGGGTAGAGAGGGTAGATCGTTAGTAATAACCAGGTTCCCCTTCCACAACAACACGAATAGTTGTCTCTTCTCATTCACTGCTTTATTCACATCACTAGCCTTCGAGAGGTAATATCTGTGAATCAAGGCATTCTCCTTCTGTGGTAAAGGTTGCTCCTTGGAAGTCGCCCTTGCTGCTTCCTTTTGCATCTGCACTTGATCCTCGTAAACTTGTTTAGGAGTGAGAGGAACAAGTGATACCTTTTTATTGTGATACTCAAACGAGTACTTGTTGGTGAAGCCGTCATGTATAGCTCTCCTATCGAACTGCCACGATCGTCCCAACAAGATGTGACTCGCTTGCATAGGAATCACGTCACACAACACCTCATCCTCATACTTCCCGATGCGGAAAGGTACCTTCACTTGCTTGGTCACCTTGATGACGCCGCACTCATTCATCCACTGCAGATGATATGGCTTCGGATGCTTCACCACCGTTAATCCCAATCGCTGAACCATGGTAGCACTAACCACGTTCGTGCAGCTCCTGTTGGAAATTGACATCCCGGGCTATCAAAAATTGCGGAACCGATAACCCGATCACAATCCCTTCGCCGGAATTCCGATAACGAACACCGCATGACGAACTAGGGTTCCGACCAAACGCACCGCAGGGCCGAAGCCGCGCATGCCAAGCCGGAACCCCCGCATGGGGTTCGCGATCGCGTGCATGCGATCACCGGGGATGCGGGTGCATCCCCGTGGGGCTGTTCGGAAAAGCCCCCGGCGGTGAGTCCGGCGACTCACCGTCACCGCCGTGAGGGGAAGAGGGCGATCAGCCACGGCACCAGCCCGCGGCTGCCCTCGCGATCGAGCCCAGCTCGATCGCTCGCCCCGGCTTCAGCCGGGGTCTCCCCGTGCGCACGCCGCCGTCGAAGGGAGGAGGGGATCCGCCGCGGTGTTGGATTTGTGTCCTTTATCCCACGTGTGTTGTACCGAAACAAGCTATGTAGTGCGTCCTGTGTAGATGGATCGATTGTGCGATGTTAAGTGTCGAGTTGAGAACTTGAATTTAATAGTCGACAATCAATCCAAATGAGTCACACGGCCCTATTGATCATGTATACTTGGAGTATATAAACCTTGGTTGGGAATCGAGGTTGAACGACGGAAGAAACGGAAGAATCGGCACGATTTTATATTGGGTGTCTGCCGACACATGCATAGTGTGAATGCATGTCGGCCGACACCATATGTAAAAGTCAATGGCGTGAATTGTTAAGGGTGTCAGAGCCTTGGTCGTGCGTTGTATTGGGGTATGGATGAGATTAATACAAAACCCAACAGTGGTATCAGAGCCTTGGTCGTGCGTTTGCGTATGCGCGTAGAATAAGTGCCTATAAAAATTGTTTTTATTTTTATTTGTGAATTTTTCCGTGGACTATTTTTTTGGAAAAATAGTGTTTGATTGTATGTTAATTTAATTGGATTATTTTTTCATAAATCAAGTGTCCATGATTTTTTTTTGTGATTTATTCATGTAATTTTTCATGGAATATTTTTTTGGAAAAATAGTACTTGATTTGATGTTAAAAATTTATTCGATTATTTTTGTATGCATAAATCAAATCCACATGATGTGAAATTCGGAATTGATAAATTTATTTGGAATATTATTTGTCAACTTTATCTCTCAATCATGATAAATAAAGAATTTAGAATTCTTGTATTTTTCATGAAGTTCATGTTTTATCAAATTTTCAAAACAATGTCTAATTTGCCTTTCAAATATTAATTTCAAGCCGATCTATTTCTCACCTCGGGGAGTGGAAATGAGACCAGAGTGCTTAAATTAGTCGATGACGCAAATTAGTGACTTTCGAACCATGGGATGGTATTATCGTCTGGTTGGCTCCCCCATGTCACATGGGAGATAGGGTGCAATTGCATGATAAATCGCTGGTTAGAAACCTCAAGTTTTCACTTACGATTTATCGCGTTTTGATTATTGGGATAATTATGACGGGGATACAAATAAAAGCCGATTATTGGGAATAATCGTTATTGAACAATTAAAATCTGATTTTATTGAGAATAAAATTAATATGCATATTTGAGTTAAATGTTGCATCTTCCTTGCTATGAATTGAGAATTCCTGTTGCTTGCTAGATGTAAGTCCAATGACCGATAGTCATTGGGTGTATGCCCTGCGTTTTTCGTACTCAATGGCCTTAGAGTTTTATATGGACTGCGTGCCATCAAATATTTTGTAATAGTATAGATTTATTTTGTGCTATGGCCTGCGTGCCATTTTTACAATGTAAGTTGTGGTGGGATCCACAATCGAAGGCCTTACAAGAAACAAAGATTTGAAGAGACGTTTACACGAGTGAGACTCGTCCAAAACGAAATCGAGTAGGACTGGAGGAGACGCAAAGCTATAATCGAGTGAGACTCGAGAAGAGGAAGACATGAGTGAGACTCAAGATTACAAGTACCTCGAGGAGGATACCAATTTGTAATTTATCGTTTTCATAGTATAGAACTTAGGGGCTATTGGAGTGCGTTTTATGTGTTGTGGTAGTATGCATGCTTTAGGTTTTATTTTGCGTTTAATATCATGTTCAATCGATTAAAACGTAACCTGCATGCTATGTCTCATAAAATGAGTTATCGCCTTGTCCAATTAGACACACCCCCTAAAGGTCTCGATCATCAATTAGTAGGTTCCGCCTCCGCGGTGTGCTATATTTTTTATCTTGAGATAAGGTGAGGGTAGAGGAACAACGAGGCCTCTACAACGTGTTTTTGGTTTCTCATCGACGAACCCACTGCAGGCGTGGTAGTCCAGGCGAGGAGATAAGAATGAGATTCTTATCGACCGAGAGTGTTATTGTCGATAGTTGGACTATTGAAATAACATTTACAATGAGATTGTCTACCTATCTTGGATTTTTTTACTGTCAAGCTCTCCTTGGCTCGAGAAATTGCGAGATGAGGATCTTGGAATTGTTTTGTCCTAGAGATACCAATGTTGGACATTGGAGGACAAAATAGACAACTAAATAAGTGTTCGAGGAACGACTTGTTGTCAAACTTTTGAATGTTTACTGAATACTTGCTTATTTCTGTCTGTAGTTAATATATCTCATCTAAACTCAATCACCCAAGTTACTACGCGTTCAATCCTTGAGAAGGAAAAACTGAACGGTACTAACTTTCTCGATTGGCATCGAAACATGAGATTGGATCTCAAAGTTGAAAAACGAGAGAATGCTAATGAAAATCCGATTCCTGTGCTTTTCCGAAACAAATATCGTTCTTCACTTGTTTCATGATGGTTATGACTCTTTGAGGACGAACTATCATGTGAACGGAGTACATAGATCATTGATGGATCTACATAGTCATTTGGAGACTGTAGAGCCTACGATCAAGAACAATTCTGGGAGAGATGTTCTTATGATAAAGGAATGTGGAATTTCTAAAAGGAAGAACAAATCCAAGTCCATTGGCAAGGGTAAAGTTGTTGCTGCACCTAAGGCCAAAGACAAGAAGACTTCGGTGGGACCAAAGTGCTTCTATTGCGATGGATTGGGCCATTTCAAAAGGGATTGTTCTAAATACAAGGAAGATATGAAGAATGGGGTTGCCCCTTCATATTCAAGTATCTATGTTGTAGATATACATCTTGCTAACACTACTTCATGGGTATTAGATACTGGTTGTGGGACTCACATTGTTAGATGTGTGGAGGGCCTACAAAGAAGTAAGAAGTTAGAGAAAGGTGAAGTCCATCTACGTGTGGGGAATGGAGCGAGGGTCGCAACATTAGCCGTAGGGACTTAATGTTTATCTTTGCCCTCGGGGCTCGTACTAGAACTTAATAATGTTTATTTTGTTCATAGTATTACCATGAATATTATTTCAATTTCTGCATTGGATGCTGAATGATTTAATTTTACAATTATTAACGGAATTTTTCGTTGTTTAATCGTAATGTATTTTATGGTATGGCACATCTAGATCGGGGCTTATACGTGCTCGATTTAGATAAACAAATCTACAACATAAATACCAAACGAGCTAAATCAAACGAGATTAACGAAACGTACCTCTGGAACTGTCGTTTGGGCCATATAAACAACAAGCGTGTTGAGAAACTCCTCAAGGAGGGTGTTATAAAATCATTTGATTTGGAATCATTTGATACATGCGATATTTCTATTAGGTAAAATGACGAAATCACCACTTCTGGGAACTGGTGAGCGAGCTAGTGATCTATTGGGCCTACTACACATGGATGTGTGTGGACCAATGAGTTCACCAGCACGAGGTGGTTACGTGAAAATCAAATTGACAAGACGATAAAAGTTCTTCGATCGAATCGAGGAGGCGAATATCTGAGTCAAGAGTTCGACGATCATCTAGTAAAGTGTGGGATTAGATCTCAACTTACACCTCCCGGAACTCCTCAGTTGAATGGAGTGTCTGAGATAAGAAATTGAATTTTGTTGGACATGATTCGATCTATGATGAGCTCAGCAAAACTTCCTATATCCCTTTGGGGACATGCACTCTCTACTGCTGCTCTAATATTGAATAAGACGCCGTCAAAGGCTGTGAATAAGACACCATATGAGATATGGAGCGGGAGGGTCCCGAATTTGTCTTATCTCAAGATTTGGGGTTGCGAAGCCTACGTCAAGAGATATATCTCTAGTAAGCTTGAACCCAAATCTGACAAGGTTTTCTTTGTGGGTTAACCAAAAGAAACCCGAGGATATTATTTCTACAATCAATCGGAGAACAAAGCTTTTGTTGCTCGCAATGGTATCTTTCTGGAAAAGTTATTCCTTTCTAAGAAAGATAGTGGGAGTAAGGTTGTTCTAGACGAGGTCCATTATGAACAACCAGTTACCGAGGAAACAAACGACGAGGTCGTAGAATCTTTCCCACCCTTGGAGGCGGTAACTGTTCCTCGTAGGTCACATAAGAGGTTCTTCTCTTAGAGAGTAACGAACCATCGACCTATAGTCAAGCCATGCCAAGTCTGGATTCCGAGAAATGGCTGAGATCCATGAAATCCGAAATGGACTCCAAGTCCGTTAGGATACTTCTTGCCATTGCCACTCATTGATTATGAGATTTGGAAAATGGATGTTAAAACCGCCTTCTTGAACGGAGTTATTGAAGAGGATGTGTATATGACACAACCTGAGGGTTTTATCGATCCAACAAAGGTTAAGAAGGTATGCAAGCTTAGGAGGTCCATTTATGGACTTAAGCAAGCATCTCAGAGTTATCTGCGTTTAAACGAAGCCGTAAAGGAATTCAGCTTTAAACGAAACACAGAGGAATCTTGTGTATACAAGAAGGTCAGTGGGAGCGCAATAGTTTTCTTGTGTTGTATGTCGATGACATACTCCTTATAGGAAATGACATTCCGAAGTTGTACTCTGTGATGGAGTGGCTCGGAAAGTGTTTCTCTATTAAGGATCTGGGAGAAGCACAGTACATGACACATGACAAGTCTCTTAGCAAGACTCAGTGTCCGCAAGGAGCTGATGAACAAAAGAGGATGTATAATGTTCCTTATGCTTCGGCAATAGGATCGATTATGTATGCCATGATATGTATAAGGCCAGACATATCGTATGCTTTGAGCATGACGAGTCGTTTCAAATCAAACTAGGGTGAGGCGCATGGGATGTGGCCAGAAACGTTCTCAAGTTCCTTAACGGGACTAAGGAGAATTATCTTGTCTCTGGGGGGACAAGAAAAGTTAGAAATGACGAGATATACAGATGCAAGTTTTCAGACTAATAAAGACGATTTCCGATTTCTATCTGGTTATGTCTTTTGTCTGAATAAGATGTGTCTTTAGTTGGAAGGGTTCCAAGAAAAGCACTATCACTGACTCAACTACAGAGTCTGAGTACATTGCGACCTCGGAGGCTGCAAAGGAATGTGTATGGATGAAAAAGTTCCTCGAGGAGCTTGGTGTCATCCCTAGTGCTTCCAAATCTTTAGTTCTCTATTGTGATAATAGTAGAGCTATAGCCTAGGCACAATAGCCGAAGGATCACTATAAATCCAAACACGTGCTCAGAAAGTTTCACATTCTTCGCGAGATCGTGGAGAGAGGTGATATTGAAATTTGCAAAGTGGCAACTGAGGATAACGTTGCCGACCCATTCACCAAACCTCTCCCGCAGTCAAAGCATGAGGCTTTAAGTACTGCGATAGGAATTAAACGTCTTGGAGACTGAATTCATTTGTTGTAATTTGTTTACAAATGGAGATTGTAAAGTAAACATTCAAGGTTGATTGATAAATCAACATATTCATATTTTCATGGTTTGAATTATATGAACTGTTCAACGTAGATTTTAAATTTTATCTGAGTTATGTGATAATGTCACATAATGAGGCCCAGTGATTGAACAAAAAATTAAAATCAACTTAAGTCCCTAATCTAGATCGTCGTGTACGAACAGACACAATGGATCAATATAAAGATTATATTGCAAGTTGTACTATAGCGCCACCTCATGGGCTAGACGTGGGACGTCGAGTAAAATTGTATAGACAACAGTTGGGAGCTGGGTGTCGGACGTGACTCGCCTAAGAACGGTATTTAAGGCAGTGTGTCATAATACCGATTCTTATAGCTTTCGGACGTCTCCTCATACCTGAGTATTCTAGAGTAGCTACATTGTGAAATGTTGTGTTTTGACGCTGTCAAACGTTCTCGGTAAAACGGAACTATAAAGATAGTCGTTGGATACCTCAAGAAGCAAGTGGGAGCACTTAGATTGACAAGATGGAATTATCCTCCTACGGGGTAGGATCAAATGTCTTAAAGGCCACTCGGAGAGTTGGGATTGCAAAACTGCGTGGCCACGCCCGGATCTGTATCATGGTGATCATCCAGTTAGCAATCCGCTCATGAGTCCGAGAAAGGTTCGAACGCAACGAGTGTGACACTGGTCTGACCTCTAGTTCGAACTTAGACATCAAGCGATAAGGGAAACGTGGATACACACTGGATCTAAAGTCCAAGTAGGAGATTGTTGGATTTGTGTCCTTTATGTTGGAGTTGTATACTTAATGTCTAGATTTAAGTGATATGAACTCCCGATCCATTGCCATTAATCTATTTAATTAAATAAACAATTATTTGCGTTTAATTATTTATAATTAAATATATGCAAATGATAGTCCTAGATTATATACGTTGTAGTTAGTATGGTGTGCGGGCCCACACGGAAGATCATACTATTGGTTACTCGTATTTAATCAAACAGTTGCTCACGACCTAGATGGACACGGACCAATCCATCGGTATAGTCGTTGTATGAGGGAGAAAATAATTTGTCTTGATTATTTTATCATACTTGTACACTTGGTGTATTGGGCGGATCGCTTGAGATTTATCGATTAGGATTGCCTTGAATAATCGATCTAAATCTCAGTGTATTTTATTCTGAATCCCCGATACTATTGCGGGTGTGTATATTTAATATAAGTGACTTTGATTTTCCAAAGGAATTGACCGGTTTAATTATTGGGTCAATTACCGGTTAAGTTGGGTCACTATATTTTATATATGACATGCCGTGAATACTTGACGGGAAAGTGTATCCCGTAAGGGTTGATAATATCCCCGAGATGAGTTCATAAGGAATTATTATGTAAACCCAGCAGGTGGATTTGTTCCGCATAATAATTAAGGTTGAATGGTACTATTCTCGGATATAAGAGATGAATAAATTAATTAACAATAAATTAATTTTATTCATGGATATTTATATCTTAAATACACGAAATAAATAATACTACCGGAGAAATATTATTTGATATAATATGGTTTAATATTGGGAGTGCAATTAATTTATATAAAGGAAAATAAATTAATTAATATTGATGGGATTAATAGATTTGGGCTTGGGCTCAATTTAATCATCAATATTGGAAGCCCAATATTCCACCTCCTTTAGATCCCCTACGTAGCCTATAAAAGCACTACATGGTCTTCACAATTAGACAAGACAAGATAATCATACTTGATTAGTCTAGAGAGTTCGTGAAGGAGATCCATAAGCTTGGAGGATCGTCGCCCACCCGACGTTCAAGCTAGTGCAAGGAATACGTGGGAAGATTCAAAGGTCATCTTGATCTCGTTTCTCCGAACAACGAATCGAAGGTATAAAATCTAAACGCCCTTAATGATTTTATTCGATATTTATTGGAAATACCGACGAACCAAGATCCGAGGTACGAGACCCGGAACGAGGAGCGATCGCGTGGTGGTGGACGAACCACCGGACCACGGGGATCGATCGCCCTAGGGTTTCGAGGCGCGAGGAAGCTCGACCCTCGGCTGGGCCGAGGGCGTGCGATCGATCATAAGGATCGATCGCCGGAGCGCGGGCTGGTGCCGCGCTCCTCCCCACCGCGACGGTGGGGGCCTCCAGGCGGCGGCGAGTCGCCGGACTCGCCGCGGGGTCTGCTGGGCAGCCCCAGCCCGTCGATCGCCTTGAGCGATCGACACCTTCGATCGCGCGAGCCCCGCGGACGGGGCCCGGGCTGGGCGTACGCGTGGCTTCGGCCACGTCGTGCGTTCGGTCCGTGCTCCGGCTCGTGCGTGTTGTTCGTGTGATCTCCGACGAATGGTTTTTGATCGGGCTATGACTTCCGCAAATTTTAATAGCCCGGGATATCGAATTCCAATAATTGGTATCAGAGCGTGGTTTACGTTCGCGGTATTTTCGATAAAATTGTTCTACCTTGCAGGGTTTCCGACTATTATGGCTAGATATAATTTATTCGTTAATTATTGTCATAATATGTTTTGATTAAACTCTCGGACATGTCGAGATTCGTTTTATGTGTGGTGAATGCTTGTAATAATAAAATATTCGGGGGTTGACCGAATTTAGGATTTATTATTACGTTCTATTTTTTTCCGGAAATTGTATAGGGTCGATTTCATGTATAGAATCGATACCGGATAATTGTATTTAAATTATTGTAATTTATTTACGTTGGATCGATGCCGAAAAGACCGCCGGAGAAGACGTGTGACGAAGAAGACGAAGGGCTCGAGGATCGATCATGCAGATCGATCCCCATGAGATCGATCGACCACCGAGGGGGCTGCCCGCGAGCTTCTCGGCCTTGGGTCGCCGGCGACGGCGGCTGGCCGGCTGGGCGGCGGCGGCATGCTCCTCCGGGGGTGGTCGATGGTGGTGGGGGTGGCGCGGGGTCCTCGTGATCTCGTGCTACTCCTACCGAGATTCAACTTTCCTAAATTATTCGGTTTTCCTATTTTGAGTATTCCTATTTTTGGGAATTCTCATGGAATAGGAAAAGAATAAATTTAGAATAAATTTATTTCCTTATTGATTATTCCTATTATGGGAATTTTCATGGATTAAGAAGAGAATAAATTTAGAATTAATTTGTTTTCCTTATTTAATTATTCCTTTATGGAATTTTTAATGGATTAGGAAAATAATTAATTTGGAAAGTTTTGAAAGTCCTTAATTAATTTTTCCTATTTAATTATTCCTTTATGGAATTTTTAATAGATTAGGAAATGAATTAATTTGGAATGATTAGGAGTCCTAAATTATTTTATTTCCTTATGTCATTATGGAAATCTTCTAGAATAATCCAAGTGGGTCTTCGATAGGATTCTAGAGATTTAATGGATAGAAAAGGAAAATAAAAATAATAAAAATATTAATAATATTTAATTTTATTTTTGATATATTCGATTGACTTAATTTTCGAATTAAGTAACTTTTGGATTAATTAAAAATAAATAGATTTAAATATTGGATTAATATTCTCGTCACATGGAGCATTCAAGAACGAAGACTGAAGACTAGAAGATTCGTACGGAGATGCAATAAAGCCATGATAGTCGGAAAATAATATTCTAGTATTATTTTGACTATGTGATAATATTTTATGTGCTTTATTTCATGTATGCATGCTTATGTGTTTAATTATGCATTAGATAGCGTATCCCTTTATTGTAAAAAGCTAAGTGGGAGAGGGAATAGAAACATTCCCATGGTCTCCATTACTGTTCTCTTGGTGACTCTTATGGACTTTTGAAGTTCGTATAGACGAGACATTGGAGGAGAATTCTTGTAATTCCTTTTACGAGAAACATTGATTAAGTTTATCAAACAATGCCTAATTTGTCTTTCTGAAGCTGACTTCAAGTCGACTCATTCTCACCCCGGGGAGTGGAATGGAGCCAAAGCCACTTGGTCATGTGGATGACACAGATTAGAGACCTTCGTACCATTTCTAGAAATGGATCGATTGTCTGCTCGGCTCCCTCATTTTATGAGAGATAGGGTTGTTCGCATGGTGAATCACTGGTAAGAAACTTCGAGTTTCACTTATGATTCTCCGCGTCTTGATTTACAAGATCGAATGGATCAAGTAATTGGGAGTCCATTATAAAAGTCTCTTGGTGTAGTAAACGTCCACACCACATGGCTTGCTATACTAACGGATTTTGGATTAATTGATGTAGACAGTTATAAGGAATTGTGAAGAATTGTGAAATCATCGTAAACGTCCACACCACGTGGCTTGCGGTGATGTAGCGGTTCCAAACGATTTACTTTAGTACTGAGTAATGGTTTACACTTAGATACGCATTATAGTATTCTTCCCCACGAAGTTACGCTATAAGTGATGTATGACCGAAGCAAATCTAATTACTAAATCATTTGGGTAGGTAAACGTCCACACCACGTGGCTTGCCATATCTGATGGGATTTTAGATGTGATTAGTGGTTTAATGATATTATTTGAGGGAGATAATATCGGAGATTAAATCAATTGTTTGTTGTTATATGTGCTCATAGATTAGGAATGGCTTTGAACCCACTTTATGTGATACTTAAGGATTTTAACTCACTGGTCCCTGATTGTATTGATTGGAATAGAGATCTGGACATTACCCAGACTGTTAGAGAGTACAAGTTTGTACTCAGTGAGCTTTGTCCTCCCGAGCCTACCAATGTCTTAACTAATGAGGAAAGAACTGATTTTAAGAAGTGGAAAAATGCTTTTGCTAATAACCACTGATTATGATATCATGTTCAAACTCAAGGAGATGTTTAGACATGACGTAGCGGCTAGACAAAAGGCGATGAGGATACTCATAAAGGCCAGTCATTTCGAGGAAACGCTTAAACACGTTTCGAGATGATGGACCTTTTAGACGAGTTGAGACGAAAATCGCAAGCTCTTGTAGCTAATGCCAAAGGTTTCGAACTTAAGGGCAAAACCGGGGGATAGAAAAGGCAAGAAAAGAAACCAAGTGGTCCTAAGATACTTGGACCACGAGATGGGACGAGAAAGCCATGAGGCGAGTGTTCTCGATGCAAACAGTCTGGGTACTGGAAGTCTGATTATCCTCTCAAAGAAATTACGAAATTTTCTTTAGTCGTAAAACATAGTCAGTGGTATTATCTACCGGAACCTGGTGTGTAGATATGGAACCACTGACGGTATGTGCATTTTAAATGCAGAGGTTCCAGGAAACCTAACGACTTGGAAAAGAAAAGATCGTAGTCTACATGGGCAATGATGTGGAGGAGGCAGCTGTTGCAGTGGAGGACATTATTACAGGATTTCATTTTGAGTTATTGCTTTTATGTACCTTTTAGAAAGAACCTTGTTCTGGATTTCTAATGAATGGATATTTTATTTCTTTTAATCATTTGATGGTTATAAGAAGAAATAATGATATTATCTATTCAGGTACATTAGCTAGCAATATATAAATGATGAATCCTAAGTCCACCACGATGCAACGAACCGTAATATATAACTCGTTTTACTTTTAAAAGATATTTCTGTAATGAATCATTTATACTTGTGGATTCTTATGCTAAGTCATGTTTATTCAAATAAGAAGTTCAAAGGTCGAAAATTGATATTTTGATCAATTAAGTTGAAGGAGTGGACCTTCCGACCTAAGAATCTAATTTGGAAGATAACATAACTAAGCAATCCTTTGGAAAGGATATAAGATCCGGACAAGTATTGGAATTGATTAACTCTGATGTATGCAGACCTATGTCTACTCAGGCAATAAGGTACGAGTACTTCATTTTATGATTACTCGAAAAATGGATTAGCATACCTGATGTGCCACAAAAGCAAAGTGTTTTGAAAAGTCAACGGACACAAAGCTATTGTGGGGAACCTTCAAGGTATATCCATTAGAAGCCTGCGATCTGATCGCAGAGGCAAGCAACTGTCTGAGGAATGCATGGCATACTAATCAGAGATTGGGATTAGATCCCAAGAGACTACACCATACACTCTTGTGTAGAAGTGGTGAGTCGGAAATAAGAAATGGAACTCTTATAGATAGTAAAAGACTAGTTATTCGGTACTACCTATGTTCTATGGATATGTCTTGGAAACAACGGCGCATTTAAGTGCGGTTGTAGAATATCCTGGAAGAACAAAAGATGTGTGTTCGATAGTACTATGAACCAGAAGGACGTTATAAGTTCTAAAGCCCGGTTCTTAGAGGAAGACTATTAGATGAACCACAAGCCCAAAGTGACGTGATACTTATGTAGTGAGAGAGAATAATAAGGCTTGGAATCAGCCAAACCGAGTAGTGGTACACCACTAACTGCACCTACTGTTATTACTGTTTATACACCGGAATTCCGTTGTAGTGGGAGGTTGTGGATCAACCGAAGATGTTCATAAGGCTAGGAGAGTTTTCGGACTCTGGACCTGGTATACATGAAATCGATCCCTGGATCGACATAGAGGCAGTACTAGATCTAAATGTGCTCTCTTAGAAAGCAATAAGGTTTATTGGTAAGAGGCAAGATCATTTAGAGTACAAGCTTAGTTGGTCCATTTATGGATTGAAACAAAGCTGGAGATCGTGGAACTTGCGAGTTGATGAGATAGTCCATTTTATGGATTCATCAAAGGCATAGACGAATCATATGTATTGGAAACGCGATGGAAATTAGGTGGTGTTTCTCGGGTTTTATGTAGATAACATCTTATCATTGGCAACAATGTAAAGATGTAATCAGACATGAAATGATGGTTGTCTGGATAAATCATTATGAAAGATATAGGAAGAAGTTGGACATGTTCTTGAGATCTTGGATCTCTAAGAAAGAACATTGTACTTCTCCTGGACATCTTACATAGATATGATTATGGTTCGTTTTAACATGCAAGATTCCGAGAAAGGTTTTGCCTTTCAGACACGGAATGCATCTATCTAAGGACATGTGGTTTTTAAAACACAAAAAGGAGATAGAAGCAATTAAAGCAATTTCCTACACTTGGAGTGTGGAAAGCTTGATAAATGCGATGTTGAAAAACGAGAACCTGATATCTGCTATGCGGCTAGTATAGTGGGAGGATATCAAGGTAATCCTAGAAAGGAATACTCGACTGCTGTAATGAACATTTTAAGTACTTTAGAAGTACTAGATACTATGTTCTGGATTACGGAGCAGACGAGCATTTCCTTTGGATTACACTCTCTTAGATTTCTGATCAAATAAGGACCGGTGTAAGTCGATATCAGGCTATGTGTTTCACTATTAAAGGATGAGGAGCTTTAACATGGAAGAGTGATAAGCACGATGCTTTTCGGACTCTGCCATGGGTAACCAAGAATAGCGGCCTCAGAGGCAGCGGAAGTTTTGGTATAGCTCCGGAATAATCTCTGGGACTTAGATGTGATTCTTAATTTGCCAAAGGCTATGTAAATAGCGGTGCGATGGCAAATGGTAAGAAATCACAAGTCCATAAGTGTAAGATAACACATAGAGCAAGTACCACCTGATACGAGTCATCGTCAGGGAAGACGACGCTGTAGTCACCAAGATAACTTCAAACGACAATCTAGATTTTTCTTTCACAAAGCACTTCTTGGCAGTGCATATTAAGCACGTGAAGAATATGGGAGTCGGGAGTTTGGAGGAAATGACTAGACCTTAGTATAAGTGGGAGATTGTTGGAGTTGTATACTTAATGTCTAGATTTAAGTGATATGAACTCCCGATCCATTGCCATTAATCGATTTAATTAAATAAACAATTATTTGCGTTTAATTATTTATAATTAAATATATGCAAATGATAGTCCTAGATTATATACGTTGTAGTTAGTATGGTGTGCGGGCCCACACGGAAGATCATACTATCGGTTACTCGTATTTAATCAAACAGTTGCTCACGACCTAGATGGACACGGACCAATCCATCGGTATAGTCGTTGTATGAGGGAGAAATTAATTTTTCTTGATTATTTTATCATACTTGTACACTTGGTGTATTGGGCGGATCGCTTGAGATTTATCGATTAGGATTGCCTTGGATAATCGATTTAAATCTCAGTATATTTTATTCTTAATCCCCGATACTATTGCGGGTATGTATATTTAATATAAATGACTTTGATTTTCCAAAGGAATTGACCGGTTTAATTATTGGGTCAATTACCGGTTAAGTTGGGTCACTATATTTTATATATGACATGCCGTGAATACTTGACGGGAAAGTGTATCCCGTAAGGGTTGATAATATCCCCGAGATGAGTTCATAAGGAATTATTATGTAAACCCTGCAGGTGGATTTGTTCCGCATAATAATTAAGTGAATGGTACTATTCTCGGATATAAGAGATGAATAAATTAATTAGCAATAAATTAATTTTATTCATGGATATTTATATCTTAAATACACTGTATAAATAATACTACCGGAGAAATATTATTTGATATAATATGGTTTAATGTTGGGAGTGCAATTAATTTATATAGTGGAAAATAAATTAATTAATATTGATGGGATTAATAGATTTGGGCTTGGGCTCAATTTAATCATCAATATTGGAAGCCCAATATTCCACCTCCTTTAGATCCCCTACGTAGCCTATAAAAGCACTACATGGTCTTCACAATTAGACAAGACAAGATAATCATACTTGATTAGTCTCGAGAGTTCGTGAAGGAGATCCATAAGCTTGGAGGATCGTCGCCCACCCGACGTTCAAGCTAGTGCAAGGAATACGTGGGAAGATTCAAAGGTCATCTTGATCTCGTTTCTCCGAACAACGAATCGAAGGTATAAAATCTAAACGCCCTTTATGATTTTATTCGATATTTATTGGAAATACCGACGAACCAAGATCCGAGGTACGAGACCCGGAACGAGGAGCGATCGCGTGGTGGTGGACGAACCACCGGACCACGGGGATCGATCGCCCTAGGGTTTCGAGGTGCGAGGAGGCTCGACCCTCGGCTGGGCTGAGGGCGTGCGATCGATCACAAGGATCGATCGCCGGAGCGCGGGCTGGTGCTGCGCTACTCCCCACCGCGACGGTGGGGGCCTCCAGGCGGCGGCGAGTCGCCGGACTCGCCGCGGGGACTGCTGGGCAGCCCCAGCCCGTCGATCGCCTTGAGCGATCGACACCTTCGATCGCGCGAGCCCCGCGGACGGGGGCTCGGGCTGGGCGTAAGCGTGGCTTCGGCCACGTCGTGCGTTCGGTCCGTGCTCCGGCTCGTGCGTGGTGTTCGTGTGATCTCCGGCGAATGGTTTTTGATCGGGCTATGGTTTCCGCAAATTTTAATAGCCCGGGATATCGAATTCCAACACTTTATCCCACGTGTGTTGTACCGAAACAAGCTATGTAGTGCGTCCTGTGTAGATGGATCGATTGTGCGATGTTAAGTGTCGAGTTGAGAACTTGAATTTAATAGTCGACAATCAAGCCAAATGAGTCACACGGCCTTATTGATCATGTATACTTGGAGTATATAAACCTTGGTTGGGAATCGAGGTTGAACGACGGAAGAAACGGAAGAATCGACACGATTTTATATTGGGTGTCGGCCGACACATGCATAGTGTGAATGCATGTCGACCGACACCATATGTATAAGTCAATGGCGTGAATTGTTAAGGGTGTCGGCCGACACCCAATTCACACTAAGCTGGTGTCGGCCGACAGGTGCTGAATTTCAGCATTATTTCGGCCGCGGTTTTCCTATTCTTAATCCTTTTCAACCCTAAACTCTTTGTTCCTCCTCCTATATAAAGGGGACATTAGACCCACGATTTTGGTGGCTATTCTACACGAAATATATTATTTCACAAGCACCAAAATACGAGGGAGACGAGAGAATCGAGTGGGACTCAATATTGTTGAAGGGCTTCCACGTTCGTTGATCAAGGAGGGTTGGTGCAACGAATTGAGGCCGGGTACGTTCGCGGCTATCCATCTACGCGTGAGCTATCTACATACAAGAATTACAAGGTACATAATTCTTTACTAACTCGATTAATTGTTCTTACTACATACGTGCGCATTAGATCCATGATTAGGGTTTTACGTGTTTATGCATGATTTCTTCTTCCGCACTTTTCATGCTTGTAAATTACGTAAATCCATCTATTGGGTTATGGATGAGATTCATACAAAACCCAACACGCGACACCAGCCCGCGGCATCCCCAGCAATCGACCCCCGTCGATCGCTTGCCCCGACGTCCAGCTGGGGCTCCCTTCTCGACGCATGCCCGGCGGTCGAAACCCTAGGGCTCGAACGCCACCCTCGGCTCCCAGCCGAGGGTTCCTTCGATCTCCGCCGGGGATCTCGAATCCCCGTCCGCAGAGTTCGTACGTTTTTCCCGGATCTTCGTTCATGCATATATCACGATTTAATTTACATAAAATCATAAGAGGGGGTTTACGATTTTACCTTCGTCTCGTTGTGCGAAGAAACGAGATTAGTTGAAGACCTTATGACCTTCCCACGTATTCCTTGCACTCCGTTCGAACGTCGTGTGGGCGACGATCCTCCGAACTCCTATGGATCTCCTTCACAACTCTCTAGAACTATCAACTATTGATATTCTTGTCTTAATTATTGTGTCTTGAATTGTGAAGACCATGTAGTGCTTTTATAGGCTACGTAGGGGATCTAAAGGAGATGGAATATTGAGCTTCCAATATTAATGATTAAATTGTGACCAAGCCCAAATCTATTAATCCATTAATATTAATTATATATTACCTCCACTATATAAATATAATTGCACTCCCAATATTCACCATATTATATCAAATACTATTATCTCAGGTAGTATTATTTATTCCGTGCGTTTAAGATATAAATATCCATGAATAAAATTAATTTATTTCTTAATTAATTTATTCATCTCTTATATCCGAGAATAGTACCATTCAACTTTATTATTATGTGGAACAAATCCACTCATGAGGTTTACATAATAATTCCTTATGAACTCATCTCGGGGATATTATCAACCCTTTCGAGGACACACTTTCCCGTCAAGAATTCACGACATGCCATACATAAAATACCGTGACCCAACTTTGCCGGTAATTGACCGGTTGTTCTAATCAATCAATTCCTTTGTAAAATCAAAGTCACTAATATTAAATGCACACACCCGCAATAATATTAGGGATTAAGAATAAAATACACTGAGATTTAAATCGATTATCTGAGGCAATCCTAATCGATAAATCTCAAGCGATCCGCTCAATACACCAAGTGTACAAGTATGATAAAATAATCAAGACCGATTATTTTCTCTCTCATACAACGACTATACCGACGGATTGGTCCTTGTCCATCAAGGTCGTGAGCTACTGTTCGATCAATATACGAGTAACCGAGAGTATGATCTTCCGTGTGACGTCGCACACCATACTAACTATAATGTATATAATCCAGGACTATATTTTGCATATATGTAATTATAAATAATTAAAAAGAAACGTTTTTTCCGGCTGGGCGTGCGCGGCTTCGGCCCTGCGATGCGTTTGGTCGGAACCCTTGTTCGTCATGCGGTGTTCGTGATCGGATTCCGGCGAATGGATTTCGGTCGGGTTGTCGGTTTCCGCAATTTTTGATAACTCGGGATATCTATTTCCAACAATTAGTATCAGAGCGTTGGTTCTAAGTTCATGTGTATGTTCGATTATTGTTCTACCTTGCAGGGTTTCCGACTATTATGGCTTGTTTAATTATTTGTTAATTATTTGTCATAATATGTTTTGATTAAACTTTCGGACATGTCGAGATTAGTTTTGTGTGGATGAATATTTGTAATAGTAAAAATTCGGGGGTTGGCCGAATTTAGGATTTATTATTATTGTTCTTGTTTTTTTGAAAATTGTATAGGGTCGATTTCATGTATAGAATCGATACTGGAATTGTATTTTAAATTTGCTAATTTATTTTACGTTGCTTCGATGATGAAACGATCGCCGGAAGAACAAGATGTGACGAAGAAGACGAAGCACCGGGGATCGATCAACCCCATGATCGATCCCATCGATCGAGTGGGAGGGGGCGGCATCGCGCCCCTTGGCCGTGGGCTGCCGCCGGCGATGGTGGTGGCTGGACGGCTGGGGTGGCGGCGGCGGTGGTGCCCTCCTCTCGGTGGTAGATCGGTTGGGGGTGGTGCGGGGATCCCCACCCCGTGCTACTCCTAACCGAGATCCGACTTTCCTAATTAATTCGGTTTTCCTATTTTGAGTGTTCTTATTTTTAGGAACTCTCATGGAATAGGAAAAGAATTAAATTAGAATTAATTTATTTCTTTGTTGATTATTCCTATTCATGGGAATTTTCATGGACATGGAAACTAATTAATTTTAAAAGTTAAGTAGTCCTAATTTATTTTATTTCCTTATTCTATTATAAAAGTCTTCTAGAATATTTCAAGTTTAATTTGGATAGGATTCTAAAGATTTAATAGAATTAGAAAGGAAAATAAAAATAAATAAAAATATTAACAATATTTAATTTTATTTTTGATTTTTTTCGATTGACTTAATTTTCGAATTAAGTAACTCTTGAATTTATTAAAAATAAATAGATTTAAATATTTGGATTAATATTGGGATTAATATCCATACCTTGTCGGAAATCTCTTGAAGAGGTCTACGAGGCTCGGCCAGTTCACTATCATAATTTTTCGTCAAACAACCGTAATTCTTGAGTTTATAGCCCAGTACGAAGCTGCCCCGGAGTCAATGTGCAGCGAATTTGGAGAACTTGGCTCTCCCACCTACGACCACCTACGGCGATGATCTTTACCTCTACGGATAGCCCTCGAAGTATTCTACATGGCAAAGTTGATCCCGGTTGTCGAAAACAGGTCTTTAACGAGCCACCTTCACCGCGCGCGCGGCGCCCCGCCGTGCGAGCGGCGCGGAAGGCAGAATTCCAGCAGCCTCTGCACAAATACACCGCGCGCACGGGCTGAACCGCACGCTACCCGTCCAAACGGAATTCCCAGAATTGACCGATGTTTGACCCCACGAAAATTATGTATAAGAATAGGGTTTATGCCTATTTCAAAACACTACTTTTTATTATTATTCTTAGACACACGTTTTGGATTGGAGAGACTCGATTCCCGAGAGATTTGGACATTGAATTCTTACTTTCGATTCACGGATAAAAATCGGGGTTAGCACCGATTGTTCTTATTGCTTTCAACATTTGTCTAATCTAGTAAGTTTACATCTTTGTTATTTCTTGATTCTTTTGTTCACCTTTTTATTTGCTCTTCAATCTTTCAATTCTAATTATGAATTTTTCAATTGTTGTTTATTTTCTTAATCAAAGCATGAGTAGCTAAACATCACACTAGGGTTAGGGGAATTCAAGCATGAATTAGGATTTGAAGATTTACAAACGCGTCAAAGGAGTTCGATAAAATGCCAACATAATTTTTAAACTTTTGTATGAGACTTAGGAGCAATTACAAAACATAGGATAATCGAACACCCTAAAATCTACCGGCGACGGACGTTTTAGTTTGTGACTCGTTCCTCGTAAATTGACAACCCGAAGTTTATGCTTGATGAACCCGAAGCCCTAGTCTTTCTCTTTATTAATTACACTTCGTTAATTCTCGTGAAATACAATCAACCACATTCTCAGTATAAATATCTAGGATCTTTTGAATTTATGGATAAAGTATGCCCTTCTATTTTGTTTATGCCCTATCTTCGTTCCTCTGTAATCTGACCATAAGGCTCTCTCTAATCCACTCAAGTATGCTAATAATTGATTTATCTCTTCCTTTCAGAATATTGGCATTGAAGATCTCACAAACATTGTTGAGAAGCATGTCACACTTGACTTCTCATTAAAGAATATTTTGCAACATTAATGTGGAGGCAGAGACGGAGCTACATAGGGCCCAGGGGGGGCACTGGGCCCCCCTGACTAAAAAAAAAATACTACTATATATATAATATATGTTAGTGTGTTTGTGTGTTAGTGTGTATATTTATATGTTAAATGTTAGTATGTAATATGTACGTATAATGTATAAACTTTACACACACATAAGAGTCAATCGAGACACACATCTATATACACAGTATATAGATAATTTTTTTATTTTAGTTGAACTATAATTTTTTGTTTTATTAAATGATTATTTATGTTGAAAAATAATGGTAATTCAAAATTTTATAATGAATATGTATATATTTGGAAATTAAGTTCTTGAAATATCAAATATTTAATATTTTTTACAATAATAAAATTAAAAATATATTTTTTATAATTAAAATTATTACAAAATTATAAAAAATTTTGATTTGTCCATAAAAAAATTATTAGTGTGGCCTTCAATTTAATATGTACACTTTGATATAATGATCTAAAATAGTTAATTTTTTAAAATGTATTTAAATAAAGTATTGATAAATTTTAAATTTTTTAAAGTAAAAATTAAAATAATAATTTTTTTTTTCAAAAGTTTACGTATAATTGTGGATAGTTAATTGAGCCCAAAAAATATTCCCTCGGTCTAATACTAGTTGTCGCACTTCTTTTGTAAAGGAGGTGCGACAACTGCCGTGAGACGGAGAGAATAGTAAAAATGGGCTCCTTAACTCAAATTTTTGTATCCGTCACTGTGTAGAGGTTTATTTTTAAACCACTGCCAAGCCCGTGGACTCATATCCTTCATTTCCTTCATTGCATGGTTGAACATACCATCTGTAGGTCCCCCACCGATAAAGGCCCTCAATTTTAAATAATTTTAGTGTTTTTTAATGTTAATAAATTAAAGTATATTAATTGATTATATAAAATTTAAGATTCTTAATATAGGTAACAACTTGTGATGCATTCATTACAAGTATCAATTTGTCGCGTGTATTAGGTGTATACAATTAACCCGAGCTGTCTCGGAAAGTGGGAACTTTACCGGAATCTGGGCTCATTTTGCTGCATGGAACAATGCCCTTGAAAATAATTACTCCATAAAAATGGAGAATGAAAATGCCAATTAGACAAAACCTTGAATATTAAAATAGTAAAAACCTTAGATCAATAATGGTTGGCAATGGTTTGTTTTGTTGTTGTAATGGGTTCACACCCGTGACATCACTTGCATATGATTTAGTGCGTTGCCTTTTCATTCGCCACCTGAAAACGACATGTTCATCAGTTCATGTAAAACAAATGCTTATTTTTAAGATTTCAAAAATAATTAGTAATGTTTTATCCACCATAAATTTAAAATAATTATTTCTATTTTTAATTTAAAATGCAAATTTCCGCATTTATCTATTTACTAATTTCATCACTTTTTGTATTATTTATTTTTGCCTCTCTACTTAAAAATAAATTTTACAACTTACTCCCTCCAATCTTTTTTATTTGTGGTTCTAACTTTTTTTACTTTTTACAATTTAATTGTCGTTTTAAGATTTTTTTTTTCTTATATACCCCCATGCATTAAATACATCATTAATTAATTAAATTAAAAAAAATCTAAAATTTTAAATATTTACATTTTGTGTCTTACTCTATTTTTATATATACTGTACTATTGAATTTTACAAATCTTCAAATTTTAAATAATAAAAAAATAAAAATAATAAAATATTTTTTTTTATATGTTGTGAAAGAATTTATGCAATTCATTTTTGAAACTAGTTTTAGATTAATAGTATGACAAAAACATAAATTTGATTACAATAAAAATACTCATATATTTTAATGAAAAAAAAATATTTTCTTTATATGTTGGAAAAGAATTTACGCAATTTATTTTTTAGACTGAAGTTTTAAATTAATATTATGTAAAGAAACTAAATTTAATTTCAATAAAAATACTCATATATTTTAATGGAAAAAAAGAGTTTAAAATATTTTATTTATATGTTGTGAAAGAATTTATGCAATTTATTTTTGAGAGTATGTAGTTTTAGATTAATATTATGTCAAGAAACTAAATTTTATTTTATTTTAATGGAAGAAAAGAGTCGAACATTTATGGATTTTGTGTGAAGAAATAAATGAATAATTATATTAAATATAATTAGCAGATTTAATGAAGGGTAAGTTGGGTAAAATAAAATTTCCTTAATAATTGTGCCAATGCTTAGGACGATAAATAAAAAAATAGGAGGGAGTATTTTTTAATTAATTATTTTTAATTTAACATTTTTTTAGTTTATGTTATAATTAAATTATGATTACTTTTCAATCTGTGATAAAGAGAGTAATATATTGTCAATGAAAAATTTATTCATCCCACATAAAATGAAAAAAATATTAATTTAGTTTTATAAAAGAGACGAAATTTCTTTTTTGGACCACTTTTTTGCAATCAAATCAAGAAATTTGACAAAAATATGCATGTAGTGCCCTTCTTATATCTCAACAAAAAGATATAAACCCTTGGAGTCTTGGAGTATATCATTAAAGAATATGCAATTTAGACAAAAGTTTTGGGCATGTAGAAATTTGACCAAAATATGCATGTAGAAATTTGACCAAGATATCTATTACATCATTTCTTGGAGTATAAACCCTCCATAAGTTTTGGGCAAAATATGCAATTTAGACAAAAGTATTAAACCAAATTCCATCAGTGACAATAGTTTGACCTAATAAACAAGTTCTATAAGAAAGGATATACATGTAGTGCCCTTCTTATATCTCAACAAAAAGAACAAAAGTGTCTTCATTCATATAAAACTAAGATGTTTCAATTCCTTCTTCCCATTTGAATCAGCTAGTGGATAATAGGACCAACAACTAAATATTGAGTAGTCACTTGGCTTTGTTGGGTGCCAACTTCCACCTCTGGTTCTCTCTGAATGTCTTCGGTTGGTCTTTTCTTTGGGGGTGAAACCTTTGAAAATTATGAAGAAACAATTAGTCTAAAGTGGAATATGTGATGATGTGATATAAACAAAGACAATAAAAACTCGGTTTATTCTACGCTAGCAGTAGGTTAGTACCCGGACACTTTAAAAAATTGACATGTGTCCACATGCTTTATTATTTGTTATTTAATTATTTATCGTCTATTATTTTTTATTAGTATTCATGGTTCAAGTTAACCATGGTTAACAGTTAACAATTAACATAAAACTTATCTTCTTTCCGTAATAATTTTTTATTTATCTATTTTTTAAATAAAACAAAAATAAGTTTTGAGTAATTTAGAGAAAAAATTAAATGGAATTATGATTTAGAAAAAAATAACATAGTTTACATCTCTAATAAAAAAGGTAATTAATTTATTGATTATATATAATTTAATGTATTTATATTAATTATATTCATAAATAAGGTAAGTTTTTCCAAATTGATTTGTCTATTTTAACCTTCTTATTTTATTATTGATATTATTCATTTATTACATACGTTTTATATTGGTAATAGCTGAAATCTTAATCGTTTGGACAAAAATTCTTCAAATCAATCACAAATCTCTTTTTTTGGAAATTATTTTTTGATTGCGATTCTGTTTTTTTCAAAATTCAAAAAACATCCGTAGCCGTTCTTGCATTCTCAGAATACTGTTTCAAACAAGCTTTTGAGCTCCACCCGAGGTAAATTATTTTTCATGTGTTCAATTGATAATCTTGAATTTTAGTAAACAAATCGATTAAACCCGTTCGATATTTGTTCGTTTATTTTCTGGAAACACACTACGACGTTCTTCTAGATCATCAATCAATATATTTGAGATGAACTGTGCATCTAGATCATCCAACGACACTACCACGTTTGCCTTTTTAACCCAACTGTTAGACTAAGTGGAACATCCACAGTGTATACGACACATTCTAGATGCACAAATTTTTGAACATCCACAGTGTATACCAAGTTTTGAACATCCACAGTTTTGAACTTAGCAAGTGTTCATAATAGTGCATGTTAATATAATTATATGTTATTAACCCATGACGTATATTATGGAACCAGGTTTGCTAGCGTAGTGTATGAATCGTGTGTTAAGATCGATTGTTGAAACATCGTACAGTATATTTAAATATGGCTTGGCTGTACTCGTATGATTTTTTCATAATTTTCGTCGAGGCTAACAAGAACCTTTTTGTTGCAGGATCAATGGCTGCTTATGTTGCTAAGATTGTTTATGAAGGTGAGGGTGCGGCCATATCGTTTGGCTCCAACTTATCCTTCAATGAACTATGCGACAATATTCGCGTCCAATTCCCGATTTTGATTAACAAGGTTTTACAACTAAAATTCTCTGTGGTTCCTGACTCGACAATCTATCGGCTACGTAACGACGTCGACATGTCCATGGTGTTTATGGTACTCCATCAACTGAAGTCGTCCTGGGTCGATATTAACGTTTCAACACACAACGAGTCAGTTTCTGTGAACAATCAACCTCCTGCTCCAGCACCATCTGAGGAAAATTTTGCCGACTTAGACCCAAACCAATACCTTGGATGCTTTAGAATGGAAGATGCGAAGTCATATATGACCGAGTCATGGAAGAGTTATATCACGCATAAAGGTCAAATATTTGAACGTGGAGCTAAGGACTTTAGAGTGAAGCTGCGAATGTATTCCATCGAGGTTGGTTTTGAATACTCCTACGAAATAAACAAGCTCGATCGTGTTACAGCTTTTTGCAAGAAAAGGGATGATGAAGGCTGCAATTGGCGCGTAAAAACCTCTCTGAATAGGTATGGTTCACGTGTTTATTATGAGTGTGTTTATGTTTTTTATCGCTTAATAGGTATGTTTCACTTGTTTATTTCTTAATGTAATAAACAATATGTATGGTTGTCTTGATATGCTTTGAAAGTTTATATTTCCAGTAGTTAATAGTCAATGGGATTAAGAGCTTCCAGTAGTTTTTCTTATTTTTTCCTTTTGATTTCTTACACATGGTGTTGCATTCTATAGTGCAAATACGTCATCATGGTGCATTTCTTAATAGTCACCTAATCAGTCTGTTGCATTCTATACGTATATCACAGTGTTTCATAAATAAAACAAGAAAAATATTTTTCTACTAACATACTAATCATCATAGTGTGCACTGACATGCCTAATTAAGTAGTAGTGTTTGCTCATAGACAGAGTCGGATATTAGTTATATCGATTACTGTTCATGATTTTAGAGAACATTGTTCATAGTATCCTCTTTTGCATATTAATTGCTTGTGCCAGCTTGTTAAATGTATTGATATTATTAAATCCCAGGCACAATGGATTCTTCAACATATACGATTTGGAAAATGAACACAAGTGCAGATCAGTAGTTCGTCTTTCCAAGAGCAAGATGCTCTCCAGTAATATTGTTAAAGCAGTAATGGTCGACAAGATTCGGGATAACCCGAACTCGAAGGCAGTTGATATTCTACAAGATATGAAGTTGAATTTCGGATTAGATATTCCATACCACAAGGCCTGGTACGGGAAGGAACATGCTAGGGATGATGTGCTCGGTGTGGAGGCTGATTCATACCGCCAGCTAAGATGGTTCGGCCAGAACACGATACAAGCGAATCCCGACTTAAGAATTGATGTCCAGTGTCTGCCATTAACAGATTATCAGGACAATGAATACAGGTTTCAACGGATGTTCGTGTCATACGCTTCCTTATTTAGCGGATTTGAGCATTGCATGCCAGTACTCCATATTGACGCTACATTCATTACAAACAAGTATAGAGGAATGCTGCTGGCGGCTACAGCTAAGGATGCTAATTGTGGTATGATAAATTTAGTATCTTTATGATTTCAGTTGCAACTGACGCTTTATAAATGTTCAAGTAACTTTTATAGTATTTTGTAAATGATTGTTTCAGTAGTTTTAATTTTGCTTTTAAAGTATCTACTATTTATTTGGTAGTGGAAGCTCGCGTTTTTATCTAACTCACTGTTTGTGTTATCAAGTTTTTTATCGTCTGTATGTGTTTTGTTTAAGACACTGTTTCTGTGATCATGAGGGATCTATAACATTTGTTGCCCCATGCTATGATTTTCACAGTTAAAAGGGTTAGGAGTGTAGAGTAATTTAAAATTGTCTTCTATAGTGCCTATATGTTATATTTGTGCATCTGGTTTCTTATCATCAGTCTGTTTCTAGTAAAACAGTCTGTTTTGTCTCACGCTCGGCAAAACAGTGATCAATATCATTGAATCCGGCCTCCACCTTACAATTTTGAATTACAGAAGTTTAGATATTCATCTCCCAGTGTGCTTCGCGATTTAAAAAATTAATAATCTTAATTCATCTTATTCTAGTGTACTTTTCTTGTTAAACAGGTCTATATCCAGTAGCTTACGCCATTGTGGATTCTGAAAATGAGATCAACTGGAAATACTTTCTCGAGAATATCAAAGCTTGTTTAGCCACGGGTTCGGGACGCACAATTACTTTTATTTCAGACCGTAATCTTGGTTTGTTAGCTGCTGTTCGTAGTGTGTTTCCCGACAGCCCGCTTAGATTTTGTTATCGACATTTGCATGCTAACTTACTCAATAAGTATCCTTCAGGGTCAGTTCATGGCAAGAGGATTACTTACTTATTTTTGGTAGCTGCATACTCACGTGACGAAGAGAGTTTTGAATTACATTTACGTAAACTGAAACAAGAAGGTGGCCAAATAGTTGAAGACTTTTTAAAGGAACTGCCTCCTAAAACTTGGGTATCGTGTCGTTTCAATGGGGAGAGATTTGGTGAAATGACGAATAATCTAGCGGAGTGTTTTAACAGTTGGGTTAAAGATTTAAAGGGTTTACCAATCACAGATTTAAACAATGAAATTCGCGTTAGAATAATGAATCTTGTTGCGACACGGAAAAAGTTGGTTGTTGGATGGGTATCAGAACTATGTCCCGTCATGGAGAAGAGACTGGCAGCTAATCTTGAACTAGGAAGACATTGGCGTGCTAGCATGTCTAACGAGTTTCTTTACGAAATTAATACGGGAAATCATACCGTTAGTGTTGACCTGCAAAAGAAACTTTGCTTGTGTGGTGAGTGGCAAATTCATGGTTTCCCTTGTGCGCATGCTCTAGTTGCTGCTCAAAGTCAAAGTTCGGATATTTACGCTTATGTGGATCCTCTATTTCAGGTCAGATACTATTATCATCTAAATTCAATTCCCCTGCTAGTTAGCATATTATTATAGAACTAAGGAGTATTGCTTATTATGCAGGTGAATAAATATCGCTTGACGTACTTTTTTACAATCAATCCCGTCCCCACTATCGCAAAGCCAATTCAGATGGTTTCACAGACCGTCAACATCAAACCTCCAAAGACACGACGTCCAGCTGGGCGACCAAGACAAGTGAGGTTAAAAGCCCAGGAGCGAGATCAAACGGATAATCAAGTGTAGTCGCTGTAACAAATTTAAGAACCACAACAAGAAGACATGCAAAGAAGTTATATAGTATGGAGTTTATCCAACTATATTGCAGTTCATGCCCAATAAAAGAGTATGTATAGGATGCAGCTTTCAACCAAGGTTGAATATGAATAAATCTGAGTCATGTTTTAAGATTCACATGAAACTATGTTCACTATTTTTCGTACTTTGGAATACATTGGTATCATTTACATTTGTAATCTTTTTACTTTTTGTTGTTGTGGAGTATTTTACTAAGACAGTAGTGTTATATTTACCCGTGCTTTTTTCTGTTTTTCCCTACAAAAAAAGTTTATTCCATCTGCCACTTTGTGTTGGTAGATCATTTTGGAAGTACGGTCAACACTGAGAAATGAGTAGTTAAACTGTTATACAGTGTTTTTGGTACACATAAGTATGTTGATACAATTCAATTTATGGCCTATATGCATCCAGCCGTAAATGGGTTGAGTTTGAATTTATTAGTGTTTCTGAGAATCAGATTGATTTACTTACATTTTTTCTACGTATACGCATATATCTGAGTCATAGACTATGTTGCTGTGGATCATAAAGGATAATACAAACGCTTTATATTTCTGTTGTTGTGGATCATTCACACTACCAATATCACTTTTAAGTATAGTAACAATTATAATAGTGGGTATAACAAAATACTAGTTCTGGAGAGTGAAAACCTGGTTCAAGGGTATTAGCTAATGAACACATGCCAACTAGTTTAATGTATTAAACCTCGGTATCTATTACAAACCATGCTCAGTGTATGTTATACTTGTTACTGTGGAAGATTCACACTACCAATAACACTATCAACATTTGTTTTTGTAGCTTTATCAAATTTAGTAATTGATCGAACAATTTAGTACTAAATTTGCAACAAATGCAATCTGTTATGGTTGCTGTGGATCATTGACACTACCAATAACACTATGAAACTGGGTTAAATAGGAAGTTTCATGTAAGTCATGACTATGTATAATTTTAGCCTGCAACTTAAGGAGTATTTTAGCCTATGTATAATTTTAGCCTTCAACTGATATTAACATGTTTCAGAGACAATGTATATATAGTTTGCTTTAACAACACTATTTTATAAGGTGTTTTTACCACAAACAATTGCTTGTGTTGTACTGTAGTTTCGTTATTTTTTGAGATCCAACTCCATCATGTTTCTCATGTTCTTATAATAACATAATTGAATCTGTTTATTATAAGAACAATTCAACTACAATCTCACGAGTAATATCAAAATTGTTGGAAATCGACTACCCGGGATGCGTTCGTTCGATCGCTCGAACATCCGAATGATCCCAGTCGACCTCCAGTTGCATTACTCCGTTCACACGACAGCCCACGTCCCAATTCACGCCCAGCCATCGCCCCGAAGGACAACCGCGCGAAGAGGGGCTGGTCTGCACACAATCAGCGCCCGCCGATTGCAGACCAGCGGTCGCTGGTGGAGCTGCAAACTGTTGGAGTTGTGTACTTAATGTCTAGATTTAAGTATCGGTAAACTCCCCGTCATAGCATTTAACTTATTTAATTAATAAACAATTGTTTGCATTTAATTATTATTAATTAAATTATGCAAAATATAGTCCTGGATTCTATACGTTGTAGTTAGTATGGTGTGTCGGGCCCACACAGAAGATCATACTATCGATTACTCGTATTTAATCGAACGGTTGCTCACGACCTAGATGGACACGGACCAATCCATCGGTATAGTCGTTGTGTGAGAGAGAAAATAATTTATCTTAATTATTTTATCACACTTGTACACTTGGTGTATTGGGCGGATCGCTTGAGATTTATCGATTAGGATTGCCTTGGATAATCGGTTTAAATCTCAGAGTATTTTATTCTTAATCCCCGATACTATTGCGGGTGTGTATATTTAATATAAGTGACTTTGATTTTCCAAAGGAATTAACCGATTTAATTATTGGGTCAATTACCGGTTAAGTTGGGTCACTATATTTTATATATGACATGCCGTGAATACTTGACGGGAAAGTGTATCCCGGAAGGGTTGATAATATCCCCGAGATGAGTTCATAAGGAATTATTATGTAAACCCTGCAGGTGGATTTAATCCGCATAATAATTAAGGTTGAACGGTACTATTCTCGGATATAAGAGATGAATAAATTAATTAGCAATAAATTAATTTTATTCATGGATATTTAAATCTTAAATACACGGAATAAATAATACTACCGGAGAAATATTATTTGATATAATATGGTTTAATATTGGGAGTGCAATTAATTTATATAGTGGAAAATAAATTAATTAATATTGATAAGGATTAATAGATTTGGGCTGGGCTCAATTTAATCATCAATATTGGAAGCCCAATATTCCACCTCCTTTTGATCCCCTACGTAGCCTATAAAAGCACTACATGGCCTTCATAAATCATAAGACAAGAATATCAATATTTGATAGTTCTAGAGAGTTGAAGGAGATCCATAGGAGTTCGATAGATCGTCGCCCACACGACGTTCGGACGAGGTGGAAGGAATACGTAGGAAGATTCGAAGGTCTTCAAAGGTGTTTGATTTCGTTTCTCCGAACAACGAATCGAAGGTAAAATCATAAACCCTCTTTTATGATTTATGTACGGATTAATTGTAATATATACATGAACACACGATCCGGGAAACGTACGAACTTCGGGGACGGGGATTCGAGATCCCCGGCGAAGATCGAGGAACCCTCGACATGCGTCGAGGGAGGCGGCCGAACCCTAGGGCTCGACCGCCGGCGTGCGTCGAGAAGGGAGCCCTGGCTGGACGCCGGGGCAGACGATCGACGGGGGTCGATCGTCGGGGAGGCCGCGGGCTGGCGCCGCGGCGGGTCCCCTCTGCCACTCGACGGCGGCGCGTACCGAGGGAGGCCCCGGCTGGAAGCTGGGGCGAGCGATCGAACCCCGAAGGGTCGATCGCTGGGGGCTGCCGCGGGCTGGTGCCGCGGTGGGTGCCCCCTGCCTCCTCCGGTGGTGGCGGTGAGTCGCCGGACTCACCGCCAGGGGCTGTTCCGAACAGCCCCAGGGGTGCGATCGCGCACCCCACGCGATCGATTGATCGCGAGCCCCGGCGGGGGCTCGGCTAGGGTTTCGGCCGCGGGTTTTTCCCGCGGCGGCGATTCTCTCGTCGGGCTCCGGCTCGCACGGTGTTCGCGGTTGTCTTTCCGGCGACGGCATTTCGGTCGGGTTGTCGGTTTCCGCAAATTTTGATAACCCGTGATATCGATTTCCAGCAATTGGTATCAGAGCGTTTGGTTTCGCGTTCATGTATAAGTTCTATTATCGTTCTACCTTGCAGGGATTTCCGGCTATCATGGTTTAATTTTTCGTTAATTATTTTACCATGATTATTCATTTATTAAACTCTCGGACATGTCGAGATTCGTTTTGTGTGGAAGAATGCTTGTAATAGTAAAAATTGGGGGTTGACCGAATTTAGGATTTATTATTACGTTCTATGTTTTCCGGAAAATGTATAGGGTCGATTTCATGTATAGAATCGATACCGGAATTGTAAATTTATTTCTTGTAATTTATTTACGTTGGTTCGATGTTGGAACGATCGCCGGAAGACGAAGATGAGTGACGAAGAGAAGAGGACGAAAAGCCGGGGAACGATCAACCACATGATCGATCCCGAGCGATCGACCGTAAGGAGCGGGGACCGATCGCCCCTCGGCCATGGGCTGTCGCCGGTCACGGTGGCGGCTGGCCGGCTGGGCTGAGCGGCGGCGCTCCGCCGGCGGTGGTGGTCGATCGGGTGGGGGTGGCGTGGGGTCTCCCAACCCATGCTACTCCTACCAAGATTCACTTTCCTAAATTAATTCGGTTTTCCTATTTGAGTGTTCTTCCTTTTGGAAACTCTCATAGATTAGGAAAAGAATTAATTGGAATTAATTTTATTCCTTATTGAGTATTCTCTTTTATGGGAACTCTTATGGATTAGGAAAAGAATTAATTAGGAATTAATTTATTTCCTATTTGATTATTCCTATTCTTGGAATTTTTCATTAGATGGAAATTAATTAATTATGGAAAGTAGAAGAGTCCTAATTTATTTTATTTCCTTATTCCATTATAGAAGTCTTCTAGAATATTCAAGTTTCACTTGGATAAGATTCTAGAGATTTAATGGAATTAGATAGGAAAATAAATAAATAAATATTAATAATATTTAATTTTATTTTTGATATATTCGATTGACTTAATTTTCGAATTAAGTAACTTTTAGATTAATTGAAAATAAATAGATTTAAATATTGGGATTAATATTCTCGTCACATGGAGCATTCAAGAACGAAGACTGAAGACTAGAAGATGCATATGAAGATGGAATAAAGCCATGATAGTCGGGAAAAATAATTTTCTAGCATTATTTTGACTATGTGATACTATGTGCTTTATTGCTTATATGCATGCTATATGTGTTTACTTTATGCACTAGATAGCGTATCCCTTTATTGTAAAAAGCTAAGTGGGAGAGGGGATGGAAACATTCCCATGGTCTCCATTGCTGTTCTCTTGGTGACTCTTATGGACTTCCGAAGTTCGTATAGACGAGTCATTGGAGGAGAATTCTTGTAATTCCTTTTACGAGAAACATTGATCAAGTTTATCAAACAATGCCTAATTTGTCTTTCTGAAGCTGACTTCAAGTCGACTCATTCTCACCCCGGGGAGTGGAATGGAGCCAAAGCCACTTGGTCATGTGGATGACACAAATTAGAGACCTTCGTACCATTCTTTGATAGATGGATCGATTGTCTGCTCGGCTCCCTCATTTATGAGAGATAGGGTTGTTCGCATGGTGAATCACTGGTTAGAAACTTCGAGTTTCACTTATGATTCTCCGCGTCTTGATTTACAAAATCGAATGGATCTTGTAATTGGGAGTCAATTATAAAAGTCTCTTGGTGTGGTAAACGTCCACACAACGTGGCTTGCTATACTAACGGATTTTAGATTAATTGATGTAGACAGTTATAAGGAATTTTGAAGAATTGCGAAGTTATCGTAAACGTCCACACAACGTGGCTTGCGGTGATATAGCAATTCCAAACGATTTACTTTAGTGCTGAGTAATGGTTTACACTTAGATACGCGTTATAGCATCCTTCCCAACGAAGTTACGCTATAATCGATGTTTGACCAAAGAAAATCTAATTGCTAAATCATTTGGGTAGGTAAACGTCCACACAACGTGGCTTGCCTTACCTGATGGGATTTTAGATGTGATTAGTAATTTAATGATATTATTTGAGGGAGATAATATCGGATATTAAATTAATTGTTTGTTTATATGTGCTTATAGGTTTAGAAAATTGCTATGAATCCACTTTCGTTGATACTTAAGGAATTCAACGCACTGGTTCCATACTGTGTTGGATGGAATAAAGAGTTAGACATTACTCAGACTATAAAGGAGTACAAAGATGTACTCAGCGAAACTTGTCCTCCTAGACCTACCATTAACTCAACTGATGAGGAAATAGTTGACTTTGAGAAGTGGGATAGTGCTCTTGCATTAGCCGCTAATCATGATGTTATGCTTAAACTCAAGTTGATGTTTAGACATGATGTAAAGGCTAGAAAAGAGGCGATGAGGATACTCATAAAGGTCAGTTGCTTCGAGGAAACGCTTGAACACGTTTTTGAGATGCTAGATCTTTTAGACGAGTTGAGACAGTCGCAAGCTCTTATAGCCAAGGCCAAAGGTTTCGAACCTAAGGGCATACATAAGGAAAAGGAGAAGAAGGCAAGGGGATCCAGTAGTCCTAAAGGACTTGGACCAAAGGGTGGGATAAAGAAGCCTTCTGGCAAATATCCCCAAGGAAAGCAGTCTGAGTACTGGGGGTCTATATCTTGTCCTCTCAAAGGTACGAATTTTTCTTTAGTCGTAAAAACATAGTCAGCGGTATTATCTACCAAAATTCTGGTGTGTAGATATGGAACCACTGACGGTATGTGCATTTTAAATGCAGGGGTTCCAGAAAACCCGGCGACTTAGAGAAGAAGAGTTCGAGTCCACATGAGCGAAGCTGTTGAGGAAGCAGTGATTGCAGTGGAAGACATTTATCTACTTTAGTAGTTATAGGATTTCATTTCAAGATCATTGCTTATGTACCCTTCATTTTAGAAAGAACTTATGTTCTGGTTTTCTATCAATGAATGGATATTTATTTCTTTAATCATTCGGTGATTTAGATAAGAAATAATGGTGTTATCTATTCTGGTACATTAGATAGCAATATATGAATGATGAATCCTTAGTCTACCACGATGCAACGAACCGATATGTATAACTTGTTTTACTTATTAGATGTATTTATTTATTAATCATTATACTTGTGAATTCTTGAAACTTAGTAGTTTTTATTCAAAAGGGATTCAAAAGATCGAAATTGATTCGATCAATTATAGTTGGAGGAATGGACCTCCCGACCTAAGAGTCAATTTTGGAAGATGATACAACTAAGCTAACCTTTCTGGATAAAGGATAGAATTCGGACAAGTATTGAGAATGATTTATGATTAATGCGGTAACATGTGTAATTAGAAAGGTACGAGTTGTTCTTTCAAAGAATACTCGAAGATGGATTAGAATACTTGATGTGCCATAAAAGCAAAGTGTTTTTTTTTACCCGTCAGTAGACACAAAGCTATTATGGGGAACCATCAAAGTATATCCATTAGAAGCCTACGACTTGTTCGCGGAGGCTACCACTTGTCTAAAGAACACATATCATAAATCAAAGATTGGGATTAAGTCTCAAAGAACTGCACCATGCACTCACGTGTAGAAATGGTGTGTTAAGAATAAGAAATGAGAGTCTAATAGTAAAAGGACAAGTTTGTTCGGAACTACCAATGCTCTATGGATATTTCTGGATACAACGGCACATTCAATATGGTTGTAGAATATCCTAGAAGAGCAAGTGATTGTATGTTCAATAGTACTATGAACCAGAGGGGTGACCTCGCCCGGTTCTTAGAGGAAGACTATTAGAAGAACTACAATGCCCTAATTGACAAATTAAGGTACTTTGAAATGAGGAAAGGACAAAAGACTGAGAACCAGCCTGACCGAGTAGAAGTACATCACTAACTGCACCTAATGTTATTACTGTTATATACCAGAACGCCATTGCAGTGGGAGGTTATTAAGCAACCAGAGATGTTCATAAGACTAGAGGAGTTTTGAACTCTGGATCTAGTAGACATGAAATCGATCCCTAGCTCTGCATAAGGGGCGGTACTAATCTAAATGTGCCTACTTGGATAGCAATAAATATTATTGTTAAGAGGTATGATCATTTAGGAGTACAAGCTTAGTAAGTCCATTTATGGATTGTTACAAAGCTATGAATCGTGGAACTTGCGAATTGATGAGATAGTCCATTAAAATGGATTCATCAAAGGGCAAAGGCGAGGAAAGGTGTATTAGAGACGTAATGAAAACAAGGTGGTGTTTCTCGGAATTTTATGTAGATAAACACTTCATCATTGGCAACAATGTAAAAGTATTGTCAGACATAAAATAGAGGTTGTCTAAATAAATCGAGATATAAGATTAAGAGCAAGTTGGATCATGTTCTTGGAATCTTTCGATGTCTAGATAAGAACATTGTACTTCTCCTAGATATCTTATGCGATTATGGTTTGTTTTAAACATGCATAATTCTGAGAAAGGTTATTGCCTTTCAGAAACATAATACATCTATCTAAAGGTATGTGTCTTGAACACATGAAGGAAATGGATAAAGACAAAGCGGTTTCCTACACTTCGAGTGTGGAAAGCTTTATAGATGCAATGTTGTAAAACGAGAACCTGATATCAACTATGCGGTTGGCGTAGTGGGAGGATATCAAAGTAATCTGGATAAGAGATATTCGAATGCTGTAAAAGTACTTGGAAGTACTAGATTACTAAGCAAGACGAAATCTTCTTGGATTACAAAATTCTCAGATCTCGAATCAGAGAAGGACCAGTGTAAGTCGATATCAGGCTATGTGTTCACTTTTAAGAGAGGTGGAACCTCAAGATGAAAGAGTGATAAGCATGATGCTTCTCGGACTCTATCATAAACCGAATAGCAGCCTCAGAGGCAGCGGAAGTCTTGGTTAGGTTTCAGAATGACCTCTGGACTTGGGTGTGATTCTTGGTTCACCAAAGGCTATGTATATAGCGGTGCATGGTAAACTGGAAGAAATCATAAGTTCAAAAGGTGATGATAACACATAGAGCAAGTACCACTTGATTCGAGTCATCGTCTAGGAGACGACGCAGTAGTCACCAAGATAACTTCAGAGCGGCAACCTAGAGTGCTCATTCACATATTACTTCTTGGAAGTACACTTTAAGCACGTGATGAGTATGGGAGTCGGGAGTTTGGAGGAAATGACTAGACCTTAGTACAAGTGGGAGATTGTTGGAGTTGTGTACTTAATGTCTAGATTTAAGTATCGGTAAACTCCCCGTCATAGCATTTAACCTATTTAATTAATAAACAATTGTTTGCATTTAATTATTATTAATTAAATTATGCAAAATATAGTCCTGGATTCTATACGTTGTAGTTAGTGTGGTGTGTCGGGCCCACACAGAAGATCATACTATCGGTTACTCGTATTTAATCGAACGGTTGCTCACGACCTAGATGGACACAGACCAATCCATCGGTATAGTCGTTGTGTGAGAGAGAAAATAATTTATCTTAATTATTTTATCACACTTGGTGTATTGGGCGGATCGCTTGAGATTTATCGATTAGGATTGCCTTGGATAATCGGTTTAAATCTCAGAGTATTTTATTCTTAATCCCCGATACTATTGCGGGTGTGTATATTTAATATAAGTGACTTTGATTTTCCAAAGGAATTAACCGATTTAATTATTGGGTCAATTACCGGTTAAGTTGGGTCACTATATTTTATATATGACATGCCGTGAATACTTGACGGGAAAGTGTATCCCGGAAGGGTTGATAATATCCCCGAGATGAGTTCATAAGGAATTATTATGTAAACCCTGCAGGTGGATTTAATCCGCATAATAATTAAGGTTGAACGGTACTATTCTCGGATATAAGAAATGAATAAATTAATTAGCAATAAATTAATTTTATTCATGGATATTTAAATCTTAAATACACGGAATAAATAATACTACCGGAGAAATATTATTTGATATAATATGGTTTAATATTGGGAGTGCAATTAATTTATATAGTGGAAAATAAATTAATTAATATTGATAAGGATTAATAGATTTGGGCTGGGCTCAATTTAATCATCAATATTGGAAGCCCAATATTCCACCTCCTTTTGATCCCCTACGTAGCCTATAAAAGCACTACATGGCCTTCATAAATCATAAGACAAGAATATCAATATTTGATAGTTCTAGAGAGTTGAAGGAGATCCATAGGAGTTCGATAGATCGTCGCCCACACGACGTTCGGACGAGGTGGAAGGAATACGTAGGAAGATTCGAAGGTCTTCAAAGGTGTTTGATTTCGTTTCTCCGAACAACGAATCGAAGGTAAAATCATAAACCCTCTTTTATGATTTATGTACGGATTAATTGTAATATATACATGAACACACGATCCGGGAAACGTACGAACTTCGGGGACGGGGATTCGAGATCCCCGGCGAAGATCGAGGAACCCTCGACATGCGTCGAGGGAGGCGGCCGAACCCTAGGGCTCGACCGCCGGCGTGCGTCGAGAAGGGAGCCCTGGCTGGACGCCGGGGCAGACGATCGACGGGGGTCGATCGTCGGGGAGGCCGCGGGCTGGCGCCGCGGCGGGTCCCCTCCGCCCCTCGACGGCGGCGCGTACCGAGGGAGGCCCCGGCTGGAAGCTGGGGCGAGCGATCGAACCCCGAAGGGTCGATCGCTGGGGGCTGCCGCGGGCTGGTGCCGCGGTGGGTGCCCCCTGCCTCCTCCGGTGGTGGCGGTGAGTCGCCGGACTCACCGCCAGGGGCTGTTCCGAACAGCCCCAGGGGTGCGATCGCGCACCCCACGCGATCGATTGATCGCGAGCCCCGGCGGGGGCTCGGCTAGGGTTTCGGCCGCGGGTTTTTCCCGCGGCGGCGATTCTCTGGTCGGGCTCCGGCTCGCACGGTGTTCGCGGTTGTCTTTCCGGCGACGGGATTTCGGTCGGGTTGTCGGTTTCCGCAAATTTTGATAACCCGGGATATCGATTTCCAGCACAAACGGCAACCGCCGTTTGCCCACCAGCGGGCACCGTTCGTCCGCGAACAGCAACGCGACGTTGCTGTTCCGGGCTCGTTTCCGGGTCGTTTTTCCTCATCCGACTACCGATCCGAAGGTCCTAGAACCCCCAGTAGTCGAGGAATACGATCCACGACCCCGGAACCCGATCTACGTTCATGTATGATTAACGAGAATAAAAAGATCGAATAAATGCGGAATAGAGATCGATCTCATACCTTCTCGGTCGATTGTTGAGACCTTAACGATTGCTAGTGTATGGCTCTTCCCTTGACTCCAACCGCTGTGTGGGCAACGATCCGTTGGGTATCCCTTTTTCTGCTTCTCTGATAAACCACCGCAATATTCTTTTTACTTTTCTGTGTAAAATAATTGCGCAAAAGCTTTATTAATTTTTACAGAAGAAATTATATTTGCGCTAACGCAATTAATTTCTGCTGCAAAAATAAATGCGGCGAATGATAGGTTTAGGAGAGGCAAAGGGGGGGTTTAAATAGAGTTACACTAGGGACCTCTTAGGTAAATTAATTAGGGGCTAAAATGAAATATTAATTAACTTGGAATACTTAAAAGCAATTCCTTAATTAATCGATTTCAAATTTAATTATTATTAACTCCACTATAAAATAATAATTGAATTCCCGAAATTAATTTAATATTATATCAACAATAATATTTCCGCCGAAATTACATATACGACTTTCCCCGTGTTTAAGATATCGAACGTCCACGAATTTATTTAATTACTAATAATTAAATTAATTCGTTTCTTATTATCCGAGACTAGTACCACTCATCCTTATTATCATGTGAAACAAATCCACCTGCAGGGTTTACATGATAAACTTTATGAGCTCATCTCGGGGACGTAATCAACCCGATAAACGGGACACGGTTTCTTGTCTATAATCTATAGCATGCCGTGCGTACAATTACGATTCCCAATTTACCGAGAATCTCGACTAATCAATTAGTCTCACTCATTGGCAAGTTAAAGAACCGAGAACTGGACACACGCACCTATAATTATATAGGGATTAGGAATTCGTATATCCGTAATATCTGAGGTCTAGTTCGATTACTTCGATTAGTATAAATCGAACGCCCTCCCGTGGTCCTGCTCAATACACCAAGTGTACGAGTGTAACATAATAGTCAAGACCAACTATTACCCAGTCACACTACGACGTACCGATGGATTGTCCCTGTCCATCTAAGTCGTGAGCTTCTGTTCGATAGTATACGAGTAACCGACAGTATGATCTTCCGCGTGTCTCCTCACGCCATACTGTCTACAACGTATATATCTAGGACTATTGCATAAAGTACATGAAAGACAAAATGCCGACAGTTTGATTAATAGATAATAAAACACAAATAAGGAGTTCCATATTGCCACTAAACTAGACATTTAGAATATAACTCCATAAAAAATAAACAAGACAATATTTAGAAACTTCAACACTACCTTATCAAAAATCTGAATGTTAACACAATCTTTTCAGAACTTGAACTAATTCAAAGTAGAAAAACAAAACGACAATGTTTGATAAACCAGCTGCCTACTTATTACTGTTTGGAAAAAACAAAAGCATAACTGAAGTTTCTAAATCGCGGCCCTCCAACGCTTTGAGCTTCTTGCAAATCTTTTGATAAGATCAGCTCTGAATACCATTGCTGCAGTCTCGTCAAATGTATCACTCGACAACCTTTCATATGCAAGATCATCCATACAGTGCATCACATAAACGCCGCAATCCAGGCTATCATAGTAACAAACTATTAGTATTATCCACACATTCTACATGATTCTATTTAAAGCAGTAGTAGATATCTTTTATACTTACGATCCAGAAGCCTGCTTGGATACAATCTGTTTCTGATCAATCAATTTAAAATTGGTCTTGAAGTTTTCCTTCACCCACTTTATAGTCAGTATGTCTTTCTCGGTCAAAGCATCCCGATCCATCTGCAACGCAACATTCGAGCATACACCCTTGTTTAGTTTTTTCCTCATACCTGAATTCAGCATGATGTCGGCTTGGAACGCTACGCCACGCATCCACGTATTGATCATGTGGACCTAATAACAATACAGTTAAATACCAGGTTAATTACGTGATGTTGTAAACACTACCGACATGAATTTGCACTGTGTATTGGCAAGCTATCTGAAATACTAGCATTATAAAAAAAGTGAACAAAGAGATTATTATACCATAAAGGCTGCCTCTTTTATGCACTCTGTAGACCTTGAATCTCTTGACGACATGGAGTCGTAATGGAAAAAACACTTTGAAATAGGGTCTAAAGTTAATAGCGTGAAGTGGAATTTCCGCTTGTGGGTCAGTGGAATGAGGATTAAATGCGCGCTTCCCAAGTACTCGTACAGTGGCTCAAAAATAAATTCATGCATTGCCACTACCTCAATGTTCTCGATTGCTACATGCATTCATTTCAAAAAGAAACACCACTGTAATTATAAAAAAAAAAGAAACACCATTGTAACAAATGAATCAGTAACCGGAGTTTGCCATTATAACAAAGAAATACACTAAGTCATTAAAGGCAGTGTCTCTAATAAGGTTATATTTAAACGGATATTGTAAATAAGGTTATATTTTAAACTGATATGCTTAGTTCAGATCATTCGTCTAATTATATATCGTGAAACTGACACATGTGGAAATTGATGAATTAGTAAGTGATAGTTTGCATTCATAACCTAGATATACACTATCAGAATATAGGCAGTGTGCTAAATAGTGTTTATATATTAAACTATGATATCATTGAAGTATGGGATTTATGGCACACAAATCTACGTCTATATTGTAATTATGTTAACACCAATAAATCAACATACACTACAACATAAAACTATAACTTGAAACTATTCATTAGTATATAATTTATTAGTTCGAAAGACTTTACCCATGCGTGTGTATAAAGCGACCTGGTGACCAAGGCAATATCGTCGCGTGACATCAGCTCTTCTGCAAGCAAGCACAAATACGCATCGATTATTGTGGTGGTCAAAGCTTCGGTTGACAACAAGATATCGATCTCGTGTCGTGTTATGTCAGTTAGGCCAGATTCATTAGCCTTCCAGAAGCTTTCACTGGAAAAAAATCTATCAGTAAAGGGCAATTCAAAATATATATCTATTCACAATAAGTTCGAGAGAGATATTACGACACATACCCTAGAGGTGCTTTCTTAACATACACCTTCAGACTGTACCTTGTGTATGCGTCTAACAAGTTCTGGAAATTTTTATTCTTGTTCCACCGATTCTTCAGAATCTTCTCTTCCTTGGTGTCCTTCAGTGCGTCAACATCGATTATCGTAGGAGGTGATCTGTTTTTAGCATTATTCCTTGCAATCCTCTTTTTCTTCACAATAGGAAAATAGTAGATGTTTGTTGGAGTTGTATACTTAATGTCTAGATTTAAGTAACGGAAACTCCCGATCATAGCATTTAATCTATTTAATTAAATAAACAATTGTTTGCTTTTAATTATTTGATAATTAAATACATGCAAATATAGTACTAGATTATATACGTTGTAGTTAGTATGGTGTGTGTCGTCACACGGAAGATCATACTATCGGTTACTCGTATTTAATCGAACAGTTGCTCACGACCTAGATGGACACGGACCAATCCATCGGTATAGTCGTTGTGTGAGAGAGAAAAATAATTTGTCTTAATTATTTTATCATACTTGTACACTTGGTATATTAGGCGGATCGTTTGAGATTTATCAATTAGGATTGCCTTTGATAATTGATTTAAATCTCAGAGTATTTTATTCTTAATCCCCTATATTATTACGATTGTGTATATTTAATATAATTGACTTTGATTTTCCAAAGGAATTGTCCGATTAGAATATCTGGTCAATTACCGGTAAAGTTGGGTCACTATATTTTATATATAACATGCCGTGAATTCTTGACGGAAAAGTGTATCCCGTAAGGGTTGATAATATCCCCGAGATGAGTTCATAAGGAATTATTATGTAAACCTCATGAGTGGATTTGTTCCGCATAATAATTAAAGTTGAATGGTACTATTCTCGGATATAAGAGATGAATAAATTTATTATGCAATAAATAAATTTTATTCATGGATATTTAAATCTTAAATACACGGAATAAATAATACTACCGGAGATAATATTATTTGATATAATATGGTTTAATATTGGGAGTACAATTAATTTTTTATAGTGAAAAATAAAATTAATTAATATTAATGAGATTAATAGATTTGGGCTTGGGCTCAATTTAATCATTAATATTAGAAGCACAATATTCCACCTCTTTTAGATCCCTACGTAGCCTATAAAAGCACTAGATGGTCTTCACAATTTAAAAAGACAAGATTATCATACTTGATATTCTAGAGAGTTCGTGAAGGAGATCCATAGGAGTTCGGAGGATCGTCGCCCACACGACGTTCGAACGAAGTGCAAGGAATACGTGGGAAGATTGAAGGTCTTCAAATCATCTCGTTTCTCTGCACAACGAGACGTAGGTATAATCGTAAACTCCCTCTTATGATTATGCGTTTAATAATCGTGATATATACATGAACGAACGATCCGAGAAACGTACGAACTTCGCGGACGGGGATTCGAGATCCCCGGCGAAGATCGATAGGAGCGGTCGAACCCTAGGGTTTCGACCGCCGGACACGCGACGAGGGGAAACCCCGGCTGGACGCTGGGGCATGCGATCGACTTCGGTCGATCGCCGGGGATGCCGCGGGCTGGTGCCGCGGCGGATCCTCCCGCCCCACTCGCCGCCGGCACGGCTACAGGAAACCCTCGACTTGAGCCGAGGGGTGCGATCGATCCTCGGATCGATCGCGGGTCAGCTGCGGGGGGACTCGCAGCGACCCCGTGCAAGCTACGGGTTCGCCCGTAGCGGTTCGCACGGGGTGATCCTGTGCGCTGGGGCAGCGGGTCCGTGTACCCGCTGCAGGGCTGCTTTGAGCAGCTCGGGGATCGCTACGAGCGATCGCGAGCCCCGCGCGGGGGCTAGGCTGGGCACCACGGGCGGAATCGTGGTGGTGCTCGGTTGAGCTCCGGCTCGTGCGGTGGTTCGTGGTTTTTCTCCGGCGATCGAGGATTTCGGTCGGGTTATCGGTTCCTCGTTTTTTTATAGCACGGGATATCGATTTCCAACAATGTTGTGATCTCGTGGCTTCAGTATTCGTTTATCCGGCAGATCGGCGTACGAATACAGGCCTATCGACGATCCTGTCATCCCCGTATGCATATCATCCAGTGGCAAGATAGTCGATGAACACGGTGCAGGATGCTGAGGTTCTGGGGTATGGATCTCGTCGTCACTCAAGAGGGCAAAGCTTGGTCCATCGAAATTAGACCATCTGGCATTATCGCGTGATTCACCAAAGACTGGTTTCGTATTAGCGTATGTTCGTGGCGTTTCTCCACCTGTAGATTAGTGTTTAATGTGTATGGAAAAAAACCGTTCCCAACGTCAGACATAATTGTTTATGGATTGGAAATTGTTCACATTACCTTCTGGTTTATTATTCTTTGCAGACTCCATAGATTTCTCAACAGCCTCTACCGCCTCGATGCAAAGCATATCAAACTCCTCTTCTAAAGGTTTTAATGTAGTTAATCAACAATTTGTATATGCAAAGGTAATATATATATATATATATATATATATATATATATATATACTGTTTAAAACATAGAAAGTATGTGAAGTACCTGACATCTGCTTCCCAGCAGAGTGTATAGGTGATCTGAACCCCCCTCTAGGATCATCGCATCCGACCACCATAGCCCACTGTTGTTTATCACCTAAAATAGTTTAAGACAATCAAACAATTTCCTTGTTGTTAAGGTATGCACAACACTATCTAATCACAGACAACATCTTTAACATAATACAACCACAACAAAGCAGAATACAAGATTGTTTAAGAACTGACTAACACACTAAATAATTAATTCTATAGACACTGACTTTGATCACGGCTTCGATCAAATGTTGGTTCATGATGCTCACTCCTTCCCTCTGTGTCATCTGTTGAGTAAACCAATTTCACATTTTGTTCAAAAAAGGAGAAGATGACATAGTGTATTAGGTTTACTAAATTAATAAGGTTACCTAACAACAAACCTTTCTCGAATTCTGGAGTTTCAAAGTCATTCATATCAACTTCACCATCAGCTTGGTTCCTACTTGCACTCCTCGTAAACGAATCTTCTATAAACTGTTGTAGACGCTGTATTTTCAGTTCCTGCTCCTCAGTTTTGTTCTTCAAGAACATAATCTCTTTTTTGTTTCCTTGAACTTCTTTTATTAAACCGGCTATTGACATTCCATAAGCTTCATCACAGTTTTCATTGAATTGAGCCTGGCCAGAAAGTAAACACCAACATATTAATCAAATTGGCAAATATATAATATCTAATTATTAGGTTTTAAACAATGTAAAACTATCAGTCGTTAACTCACACATATGTCTTTAAACGTCATCTTTTTCAAAATCCTCTCCAGATCGTTTAAATCCCAGAGTTTCATCAGAGGTACCGCAGTCTCCATCCCAGGAATAGGAGATATTATGTTTGTTTTCATACACATTCAGTACTATGACAAGAAATGTGTTACCAAGTAGTCATAAACAATTAATGTAATCTGTATAATATTATATAAAGATAATATAAACTTTAATGTTCATGCTTACAAGTATAATGTACGCACAGCCCCCAGTGTTCTTCGAATTAGAATCTCGTGTCTTGTATGTTTCTAGCTTCTCACGTAGAAAATTTGCTACCTCCTTGGCCCATGCATATTTGGAGATCTCGTTCAATTCCTCTACTGCTCGAACATATTTCATACAAAGGGCCCCCATACCATTTGCGAAAAGGAACTTTATGCATATATCAATTAGGACTAGCCTTGCCAAGTTATGATCCCGGTCTTGAACTTCGATAACAATGGTCGGTTTCTTAAGTAGTTCTCTATGAATTGCATTAGCAACATCACGCTTCTTTATGGATGTCTTACCTATTCCGAAAGCTTCAATCACAAAATCTGACGCTGGTGTTTTTATATCCAATATGGATTATTCTCCATCAACACTCATCCCGAGGATATCTGCATAATCTGACAGATTGATTTTTAGTTGAGTACTCCCGAACGTAAATGTAACATCCCATTTTTCATAAAATAAACTAAAGAGGATTTTCTTATTTTTCAAAAGAAATTGTAGTATTTAAAATAAAAGAAAATTGTCAAAACGACTTTTTCATAATAAAAACTTTAACTAAAAATAATAACCCTCAATAGTCAAATTTAAATAAAATACTCAAGTATGAATCTTCAAAAGCGGAAAGTATAAAAGAAAAATAATGTTTTTAAAATAAACGTTGCTACTACTATCACCGCCACATCCCCGTCTCGCTCCGATTTCGCTTAACCTGAAAAGATGGGGTTTTAAAGGGGTGAGTTATCAACAATCCAGTAGGGATACCAGTTCATACATTGCACAATACGAAGGCAATCGGAATAACTCTCAAATTTATAAACTAACTTGGATCATCATCATGACCACGTCATTTCATTACGCGATCACGACTATCTTGACTTGTTACCGTTAAAACGGCCATGAATACCATAAACACGTCATTTCATTACGCGAATACAGCCATAATACCACAAACACGTCATTTCATTACGCGATTGCAGCCATGAATTTCGTCGCGCGACTAATATGTGCACATAACATGAATAGAATATAAAGTCCTCGATATCGAATAATTACTTGCGTATCATACACTGATATGAACTGTATTTGAAAAGGTTTTAGAAATACCCCTACCTTGAAAATGCAGACTCTGAAAAAAATGATGCTTGAATGTATGCTCGTGCAAATCCTAGTCCTCAAAAATCCTTAAATCCTTCACAAAGTGTATTGAACTAATAAATATTACTATATAATTTATATCAATAATATAGGTTATAGTCATATATAATATTATTTATAAGTACTTAAAGGATTCGGCTGGACAAAAATGAAGGAAATTAGTTTAAATACTTAATGGACTTGGATAATTATTTAAATTATAATAAAAGTAGTAGTAGTTGGCTATCAGCGTTTGTATAAATAAAATGTAGGCTTGAAAAGGTAAGTTTAGGAAGCTGGGCTTAAGATATTTTGGGACATGGATTAAATTATTACTATTACATATAAAAAGTGGAGTTAGATTAACACTATTTAAAAATGGGCTTAAGAACTATTTGAAGTGAACTTAAAGATTGGATTTTAATTAGGACAAACGGTTCAATACTTTTAAAGCGTGGGTTGAACTTTTAGGTCGGCACATTTACGTGGGGTTTGGGCTACGATACCTATCGAAAGGGTAATATCCATTTACACATCTTCTCCCCCAAACTACAAGCAACATAATTTTAAGGTAAGACTTATTCTTTTTCTACAGATCGGATTTGCAGATAATAGGATAGAAATACATAGAGCTTACATGGCGACGATACTGATACGAAGGTTTAGCACATCACATATTCTCCAGCATCTAAATCTCGACGGGAGCCGCTATGGTGGAAAAAGTAGGAGGCGGCGATGGCCTTGGCATTCCGAGAAACTCAGCGGGGAATCGGTACTGATACTCTTCATCAGGGGTGCAATCGGGTTTAGAAAGAAAGAGCTTGACTGCGGATTTTCTCCTCCGGCACTTTGAGATTGATACTCCCAGAAGAAACTGAATCGGAGTGAGGGTGGTGGTGGTCTTGTCGACATAGGGTTGATAACAATTAAGAACATTGACGAAATTGAGTTTGGTGGTGCTCCGAGCTCGGTTAAGCGGGCTGTGGTTCAGATAGGGAAATTCCGAGGAGGCTTTGATTCGGTTACAGTATATTGTATGGTTGTGATATTCTGTGTATACGGGAGGAAAAGGAGGCGGAGCGAGTTCATATATAAATACATCCTATATGGGTTGTGAATAGGGTTTTGGAAATTTCAATCTCGACGTGGTCCGAATAGACTAAAACTCTAGTTTATTATGTAAATATTAAAGCTATACAAAATATAATATTAATACTAGTTAGGGTACTAATAGCTTTAATAATAATAATAATAATAATAATAATAATTTCATTGATAATGTTAATTATATAATTATTAAATAGTATTCATAAGATTAATGGAAGATGAGGACATCTATATATATGACTTAACTATGCTAAATGAAATATGAATAAAATTAACCAGTAATCAAAATGCATAAAATGACTCGACATGAAATTAATATGATTTTTAAATTATTTGAACTTGTGCTAAATGTAAATAAATCATATGCAAAATTTATTAATTGGGCCAAAATACTTAATTAGTTAATATAATTTTTGCGGTTGTTACAGTAAATGTATTATCCTCGTGATTGTAAGCGTTCAGAATCAGCCCCATTTGGTTGTTTGACTTCGACAACGTCAGTTTCTCACCGAAGAAGCAATCAGATATAGCTGCAAAAGGAGTTTGTGAAATAATCCTCCTAACGCCCTCTGTTATTGGGCTGTTTAGTGTGTCGTAAGTAACCACCGTACTTCTAAATTGGCAAGTCTGCACATCCAAAAACACATTAGTTAGTATACTGTTTCTTATAGATTTAAAAACACATGGTTGGACATGGATAGTGTTTTGAGTAGTTATATTGTACTGAAAAGTGTATCACGATCAAATTTCCTATCACCAACACTATCAAAAACATTAGAAATTTAAACTGATGTTATATAAACCAAGTGACATTTTGTACAAACCTAATGGTTGTTAACATATGACACAGGTGGAGTAAGTGGATAATGTACTCTATATTAAACTATTTGTTCAAAAGCGACGAAACAACTTTATGAAAAAACAATTACAAAATTCAATGAGTCGTACAAATGTTATTTTTTTGATAACTTAAACAGTGATTGTGATAGTGTCTATGAACACTACCAGGGTAAGATTGTTTCCACCAATACAGTGTTATAAACAGTATTATACTTGTAATCAAAACACTTTTACACTTGAAAGTGCTTTTGGTAATGTACATGAACAACTTATTATTTTAGTAGTGTTAATGAACATTAACCTAATGTTTTGGTAGTGTACATTAACAAGTCATTAGACCTAACTGTGTCAATGTTAAATAAATGGGCAGTGTTCACAGTAGGGCAACACTGATTAACTTAATGTTTTTGCAATGTACATGAACAAATCATTAGACATACTTGACACACTTCCAAATAAATGGGCAGTGTTCACTATAGTGTTAGTGAATATTAACTTCCATGTTTTTGTAGTGTACATGAACAAGTCATTAGAACTAATATACACACTGCCACATAAATGGGCAGTGTTTACAATAGTGTAAGAACCACTTACTTTGCTTTTTTGTACCAAATATGTTATACTCTTCCCATGTAGTTGTCTACAATACTTCAAAAAACTTCTTAGTACACAAGGTGAAACTTTGAATGCTATATTCAGTCAAAGAAACATATAGAATGTAAGTTGAATATGCAAAAAATTGTTTTAAAAGCCGAAAAAGACTCTCTAAACATTATTTGATTTACTTAAACAATGGATATTAAACACTTAGATCTACTGCATGTTGAATAGCAGAGCATATAATGTATAATACACTAACAACCAATTTGGACAAAGACATGAATTACCTACCATATTGATAATTTATGCTATGAATTTAGATTGTTCACAACAGTTATAAACATTATATAGGGACCACACTATTTATACACACAATTAATAGCAGTGCTTTTATAGAGTAAATGACATATTACGCAAACCTTTTTCGCAGCCAATTTTTCTCGAGGAAACTTCCCACGGCCGATGCTAATTTTGATGCCACTCTGGTTTAAAAAAAGAGTAAAAGTGTGAAACACTTTGCTTAACTATTTACAGTTCTTAAGTAGTTCAAATTAAATGTACCATAAGTAACCTTACGTTGCATTATTTGAATAGACAACTAATAAAATAATCTTAGCAACTTACCCTCTTCTTTTTCTTCAGCATAAACTGGTTTGACTGGAAGTCATCGTCGCTTACAATGACATGTTCGGACTCCTAAAATAAATCAGATTTTAAAAAAACCTAGTTTTATGAATATGAAAAATAATCATGGAATATACCTTTTGCTTCTTAGTTATTTTTGACGTGTTTATTCGAACATTGAAATGTTTCCTCTTTTGTGATTTTCCAGGCACCGCCTTGTTGGTGTTCTTTGCCACACGTTTCGCGATCAAAAACCTTATTTAGCCCTGTCTGTGCATCAGACGTTGTTACCTCGAAGTCGTTATCCAATCTACGTTTCGCAGATCGCAAATATGCTTCCCGATTCGGTACCTTGGTTTTGATTGAAACTGAACGTGTTGTCGGAGACATATTTCTCAAGACCTGATTTAAAATAGAAAGTTTTTAGATATTATATAACCAAATGAAGCAACAACAACACTTTGATTAAGAAAAGTACACTGTATGGGGCAGTGTTTTGTTGAAATCACGATTGAAATCAACTATTCCCCCTAAACCAGGGAACCATGTCATGACTCGTGAGTACACTATGTCATGGAACCAGTAGTATTCATAATGAATTAACAAAGTTTCATCCGGATTTAAGTACTAACCAATAAAAGTGCTTAAATAATCGCATACTAACAACCATTCCTCTGAACAAAAAAATTCAAAGTAGCAAACCCTTTATTGGTGAGACTTCATTTGGAGATTCAAACACTATATCCAAAGACCATAAATCATGTAGGCAATCTATTCATTCATTAATTGAATCCATTATAAATTTCTCTTAATAAATTTCTGTTAATAACCAGAAAGAAACATGCAATCGTTGGGACTAGTACACTATGTCAATTCAAACCTAAAATATAATATTTAGGGTAGATTCGAACACCAAATCCAAAAACCCTAAATCCGGCTGGAATCTATTCACCCATTAATTTCAAGAACAGTGATAATGAATTGGGTAAACTTACCTTAACAATAAGAAGCTCCGATGTTTGATCGTGAACACTACCAGGAAGAGGCCGGCGAGAGAATCACGAAGTATTGAAGAATTGGGAAACACTTTTACGTATTCCAGAGTAGAGTGTATTCTAAAAGCTTTGAATATGCAATCTATATTTAATTCTGAAACGGTTTTTTTAGGTAGTGTAAAACTTTATATGGTAAGTGTATATTTAATAGAATCAATTAAGAAAATCATGTAATCGGTTAATAAAGACATATATTATATAGTGTACAATAATTCTAAGGGCTTTATAGGTAAATCTTGTTTTTTTATAAATAGTGTAAACATTGATTTTAGAGTATAATTGAGAGTAAGATATTTACCATTTTTGAAAAACCCCCCATAAGTTTTACTAAATACTCCATTTATCTATTTTTTAAATAAAACAAATATAAATTTTACTAAATACTCCGTAGTTATTATTTATACTTTTATTTCAAAATTTAATAATCAAAATAACAATTTCCTGATATATTATGATCCATTAATATATTAAAAATCAGTTTTTGTGTTCTACTATTTTGTATTCATATTTACATTAATTGTAATAGTTTATTTTCACACAAATTATTGTTTGCATTAGTATTAATTAAAGTGAATAATACACATAAAAAATATTCATCAAACAAAAGAGGGTAGATAAAATTAAACTAAGTTATAATTCATTGTTTCAATAACAAAACAAAACATATTGTTGCGGAATGAAATAGACATGACACAACAAATCAATTACTATTCTCTTGTTCATTGATGCTCAAAATGGAAGTGATGCATCATCAAACCTTTATTTTCTTCCTCGTTCATGCTCTAAATGAAACAGTGACCTGGCACATACATTAACAATTCATCAATACATTATCAATTTTTCTTGCAAGAGTACAGGAGTTAGCACAAGTAATCAACCAATAAATAATTTTACACACCTGCAGAGTAATGCATTTGTTTATATTCATGGGTGTTGAAAATGATAACCAAAAGGATATTGCACTGGAGCGACATGATTCATATCTTCGTATTGTTGGGGTTGAGAGTGTTGAGGGTTAACATCATATTGTGAAGATTGATCCTCTCTTTTGCTAGATTTTGCATCTGAAAACAAATGAGAAAACAAAAAATATTAACATTAATATAAACCAAAAATTAATACACTATACATTTGATTTCAACTTATTTTTTACTCACTTGAACTTCCAGTGTTTGCTTTTATTCTTCTTTTTTGCTCTTAACATTCCAATGGCGTTTGATATTACCATTTGTGATTCCTCTCGACTTCACGGTAAGAGGATTGCATATGACTAGATCATCATATCCTTCAGCTAAATCACCACAAGCACTCTGGCCATCATTTAAAGCATCCAAATTTAAATTTTGGAAGAAATCATTAATTTGTAGACTTGCATTGTCGAGACATCTAGTCAATATATTTCTCGCCTCCTCGTGAGTCCTGCATTGTATTGCAAGATCATAAGCTGACCTCATTGTATGATTGACATATACCATCTCAGATACATTCTCCCCACCATTTCCTGTTTCATTATTCTCAATATCCACCCTTTTTCTTGCATCTTTCGTCCATCGGCTCTTGACGTATTTCCTGGGCAAAATGTTCACGTCCATATAATTATAAACTTTCAAGGTTTGCGCTTACACAATATTCCCATGGTCTCAAAATTGTGACAACTACACTTCACTTCACAACTTTGCTTATCAAACATATTTTTTTTTGATATAGATCAATTACAATGTCTTGGGGTTCGAACCTTTGACAATGCTTATCAAACATCACTTGTCTGAGTTTTTCATTTGGACCATGAGATTTCACTTTAAATACCAGGAAAGAAAAGCCGAAATCTGAAGGTGGTCCGATAAATGACGTGTCCAAAAAATTTATTAATTCCATCTCAAACAACTTGTATATAGTGAGTGTGTAGGCACGAGCAGCGCACTTCAACAATGGGTTGTTTTTTAAAATCATTGAGGCTTTTGCATGACAACATCGAGTATCCTCAGCCTTTTCGTTTGCTCGCGAATTGTTTTTAATTTTTTCATAATTCTGGACAAAATCATACAGTGAAATGCTCCCTTTGCCTACTTTTTTCAACACCGAATTCGTACCTTCGCTCTGAGAAGTAGCCAAAAGTCTCGCACCAAACCTATCATTTGTGAAAGTAGTAGCCCGTTTAGATCGCAACTTGTACATGTTATTTAACCACCTATGGCCACTCAGATTGTGTCCATCAATCAAAGCTTTCCACGTCTCTTCAATCTCTTCTTCAGATTCACAACAAGACATGCACTTCTTCAGATTCAGCGAGCAAGTTGCCTATTTGTGAAGGAGCATTCTGATTGATATGCCATTGACATAACCGTAGACAAGCAGATGTAAATACTGTTTCCACCGCATTCATCATAGCCTGGAGTCAAGAAATGTTCTAAACAACCATTCAAAAGAGTTTTAAGTTTCATCTGACATGAATGCCAATCCAAACATAACATTATTCTTATGATAATTTAGGCCGACAAAAGGAGCACATATTAAATTATACCTTCTTGTTTTGTAAGTCGTGTCTATAGATAGAACATCACCAAAATAATCATAATCCACTCGGCATCGATAATCCCTGCAGAAAAAATTCATCACCCTATTATCATCATCCAACTGCACATTCCAATAAAAATTGGCCTCGCTGTTTGATTTTGTAATAAAATACTGTAGCAATGCAGATGCATTTCTATTCTCAACCTTTGTATGTTTTCTTAATCGATCGAGGTGATTATATGCATCTTTTCGAATAAAGCACAAATTTTGTGGCCCCTGTACCTCATTTTCTAGGTATGATATTGCAGTAGTCACCAATATTCCAGCATTCACCATTGCTTCTAGTGTTGACTTTTGAGCATGTGAAATATTGCGTGACGATCTCAACAAATGAATTTAGTCGGCCGCAACCATTTCGTGATTATGATCTATCACAATTTTAGCCACTTTTCATTCTACATTTTGTTCCCTTGTAATTTTCAGTTTTGCTTTGCATTTAGTTCTAGTCGACGGCTTTTGATACATGGGTATTCCCTCGCTTGAACGCTTTTCATCTTTACTGCCTTCACAACAACATTCAAATTCTTTCGATTGCAGTTCGCTAGTACGGGGAAAAATAACGTTGATCCCCTTTTTTAACGCTGAAACCTTTAACATGTGCATACTTGCAATAAAGTAGGTAAGCATCTTAATCACTTCTTATTATTTGACCAATCACTAATCGACTCTCCAATTGATTCGCAATAGAATTATGATGTAGTGTATCACCTTGTTCATTAGTTGATGCCTCTGGAAGAACACATGGTTCTTTGGAACCATTCTCTGCCTCAATTTCTTCAACATCGCCGCCCTCCAATTCTATAAGAACAGATGGAATTCCAAATTAAAATAAATAAGTATTTTGTCCTTCTTAATTAAAAAAATTGCAATTGTATACCTGAATAGCTATATATATTTTTCTGTAAGAAAAATTTATATTGTTCTTCCATCTCCATTAATCTGTAAAAGAAAAAAGAAAAATTACACAGCTAATAAATATTTTTACAATAAATAAATAAATATATATATATATATATATATATATATATATATATATATATATAATACCTGATTTAAATTTTAGAGATAAACAGTGCAATCAATTGTAGTTGGAAAGATTCACGATTCAAGATTTGAGATCCATTGAAGAAGATTTTTTTGGGTAATTATTTTTTAAATATAAAAAATATCAATCCAAAGAAGAAGAAGAAAAGAGTGTTGTATATTTTTTGGCGGTAGATTTGTTTGTGAATTGGGCGGTAATTACAGATGAATATTTCACAAGATGAATCGACATATTTTTAGTGGGTAATCCCTAATCATGATTAACTTTTTTAATAATAATAAATAATTAAATAATAGTATAAGCATGTGGACACATGTCAATTTTTTAAAGGGTCCGGGTACTACCCGGAAGCTAGCATAGAATAACTTGAAAAACTCACATGATTATCTTCAGTAGAAGATTCTTTTGTTCACATTTCTTTTTTCTTTAGCAACAATAGAAGTAGTTTTTTGTGCCTTCCTACCACATGTTAAGGTGTTATGCCCTTCTCTCTCTCTCTCTCTCTCTCTCTCTCTCTCTCTCTCTCTCTCTCTCTCTCTCTCTCTCTCTCTCTCTCTCTCTCTCTCTCTCTCTCTCTCTCTCTCTCTCTCTCTCTCTCTCTCTCTCTCTCTCTCTCTCTCTCTCTCTCTTTTCATGGTTTGAAATTTAGCTTTTATCTTTTTATCAAACTTTTCAAATAGTTCATTTCTCATTTGCTTAGGTTTCATTCCTCTTGCAATTCTTTTACCGAAACTTTGAGGTAATGGAGAAATATACAATGAGTCCCCCGTAAAAGATGTTGTAGGTTTGAACATGGTAATACTGATCCACAAAGTCCACATGGTCCAACTTTTGTCTCAACAAAGCACAAATAGCAATTTATATTTTGTCACTAATTCTTCGAAATTAGAAGTGACATAATTAATTTTCAAAATATTATTAGAGACGATAATAATTTGTAATTAGTGTCAATAACATTTGTCATATAATAAAATATTCTGATGACGATTTAAGGTTTCATCATGAATTAACCAAATTTATTTGTAAAATTGTTTTTTGTTGTCAATATTTATATAGTGACAAGATTAATCATTAATTTGTCACTTTTAAAATAAATTAATTGTAAATTTTAAACTCAAATTAGTTTTGATCATAGTTTGGTCATAACATTATATAGAGATATAAAGATGAAAACTTTCAATTAAATCAAAAAAAAGTTTAAAAATAATTGTTATTAATTATAAATAAAATTTATAAAAATTACGTATAATATTGGAGCCGCCCTCTTTTTATTCAGCCGCCCTCTTTTTATTTATTTTTTCTTTTTCTTTTTAATTTTGTAACGCTTAAGTATTGACTAGATATATTCAGTGACAGGTTTTTACATTTTCTTTTATAGTTAAAGCATTCAGCTCATGTGACAAATTTAAGGCGAGGTTCAAATTTTCCGTCGAAAAAATGATTCAATTGACCCATTTTTTTAGTTTTGTAGGACTAAATTGAAAACTCGAAAAAAAATTGGTATCAAAAAGTGACTTCGCCTCCTTTATGTGACTAAATTGATAATTCTCTCCACATAAAATTATGATTACTTCTCAATCTGAGACAAAGAGATTAATATATTCTTAATGTAAGATTTATGCTTTTATATAAATGTGATGACAAAAATGTTACATTCATAGGATCCATCAACAGGAGGCCGGGCAATGAAGCCCAATATCATTGTTCTAAGAATCCTCGCCTAGCTTCGCCTAGACCCTGCCTAGGCTCTAGGATATACTCGTCCGCCTCAATTTTAGGCTCTAGGCCCCTAGGCCGCCTATGCACTGCCTAAACTCGATTTGGGTTGCCGAAATTTGATTAATTTCGTCTTTACCTGCTTAGACGATTTTCGAGCATATTTAATCGAACAATCAAATTTTATGCAAAAGTTGATAAATAAAATAAAATAAATGGTGTTATGATAAATTTTGAGTATTAGACCAAAATTTGAATAACAAAATTAAAGAAATAATCAAAATAGTCTAAAATTTTAAAATTACAAGCTATTTTGATTATTTTACTTATGTCAAACTTGTGATTAATGCTATATTTAGATTATGTATTGATTGTTTTGTTCAAAATATTGAATTATTATACACAAAAAATATTTTTAATATATAATATTAATTAATTAATTAATCATCGCCTAGTCCTCGATTAATCCCTTTAAGCGCTAGGCCCCTAGTCACCGCCGACTAGCTCCTAGCGCTTTTTAGAACCTTTCCCAATATACAAAATCATGTCCACGTCGAGGGGATCGTCAACAAATTTCGCCTAAACACATATAGAAATATATCAATTAATTATTCCCTTGTTAAGTGTCTTTTTTTTATGGAGTGAGAGAGAGTACTACACCACTGTCTCGTGAGACTTGCCAAAAAATAATATTTCTTTGCTATATTTCCATTTTGCCGTTTCTCTTTTATCTTAGTCATAACAACTAGTGCTCTTATTGCACTACAAGAAAATATTAATTTAGTGATAAAATTATAGGTGACTATTTTTATTTTGTCTCTAATAATTATTAATGACAAAATTACAAATAATTCGTCATAAAATATATTGTAGTATCTATTGAATTTATGATATGTTTCGGTGACAAAATAAATAATTCAACGACAAAAATAATTTTGTCTCTAAATTTTTTGAATATCAAAATAAAATTTAGTCTCTAATACATTATTTTTTTTTGCAAATTCACATTATTTTATTTAAGATATTACTTTTTAAAATAGAATGAGATTAATTCAATATTAATATATATAAATATATATTGATTGAGTACGAATCTATATATAATCAAATCTTAAATCACTCTACATTAGTAAAGTATTTAAAAAAAACAAAAGTACTCAAATAATTTATTATGAGTTTCATTAAAACTTTAAATTTAGAAATGAATTAAATATAAATAAAATATAAATTGTTTTTCATGTAATTTAAACGATTATTTTAAATTGAACAAACCATATATTTGTAGTGGGGTATGTAATTAACTCCTCATTTCCACCACATTATGCACAAACTCCACTCCTCCAACACATTAATTACTCCAAACGCATTTATAATATTCCCTAAGATCGTGAAAGAACAATGATGAATGATAGAAATACAAATTTTATTGATTATTCATTTTGTAATCTAGTTTCAATTTCATACCCGGCTTGAAAAATTGGTGCATAGTATTTGTAATTTGAGTTTTTTGTACTTTTGCCATTCAATCTATACAATAATGTATATTTTACTATCTTGAAAATTTTATTAGTAATTTATTTTAAATTAAATTAATTAATTTTAGTAACTATATTAATTGTGACTCTGATTTAATAATATAAAATAAAATAGATTTTTAAAAATAATTTTTATATATTTAATTTGAAAAGTTCAAAATTTTAGTGATAAATTTATTTTGTCCTTAATTAGAATAAGTTTGTCATTAAAATGAAATAATTATGTTTTGTTGTATTTTTTTAAACATATTTTTTGACAAACTATAAGTGTATAGAGACAAAAATATTTTATCGCATTTACTTTTGGGTGACTTAATTTATAACTTGTTATTAAAAATTATCTGCAACAGACATTAAGTGACAAACTTAGTGACAAAAAAATTTCATCTTCTATTTTATTTAGTGACAAATTTTGTAGAATTAGAGACAACACATGTTTGTCATTAAATTATTTTTTTCTTGTAGTGTTGAGCTCGTCAGCATCTATGGATGACGAAACTTGGCTCAAAACATTGGATGATACAGTGAAGAAAATACAGAAATCTACATCTACCCATTCACAATAAATCGTTGATCAACAAAAATCTATCACATATATCTTGGCATTATTGTCGGCTTTAGATGGAAAACTGGAACGCACTCTTCAACCCCCTTTCGAATTGTCCCCTCCGCCACTTCGGCCACCTGCCATCACATTCTGAGTCGATGTGTTTGCCACACTTTCGAGCATCAGGGTGTGGAGGTCCTCCGTAGATGATAACCTTTCCGGCCTACTGTTCTGCCGCCCGGCTTAGCGAAGGTCTCCCACACTTCATCGCTACCACTTATGCCTCCGTTGTTCACTTCCTTGACGTTACCGCAAAGATTTTTGTTGCACGGTTCTTCTTATTTTTCATCTAAGTATATGGGCCCCAACAACCTGTTGTTTTATGGGTTGTTTTTTTAATATGGAAGCATGGATAAATATTGAATCACGTTGACTACTCTTTTTCCAAAGAGTATTTCGACCCTATACAACTAAGGTATCAAAAAATTTATTTAAGAATAAGATAATATCGCACTTAAATTTCTGGTGCAAATACATGTATATTATAGGCTATTTATTTGCTTGTTTTGTTAACACAAAACATCTATTTGGTGGGTCTTGCAATATTATTTCCAGCACCCTAATATAGATGTAAAGTGATCTCAATTACAGACTTGCAACCAAGTCTCTTGCTAATCCTTTTGTCAAGTGATTAGCCAAGTTATGTCGTGTTGTAACAAAATTAACCGATATCACCCCATGAGTGATCATCAGCTCACGAACCATGTTATGCCTAACGCCTAAGGAAGCTCTAGGGGCTTAAGTGTTGGAATTCGATATCCCGGGTTATCAAAAATTGCGGAACCGATAACCCGAACGAACCCTTCGCCGGAGATCGTACGAACACCGACTCATCCGCCGGAGTCCGGGCTTTGGAGGCCACGCGCCCGAAGGCACGCAATCCGCCCCCACCCAAACCCCCGCGAGCCGAGGTTCATACAATCGAAACTCAATCGCCGGAGAAACCACGAGCCCACGCGAACCGGGACCCGACCGAACGCGTCGCGCGCACGAGGCGCGCGGACGCCCAGCCGAGTCCCCGCGAGGGGACTCGCGATCGCTCCCAGCGATCGCACGGGATGCCTCGCGGCATCCCTGGGATGCTCGTAGCATCCCCGCAGCGGATCCGGCGATCCGCTGCTCGCACAGCTGGGGCTCGTCCCCAGCGACTCGCTGCGGGTAACCCCGCAGCTCGCTACGAGCCGCTGCGGGTTAACCCTGTAGCTCCAGCGATCGACCCCGTAGGGGTTCGATCGATCCTCGGCTCCCAGCCGAGGGTTTCCGTGCGCGATCCCCGCGAGGGATCCACGAGCCGCCGGCGGTCCGGTGGTCCAACCACCACCGCCCGGCTCGACCCTCGTCCCGGGGTTCGATCCTCGGATCTTTGTTCTACGGTATTCTCGATAAATCAAAATCGAATAATATCAAGTTAGTTTAGATATTGTACCTTCGATTCGTTGTTCGGAGAAACGAAATCGATGACCTCGTGATCTTCCCGCGTATTCCTTGCACTCCGTTCGAACGTCGGGTGGGCGACGAGCTATCGAACTCTATGGATCCTCTTCACTCTTCCAAACTTTATGATTGGCGTATCTTAGGTTAATGAATTGTGAAGACCATGTAGTGCTTTTATAGGCTACGTAGGGGATCAAAAGGAGATTAAATATTGGGCTTCTAATATTGAAGATTAAATTGGGTCCAACCCAAATTCATTAATCCTTATCAATATTAATTTTATTTATTTTCCACTATATAAATAAAATTGCACTCCCAATATTAAACCATATTATATCAAATAATATTTCTCCGGTAGTATTATTTATTCCGTGTATTTAAGATATAAATATCCATGAATAAAATTAATTTATTGCTAATTAATTTATTCATCTCTTATATCCGAGACTAGTACCATTCAACCTTAATTATTATGCGGAACAAATCCACCTGCAGGGTTTACATAATAATTCCTTATGAACTCATGTCGGGGATGTTATCAACCCTTACGGGATACACTTTCCCGTCAAGTATTCACGGCATGTCGTATATAAAATATAGTGACCCAACTTAACCGGTAATTGACCCAGTAATTAAACCGGTCAATTCCTTTGGAAAATCAAAGTCACTTATATTAAATATACACACCCGCAATAGTATTGGGGATTAAGAATAAAATACTCTGAGATTTAAATCGATTATCCAAGGCAATCCTAATCGATAAATCTCAAGCGATCCGCCCAATACACCAAGTGTACAAGTGTGATAAAATAATTAAGATAAATTATTTTCTCTCTCACACAACGACTATACCGATGGATTGGTCCGTGTCCATCTAGGTCGTGAGCAACTGTTCGATTAAATACGAGTAACCGATAGTATGATCTTCTGTGCGCCCATGCACACCATACTAACTACAACGTATGAAATCCAGGACTATAATTTGCATATATTTAATTATAAATAATTAAACGCAAATAATTGTTTATTTAATTAAATAGATTAATGGCAATGGATCGGGAGTTTCCGTTACTTAAATCTAGACATTAAGTACACAACTCCAACAATCTCCCACTTGTACTAAGGTCTAGTCATTTCCTCCAAACTCCCGACTCCCATACTCATCACGTGCTTAAGTTGTACTTCCAAGAAGTACTATGTGAATGAGCACTCTAGGTTGTCGCTCTGAAGTTATCTTGGTGACTACAGCGTCGTCTCCCTTGACGATGACTCGTATCAGGTGGTACTTGCTCTATGTGTTATCTTACACGTTATGGACTTGTGATTTCTTACCATTTGCCATCGCACCGCTATTCACATAGCCTTTGGCAAATTAAGAATCACCTCTAAGTCCCAGAGATTCCCGGAGCTATACCAAAACTTCCGCTGCCTCTGAGGCCGCTATTTGGTTACCCATGGCAGAGTCCGAAAAGCATCGTGCTTATCACTCTTCCATGTTAAAAACTCCTTCTCCTTCAATAGTGAAACACATAGCCTGATATCGACTTACACCGGTCCTCATTCGATTAGAAATCTAAGAGAATGTAATCCAAAGGAAAAGCTTGTCTGCTCCGTAATCCAGAACATAGTTTCCAGTACTTCGAAAGTACTTAAAATGTTCATTACAGCAGTCGAGTGTTCCTTTCCAGGATTACCTTGATATCCTCCCACTATACTAGCCGCATAGCAGATATCAGGTTCTCGTTTTCAACATCGCATTTATTAAGCTTTCCACACTTGAAGTGTAGGAAACCACTTTCATTGCTTCTATCTCCTTTCGTGTTCCAAAACACATATCCTTAGATAGATGCATTCCGTATCTGAATGGTGACGAACCTTTCTCGGAATCTTGCATGTTAAAACGAACCATAATCATATATATGTAAGATGTCCAGGAGAAGTACAATGTTCTTTCCTAGAGATCCAAGATCTCAAGAACATGTCCAACTTCTTCCTATATCTTTCATAATGATTTATCCAGACAACCATCATTTCATGTCTGATTACATCTTTACATTGTTGCCAATGATAAAATGTTATCTTCATAAAACCCGAGAAACACCACCTTGTTTCCATCACGTTTCCAATACACACGATTCGTCTATGCTTTGATGAATCCATAAAATGGACTATCTCATCAATTTGCAAGTACCACGAACTCAAAGCTTTGTTCCAATCCATAAATGGATCAACTAAGCTTGTACTCTAAATGATCTTGCCTCTTAGCAATAATCCTTATTGCTTTCCAAGAAGGCACATTTAGATCTAGTACTGCCTCCATGTAGATCCAGGGATCGATTTCATGTATACTAGGTCCAGAGTCCGAAAACTCTCATAGTCTTATGAATATCTCCGGTTGATCACAACCTCCCACTACAACGGCATTCCGGTGTATAAACAGTAATAACAGTAGGTGCAGTTAGTGGTGTACCGCTACTCGGTTCGGCTGGTTCCCAGTCCTTATCGCTTTCTCTCATTCAAAGTATTACGTCACTTTGGGCTTGTGGTTCATCTAATAGTTTTTCTCTAAGAACCGGGCGTTAGAACTTATAACGTCCTTCTGGTTCATAGTACTATTGAACACACATCTTTTGTTCTTCTAGGATATTCTACAACCGCTTTTGAATGCGCCGTTGTATCCAGACATATCCATAGAACCTAGGTAGTACCGTATAACTAATGCTTTTACTATTTCTATAAGAGTACCATTTCTTATTTCCGACACACCATTTCTACACAAAAGTGTATGGTGTAGTCATTTGGGATCAAATCCCAATCTCTGATCAGTATGCCATGCATTCCTCAGACAGGCACTTGCCTCCGCGATCAAATCGCAGGCTTTCAATGGATATACCATGATGGTTCCCCGCAATAGCTTTGTGTCCATTGACTTGTCAAAACACTTTGCTCTTGTGGCACATCAGGTATGCTAATCCATTTTTCGAGCAATCATAAAATGAAGTACTCGTCTTATTGTCTGAGTAGACAAAGGTCTGCATACATCAGAGTTAATCAATTCTAATACTTGTCCGGATCTTATACCTTATATCCATAAAGGATTGCTTAGTTATGTTATCTTCCAAATTAGATTCTTGGGTCGGAAGGTCCACTCCTTCAACTTAATTGATCAAAATATCAATTTTCGACCTTTGAACTTCTTATTTGAATAAACATGACTTAGCATAAGAATCCACAAGTATAAATGATTCATTACAGAAATATCTCTTATTAGTAAAAGAGTTATATAAAACGGTTCGTTGCATCGTGGTGGACTCAGGATTCATCATTTATATATATTGCTAGCTAATGTACCAAAATAGATAATATCATTATTTCTTCTTATAACCATCAAATGATTAAAAGAAATAAAATATCCATTCATTAGAAATCCAGAACTAAGTTCTTTCTAAAATGAAAGGTACATAAAAGCAATAACTCAAAATGAAATCCTATAGCATGTCCTCCACTGCAACTGCTGCCTCCTCTACAGCATTGCCCATGTTAACTACGATTTCTTCTTTTCTAAGTCGTCGGGTTTCCTGGAACCCTTGCATTTAAAATGCACATACCGTCAGTGGTTCCATATCTACACACCAGGTTCCGGTAGATAATACCACTGACTATGTTTTACGACTAAAGAAAATTTCGTACTTTCTTTGAGAGGATAATCAGACTTCCAGTACCCAGACTGTTTGCATCGAGAACTCTTGCCTATAGGCTTTCTCGTCCCATCTCGTGATCCAAGAAACTTAGGACCACTGGGCTTCTTTGCTTGCTTTTCCTTTCCCCCGGTTTTGCCCTTAGGTTCGGAACCTTTGGCACTGGCTACAAGAGCTTGCGATTTCCGTCTCAACTCGTCCAAAAGGTCCATCATCTCAGAAACGTGTTCAAGCGCTTCCTCGAATGAATGACCTTTATGAGTATCCTCATCGCCTCTTGTTTAGCCACTACGTCATGTCTAAACATCTCCTTGAGTTTGAACATGATATAAAAATCAGTCCCTTCCTCATCAGTTAAGACATTGGTAGGCTCGGGAGAACAAAGCGCACTTGAGTACAAACTTGTACTCTTTAACAGTCTGGGCAATGTCCAGATCTCTATTCCAATCAATACATTCAGGGACCAGTGAGTTAAAATCCTTAACTATCACATAAAGTGGGTTCAAAGCCATCCATAATCTATGAGCACATATAATAACAAATAATCGATTTAATATCCGATATTATCTCCCTCAAATAATATCATTAAACCACTAATCACATCTAAAATCCCATCAGGTAAGGCAAGCCACGTGGTGTGGACGTTTACCTACCCAAATGATTTAGCAATTAGATTTGCTTCGGTCATACATCACTTATAGCGGAACCTCGTGGGGAGGAATACTATAATGCGTATCTAAGTGTAAACCATTACTCAGTACCAAAGTAAATCGTTTGGAATTGCTACATCACCGCAAGCCACGTGGTGTGGACGTTTACGACAACTTCACAACTCTTCACAATTTCTTACAACTGTCTACATCAATTAATCCAAAGCCCGTCAGCATAGCAAGCCACGTGGTGTGGACGTTTACTACACTAAGAGACTTTTATAATTGACTCCCAATTACTTGATCCATTTAATCTTGTAAATCAAGACGCGGAGAATCATAAGTGAAACTCGAAGTTTCTAACCAGTGATTCACCATGCGAACAACCCTATCTCTCATAAATGAGGGAGCCGAGCAGACAAACGACCCATCTATCAAAGAATGGCACGAAAGTCTCTAATTTGTGTCCTCTACATGACCAAGTGGCTCTGGCTCCATTCCACTCCCCGGGGTGAGAATGAGTCGACTTGAAATCAGCTTTGGAAAGACAAATTAGGCATTGTTTGATAAACTCAATCAATGTTTCTTGTAAGAGGAATTACAAGAACTCTCCTCTAATGACTTAACTATATAAACTTCAAAAGTTTATAAAAGTCACCAAGAGAGCAGCAATGGAGACCATGGGTATGTTTCCATACCCTCTCCCACTTAGCTTTTTAAAATAAAGGGATACGCTATCTAGTGCATAAAATAAACACATGTAGCATGCATACATGTAATAAAGCACATAGTATTATCACATAGTCAAAATAATTACTAGAATATTATTTTCCGACTATTATGGCTTCATCACATCCCCGTACGCATCTTCTAGTCTTCAGTCTTCGTTTCTTGAATGCTCCATGTGACGAGAATATTAATTTTCAATATTTAAATCTATTTATTTTCAATTAATCCAAAAATTACTTAATTCGAAAATTAAGTCAATTGAATATATCAAAAATAAAATTAAATATTATTAATATTTTTATTTATTTTATTTTCCTTTTTCACTTCATTAAATCTCTAGAATAATCTATCCAAGATATTCTTGGAATATTTTAGATGATATCCATAATGAAATAAAGAAATAAAATAATTAGGACTATTATACTTTTCCAAATTTATTTTATTCCTAATCCATGAATATTCCCATGAGTAGGAATAATCAAATAGGAAAAATAAATTTAGTACTTAATTAATTCTTTTTCTATTTTTCTAGAATATTCCATAAAGAAATAATCAAAATAGGAAATAATGAATTAATTAGGAAAGTATATTTCCGGTAGGAGTAACCCGGGTTGGGAGACCCCGAGCCACCCCCACCACGTCCGACCGCCAGCCACGGGGAGGAGCGCCGCCGCCCAGCCACGCCGCCGACCCTTGAACCGGTGGCAGCCGCGGCTAGGGCAACCAGCCCCTCGCCCATAGCCATCGATCCGGGCATCTCCATGGGATCGATCCAGTCGATCTCAAGCCCTCGTCCCTCTCGTCACTTCGTCTTCTCCGGCGGTCTTCGATTCGTCGATCCAATCGCAAAATAAATTTACAAAATCTAAATTACAATTCCGGTATCGATTCTATACACGAAATCGACCCTATACATTTTCCGGAAAAAACATGAACATAATAATAAATCCTAAATTCGGTCAACCCCCGAATTTTTACTATTACAAGCATTCACCACCAAAAACGAATCTCGACATGTCCGAGAGTTTAATAAAACCAACAATCATGACAAAATAAATTAAACGAATAATTAATCAAGCCATAATAGTCGGAACCCTGCAAGGTAGAACAATATTTATCGAAAATACCGCGAACGTAAACCACGCTCTGATACCAATTGTTGGAATTCGATATCCCGGGTTATCAAAAATTGCGGAACCGATAACCCGAACGAACCCTTCGCCGGAGATCGTACGAACACCGACTCATCCGCCGGAGTCCGGGCTTTGGAGACCACGCGCCCGAAGGCACGCAATCCGCCCCCACCAAAACCCCCGCGAGCCGAGGTTCATACAATCGAAACTCAATCGCCGGAGAAACCACGAGCCCACGCGAACCGGGACCCGACCGAACGCGTCGCGCGCACGAGGCGCGCGGACGCCCAGCCGAGTCCCCGCGAGGGGACTCGCGATCGCTCCCAGCGATCGCACGGGATGCCTCGCGGCATCCCTGGGATGCTCGTAGCATCCCCGCAGCGGATCCGGCGATCCGCTGCTCGCACAGCTGGGGCTCGTCCCCAGCGACTCGCTGCGGGTAACCCCGCAGCTCGCTACGAGCCGCTGCGGGTTAACCCTGCAGCTCCAGCGATCGACCCCGTAGGGGTTCGATCGATCCTCGGCTCCCAGCCGAGGGTTTCCGTGCGCGATCCCCGCGAGGGATCCACGAGCCGCCGGCGGTCCGGTGGTCCAACCACCACCGCCCGGCTCGACCCTCGTCCCGGGGTTCGATCCTCGGATCTTTGTTCTACGGTATTCTCGATAAATCAAAATCGAATAATATCAAGTTAGTTTAGATATTGTACCTTCGATTCGTTGTTCGGAGAAACGAAATCGATGACCTCGTGATCTTCCCGCGTATTCCTTGCACTCCGTTCGAACGTCGGGTGGGCGACGAGCTATCGAACTCTATGGATCCTCTTCACTCTTCCAAACTTTATGATTGGTGTATCTTAGGTTAATGAATTGTGAAGACCATGTAGTGCTTTTATAGGCTACGTAGGGGATCAAAAGGAGATTAAATATTGGGCTTCTAATATTGAAGATTAAATTGGGTCCAACCCAAATCCATTAATCCTTATCAATATTAATTTTATTTATTTTCCACTATATAAATAAAATTGCACTCCCAATATTAAACCATATTATATCAAATAATATTTCTCCGGTAGTATTATTTATTCCGTGTATTTAAGATATAAATATCCATGAATAAAATTAATTTATTGCTAATTAATTTATTCATCTCTTATATCCGAGACTAGTACCATTCAACCTTAATTATTATGCGGAACAAATCCACCTGCAGGGTTTACATAATAATTCCTTATGAACTCATCTCGGGGATGTTATCAACCCTTACGGGATACACTTTCCCGTCAAGTATTCACGGCATGTTGTATATAAAATATAGTGACCCAACTTAACCGGTAATTGACCCAGTAATTAAACCGGTCAATTCCTTTGGAAAATCAAAGTCACTTATATTAAATATACACACCCGCAATAGTATCGGGGATTAAGAATAAAATACTCTGAGATTTAAATCGATTATCCAAGGCAATCCTAATCGATAAATCTCAAGCGATCCGCCCAATACACCAAGTGTACAAGTGTGATAAAATAATTAAGATAAATTATTTTCTCTCTCACACAACGACTATACCGATGGATTGGTCCGTGTCCATCTAGGTCGTGAGCAACTGTTCGATTAAATACGAGTAACCGATAGTATGATCTTTTGTGCGCCCATGCACACCATACTAACTACAACGTATGAAATCCAGGACTATAATTTGCATATATTTAATTATAAATAATTAAACGCAAATAATTGTTTATTTAATTAAATAGATTAATGGCAATGGATCGGGAGTTTCCGTTACTTAAATCTAGACATTAAGTACACAACTCCAACATTAAGTCCTCCTAAATTTGTTATTTTTATCTTTTTAGATGTAATATTTATATAAAATTAGTGTACTTTAATGATCAGCCCCTAGAGCCGTGAGATAAAATCATTAATGAGTAGAGGCTGATTATTGTATATAATAAATTTAACTAATAAAAATATTAATGTTAAGTATTAATTGCTTAATAAATTCATCAAGAATCATTATTTTTATTATTGCAGTTCCCAATATTTACTAATGTATAATAAATATAATATTAATAAATTAATCTAATCTTTAAAAAGCCAATATGTTTAATTAATAATCATTATGTTAATAAATTTAATCAATGTCTAATAAATATAATATTAATACATTAATCTGATCATTAAAACGTCACTAAGTTTAATCAATAATCAATATGTTAATAAATCAATAAATTTAATCAATAATCATCAATACATCATCTTAATTTTCATAAGTTCTATATTATTTAGATTAAATTATAATATTTAAATATTTAATTAGATTTCTATTCATTTATTTAAAATATATTTTTAAATATATTTTTTTTATATTTCTTATGAAGGTTATTTAAAAAAAATCTTATAAATAAATAGTGATCTAATTAAACATATTTTATATTTAATATAATTGTTTTTTTTATTGTATCAAATATTTAAATATATTATTTTTATCATTTTAATATATATATATATACTGCATTAGCAAAGCCCTACATCATAATTTTTCTGGCTCAGCCACTGCGCCTAAGTGCCTCGATTTTCCATTGAACACGTGACTGTATGCTTTAACCAAAGTGGTTGAATTGTCACAATGAATCGAAAATGGTAACATTGGTTTAGGCCACAAAGAAATGTCATAACCAAATTCCTCAACCATTCGGCCTCTTTACCAGCAGCTGCAAGTGCTATAAATTCTTATTTCATGGTTGAACTCGTAATACAAGAAATAGGCTCGGCTCAAGGGGCTAACAAGGGTCTTCTTTTTTTTATTATGCAGAATAGAACAAAATGCCTAAGTCATATACTACCTCAACTCAATTTCAAATAACACAATGGTCAGAATATGGCAAACTTCAGCATCACAAATTTTTAAACAGCTACTCTCAAGAAAGAAAAATCACACAAATGTAGGCTCAAATCCTCACAACTTACCTAGTTGCAATTTCATTGTCCCTAATATTTGTCATGCATAAAATATTAATTTTGAAAGTTGTTCAAAGTGATCATGTATTTATCAAGTATGCGGATCAATCAGACTATGGGGTTGCTCTTACCCGTTCCCCCACTCATACACTTTGCCTCCGACAAAGTGTGCAAATAGTAATAAGTGGGGCAAGCATCTCCCCTAACTCTATGCTCCGAATCTCAACGATGTTGGCGCACCTTCCCACATACACACTTTGCCTTGGGAAAAATGTGCAAATAAGGAGGTCGACCCCATCAACAAAGAGTCTACAGACTCAAAACTAAAAATAAAATCCTAAAGTACTAAAAATAAAGGGAGTGTACATTTAAACGGTTAGCTCAGGTGGGTACTTGAAACTGACATGGGAAAAGTATGCTATCAGGGTTGCGTACATCTCTTCCTGCTTCTCGCCAATTCGATCTTGTTTTTCCTCGAGCACATCCAGCTGCTCGAGGATCTCTTCCCTCTGGGACTCCACTTTCGTACTTGTTCGACTTTCTGGCTCGATCTTCACTTTTGACTTGGCTGCTAGGGCTAAGGCCTTCACTTCTTCAGGGTTTGTGAACACCAGATCATCTCCATCGATCCTTATATCTGCCATTCGATTCCGCAAAGTATGCCATCAGGGTTGTGTACATCTCTTCCTGCTTCTCTCCAATTCGATCTTGTTTTTCCTCGAGCACATTCAGCTGCTTGAGGATCTCTTCCTTCTGGGACTCGAATTTTGCACTTGATCGACTTTCTGGCTCGATCTTCACTTGTGCCTTGGCTGCTAGGGCCAAGGCCTTCACTTCTTAAAGGTTTGTGAACACCAGATCATCTCCATCAATCCTTATATCTACCATTCGATTCAGGCAGGCTTGGTCAAGCTTCTCTTCCGGCATCATCTTCATCAGATCAAAATCAAGTTTCAGCTCCATCCTCTGGCATAGACTCCTGGAATGTAGGCAAGTGATAGCCTCTGTGCTGTCCTGCTCAAGATATTATTTAGTTGGGTGCACAGGAAGGCTCCAAAATTGATCTTGACCTTCTTGGTCATGCACCACAGTAGGTCAAGAATTGCCTTGGAGACTGACGATACGATAACTTTGTCGTGGAAGCTAACGCGGTCAAAATAAATTTATAATGTTTCCTAAACTCAACACAAGATAGCAAGTGATAAGTATATGGTCGATCCCACGAGGAAGCAGTTGCAATTTAGTTAATCTCGGTCTTGCCCAAATAGTGTCACAATAAAAAGGTTTTGAATTTGGTTGATGTGTCACAACGTCTTATCAAACTACTAACTAAGAGAAATAAGAAATCTAATTAACCCAAACTAACATGCAGAGATAATAAACTAAACACTTTGACCAAACTGTAAACAGAAAATAATTAAGCAAACTGAAATCAAATAAAGGAAAGCAGGCTTCTGGGCTCACGGCTTATCTCTGAGTTATCTGGGCAAACTACCGATCCCTGGCACTAATGGTTTTAACTGATGGTTTGTCAATCGGTTATAAGATGTCGAACAAAGTAAAAGTACTCCTATTAAGTCACGCCTACAGTTAACCCACCCCAATCCGTCCTTACTAGGTAAAGAAAAGGCAAGGTATACTTATGCTTAATCCCCTGAGTCTAGTCAATTCGATACCTATGTGGTCGCATGGATCTAGTTTTCCCAAACTCGCATTACTCTCTCGACGAACCCAATTCGGCCAATAGCATGTCCGAAAATCCGAATCATACGAACGCAAAGCTCCAACACGTTCTAGCGCTATGCCCGTAGTACATCTAGGTACTTTCTGTTGGAGTTGTTCGAATCCCAACACTTTCTACTCGGTTTGAACAATCGCTGGTATCTCAAATTGTAATGGTTTCCTAAAGACCAAATTAGTCCGCCCAAACTTGTAAGAATGTATTTAAACCTCAACTGTGTGATCGGGAACAAACCCCAGACAGTTAACTAAGCCCTATCAACCTCACGGTTCTATCTTATCCCAGAGTCCCCCGTCGATCGGCCCTTTGCCCAAACGCCCTGTTATTTAGCTACTCATATGCAAATAAATAAAACAAGAAATAATTTGGAAAATAAAATTGAATTGCATAACTACTAAATCTGAAAATTTTCAAACGGAAATTGCAAAACGAAATTAAAAACATAAAAACATTAAAACAAAGAAAAGATATAGGCCATAGTGGCTCCGATCTTTTCTCCGCTCTCCGACGGCTTCTTTCTCGTCTTCGTCTATGTGTGTGGTTCTCTCGGTCTTGCGTGTATGGATTTTCGTTCTGTCCTCCTCTCTTTTATAGGTTTTAATTAGGGTTAAGAATCGCAGCTGCATAGGCGTGCATGGGCCTCTTGGAATTAGGCGCCACTATTTCCATAAGAATTCCGCTTTCCATATTTAAGTTCTGTTGCCTTTGCCTTTGCCCGGTAGCGACTCTCTACCCGGTACAAAGACTTCAGTTCAGTTCCTTCTCTTCCTAGGTGGTGGTGATTGTGCCTCTGACTCCTCGACATATTTACTTTGCCCATAGTGGTGACTTTGCCTCCATGGGTCAAACTGCTCAAGTCACTTTGCCTTGGATCCGCGTGTATGCCCAAAGTGGACTATTTTTTTGCCTTTTCCGCACAATCTCCACCTGCCATTGCAACCCTGCAAACTTTGCCCAAACACTCCAATGTGCCCTCCCAGACAAACAAAACAACTCAAACTGACTCAACAACGACTCTAAAAGGGCTCAAAGATGAGCAAATAAAAATGGCTCATCAGAGACTATGTTGCTGCTGTCCTTCTTTCCATAGAAGTAGTAGGCCAGGATACGGTGGCAGATGCGCAATGTGTTGTCCTTGAGCTTATAGTTTTTGGCCTCCTGTGATTTGAACGTCTTTTCCTTGCTCAAGGTCCTCTAGATCTCGTTTCTCTGCATTTGTTTGCCCTCTGGTAGAGTGGTCAACCTGTCTGGGTACTCCTTGGAAAACGTGTCCTTGATCGTGGCTGCTCCTATGGCCATGTTTATCTCGAAGATGCTCGCATCGTTTAGCAATTTTCACCATTTGATTATATATAGGTAACGATGAAAAATCAAACAAGTTAACTAATGTAAATATGTTAATGACAAAACATGATTTCGTTATAAATAATATTATTTTTCATGACCATGAATATCGTCATTAACTAATATAAATATTTTCACAAAAAAATTATGTGACGAAATTTTTATTTTCGCCCCGCTACATATTTAAATAATGACGAAAAAATTATTTTTATTGATAAAATAAAATGTTGTCATGAAAAAAAATAGTTTTTGGGGCAAAAATACATTTTGTCACGAAATTATTAAATTAAGTGACGAAAAATAAAATTTGTCACGTTTAAACAATAATTTGTGACGAAATTCATACCGTCACAAAAAATCGTCATGAAAAAGATAATTTCTTGTAGTCTGGTCGAGAAAGAAAGCAATATGAACACGGTGGCGTTTTATTCTTGGTTTAAGCGTTGGATACAATGCTATGTTTGAATCGATCGATGTGTCCCTTGCGAGGGAGCACAAAGAGCGAATAAATGTCGAGCAACACTACCTGGCAAGGGAGGTCATGAACATAATAGCTTGCGAGGGTAGAGAGAGAGTAGAGAGGCATAACTAGTATAGTTAGGTTATATATAAAAGTTACACTATTATCTAATAACTAGCATAGTTATATATTGATTTGGTTATATATAATTATAAATTCAATTAACTAAGTATAGTTACATATAGTTACATTGAATAACTAGCATAGTTATATATTGATTTATTTATCTGTGAATTAACTATTGTTATTTTCTCGTCGTATATAAAAGTTATACTATTATCTATTATAGTTATAAATTCAAGTAACTAGTATAGTTACACCATATAAAAAACAATTACGAAAAACTTAGCAGTTATATATTGATTTAGTATGTATGAATTAACTAGCATAGTTATTGACTTAGTTATCGAAACAACGGTTTGTGTTTAATTAGCTTTAAGTTTCGGAATGATCTAAAAAATTATAATAATTAAATTAATGTAAAAATAATAATTGATAATTTTTTAGCCTAAAAGGGTATTTTAGACTTTGTAAATTTCAAAGAATACCCTTAAATATAATAAAAAAGGGGGTTTCATGAAAAGAGTAAGTCTCTAGTGTTTTATTATATGTAAATACTAATCTTTAGTCTAATAGTAAAAGAGTCAAAACTTCCAGAACTACCCTTTCTTTTGTGTTTTTTTATCAATTAAAAATTATAATCTTCCATAATTTCCATATAATATTTACATTATACACGCAATCCGCTATTTCCATTAATAACGCATCAGGTTTGTGAATACTCAAATAATTTCCACAATCTCTCCTAAATTAGCTTCTCCATCATTCTCTACAAAATCCTAACCCTACCAGAAACTAAATTCATTGGAATTCATATCACCCAAAACTAAACTAGTGCGTTAGATGAATTGAATCACCCGAAACCACAAATCACTGTGTCTCCTGCTTGAAGGAGTTCCCGAGGGCTGTATCACCCGCTTGAATCGAAACAACCTGTAAGTTTCCTCTGATGTGTTACCTTGTACAAATCTTTGCATAATATGTTGGATCTGAATCTAATTTCGAAGAATTAGAGACATGCAAGTATTTAATTTCAAAATTTAGGAAATAATTTGTTTGGGGAATTATCAGATTAATCCACTTTATTTATTTGGAACTACAGAGAATTACTTTTGAAGCTTTTTTCTATGGTGTGTTTATTTAATTTGATTCATGATTTGATGGTGTTGTCTATCTATTTATTTTTTTTTTCCAGAAATTCATTCATGTTTTCAAACACTGGTTTTTTTTTTATTTACAATTTGTCTACTTTAGGTCATATTAAATGCGCATCCTCCTGAAATCTTTATAAATATTGAGGTGTGTACTTGATTCACTATGTGTTTTCATGAAACCCCTTTTTGATAAAGACTTGTTTTTTCACAAATGTGCATCCACATATGTTATTATTTGATCAGGTTACGTTGAGTTTTACTTAGTTCCCAACACTGTTCCATGAGAAGACTTAACAATGAAGTTTACTTGGTTGTTGTATATAGATCCCAAAATAGTTCTAGTGCCAACTATTCCCATCTTGAGTCTTATCATGTACTTTGAGTCGTCTCGGTGAGGCTAAAGTATTTTAGTATATACATATAGTAAAACACTAGGCTCAAGTAAGTTAGATACTGAAACACTAGGCTCAAGTAAGTTAGATACTGGAATTTGTATAAATCTTTAGATGAGTGTGTGTACTTGATTTACAACTGTTATTTAGGTGTATTTTGATAAAGACTTGTGCTTGCACAAATGTGCAGACAAGTATGTTATCAATTAATCAGGATATGTAGAATTCTATGTAGTTCACAACATTGTTCCTGTTGCACCTTGAATTGATGAGAATAGTAATGCAAATTAGCACTATCTTATAAGTTGTTCTTATGTATTGTGTATTTTTTTTAGTTTCATTTGCTTTTTTTGTTATGATTAAAACAGTAATTGAGTTTTTGATTAATGACCTTTAAATAATGAAGTGTTGGTGTTGTATATAGTTCCCAAAACAGTTCTAGTGCCAAAATCACAACAATAATGTTTTTATGACGAATTAAAACTGTTTTTGAAAATATTATCTATGTGCCGATATTTATTTTCAAATTATATTCAAAAGTTTTTATGATGTATCTGCTCTTGGTATCTAGTTTTAAATTTTGTTTGAAATATTTAGTTGTACACATTTATATTCTGAAATAGATCCTGAAATAAATCTTGTTTCTTAACATGTTTTAAGTAAAATATCTACAGTTTTTTTTGTAGCTATTTTGAAATAGTTCCAATGTGACTATAATAATGTCTTTATACTTATTTGAAACTGTTTTTAAAAAGTTTCTCTATATACAAATATTTATTTACAAAATATTTTTCCAAATTAGCTATGTTGTATAGATCTTGGAATCTACTTGTAAATTTCTGTTTGAAACCTTAATTTTTATACAAAAACTTCATATGAGATGCTGAAATGTAATTAGTACCTTAACAAGTTTAAATGAAGATAAATATAGTTCCTATTAGATCAAATTTAAAAAAAGTATTGGAATTTTTGAAATAGTGTGGGGAAGTAGATTCTTTGTTGATATTGTTGTTTATAAGCCTGTTTCAAATAATGTGTATTTAATAATTTTAATTGTTAATGTGATTAGAAATGAAATTTAGCTTTCTGAATATTGTCAGTTAACTTGGTGGTAATTTACGATTTCATAAAGCTGATATTGTCGCAAACCATGTCACAGTATTTTACCTAATTGCATCTATTAGATTAGTCTTTAATTCTATATTTGGAAATATCGTTTTTTTGTGTAGTTTTGATTTAGATAAACTCATGTATCTATAATGTATTTGTTAAGTGGTAGTAATTAGTGGCAGTAATTGACTTAACATTCCTGCTCCTTGACAGATAATCTTAGGTACAACAAAAAATGAGTCCATCCATCCGATCCGAGACTCGGAAAATTATGTTGGAAGCACGTGCCGAATGCTCTCGTTCTTCAAAGAGGAAGTTGGACAATGAGTTTGCGGCCAAAATTGTTTCGCCGGTGGTCAAAGGCAAAAAGGTAGTTGGAGGTTTAAGTGAAATTAAGATTTAATTCGCATCATTATAGTGTTGTGGCCAAAATGACACTTACAAAATTTTTGAAACAGGTTCCCAAATTGACATTAAAAAATCCGTTCAAAGTAAGCTTGGGAAAAACACAAAAGAGGAAAAGATCGGACAAGGCAGTAAGCACTCCTAAGAATACTAAAAAAGCGAAGGTAACTCTCAATATATTACATTGAGCTTACAATGTGTTGGCTACTAAACATTCTGATTCAAGTTGTGTTTCATGCAGGGTACAGAAGTTGCTGAAGATAGTGATAGTGATTTCGAAGAAAATACTAGAACTACTCCAAAGATCACCCGTGTAAGTAAAAGATAGAACCTATATTTAAAACATTGTCATTTATTTCAATTGAATCCACATTTCATTAATAAGTTATTTGAGAAACAGAATATTAGATAACAACTAGTTCTTTTTTCGGCTTGAGTAATATTGTTTTTCTACTTGTTTTGTCTCTTTTTCACATTGCTGACATAACTATTCAAATTTTATGGTGTTTTTTAGTCTGTAATTAAAATCGGCATCTGCAAGAGAAAATTCAATAGAGTACAGAAAGTACAAAATTCTGAGAAGAAGGTTTAAGCCCAATTAGTAAAATTATTTCAATTACGAATTATTTTTTTATATCTAATGTTTAATATAATTTGATTCTCCAGACACTACAATTTAGGTGCACCTTACCTGTCTATGACAAGGAAAAGCTGAAGGAATATTACCCAATCACTCAGGGTGTGAAGGAAATCTTGGCGCAGACCCCGTTTGCAGCACTGTTTGAGGCGCTCGTCGAAGGGAAAGTAAAAGCAATAAAGTCTAACAACCAGCTGGGAATGATTCTCAAAGCGTACAGTCATGAAGAAGATGCTTTCTCGTTTGGGAGCAAGATTTTCAGAATTACGTTGTCGGAGATCTCGGAGATTGTCGGTCTGAACATCGAGGGTGATTATATAATCAAGGATGAGACACCGTTATCAGGTTATTTTTACAGGATTTTTGGTAATGTTGTTGAGATAAAGAGGAGTGATGTGTCAGTCGCAATTAAGAATGAACTGGTTAACGAGCCTGAGACAGAGGACGAAGTAAGGGCTAGGGACGAGAACTTGTCCAGACTACTCCTTTTGGATATTTTCATCAAGTTCTTGTTCCCGAATGGAAAGGGGACTCTTCATATTAAAATAGTCAGAACTGTTGAAAACCTCAATAATCTACACAACTATGCCTGGGCAAAAGAGGTCGCGATATGCCTGCGAAAGAAACTACTTTGCTTCAAGACTCGTGACTGTTCATCCAAAAACACAGGAGGATGCGCATATATCATCCTGGTAAGGGCAACTCAAACTATTACACACTATAATATGTTTTGTTATTGGTTTACTAACTAATCGTTGTTTCTGCTAGTATTGGTTGTGTATGAGGACGAATATCATTCGACCTATTGCTGGTATGGAAGATGAGCCCCACCTAATCAGGAGATGGGACTTGAAAGAGTTGAAGAAGCTATTACAAAAGATGACTTTGCGAGAAATATTTTTGAGTTTAGAACTTTTTATGGGTTTGAAATCAACTACTGACTACAATCGTTTATTTGTTATTAGAATATATGCTTTGTTTCTGATATGTAGGTGAAATTTAGAACTAAAACACGGGTGAGGAGGTAATTGAAACAGGTCAGAGCGAGGTCATTGATAAACTGATACAAGATGTGAAGGAGGCGAAGTGTGAAATTTTATTGTTAAAAGAGAATGCACGAGCACAGGATATAAAGATTGAGAAGTTGGAGAAATACATTGATGAATATGTTCATAAGAGAACGTTCAACATTGATGGAGCAGGCGAAGGAGTGCCCGAAGCTTTTGGAAAAGGTAATTGGATTTTCTTGTTGGTTATTGAGTATGTATTATATTGATAACACTAAATTCTCGTAGAGAACAAAAATGAAGAGAAATTATCAAAAATGGGAATGGAAGCGAAGAATAATGCAAATGGTGGTCTGAATGACGTGTTAGTGAAAGGAAATTTGCAGATTTGTGTATACCAAAGTGAGTAAACTTTCCCTTACTCAACAATTTATTTCTTGTGAATATATTAATTATGTTTTTGTCCAAATTGCTTGAAACAAGAAATGGAACATCTTATGAAACAGATGAGGACCCATATTATTCTATTGGCTGTTTTTGTAGTTGTTTAGATTGTACATCTTTTCTTGTATATGAAAATCTATATTTGGAACTAACCTTTTCATTATTTGTAACATTCGACTTCTTGAAATATTTGATATATGTTTCATTTGTTTACTCAGAAGAGGGATCTACTGCCAAAACTCCTGCGTCGGATTTCACACAGCGAAGTGCAAGTAGTGTCTTTGGGTCCAGTGGGAATAAGAAAATTTTCAAAACTGTTGATAGAACTAATCCGATTCTAAAAGGTATTATTTTTTCCAACATATAAATAGTTAGTCAATTTTATTTATATCTGTTTTATCCGCAGGGGCTTCTATCGCATCGACAACCGTGACAAATGCATGTTATAACAGTCCAAGTAATGTAGGTTGTTCTAGAGATAGCAGGAAGCTTGTAAAATCAGATGAAAGAAGTGAAGTTGTGACCAATGGTAGTCTTCTTTCCTAATAATATAATTCTGTAATAACTATGACACTCCCTAACAAATTACCTTTTTCAATTATTATTTCTTCATAATAGTTAATGGGTTTTGAGCTATACTTGTTAAGTGTAACGTGTATTTCAGTGTTAGCCATGTTTAAATAAGGTTTTCATTCCCCGATATGTTTCTTTGTTAACTAGTTTTCTTGCTATGTCGTTATCTGATTTATGTGTTTTAGTTATTTTTGGTAGATTGTGGGGATGTATACACAGTCTACTGTGATTTAGTTTTTTTTTATAATTGTGTAAGATGTCTCATTTAGCAGGTAGGCGTGAGCAGTGGGCTGTTATATTGGGTGGAGATGATGGAAACATGAGGCCAAGGGACACGGTCGAAAAATCAGTTGCGTTTAGTTATGGTATGTTTATAAGATCTGATGGAGTTACTAATATCATAAAATAAATCTAAAGCTTCCCTATTTTGTGTAGGTTTGTCAGAAGAGGAGATGGATTTGCTTTGTGAGCAAGCTCTAATTGAGTTCGAACTGTCTTCTGCAAAAAAGACCAAGCGTGAAGGTAACTGTTGTATATTATATTTTATTTCGACTCATTCCTTGAATGTTTAATTAGACAATGATGAAGGTAGAAGATTAAAAGCTGATATTACTTTCCTTTATCAGATGAAAATAAATCTTCTGAAGTTAAGCATGCAGACCGAGCTGTCGCTAATCAGATTCAAAATGATCCGTTGAAACAATTATGTGACATTGATCCCCCAACTTTTAATCTGCTAAGTGACGATGAACTGCAAACTCCTATTCAGACCGTCATTCCTGTTGTTTGTGCAATAAATGTAATACACCTTGATGAGTTGGAAGCAGGCAGCACGGGGAAGTCTATTGGAGTTTACTCTTACACAAGACTACCTGAGAAAAGGGAACGCAAACCGAAACAGGACAAAATATATTATTATCCAGAGGTGAGAAAGCTTCGATTGAGTAGAAACAAGAATATCAATCATGGCATATCACAAGTAATTGATGTGGAGAACTTGGAAGACCCCAAGGAAGCTAAAGTTCTTAAGCGCGTAAAAGTTCGAAAAGCGAAGATAGCGGACATGTTGGACGCCGAAACTAAGAAACGGTTGGCTGATTTTAAAGAGTACAACCCACAAGGGTAAAGTGCATTAATTCTAATTGCATAAAAATGCATAAATTACTTATCAATAGTTGAACCCAATAAATTATATAGTAATTTTATTATGTGAAACTGCAGGAACACTTTCTGGAACGGGTCTGATCAAGCTATCACGAACGTCATAATTGATGCATTCTCCAGTTTGTTGTCCAGAGAACTAAGTGAAAGCACTGAAGTACTTGCTCCGAAAGTAGAGTTTCTTTTTACGCAAGCTGGGGTAATTTACTTCATACTACAATATTCATTCTAGTGTAAACAGTGTATTGACCAATAATTCAATAACTTTCACATATCCTGTTTTATCTTTGTGTGTGAATATATCTAACATACATTTTGCTACGAACAGCTTGCAGCGGAAAAACTGGACATAAAGGGAATGCATGAGTATACCTTTGAACCACTATATGAATACGCTGGTTCTGCACAAATAATAATGATCCCACTTTTCCATGAGGTTGGTTTCCACTTCACACTGCTGATATTTTTCACCAACAGAGGATGGTTTTTGCACATGGATTCTATGCCTGGTACTAGAATTGGCAGGGGACAATCATTCAAGGATGCTAAAAAATTGGTACATTGCAAATATCTTTTACAGTTATAAGTTTTAGAGCATTTTAATACTTGTTTTAATGTAACAGCCTATCATTGTTTTCTTTACCATGTTTCTTTTGGTGTTTCCCAACATGAAGGTTACAATAATTAATCTCTGGATGCGAGCCGTAGAGTTTCAGTCAGAATGGATGATGGAACATGGTGTTCGCGACAAATTCGATGTTCAGAGAAGCACCCCAAGAGATTTGGTAATGAAAAAAGATTGTCCGCTGACGTTGACAGAAATTGAAACTATAAAATGGGTCCAAGAAACATACACTAAAGATTTCGAACTTGTTCGAGAGACGCACCCGTACCCCAAGCAACCACCCACATCATAAGTTTTTGCATACCTTGAGTCACGATCATAGTAATCATGGATCGTCACATATATATCTGAGATGTTATCACATATATTCAACAGGTTGGAGTGTGGAGTGTACGTGATGTATTATATGCAGTCCCAAGCAACTGAAGAAGATCCAAATAATTCACGGTTTAGACAAGCTGAAGCAACGAAGTTCAGAGTCAACCTTGTTAAGAGATTTGCAGCTAGAGACGATAGTTGGAGAGTACCTACGTAGTTTCAATGAATTCAGTTCCTAATCACTTAGTATTTAAGTTGAAATTTGCATTATGTTTTCCTTGAGGTTGTTATGGATATTTGTAGTGCGCGGTTACGCGCTTAAGACTTTTGGGAGTGATGTCGGCAAAGCTATTGCTATATAGACATCTGTTTTTCCAACTGATTTGCATTGTGGTTTTGAATATTGAAGTATTATTTATGTTTGAAAGAATCTTATTGGTTTTCACCACTCCCAAATTTGCTGTCAGTCTTATTGATGTTAAGTTTTGCAAGTACATTTTACAATTGAAAGATGTTGGCTTTGATGTACATTCAATGTATTGATCTCTATAGTTTTTTCTCAATAGTGTATGTGACAGAAGTTACAACTTACATACTACAAATGCTGGATAAATCATGAACCAAATTACTCTTGATAGGAATAAAACCAATGTGCTGGATAACACATGCCAAAAATTCATGTTACAATCTAAATTTTTTTATGTAGCGTTCATCTAATTTATTGGGTATTTGAGATGAATTTTTCATGTAACAATCTAAATTTTTTTATTTAGCGTGCATCTAATTCATTGGGAGAACAGTTATAAGTCTTTGTTATTGTTGCAAACTTCTAACACAATAACAGAAACCATATTGAGGAACTGCACACAAAAACAATTAAATCCAGCTTATAAGTCTTGATCAAATACATAGTACTTCCAAACACATATACATAAAACATATTAGGGAACTGCACACACAAAAAATTAAATCCAAAAACACTGAGATTAGTATTAAGAAGGATGAAAAACAACTCAACAATATAGATATAAAGTAATATAGATTGAACTAAACGAACGACCCTCATATAAACTCCAAAATAGTAATTAATTTATTAAAAATGAAAATACTAGTTCTTTTTCAACCTAGGTTGAAAAGACATGGTAATATATGTTTAAGGACAAAATAAATCAGAGCGACACACTCTGAAATGGATTGATCGGCCATAGTGGCTAATGAACCAAACTAAATAACTGCTTTACACGTTCTCATGTTATGGCCACTAGGTTTGTTGCACCTGCTACACTTTATTATGCGTTTCACATCGCTCCTGGGCTTGAACCTTTGCATTTTTGGACGTCCAGCGGGCCTTTTTGTTTTTGGAGGTTGGATATTAATGGCCCGTGAAACCATCTCAACCGTTCTGGCAATAGTGGGGACAGAATTGATTGTAAAAGAATAGGTAGAACGATATTTGTCCACCTGTTAAAACTAGCAGTGTTAGAATATATATGATAAGAGCATTTCTCGGATGATTATAATTTTATAATACTCCAACCTTGAAGAGAGGATCAACATAAGAGTAAATATCATTTCCATGATTTTGGGCTACAATAAGAGCATGTGCGCAAGGGAACCCATGAACCTGCCATTCCCCGTAACAACATGTCTTTTTTTCCAAGTTCACACTCACTGTGCCCTTTTTGGTGTGTACTTCATACACAAAAGTATTCGACCAACTGACCTGCCAGTGTGCTCCTAGCTCCAAATTTTCAGCTAATTTCTTTTCCATGATAGGGCATAAATTTGAGTTCCATCCAAGTCCGTCGTGCTTTCTAGAGGCAATGAGTTCCATCAATCTTATTCGTAGCTTTTCATTGAATTCAGTAATTGGCAAGACCTTCAAATCCTTAATCCAACTGTTGAAACACTCAGCAAGGTTGTTGGACATCTCACCGAACCGTTCACCGTTAAATTTACAAGAGGCCCATGTTTCCTCTGGTAAATCTCTCAAAAATGCTTCAACTACATTACCACCTACTTGTTTCAGCTTTGCCAAATTAATGTCAAATAACTCTTCTGTGCGCGAGTATGCACAAACCATGAATAAGTAGGAGATCCTCTTGCCGTGCAGTGAAGCAACTGGGAACTTGTTGATAAGGTTAGTTTGTAGATGTCGGTAACAAAAGCCAATGGGACTATCGGGAAATACAACCTGAACAGCGTTCATTAATCCAATATTGCGATCAGATATAAATGTGATTGTCCGTTCATTGAACTTGGATAGTGATTCTTTTAGCTTCTCCAAAAAATAAGTCCAGTTACTCTCTGTTTCAGAGTCGACAATGGCGTATGCCATGTTGGAGTTGTGTACTTAATGTCTAGATTTAAGTACCGGTAAACTCCCGGTCATGGCATTTAACCTATTTAATTAATAAACAATTATTTGCATTTAATTAATTATGCAAAATATAGTCCTGGATTTTATACGTTGTAGTTAGTATGGTGGGGCATGGGCACACAGAAGATCATACTATCGGTTACTCGTATTCAATCAAACAGTTGCTCACGACCTAGATGGACACGGACCAATCCATCGGTATAGTCGTTGTGTGAGAGAGAAAATAATTTATCTTAATTATTTTATCACACTTGTACACTTGGTGTATTGGGCGGATCGCTTGAGATTTATTGATTAGGATTGCCTTGGATAATCAATTTAAATCTCAGAGTATTTTATTCTTAATCCCCAATATTATTGCGGGTGTGTGTATTTAATATAAGTGACTTTGATTTGCCAAAGGAATTAACCGATTTAATTATTGGGTTAATTACCGGTTAAGTTGGGTCACTATATTTTATATACGACATGCCGTGAATACTTGACGGGAAAGTGTATCCCGTAAGGGTTGATAATATCCCCGAGATGAGTTCATAAGGAATTATTATGTAAACCCTGCAGGTGGATTTAATCCTCATAATAATTAAAGTTGAACGGTACTATTCTCGGATATAAGAAATGAATAATATTTATTGAGCAATAAATAAATTTATTCATGGATATTTAAATCTTAAATACACGGAATAAATAATACTAAGATGGAGAAATATTATTTGATATAATATGGAATAATATTGGGAGTGCAATTTTATTTATATAGTGGAAAATAAATAAAATTAATATTGATAAGAATTAATGGATTTGGGTTGGACCCAATTTAATTTTCAATATTGGAAGCCCAATATTTATTCTCCTTATGATCCCCTACGTAGCCTATATAAGCACTACATGGTCTTCACTTTTCATAAGACAAGAGATCCTAAGTTACGCCAACTAAAAAGTCTTGGAGAGTGAGGAAGATCCATAAGGTGTTCGATAGATCGTCGCCCACACGACGTTCGGACAAGGTGCAAGGAATACGTGGGAAGATCGCAAGGTCATCAACGTGTTAATTCGTTTCTCCGTACAACGAATTGAAGGTAAAATCATAAACCCTCTTTTATGATTTCGTGTGATTAATCGTAGTAAATACATGAACACACGATCCGGGTAAACGTACGAACTTCGGGGACGGGGATTCGAGATCCCCGGCGAAGGTCGAGAAAACCCTCGACGGGATCGAGGGTGGCGGCCGAACCCTAGGGTTCGACCGCCGGCGCGCGGACGAAGAGGATGAGCCCCGGCTGGACGCCGGGGCGTGGGGTCGACCTCGGGTCGACCACCGGGGTTCGCCGTGGGCTGGTGCCACGGCGGATGGACCCCAGCCCTCACCGTCCGGCGGCGTCGCGCGGAGGAGCCCTCGGCTGGAGCCGAGGGGCGATCGAGCCCGTGAGCTCGATCGCGGGTATGCTACGGGGTCACCCGTAGCTGCCCTGTATGCACTACGGGTTCGCCCGTAGCGGGCGTACGGGGATGAACCCCGCCGCGAGCAGCGAGTCGTGAACTCGCTGCGGGGCTGCTACGAGCAGCCCCGGGGATGCCTCGTGCATCCCCAGCGATCATCGCGAGATGATCGCGAGCCCCGTGCGGGGGCTCGGCTGGATGACTCGCGGCCTTCGGGCCTCGCTGGGTGTTCGGTCGGGCCCCGGCTCGTGCGGTGGTTCGCATTCGTGGATCCGGCTCGCGGGAGAAAATCGGCTGGGGGCGGGCTGCGTGTCTTCGGGCGCGTAGTCTCCAAAGGTCGGACTCCTGCGGATGAGTCGGGGAATCCAATCCCCGGGATATCGATTTCCAACAATTGGTATCAGAGAGTTTGGTTTCGTGTTCATGTATATGCTCGATTATTGTTCTACCTTGCAGGATTTCCGGCTATCATGGTTGGATTTAATTAATTATTGTTTATTAATTAATTATCATGATTATTAAACTCTCGGACATGTCGAGATTCGTTTTGTGTGGATGAATGTTTGTAATAGTAAAAATTCGGGGGTTGACCGAATTTAGGATTTATTATTACGTTCTTTATTTTCCGGAAAATGTATAGGGTCGATTTCATGTATAGAATCGATACCGGAATTGTAATTTAGATTATTGTAATTTTTATTACGTTGGTTCGATGTTTAGACGATCGCCGGAAGACGAAGAAGGTGTGACGAAGAAGACGATGGACGAGAGGGACGATCAACCCCATGATCGAACCTCACGATCGACCGCGAGGAAGGGGGCCGATCGCCCCTCGGCCGTGGGCTACCGCCGGCGTTGGTGGTGGCTGGCCGGCTGGAGTGGCGGCGGCGGTGATCCCCTCCGGTGGCCGGTCGATCATGGTGGTGGGGGTGGTGCGGGGACTCCCAACCCGTGCTACTCCTACCATAATCCAACTTTCCTAATTAATTCGGTTTTCCTATTTGAGTACTTTCCTTTTAGGAAACTCTCATGGATTAGGAAAAGAATTAATTTAAATTAATTTTATTTCTATTGATTTATTTCCTTCATGGAATTATTCATAGATTAGAAATTTAATTAATTTAGTACTAAATTTATTTATTTTTCCTATTTGATTATTCCTACTCATGGGAATATTCATGGATTAGGAATAAAAATAAATTTGGAAAGTAGTGAGTCCTAATTTATTTATTTCCTTATTCTATTATAGGAGTCTTCTAGAATATTCCGAGTTTAACTTGGATAGATTATTCTAGAGATTTAATAGAATTAGATAGGAAAATAAATAAATAAAAATATTAATAATATTTAATTTTATTTTTGATATATTCAATTGACTTAATTTTTGAATTAAGTAACTTTTGGATTAATTGAAAATAAATAGATTTAAATATTGGAAATTAATATTCTCGTCACATGGAGCATTCAAGAAACGAAGACTGAAGACTAGAGGATGCATATGAAGATAAAGCCATGATAGTCGGGAAAATAATTTCTCTAGCATTATTTTGACTATGTGATCTATGTGCTTTATTGCTTTCATGCATGCTATATGTGTTTATTTTATGCACTAGATAGCGTATCCCTTTGTTATAAAAAGCTAAGTGGGAGAGGGGATGGAAACATTCCCATGGTCTCCATTACTGTTCTCTTGGTGACTCTTATGGACTTTCGAAGTTCGTATAGACGAGTCATTGGAGGAGAATTCTTGTAATTCCTTTTACAAGAAACATTGATCGAGTTTATCAAACAATGCCTAATTTGTCTTTCTGAAACTGACTTCAAGTCGACTCATTCTCACCCCGGGGAGTGGAATGGAGCCAGAGCCACTTGGTCATGTGGATGACACAAATTAGAGACTTTCGTGCCATTCTTTTATAGGTGGGTCGTTTGTCTGCTCGGCTCCCTCATTTATGAGAGATAGGGTCGCTCGCATGGCGAATCACTGGTTAGAAACTTCGAGTTTCACTTATGATTCTCCGAGTCTTGATTTACAAAATCTAATGGATCTTGTAATTGGGAGTCAATTATAAAAGTCTCTTAGTGTAGTAAACGTCCACACCACGTGGCTTGCTGTGCTAACGGATTTTGGATTAATTGATGTAGACAGTTATAAGTGATTGTGAAGAATTGTGAAGTTGTCGTAAACGTCCACACCACGTGGCTTGCGGTGATGTAGCAATTCCAAGCGATTTACTTTAGTGCTGAGTAATGGTTTACACTTAGATACGCGTTATAGTATTCTTCCCCACGAAGTTACGCTATAATTGATGTATGACCAAAGAAAATCTAATTACTAAATCATTTGGGTGGGTAAACGTCCACACCACGTGGCTTGCCTTACCTGATGGGATTTTAGACGTAATTAGTGATTTAATGATGTTATTCCAGGGAGATAACGTCGGATATTAAATTAATTGTTTGTTTAAATGTGCTTATAGGTTTAGAAAATGTCTATGAATCCACTTGAGATGATACTTGAGGAATTTGACGCACTGGTTCCACACTGTGTTGAATGGAAAGAAGAGTTAGACATTGCTCAGACTGCAAAAGAGTACAAAGATGTACTCAGTGAAACTTGTCCTCCTGGACTCACCATTAACTCGACTGAGGATGAGATTTTTGACTTTGAAAAATGGGAGAGTGCTCGTTCACTAGCCATTAATCATGATGTCATGCTCAAACTCAAGTTGTTGTTTGGACATGATGGGGAGGCTAGAAAAGAGGCGATGAGGATACTCGTAAAGATCTGTTACTTCGATGAAACACTTGACCATGTTTTTGAGATGATGGATCTTTTGGAAGAGTTGAAACAATCGCAAGCTCTTATAGCCAAAGCCAAAGGTTTCGGACCTAAAGGCAAAGGAAAGGAGAAGAAGACAAGGGGGTCCGGTGGTCCTAAGGGACTTGGACCAAAGGGTGGGATAAAGAAGCCTTCTGGCAAACATCCCCAAGGAAAGCAGTCTGAGTACTGGGGGTCTACATCTTGTCCTCTCAAAGGTACGAATTTTTTCTTTAGTCGTAAAACATAGTCAGGGAGGGGTATTATCTACCAGAATTCTGGTGTGTAGATATGGAACCACTGACGGTATGTGCATTCTAAATGCAGGGGTTCCAGAAAACCCAGCGACTTAGATAAGAAGAGTTCGAGTCCTCATGGGCAGAGCTGTTGAGGAAGCAGCGGTTGCAGTGGAAGACGTTTATCTTTTGATAGTTATAGGATTTCATTTCAAGTTTATTGCTTTGTACCTTTTAGAAAGAACTTTTGTTCTGGATTTCTATTATTAATGGATATTTTATTTCTTTAATCATTTGATGGTTTAGATAAGAAATAATAGCGATATCTATTCTGGTACATTAGATAGCAATATATGAATGATGAATCCTTAAGTCTACCACGATGCAACAAACCGTATTATAAACTTGTTTTACTTATTAGATGTATTTCTTTATCAATCATTATACTTGTGAATTCTTGAACTTAATAGTATTTATTCAAAAGAGGATTCAAAAGGTCGAAATTGATTCATTCAATTATAGTTGGAGGAATGGACCTCCCGACCTAAGAATCAAATTTTGGAGGAAGATACAACTAAGTTAACCTTTCTGGATAAAGGATGGAGTTCGGACAAGTATTAAGAATGATCAAAGATGATATATGCAGACATATGTGTAAATAGAAAGGTATGAGTAGTTTTTCCTTTCAAGGAATACTAGTAAATGGATTAGACTACTTGATGTGCCATAAAAGCGGAGTGTTTTTCAACACAAAGCTGTTATGGGGAACCTTCAAAGTATATCCATTGAAAGCCTGCGACTTGTTCGCGGAGGCTATCACCTATCTAAATAACACATAGCATAAATCAAAGATTGAGATTAAGTCTCAAGTGACTACACCATACACTGATGTGTAGACATGGTGTGTCAGGAATAAGAAATGGAATTCTAATAGTAAAAGGACAAGTTTGATCGGAACTACCTATGTTCTATGGATTTTTCTGGATACAACGACATATTGAATGTAGTTGTAGAAAATCCTAGAAGAACGAGTAATTGTATGTTCAATAGTACTACGAACCAGAAGGGCGTCTTCGCCCGGTTCTTAGAGGAAGACTATTAGATGAACTACAGTGCCCTAACTGACAAAGTACCTTATAAAAGGGGAAAGAGAAGACTGAGAACCAGCCTAACCGAGTAATAGTGCACCACTAACTGCACCTAATGTTATTACTGTTATACACCGGAACGCCATCGCAGTGGGAGGTTGTTAAGCGACCAGAGATGTTCATAAGACTGGAGGAGTTTTAAACTCTGGATCTAGTAGACATGAAATCGATCCCTAGTTCTGCATAGGAGGCAGTACTAATCTAAATGTGCCTGTTTGGATAGCAATAATTTATTATTGTTAAAGGGGCAAGATCATTTAGAGGTACAAGCTTAGTAAATCCATTTATGGATTACCACAAAGCTGAAACTTGTGAACTTGCAAATTGATGAGATAGTCCATTTTATGGATTCATCAAGAAGCATAGACAAGATTGGTGTATTGGAGACGTAATGGAAACAAAGTGGTGTTTCTCGGAATTTTGTGTAGATAACACTTTATCATTGGCAACAATGTAAAAGCGTTGTCAGACATAAAATAGAGGTTTTCTAAATAAATCGAGATATAAGATTAAGATGAAGTTGGATCATGTTCTTAGAAATCTTTCGATCTCTAGATAAGAACATTTGTACTTATCTTTAGATATCTTATATGATTATGGTTTGTTTTAAAACATGCACAATTCTGAGAAAGGTTATTGCCTTCTAGATCAGAATGCATCTATCTAAGGTATGTGTCTTGAACACATGAAGGAGATGGATATAGACAAAGCAGATTCTTACACTTCGAGTGTAAAGGGCTTTGTGGATGCGGTGTTATAAAACAAGAACCTGATATCAACTATGCGGTTTGCGTGGTGGGAGGATATCAAAATAATCTGGATAAGAGATATTCGAATGCTGTAAAAGTACTTGGAAGTACAGGATTACTAGCAAAACGAAATCTTCTTAGATTACAGTTTCTCAGATCCAAAAATCAGAGAAGGACCAGTGTAAGTCGATATCAGGCTATGTGTTCACTTTTGAAAGAGGTGGAACCTAAGGATGAAAGAGTGATAAGCGTGAAGCTTCTCGGACTCTATCATAAACCGAATGGCAGCCTCAGAGGCAGCGGAAGTTTTGGTTAGGTTCCGGGATGACCTCTGAACTTGGATATGATTCTTGGTTCACCAAAGGCTATATATATAGCGGTGCATGGAGAACTGGAAGGAGTCATAAGTTCAAAAGGGTGATGATAACACATAGAGCCAGTACCACCTGATACGAGTCATCGTCAGAGGGACGACGCAGTAGTCACCAAGATAACTTCAGAGCGGCAACCTAGATTGCTCATTCACATAATACTTCTGGGAAGTATAACTTAAGCACGTGATGAGTATGGGAGTCGGGAGTTTGGAGGAAATGACTAGACCTTAGTACAAGTGGGAGATTGTTGGAGTTGTGTACTTAATGTCTAGATTTAAGTACCGGTAAACTCCCGGTCATGGCATTTAACCTATTTAATTAATAAACAATTATTTGCATTTAATTAATTATGCAAAATATAGTCCTGGATTTTATACGTTGTAGTTAGTATGGTGGGGCATGGGCACACAGAAGATCATACTATCGGTTACTCGTATTCAATCAAACAGTTGCTCACGACCTAGATGGACACGGACCAATCCATCGGTATAGTCGTTGTGTGAGAGAGAAAATAATTTATCTTAATTATTTTATCACACTTGTACACTTGGTGTATTGGGCGGATCGCTTGAGATTTATTGATTAGGATTGCCTTGGATAATCAATTTAAATCTCAGAGTATTTTATTCTTAATCCCCAATATTATTGCGGGTGTGTGTATTTAATATAAGTGACTTTGATTTGCCAAAGGAATTAACCGATTTAATTATTGGGTTAATTACCGGTTAAGTTGGGTCACTATATTTTATATACGACATGCCGTGAATACTTGACGGGAAAGTGTATCCCGTAAGGGTTGATAATATCCCCGAGATGAGTTCATAAGGAATTATTATGTAAACCCTGCAGGTGGATTTAATCCGCATAATAATTAAAGTTGAACGGTACTATTCTCGGATATAAGAAATGAATAATATTTATTGAGCAATAAATAAATTTATTCATGGATATTTAAATCTTAAATACACGGAATAAATAATACTAAGATGGAGAAATATTATTTGATATAATATGGAATAATATTGGGAGTGCAATTTTATTTATATAGTGGAAAATAAATAAAATTAATATTGATAAGAATTAATGGATTTGGGTTGGACCCAATTTAATTTTCAATATTGGAAGCCCAATATTTATTCTCCTTATGATCCCCTACGTAGCCTATATAAGCACTACATGGTCTTCACTTTTCATAAGACAAGAGATCCTAAGTTACGCCAACTAAAAAGTCTTGGAGAGTGAGGAAGATCCATAAGGTGTTCGATAGATCGTCGCCCACACGACGTTCGGACAAGGTGCAAGGAATACGTGGGAAGATCGCAAGGTCATCAACGTTTTAATTCGTTTCTCCGTACAACGAATTGAAGGTAAAATCATAAACCCTCTTTTATGATTTCGTGTGATTAATCGTAGTAAATACATGAACACACGATCCGGGTAAACGTACGAACTTCGGGGACGGGGATTCGAGATCCCCGGCGAAGGTCGAGAAAACCCTCGACGGGATCGAGGGTGGCGGCCGAACCCTAGGGTTCGACCGCCGGCGCGCGGACGAAGAGGATGAGCCCCGGCTGGACGCCGGGGCGTGGGGTCGACCTCGGGTCGACCACCGGGGTTCGCCGTGGGCTGGTGCCACGGCGGATGGACCCCAGCCCTCACCGTCCGGCGGCGTCGCGCGGAGGAGCCCTCGGCTGGAGCCGAGGGGCGATCGAGCCCGTGAGCTCGATCGCGGGTATGCTACGGGGTCACCCGTAGCTGCCCTGTATGCACTACGGGTTCGCCCGTAGCGGGCGTACGGGGATGAACCCCGCCGCGAGCAGCGAGTCGTGAACTCGCTGCGGGGCTGCTACGAGCAGCCCCGGGGATGCCTCGTGCATCCCCAGCGATCATCGCGAGATGATCGCGAGCCCCGTGCGGGGGCTCGGCTGGATGACTCGCGGCCTTCGGGCCTCGCTGGGTGTTCGGTCGGGCCCCGGCTCGTGCGGTGGTTCGCGTTCGTGGATCCGGCTCGCGGGAGAAAATCGGCTGGGGGCGGGCTGCGTGTCTTCGGGCGCGTAGTCTCCAAAGGTCGGACTCCTGCGGATGAGTCGGGGAATCCAATCTCCGGCGATGAAGGATTTCGGTCGGGCTATCGGTTCCGCATAATTTTTGATAGCCCGGGATATCGATTTCCAACATGCCACAGGTTTCCAACCCTACAAAGAAAGAAAAACATAATCAAAGACTATAATAAAATTCGCAGATGCTTTAAATTCGATAAGAGCATAATAAAAAGCCGGCACTTAAATTTGTTCATCAATATGACTAATTTGTGAAAATTTTGTAAAATCTGCTCCTTGGAACTATCAAGTTCTTTCACCAACCATTGTATAAAAATGGACAACAACCAACTTTAAAATATATTCCAGTGAGTGGATAGTTCAATGCATGTTGGGGTCACCATCAGTTCCTGTTAGATTGCAGAACTAGGTTTCTGAAATAGTTCTTGTTAGATTGCAAAACTAGGTTTCTGAAATATTCTGTAGGGTACTACTCCTTTATTCCATTGACATTGTTTTAAGATTCAACCTATATATGTGAATTGTGTAGATGGCATACATCGACATAGAAATACTGAAACAAAACATATGCAAGTGTGGAACCTAGCTTTTTTTCGATTAATAACATAATATCATCTGAATATTTTTTGAACGTACTCTGTGAATTGTCTTTCAACTGCAAACTCAATAAACTGAATTATGTTAACACTAGAAAAAAGACATATCAACACACTGATTTTCATCCTCATTTTTACACATTACATATAGGTACACAGGAGATGGATTAGATATGAAGAGTTGTTAAAAGATGGAGATGTACCACAATTAGCATCTTTCGCGCATGCAGCCAAAATCATTCCTCGGTACTTGTTTGTGATGAATGTAGCATCGATATGGAGGACAGGTCTGCAATGTTGGAAGCCACTAAGAGAAGCAAAATAAGACACAAACATACGTTGGAACCTGGATTCGCCTTGCGGAGATTCTGATAAAGGAACGCACTGAACATCTATACGTGAATCTAGATTAGCTAGAGTTGTCTGCTCTCCAAACCATCTGAGTTGACGATAAGAATCAGCCTCCACACCGAGGACAGATTCCCTTGCCCGTTCTTTCCCATACCACGCCTTGTGATACGGAATGTCTAATCCATAATTTAACTTCATATCTTTGAGTATTTCAGAGGCGTTGGAGTTAGGATTGTCGCGAACTTTGTCAACCATCACTTCCTTGACAATGTTGCTGGAAAGCATCTTTGAATTGTAGAGACGAACAACTGACCGACATGAGTGAACATTGTTTAGCTCATATATGTGGAAGAAGCCATTGTGCCTGAAAATGAAACAGGAACTGAACAATTAGGAAACATCTTGGATATACATGAAACAAAAACTCTAATAACGGTTAAACAGTAGAATATCTATAAACAAAAAAGGTGTAAAGGTTGCATTTCTGTAATGAATGAAACAAATTCTGATTTCAGCTACCAGGATCTATAGTTTCTTAAATTAAATTTCAGCAAAAATGGTTGGTGAACATGTATTGATAACAATACAGTAGAATACATCTTAAGCTGAAATAAGTGAATGAAATATGATACATGAATTCATTACCTAACCAAGGATGCTTTGACGGACCAGTTGCAATCTTCGGTTTCTTTTTTTTTTACAAACAGCCGTAACACGACATTGCCTGTTAATTTTATATACATACTCAAACCCAACCTCAACCGCGTACGTGCGCAATTTCAACCTAAACTCTTTAACTCCACCCTCGAATTCCTGCCCTTTGCATTTAATGAAAGTTGTCCATGAAAGTGAAATATAAGCCCTGGCATCCTCCCTTCTAAAACACCCGAGAAATTCATTTGTTTCGTCCAATCGTCCCTCATCATTGTTAATAATGTAGGCAGCCGGTTGGATGTTCGCACCACTCGGTTCCAAAGGGATCAGAACGGTGATATCAACCCAATCAGAGTGTTGATACTTCAATACTCTAAACATCATTTTCATGTCACCGTCGTTAACAAGTTGGAAAATTGTGGTGTCGGGAAGGACAGTGTACTTGAGACGTATTGATTTGTCTTTCAATTCAGGAAACCGTATGCGTATATCCTCGCGAAGCTCTGTGTATGAGTACTCGTCCCCGAATGAGATCGACGCACCTTCTCCATTATACAAGATTTTCGCAATATAATGTGACATAGTTCCTGTGATAATAAGTATGATGTTAACAACCTAAAAGTCGAAAACCAATAAAAGTACAAAATCTATAAAAGCCACCAGAACAATACAATGCTAATCCTACAGGAAATGGAAAATCATAAAAACATGAAAACATGATAATCGTGAAAACAAAAGGAATAAAGGGTGTGCAATTTAATTGGATTCTTCAGCGTTTCATTTAACTTACAAATCGAAACAAAACATGAATTACTTGCCTTGATTCTTCAGTGGTTGAAACCGAAATTGGAGAACGGCTAGTTTCTTTGATCGTATTTTCAAATAAGATCAGCAGCGATATTGATGAAATCAAATTCAAAAAGGATTCATAAGAAATCAGAAATTGAAATTTACAATTCTTATCGTAGCTGGAAGATTTCTGGTATCCTGTCCAAAACAGAAGAGATTCTAAGAGGTTTTAGTCGTATATTAAATTTGACATAATTGATAACATATAAAGGTTATTTAGGACATTTTAAATTTTGAAATGATACTTCAATTATAATTATTAGTCTTTAAAGTCAATTAAATTGAGGTAATAAGTAATACAATATACATTATTTACAATTATTCAAAACTATAGTATTTTATTATAGTATCAATACCTAAAGTATTTTTTTATCTAAAATTCTCATAAAAAAACATGTCAAAGTCCTAATATTTAACAAAATGTAAAATATAGAACTTTTTATTTAAAATTGAAAATCATAAGGTATTTTTTATAATAAAGAAAACCAAAGAGCCCTATACCCTAAATATACTAAATAAATAATTGCATACAAATGAGTTGAAAGGTTAACGTAGCACGTAGTCCGTGGAGGCATTTTAAGAATTCCCCAGCGTTGGTAGGAGAGCTGTCTCATGTGCTCTTATAGGTGTCTCATGTGCTCTTATAAGATTAAGGCTCACTTTATTTATATCTCAAATTTTATTTTACACACCTCCAAGATTAATTCACCACTTTAAATTTTTTTTAATTTAATAATTGTACCCTGTTATAATGATATTTTTACTCTTTACATGAAAATATACTTTTTTAGTTTTTTATCTCCACCTGATCACCCTCATAAAGAACAACAGCCAGCCCCTTCGTTGCCGTCGACATGGTCTGGTCGCGTCAAAACCTGAAGAGAAAGCTATATATGGGAGATTGCGAAAGCTACGGTCGACCTTTTATAACACTCCCTTTATATTTCAAAGCATCCTTTATAATTTCATTATTCACATAGCTAGAATTAGAAACAATAATTAATATTCAAAACTTAAAACCCTATATTACATTCGATTTATTTTAAATATATTTTATGAAACTGAATTCAAGCACAGATAACACCTCTCGACGGGAGTGAAAATCATCCCCACCGCCCCCAAGATAGGCTGTAGAGAGGCGACGATGGCGATTTCGTTGAGGAAAATCAGCTTCCCCATCGACCATCGAAGGTAGGAGACGGCGATATTGTAGAGCTACGCCACCGTAATCAGCTTCCCCATGGCCCAGGGCATTCCGGAATCGAGATACGATGCGATGGTTGCCTCCGGGAAGGATAACATGCCAGATAGTGCAAAAGTACGATCAGTTGTTTTTGAATGCATGTGAGTTTGGGCGAGGAAGACGAAGACTAACACACTGATTTTTGTTCTTTTAAACTTTTTTAATTTACATAGGATTTTATATAATTATCTTTATTTATTGTTTAGTCGTATATTTAATGAATTTTATAATAGGGCTATTATTGACATTTTAGATCTTAGTAAAAAAAATGAAAACGAAGAGACGTGTGTAAAGTAAAGATAGATGAGTAAATAGTTTAAGCCTAGGATTAATCTTGTAATGTCCATTTATTTTACAAGTATAATAAAAAATTGCTATAAAAGTTAAATGGTTAAGTATTTTTTAAATTACTCGTATTTTTTGTATTATAAATGTTTATAGAACAATTTATATAATATATAAATCCAGACATTGCTAATCCCAAGTGGACAATGTGAACACAAAAAAATATACTAAGAAAAATAAGCATGTTGACACGCATATTGGTCAAAATTTAATTATGTAGCTTTTCTTTACTAATATTAATATTATTATGACATGGCTTTTAATTATCTATGGTAATTTTAATATTTATTATTTAAATTCAGTAATTACATTATCACCTATTAATTAACTATGGTAATATAAATCATTACATATTAATTAGTTAATATACATTTCTTACCTAATATTTAATTCTTAGTCAACCATGCAATAATGGTAAATAATTGTATTATAATGTTTTTAGCTAATTATTTATATTAATAAATTATCGTATACTATAAATTCAACTCTTAATTTAAGCAAATGAATAAAATTGATATTATCTCCACCTAAAATGTAATAATATAATAATAAAACATGATGTGCACAATTTTTTATTTTATTTTTGGACTAATCTGATGCTACGATTTTGATTTTTTTTAACTAATATTAATTAGTAGATAACAATAAGAGCATCTTCAGTGGTAGTTTCAACTTTTAAGTGAGGAGTAGGCAACATATGCGTCAACTCATACTTTTTCTATTTCTACCTAAAAAAACTTCTACCCCATCCAACCATTTTACCCACAACATAAATTTTATAGGCCCCACCACTTACCAATTTTTTTATTTTTTATTTATTATTTATATTTAAATAAATAATAATAATAGTAAAAGTTAAAATAAAAGATTTTTAGATGAAAAAAAATAAATAATTAATATTTTATATAAAATATGAATTATAATTTATATTTCAAAATTTTTATTTTTAATTAAGTTTTATATAAAATACTTATTATAATTTATAAAAATAATCACGTATATTGTAACGTCCCAGAAAATTCAAAGGCTTAAAGAATATGCTACTCATACCAATAAGATGCATCTACTTTTCTGAGCAACCTCCTATAAAAACTCCAAAGTTAAGCGTGCTGGCTCTGTAGTACTTATAGGGAAAAGACAAGTGTTGGTAAAGTGGGGCCAGAATATCACACCCGAAGGCAGTCATTGGTAACCGAGCCGGCCCATTATGGTCGGGCTTCGACCCCTCAACGGGCCGGGGCGTTACAAATAGTATCAGAGCAGGTGCCGACCGAAATTGTAGGAACTAAGTGTCTTGCGGGGCCAAGTGCTCCACCCAGAAGTTGGTGAGAGTACTCGCAAGGGGCATTCCTGCACGGATGGTAGGTCCTAGACAAGTAAGACAAGTAAGGCACGCAACGAGGACGTTGCGCAGAAAAAGGTGGGGTGATTGTAACGCCCTAGAAAATTCAAAGGCTTAAAGAATATGCTACTCATACCAATAAGATGCATCTACTTTTCTGAGCATCCTCCTATAAAAACTTCAAAGTTAAGCGTGTTGGCACTGGATTACTTATAGGGAAAAGACAAGTGTTGGTAAAGTGGGGCCAGAATATCACTCCCGAAAGCAGTCATTGGTAACCGAGCCGGCCCATTATGGTCGGGCTTCGACCCCTCAACGGGCCGGAGCGTTACAAATGGTATCAGAGCAGGTGTCGACCGGAATTGTGGGAACTAAGTGTCTTGCGGGGCCAAGTGCTCCACCCAGAAGATGGTGAGAGTACTCGCAAGGGGCATTCCTGCACGGATGGTAGGTCCTGGGCAAGTAAGACAAGTAAGGCACGCAACGAGGATGTTCCGCAGAAAAAGGTGGGGTGATTGTAACGCCCCAGAAAATTCAAAGGCTTAAAGGAATTGAATATGCTACTCATACCAACAGATGCATCTACTTTTTTGGGCATCCTCCTATAAAAACTTTAAAGTTAAGCGTGCTGGCTCTGGAGTAGTTATAGGATGGGTGACCCCTGGGAAGTCTTCCGGGTCCTCACGAGTGAGGACAAAGTGCGCTGGAAAAGACAAGTGTTTGTAAAGTGGGGCCAGAATATCACTCCCGAAGGCAGTCATTGGTAACCGAGCCGGCTGGCTCTGGAGTAGTTATAGGATGGGTGACCCCTTGGAAGTCTTCCGGGTCCTCACGAGTGAGGACAAAGTGCGCTGGAAAAGACAAGTGTTGGTAAAGTGGGGCCAGAATATCACTCCCGAAGGCAGTCATTGGTAACCGAGCCGGCCTGTTAGGGTCGGGCTTCGACTGATTTTAAAATTTTAATTATTTCAAAATTTTAATTTTTAATTAAATTTTATATAAAATAAAAAATAATTTCTAACGCTAAAAAATTAACTATTTCAAAATTCTTATTTTTAATTAATTTTTATATAAATAATTTTTAACGCTAAAAATTTAACTATTTGAAAATTCTTATTTTGTATTAATTTTTATATAAAATAAAATAATTCGTTAAAATACAGTTAAAATTTAATTTATTTCAAAATTCTTAATTTTAAATAATTTTTATATAAAATAAATAATAAATAAATTAATAATAGTAAGTAAGAATAACAAAATAATAATATAATTTATCTCTACCCGGGTAAGAAGTTCTTCTACCCCAGAACTTTTAGGAACTTCTAACCTTAACACGTCATCGCACTTCCAAAGGCTTCTACCACATTTGTAGGTGAGAGATAGAAGTACACGTATACTTCTACATCTCCATTGGAAATGCTCTAAGGTAGAGAAAAATATTTTAGGTAATAATGTTGCTATGGTAATAACAAGATATGGGAACACTGTCAAATCTCACTTAATTAATTATTACCATAATTTTTTGATTAATTATTATAGTAATTCGGTCAAATCTCATATTTATTAAATAGATCATTAAAGAAAGATTTTCAAATTTAAAAATCATATTTTTCAAAGTATTATTATGGTACAAAGATTTATTGTAATTATTATTTTAAGGTATATTTAGGAAAAAGGGTAATTTAGTTTGTTAATTTAAAGGTTAAACCACATAAAATACACTTTGTATATAAGGGTAATGATTTTTTAAATTATTTATTTATTAGGATAATATAATTTAAATAATTAAAACAAAAGATATATTTTTAAAAGTATAGTTACTATATTAACCTTACTACTAAAATTTTAAACTGTAATATTAAAAAATAAAATTACGCAATTGTAAACGCTATGTAACTACTTACAAAAATATAATTACGCAATTATTAAATTAATTGCTAAATTTTAACCATAAATTTGAATTTTAAATTGTTAAATAACAAAACAAAATTACGCAATATCAACTTAATTGTTAAATTTTAACAAAAAAAATATGAATTTTAAATTGTTAAATAAAAAACAAAAAAATGTTAAATAACAAACCAAAATTAGGCTTGTTAAATAAAAAATAAAAAATTGTTAAATAACAAAACAAAATTGCAGTATGAATTTAATTGTTAAATTTTAATAAAATATCTGAATTTTAAATTGTTAAATAAAAAACAAAATTAACAATTCTCAACTAAATATAAATTTTAATTTTAAATTGTTAAGTTTTAACAATAAATTTGAATTTTAAATTGTTAAATTAAAAAATAAAAATAAAAAATAGTTATTAAAATATGTAACGTCTAATATATTTTTACCCTCTCATGTATATGTATATATATTAAAAAGGTTAAATTTGGAAGTTTGCTCTTATTCATAATTAGGATAAACTACTACTTCTAATTATATAAATATAATTAGAACTCCCCTTAAATAAAAATAACCCTTATTTTAAATATATGGTAAATTTAATAGGGAAAAATGGCAATAAGGCCAATTTTCAACATTTTTTCGGCAATAAGGCTTTCGAGAAATTACGCGTGTCATTTAGGCCTTCTAAAATGTGTAAATACCGTATTACCCTTTCTTAAATTCCATCTCCCAACACCACGAGCTCGGTCCCGATCGATTCAATCTAACCATCCACACATCCCCTTCTCCCCCAAATTCCAACATCCGAGTGCACAAGTTGTCGATCGGGAAGCTCGATCCGGCCGGCGGCGACAACATGACCCTCCGCGCCGATGTGTGGGTGAGGAACCCGAACTTCGCAAAGACGGTATAGGCGGAGAAAAGGACGGCGTCGACGAACGGCGCGGAACGAGACTGACCAAATCGAGGCGGCGGAGGCGCGGGCTTGCCATGGGGCTTATGCTCCTCGAGGTCGAATTCAATCTCGGTGAAAGGAGGATAGGCTGTGGATAGAGATAAGATCCGCAATTCGATCCCCCTCCATGCCCTCACCTTCTTCGAGCTCGCCATCGTCGTCTCCCTGATCGCCTCCTTCATCTACCTCCTCGGATTTTTCGGGATCGATTTCGTCCAGTCCTTTGTCTCCAAAACCGAGATCGAGGACCCATTCATCATGGTGTGTATTTTCCTAACTTGTTGTTGCCTAATTGTTGTTTTTGTGTCATGGTGTTGTGGCTAATATGCAAAAATCCAAAAGGTAGTAAGGTAGACACTACTTTTCTTCTCAAATAAATAATAATATTTTGTTTCAATCTATTTTGTTTCTAATCCAACTCAGTAAAAAATTATGCTTTCACAATGACAAGAATTTGTAGTTTTGGTGTCATGGTGTTGTGTCTATTCCTTTTTTTTTCCGGTTTCAACCTTCTTCTTTGGAAGACTTCATATATTCATTGCATATACACTCAAGTGCATTTTTCAACTTGAATTACAGGACAAAAAATGCTTCTGTGATAGTGTGTAATGTTACTGATAAAGATTCCTTGTGGGAGGAAAGTGACCTTTTGTTGGCATTAATCTTTTTGCTATCATTCTTGAGAAAGGGGGGACCAATGGACCATGAGAAAAAAAACAAAAGTGGACATGAAAATCCAACCAAAAATAACGAAAAGACTATTCAATGCTCCAATCATATGCATCACTATGTAGATGTTAAATGTTCTGTTATTGTAAAATTTTCGAATGTTTTATGAATTTGTGCAGGTGATCAAATGGGATGATCATTACGTATCAAATAGAGATGGAGAAATATCGTTGCTATGTGGATTGGCCTTGTGGGTGAGGACTTACCCCAACATCAGAAGGAAAATGTTTGAGCTCTCTCTACACACACTACCTCTACATTCTCTTTTTCAAATATCACTATTTATTATCCTTGGATTTATTGCAAGAATCTTTTACGTTCGCTATATAACCTTTATTATATTATTGATTTTTTACGTGTATGGAATGCAAGAATAACATTCAGTATTTTTCAATGATATTCAGTGCGGCTTTTGACAGGTGGATAGAGAAGAAAGACCTGATGTGGAATTTGAAGGGTGTTTAGGTTATGCATGTCAATATCACGGTTTTCTTGTATAGTTTTTTTTTCTTTTTTTTTTTTGTGTGTGTATTTCCCAGTTGTTTAAGTGTGTATGGAGATCAATTGAACACTGAAGGGCTTAGGCTCTTATCCTATATTCTGGTCAATGTATTTTCATGAGTTCACTGTTTGTTATGGGAGCTTTATGCTACCAGTTGCTCATCAAATTGTTTGTCTTTGTCTGCTCTATTTTCATCAAGAGCGCAAGGAGCTGATTGAAAAGGCTATGGATCGGATGATGACGAGCACAAGTATGATGATGAAGAGGACAAGGATGATGATGACGAGCACAAAGAAACTGATGACGAGCACAAGGATGGAGACGAAAATGAAGTTTTATTGTACACATAATATTAATTATGATCTTGATTATTTGTTTCGAATGAATCATTTTCTGGATTATATTTGTTTTGTAATTGAAATTGTCATGTGATACATTTTGTTTAATATGTTCGAAATGGTCGAAGTATGGATTAAAATACTGAATGTCATATTTTAACACTGAATGACCTATTTTAACACTGAACATACTGAATGTCATATTTTAACAATGAATGACATATTTTAACACTGAACATACTGAATGTCATATTTTAACACTGAATGACATATTTTAACACTGAACATAATGAATGTCATATTTTAACACTGAACACACTGAATATCATATTTTAACACACTGAATGTCATATTTTAACACTGAACATACTGAATGTCATATTTTAACACTGAATGTCATATTTTAACACTGAATGACATATTTTAACACTGAACATACTGAATGTCATATTTTAACACTAAATGTCATATTTTAACACTGAACACACTGAATGTCATATTTTAACACACTGAATGTCATATTTCCACACTGAATGTCACATGAATACACTAATTGATTAAAAAATACACTGAACAGAATTGAAACACACTGAAGAGGAATGAAAAACACTGAATGTCACATGAATACACTGTTTGATTAAAAAATACACTGAATGCGACAAAAAACATAATGTCGTCTTCTTTTAAGAAATCGAAATTTGGATTTTCAAAATCCGGAACGTCTTCATTTTTGAGGACTCTCGTTTCCTCGCGCGGGTGAAGACTCGCCACAAGAGAGCGGACAACCACCGAAACGACAGGGTGGTTGGGTTCCATTTGGGTCGTTGAGGAGTATCAGGGAGGTTATGATCTCATTCAGGTCCTTCGTCTTCTTCGATTTCCCGTCGTCGTCGGGAGCTCCGAGAACGGCGGCGTTTGCGGTGGCGGCGTCGTCCCTCCTCCTGCATACAATAAAGAGAGTAAAATTTTCAGGCGTACAAAGACTCTAATTTAACAATACATGTGGTTTTCTCTATGTTGCCCAACTTTATGGACACTTCAACATCACTCTATCTTTATATACATAACAGGTGAGTGTATCATTTACACTAAATACTATAGGAATATTATCTACCTGATCGAAATAAGAGCAGCAAGAAGAACATCCGTACTACAAATAGGTTGCTAAAGTCTCGAGGAATATCCATCGAGCCCTCGCGATCCAACGACTACACCACTGCCCGGTATAACTCGACCCACGAGCACGAAAGCCCATTGGGTTCGGGCTGGGAGAGCAAGCGGCGACCAAGTCCAGAATAGAAGTTGCTGGCCTCAGCTTTGAAGGCTAAATTGTTGACTTTGTGCTCGAAGGTTTTCCCGTTCCTATCCAACTTGTATCGCGAAGTGCCTTGAAATGCCCCTTTCGCGTCCCACGGAACCCTGGGGAACCCCTCAAGTTCCAAATGATCAGAATCGTAGTCTCAGACGGCTGCCAGACTCGGAGCACGTCCAACGATATCTCTCTGAACAAAATCCTGTTGTGAAATCGCAAAGCCCAGAATATTGTCTTGTAGTTTTTGATGCCGGAAAACGTGTTCAGAGGGTCTCGAAATGTTATATCATCCCTGCCAATAAGCATAAGAAAACCCCATAGTTGAAACAATCCATATTCAACAATTATCATTATCAATTAATCACAAAAAAAATCAGTTTCTAAAAAGTTGAAAACTGAAATGGGCAGTTGTAGAAGCCGGTGGTGAAGCTCAGCGGGGCGAGCTTACGATATCGCAGGTGGCGGCGAGGGTTTCTTCTTCTTCGTCTATGCTGCGACAACCCTCCGCCGACCTTCGTCTTCACCTCCCCCACGGAAATCCCCCACCTCATCTCGAGGACGAAATCCAGACCCAAAACAACGAAAGCTCCGACGATGTATCCGTGGTTACATTTCTGATTGACTCTCTCATAAACCGCCAGCAGAACCCTCAGGCGATCCCAATCTCTCTGCCCGTGCGCCGCTACCATCTCCTCCATCGATGCCTTGAAATCGAGGCACAGATCTGTCGAATCCATTGCCATCAGCGTCGCGCTGTCCTGGAAGGGGAAATCGGCGACCGATTTGGCTTCCTCGAAGATGGAATTCGTCTCTCCGGTCTCAAAAAACAGCCGATCGGACCGGAGGGCGCGGATGACCGCCGACTCGGCGGAGAAGCTGTATCCGCTGCGGATGTTGAAAAACGAATCGGGGTGGGGTGAAAATAGGTTGAAGGGTAGTTTCGTCCTTCACGATACATTTTTTGGCCTAATGGACACAAAAAGTCCTAATTGACACATTAATTAGAAATTGGCTTTATTGCCGAAAAAATGTTGAAAATTGGGCTTATTGCCATTTTTCCTAATTTAATAATAGGGTAAAAAATTCAAAATAAATTATATATGGTAATTTACTACTATTTATACTCACCTTATTGTTCAATTGTTTTTCACTCTTTTTTGTTTTTCATTTTTTTTATATTACATATATTCATATTTTTGTATGATTGGATTTGTCTTATTGTTATTTTTTTATATATGCAGGTAAATACAAATATTTGCGATATTTGAACATGAGGTATGATTTTTATTTATTTTATTCGATTTCAACATTTTTTTGTGTTTATGATTTAATAAAGATATAAAACTACTTTTTTTTTGCAGATTTAAAGGTAATTTTTATTTTTAATGTTTAATTCTTTTTTATAATCTTTGATTTGATTGATCAATTGATTAATTAATTAATTGATTAATTATCTCATTTGATCGTCATGTAAATCCATTTTTTTGTGTGTTTTTTGCAGATTAATTTGATCAATATATTTGATGAAATTCGAGAGTACAAGAACATGTCACCAATCTTTCAAAATTATTATTGTAGAATAATATTTTTAAAATTATTATTTATAAGATTCGATATACAGTATTATTTATAAGATTACTATTCATTAATAATATTAAACTAATCTCATGTTTTTCTTAGATTAATATTCATTAATTAATAATTTGATATCTTATTTAGTTGTAGTATAATATTGCTTATTTGTTTTTTGTTTTTTTTTGCCGATTTATTGCTAAAAAATTTGAATATATTTTTTTATTTATTAAAATTTATTCTTATAATCATTTTTATAATTCAAAGTAAACATCTATTAAGATTTAAGATCAATAGATGTATACTTTGAATTATAAGATTTGTATTTGTTTAATTATTCAATTGCTTATTCACTCTCATAATTATTTCATTGATTTTTTTTTTAATTTGCATACATACATATTAAAAATGTATAAAACTCCTTTTGTTTTTTCAAATTCAAAGATAATTAAATTTGTTTCATATTTATTTTTCATATTTTTATCTTATTGATAAGAAAAAAGATATTTTGTAATATCTACTTTTCTAATTAATTCGTTTCTATATTAGAAGATTTTAATATAGTAATTTAGTAATTCTATTCCGCTATGATTTGTCATTCCTAATATTATTTACTTCTATAATTAATATTATTAGTACAATAGTAATTCTATTTTTGATGTAAATAATCTTTTACTAATAGAAAATGATTCACTATTAAATTGCAGTATATCAAATTATAAACGTGATTTTCTATTCCGTTTTATATAATATTAAATTCCCGAAGTGAATTTCATATTTAATATGTTTTCGAATTAATTTTAATATACACATGTTGGTATATGTCCTTCGATCCTATGTGTGCAATCGATAAAGTCATAAGGTCGTCTATGGATGTTAAATGATTATTCGATAATATTAATTGTTGGGAATAATATAATATTGATCGATAAAATCATACCTACAGGGTCACACACGAGCTCGATATTGATATACATTGCTTAATAAATATATTGATTTAGAATCAATATTTACATGGTTTTAATTCACTTGCATGGGATGCATGGCTTGCATGGATGCATGTCACATAGTGTGACATGGCATGCCACACAAGCAAGTGAGACCACATACAATGCATAGTGGCATGTGTATGTGGCATGACATTTCACCTCCTTTGTAACCCCTTTGCATGTTAATGGTGCATTATGATGCCCATTATGTTGTAGGTTACAAAGGGGTGTAATGGGATGCATAATGATGCACATATATAGATGAAAATGTGATTTTCATAACATATTATTATCAGCCACGAAAATGCACACAAATAGAGAGAAAAGAGGTGATCTTGGAGGTTCATTCTCAAGCAAACAAGGTGTTAATTATCCGGGTTCTTGTGCAACACGTAGAGGTCGGGCCATTTGTGCGGCTTCAACATCTGGACGATCCAAAGGAGTGACGAGGTCATTCACAAGGAGAGCTTCAAGTTGCTGATCCATTAAGGTGGTTCAATCGACTCAACACCACCTTAATTAATACCAACGAATCAATTCATTATCAAATGTAAGAACTCGTTGAACCTTATATATATATATATATATATATATATATATATATATATATATATATATATATATATATATATATATATATATATATATATATGTTGGAGTTGTATACTTAATGTCTAAATTTAAGTGACGTAAACTCCCGATCATAGCATTTAATCTATTTAATTAAATAAACAATTGTTTGCTTTTAATTATTGATAATTAAATATATGCAAATATAGTCCTAGATTATACACGTTGTAGTTAGTATGGTGTGCGTCGTCACACGGAAGATCATACTATCGGTTACTCGTATTTATTCAAACAGTAGCTCATGACTTAGATGGACAGGGACCAATCCATCGGTATAGTCGTTGTGTGAAGGAGAAAATAATTTGTCTTAATTATTTTATAACACTTGTACACTTGGTTTATTGGGCGGATCGCTTGAGATTTATCGATTAGTATTACCATAGATAATCGATTTAAATCTCGGTGTATTTTATTCTTAATCCCCGATATTATTGTGGGTGTGTATATTTAATATTAGTGACTTTGATCTTCTAAATGAATTGATTGATTAGTATAACCAGTCAATTACCGGTAAAGTTGGGTCACGGTATTTTATATATGACATGCCGTGAATTCTTGACGGGAATGTGTATCCCGATAAGGGTTGATAATATCCCCGAGATTAGTTCATAAGGAATTATTATGTAAACCTCATGAGTGGATTTGTTCCGCATAATAATTAAAGTTGAATGTTACTAGTCTCGGATAAAAGAGATGAATAAATTTATTAAGCAATAAATAAATTTTATTTATGAATATTTATATCTTAAATACACGGATTAAATAATACTACCGGAGATAATATTATTTGATATAATATGGTTTAATATTGAGAGTGCAATTATATTTACATAGTGGAAAATAAATATAATTAATAATAGTAAGGATTAATAGATTTGGGCTTTGGCTCAATTTAATCACTATTATTAGAAGCCCAATATTCCACCTCCTTTAGATCCCCTACGTAGCCTATAAAAGCACTACATGACCTTCATAAATTATTAAGCCAAGAATATCATACTTGATAGTTCTAGAGAGTTGAAGGAGATCCATAGGAGTTCGGAGGATCGTCGTCCACACGACGTTCGAACGAAGTGCAAGGAATACGTGGGAAGATTCAAAGGTTATCGAATTGATTTTGTTTCTCCGAACAACGAATCAAAGATAAAATCATGAACCCCCTTTATGATTTTACGTGTTAATTATCGTAGAACATACATGAACGAACGATCCGGGAAACGTACGAACTCCGCGGATGGGGATTCGAGATCCCCGGCGGAGATCAAAGGAACCCTCAGCTGGGAGCCGAGGGATTCAATCGAACCCTAGGGTTCGATCGTGGGCACACGCGAGGAGCCCCGGCTGGACGCCGGGGCATGCGATCGACCGCGTGGTCGATCACCGGGCAGCCGCGGCTGGTGCGCTGGGCGCACCGCCCTCCTCGGCGGTGGCGGTGAGTCACCGGACTCACCGCCGGGGGCTGTTCCGAACAGCCCCGAGGGGATGCTCGTGCATCCCTATGCGATCGCATTTGTGCGATCGCGAGCCCCGCGATGGGGCTCGGCTAGGGTTTAGCCGCGGGTTCATCCCGCGGTGATGCTCTCGTCGAGCCCGGCTTGTGCGGTGGTTCGCGGTTGGCTTTCCGGTGACGGGATTTCGGTCGGGTTATTGTTTACCCAATTTTTGATAACCCGGGATATCGATTTCCAACAATTGGTATCAGAGCGTTGTATCTAGTTCATGTATGTTTTCGATATATTGTTCTACCTTGCAGGGATTTCCGACTATTATGGCTAGTTTAATTATTTGTTAATTATTTTTCATAATTGTTGGTTTATTAAACTCTCGGACATGTCAAGATTCGTTTTTGTGGATGAATGCTTGTAATAGTAAAAATTCGGGGGTTGACCGAATTTAGGATTTATTATTATTGTTCTATGTTTTTCGGAAATTGTATAGGGTCGATTTCATGTATAGAATCGATACCGGAATTGTAATTTAAATTTTTGTAATTTATTTACGTTGGATCGATACCGAAACGACCGCAGGAAAAGACGAAGATAGGACGAAAAGCCGGGGGGGTCGATCATCCCCATGATCGATCCCCATGAGGATCGATCGAACCTAGGCTGCCCTAGGGCTCTCGGCCACGCCGGCCACCAAGGGAGGTGGCGCGTGGGCCTTGGCTGGCGGCGGCGGTGGTGGTAGATTGGTGGGGGTGGTGCGGGGACTCCCAACCCGTGCTACTCCTACCAAGATCCGACTTTCCTATTTGATTCAGTTTTCCTATTATGAGTATTCCTAAGTTTGAGAACTCTCATGAAATAGAAAAAGAATTAAATTGGAATTAATTTATTTTCTTATTGATTATTCCTATTTTTGGGAATTTTCATGGATGGAAATTAATTAATTATAGAAAGTAGAGGAGTCCTAATTTATTTTATTTCCTTATTCTATTATAGGAGACTTCTAGAATATTCCAAGGTTGACTTGGATAGGATTCTAAAGATTTAATAGAATTAGAAAAGAAAATAAAAATAAATAAAAATATTAATAATATTTAATTTTATTTTTAATATATTCGATTGACTTAATTTTCGAATTAAGTAACTTTTGGATTAATTAAAAATAAATAGATTTAAATATTAAGATTAATATTCTCGTCACATGGAGCATTCAAGAACGAAGACTAGAAGATGCGTACGGGGATGGAATAAAGCCATAATAGTCAGAAAATAATATTCTAGTATTATTTTGATTATGTGATAATATTTATGTGCTTTATTTCATGTATGCATGCTTATGTGTATTTAACTATGCATTAGATAGCGTATCCCTTATTGTAAAAAGATAAGTGGGAGAGGGATTGAAAACAATCCCATGGTCTCCATTACTCTTCTCTTGGTGACTTTTATGAGCTTTCGAAGTTCGTATAGACAAGTCATTGGATGAGAATTCTTGTAATTCCTCTTACAAGAAACATTGATTAAGTTTATCAAACAATGCCTAATTTGTCTTTCTGAAACTGATTTCAAGTCGACTCATTCTCACCCCGGGGAGTGGAATGGATCCAAAGCCACTTGGTCATGTGGATGACACAAATTAGAGACCTTCGTACCATTTCTTGAAATGGATCGATTGTCTGCTCGGCTCCCTCATTTTATGAGAGATAGGGTTGTTCGCATGGTGAATCACTGGTTAGAAACTTCGAGTTTCACTTATGATTCTCCGCCTCTTGATTTACAAAAATCGAATGGATCAAGTAATTGGGAGTCAATTATAAAAATCTTTTGGCATAGTAAACGCCCACACCACGTGGCTTGCTATACTGAATGGGATTTTGGAATAATTGATGTAGACAGTTATTGGAAATTGTGAAGGATTGTAAATTATCGTAAACGTCCACACCACGTGGCTTGCGGTGATGTAGTAATTCCAAACGATTTACCTTAGTACTGAGTAATGGTTTACACTTAGGTACGCTTTATAGTATCCTTCCCCACGAAGTTACGCTATAAATGATGTACGAACAAAGAAAATCTAATTGCTAAATCATTTAGATAGGTAAACGTCCACACCACGTGGCTTCCCATACCTGATGGGATTTTAGATGTAATTAGTAATTTAATGATATTATGTGAGGGAGATAATGTCGGACATTAAATTAATTGTTTGTTTATATATGCTTATAGGTTTAGAGAATAGCTATGAATCCACTTTCTTTGATACTCAAGGAATTCAATGCACTGGTTCCATACTATGTTGGATGGAATAGAGAACTGGACATTACCCAGACTGTTAAAGAGTACAAGGATGTACTCAGTGAGCTTTGTCCTCCTGAACCTACAAGTGTCTCAACTAATGAGGAAAGAGCTGATTTTGAGAAGTGGGACAATGCTTTTGCATTAACCACTAATCATTTTATCATGCTCAAACTCAAGCTAATGTTTAGACACGATGTATGTTGGAAATCGACTACCCGGGACATGTCCATTCGACTACTCGAACATCCGGACAAGCCCAGTCGACCCCTAGCATCCCTATTGCACTCACGACGAAGTCCCAGACCCTAATCACGCCCAGCCATCGCACTCGAGGCACGACCGCGCAAAAACGGGGCTTCTGCCCTGTCTGTCGGCCGACGCCATAAGGCTGTCGCCCGACAGGGCAGTGGAGGCCGACAGCATATAGCTGTCGGCCGACGGGGCAGTGGAGGCCGACGGCATATACCTGTTGGCCGACGGCGTCGCGATTCCAGCAACGGGTTGCTGCTGTTCGGGCTGTTCCGGCTCGTTTTTCTCAATCCGACCACCATACCGGAAGTCAGCGACTTTCCAGTGGTCTGAGAACATCGATCCCAAGCCTCGGAAACCAATCGATGGTCCGTTGTATTATTACGTACGAGAAGAATCGAAAAAGATGCGGAAAAGGGGTTTTCGATTCTTTACCTTTGATGCGTGATTCGGAGAAGCCGAATAGGCGAACACCCTGAGATCTTCTAGTGTGTATCCTAGCCCTCGACGCCGGACGTTGTGTGGGCAACGATCCACCGGAGTCTTCTCTTCTTCTTCTCTCTCAAACCCTCTTTTTCACGTTTTAATTATTCTGTCTCCAGAAATATATTTGCGCTAGCAAATTAATTTCTACAGAATAATTTATTGCGCAAAAATATAATTTTCTTTCTGGAGCAGAAAAATTACTGCGCTAATCTATTTATTTTCACAGAAAAATTAATTGCGTTAACAAAATAATTTTTCTCCGCAAAAATAAAATAGCGGCGTTCTGTAGGTTTAGAGAAGAGAGACGAGGGGTTTATATAGGCCACACTAGGGACCTTAGGACAATTAATTAATTAGGCTAAATTGTAATTTAATTAAACCGGTGTCCTTAAAAGAAAACCTTTAATTAAATCCAATTTTAATTATAATTAATTCCACTATAAAATTATAATTGAATTCCCAATTAATTAATCTATATTATTTTACCAATAATATTTCCGCCGAAATTACATATACGACTTTCCCCGTGTTTAAGATATCGAACGTCCACGAATTTATTTAATTACTAACAATTAAATTAATTCGTTTCTTATTATCCGAGACTAGTACCACTCATCCTTATTATCATGTGGAACGAATCCACCTGCAGGGTTTACATGATAAACTTTATGAGCTCATCTCGGGGACGTCATCAACCCGATAAACGGGACACGGTTTCCTGTCTATAATCTATAGCATGCCGTGCGTACAATTACGATTCCCAATTTACCGAGAATCTCGACTAATCATTTAGTCTCACTCATTGGCAAGTCAAAGAACCGAGAATTGGACACACGCACCTATAATTATATAGGGATTAAGAATTCGTATATCCGTAATATCTGAGGTCTAGTTCGATTACTGCGATTAGTATAAATCGAACGCCCTCCCGTGGTCCTGCTCAATACACCAAGTGTACGAGTGTAACATGATAGTCAAGACCGACTATCTACCAGTCACACTACGACGTACCGATGGATTGTCCCTGTCCATCTAAGTCGTGAGCTACTGTTCGATAGTATACGAGTAACCGACAGTATGATCTTCCGCGTGTCTCCTCACGCCATACTGTCTACAACGTATACATCAAGGACTATTGCATTAAATGCAATCATGTTTGAATCATATCTCGAACTAAGGTATAGATAAGGAGTTCCGTATTTGCACTAAACTAGACATTTAGAATACAACTCCATCAATCTCCCACTTATACTAAAAGTCTAGTCGCCCTCTCCCAAACATCAGATTCCCATAACCTCATCACGCCTACCCAACGCTTTCGCTGGAAGTGCCTCTGTGAACGGGTTTTACCAGGAAATCCTCTCGATGCTATCTAGGTGACAACTGCATCGTCTTACTAGACGATCTCTCGAATCAGGTGGTACTTGCGCTCTACGTGTTATCTCCCACTGTGGACTCGTGGCATTTCAAGTTTGCCAATACCGCTATTCAAAATAGCTTTGGGTGAACTAGAAACCACATCTAAGTCCCTTAGGAAGTTCTGGAGCCACACTGACCTTTTAACTGCCTCAGAGGCCGTTATCCTTTCAGTTTCCATGGTAGAGTCCGTAATGCATCGCTGCTTTACATTCTTCCATGTGACTGCTCCACTTTACAGTGAGAACACATAGCCTGACTTCGACTTTCAACTGTCCCTGTTTGATTTGGAAATCCAATTCTATGTAATCCAATGGAAATAACTTGACTGCTTTGTAACTCAGAACATAATTCCTGGTCCTCTGCAGGAGCCTAAACGTGTTCTTTACATCAGTCGAGTGATCCTTTCAGGATTACTATGATATCTCACCACTATGCCCACGGCATAGTAGATATCAATCTCGTGCATAGCATTACATACATTAAGCTTCCCACCATTAAGGTGTAGGGAACTGCTTAATCTTCATCTATCTCCTTTATTGTGTCGGACACAAAACTTTAGATAGATGAATTCCATATCTAAAAGGTGAAGACCTTTCTTGGAATTCTGTATGCTGCAACGAGTAAGAATTGTATTTATGTATGAGACTCGAGATAAGTTCTATGTTCTTTTCTGGCGATCATTTGTAACTTTGATCCCAAGAACATTCTCGACTTCTCCTAAGTCTCTTACATTGAATTACTCGGACAACCATCCCTTCATGTCCGACAACATCCTTCATATTGTTGCCAATTTAGAAGGATGTCGTCTACATAAATAATGAGAAAACACCACATCTTTTCTGTCACATCTTTATTACACACAGGACCTAAACATGCCTTGAATGAATCCATGAAATGGATTTTCTCATAGGTCCACATGTGTCCAAGATCTTAAAGCTTCCTTCAATCCCAAGATTGATTAAGCTTGCTTACCGAATGCTCCTGGCTCTTTTCGATGAATCCCTCTGGCTGTCCCACACAGATGGCCCCGTCAAGACTTCGATTTAGGAAATCTGTCTTGACTTCCATCTTCCATGTGAAGACAGAAGAATCCGGATCGACTTTTGCCAAGACTGAGCATCTTGATCTTTCAGCGTCTCGTCATAGATCCAGGGTTCGGCTTCATGTTCTCCAGGTAACAAGTCCGAAGACTCACCTATAAACATGAACCTGTTGGGTTGTCTAACAACCCTCCCACTACGACGACGCTCCGGTGTATCTTTAGTGACTAAAGATTATAGTAGTGAACTACTCAGTTAGGCTGGTTCTAAGTCTTGATCAGTCCCTCTAAGCACATTAAGTATTACCCTACTCTTGGGCTTGTGATATTGCATATATATAGTCCATGTCTAAGAACCGAACATTGATGCAATCAACGAACATCTGGTCCTTTGGACTATATTACATATCTCAATTCGTTTTCTTAGGGTATCTTATAAACAGCCGAATATCAGTACAAGTTTCCAAAGGAATCAAGTTCAGGATAAACGCCGCTGTTTCCAAGCCATATCCCTAAAACGAATTAGGTAACTCCGAATAACTCATTGTCTACTTTCCCATATCTATAAGAGTCCTATTCCTTCTTTACAACACATTATTTTGCCGAGGCATAAATGGTGTAGTCTGTCGGGAGTTAATCCCATTTTCTGATAAGTATGCCTTACTCCTCAAAGAGGTCTGCATATATCAGAGCGAATCAACTCTAGTACTTTCTTGGATCTTTTCCCTTTAACCGTAAAGGGTTGCTTGGTCATTTAAACTTCCAAGTATGATTCGAAGGTTGGAAGGTCCTTTCCTTCAACCTAGCTGAGTAGTCCATCAGCTTTCACCCTTTGAATCGTACTCAAGTTAAAATGATCTATCCTAAGATTCCATAAGTACATTTGATTCATCCTAGAAGGATTTTTACTCTTATTGGGTTTTGACAATGTGTTATTAGCTCCGGTGTGTTGCATCGTGGAAGAACACGGATTTAGTATTAAATTGTCTATCAATGTAACAGAATAGATAATATCCCCGTTTCCTACTCTGATAGGTATGAAACCATACAAAGAAACGGAATATCCATTCTAAACCAATTTAGAAATCCGAAAAAAAATTTCTTTCTAAATGCCGGCACATAAAGACAATTTGTTAGAACTAAAATCCTACCGTTAAAACATTTAACATCTCCCACTGCAACGGCTGTTACCTTAACAGTATTGCCCATGTAGGTTATAACTTCTTCCTTTCTAAGTCTCCAGGTTTCCTGGAACCCCCGCATTAAGTGCAGACATGATTAGTGGTTCCCGTATCCACACACCAGGTACTGGCAGATACTACCACTAAACATGTTTCGGTGACTAAGGAAGAGTCAACTTCTTGTTGCTTGAGAGGACAATTAAAACTCCCAGTATCCAGACTGCTTACAACGGAAGCACTTGCCCCTTGGGCTTGCTTGTCCCATTCCGTGGTCCAGATATATTAGGCCCACTGGGTTTCCGTATTTGCTTCTTCTTCCTTTTGCCGCCCGGAGGCCTAGGAAGAGCCAATTTCTCAACCACAAGTGCTTGAGAGCCCTTAGAGATTCCCTCAGCCGCTTGAAGTTCAATCAGGAGTTCCGCCAATGAGTAAGACCCCTTATTCATGTTATAGTTCAGGCGGAACTGCTCAAAACTTCTCGGCAGAGACTGGAGCACAATATCGACTTGGGTTACCCCATCGATAACTGATCCTAGAATCTCTATCTCATTCAGATAGCACATCATCCTAAGAACGTGATCCCTCACGGGTGTTCCTTCGGATGCGATGGCCGTCATGAGTTGCCTCATTGCATTTTGCCCGGCTGTCCTGTCCTGATAACCAAAAAGCTTCTTGAGTTTTAAGCATCATATCATAGGTAATGGTCATGGCTTGATCCCGATGTTGCAGTACATTTGACATGAAAAGCCATAATGTAGCTCCGCGTCATCTCAGAGCCTTGATCCATTTCCATGAGCTTCCTTTCCTCAGGAGTGGAAGCATCATTTGGTTCAGCAGGTCAATTGACTTGGAGTACATAATTGTACTCCTCTGCAGTTAGGACAATGTCCAAGTTTCTTCTTTAATCCATATAAAACAGGTTCAGTGAGTTTGTTGACTTTTAATGGGAATAATACCATATAAAACAAACAATGAGTTTAATTCGATATCATTTCCCTCAAATAATATCATTAAACTACCAATCATTTCCAAAATCCCATCAGACTAGCATGCCACGTTCTTGTGGACGTATACTAATCCAAACGATTTTATAATTGGATTTTTACTTCGGTCGTACATCATTATAGCAGTGACTCCGATGGGGAGGATACTATAAAGCGTACCTAAGTGTATACCATTTCTCAGTACTAAGTCCACCGCTCGGGAACTACATGCCCACCGCAAGCCACGTTCATGTGGACGTTTACGTTGACATGCGGTCCTCCACGACTTTCTATAACTGTCGAGCCTCAATTAATCCTAAAGTTCCGTTTCCATCTAGCAAGCCACGTTAGTGTGGACGTTTACTAAAACAAACAACTTTATTAATTGAATCCCATTTATTTAAATGTCATAGAGTCTCAATTAACCCAAAGTACCGTTTCTATTTAGCAAGCCACGATAGTGTGGACGTTTACTAAAACAAACAACTTTGTTAATTGACTCTTACATTTATTAAATACCACAATTTTATTATTCAAAGCTTGATATCTCGTAAGTGAAACTCGAAGTTTCTAACCAGCGATCAATCATGCAATTGAGCCCTATCTCTCACTAGGTGAGGGAGCCAACCAGACAATCGATCTAGTCATCGAATGACTCGAATGTCTCTAATCTGTGTCATCGACATAAGCAAGCGCTTTGGCTCCATTCCACTCCCCGGGGTGAGAATGAGTCGAGTTGAACTTAGTCTTTGAAAAACAGATTAGGCACTTGCTTTTGAAAAATATAATTGTTCGATTTTTATAAGTGGAATTGAATTCGAATTTTGATCCAGTGATATCCGTGTATCGACTTTATCCGATAGGGAGGATGACACTAAAGCCAACTCGTAAGTCAATACACATCACATTCAAAACAGAGAATGGAGACCGCGGGATTGTTTCCAATCCCTCTCCCACTTAGTATTTTACGATTGAGGGATAACATGCATAAAATAATTAAGCATAATAAAAGGCACGTAAATCACATAAAAAGCAATTAACGTGGCCCCGATTATTATGGCCGTAAGTATTCTCCAATGCACGTCTCTTGGAACTTCATCTCGTTGCTCGTCTCGATCTCGGTCCACCACCGACTCGCTCGAGGGTCAAGAGACGAACTCCTCCCACTGGAGCCTCGTCTCGAGCCTCGTTGAGTCGTTCGTGGGGTCGAACGAACCCCAGCCCCGCTGCTGCCCGTCGCGAACACGGGGTGTGTTCGATGGCTGCCCGTTGCCGGTTCGCCCTCCTCGATCCTCGTTTCTCCGGGTTTTGGTCTCGTCTCGATCCACCAAAAATAGTAAGAAAAATTACAAGAATAAATCTACTAAATCCGGCATCGATCCTATACAAGGTGATCGACCCTATACATGCCCGGAAACGACGAAATAAATAAATAAACCTAACGACTCAACCCGTCGTTTTTATCTATTACAAACAAGCAACGTTATTCCAAAAACAAAACAATCTCGACAAGCCCGAGAGTTTAATCAAACCACAAAATTAAAGCACAACATCCATCACAACATTGGCCATAATAATCGGGTTCATCCTGCATCACAAAATGTACGAACAATACAACAAACCGATAAACCGGCTCTGATACCAATTGTTGGAAATCGACTACCCGGGACATGTCCATTCGACTACTCGAACATCCGGACAAGCCCAGTCGACCCCTAGCATCCCTATTGCACTCACGACGAAGTCCCAGACCCTAATCACGCCCAGCCATCGCACTCGAGGCACGACCGCGCAAAAACGGGGCTTCTGCCCTGTCTGTCGGCCGACGCCATAAGGCTGTCGCCCGACAGGGCAGTGGAGGCCGACAGCATATAGCTGTCGGCCGACGGGGCAGTGGAGGCCGACGGCATATACCTGTCGGCCGACGGCGTCGCGATTCCAGCAACGGGTTGCTGCTGTTCGGGCTGTTCCGGCTCGTTTTTCTCAATCCGACCACCATACCGGAAGTCAGCGACTTTCCAGTGGTCTGAGAACATCGATCCCAAGCCTCGGAAACCAATCGATGGTCCGTTGTATTATTACGTACGAGAAGAATCGAAAAAGATGCGGAAAAGGGGTTTTCGATTCTTTACCTTTGATGCGTGATTCGGAGAAGCCGAATAGGCGAACACCCTGAGATCTTCTAGTGTGTATCCTAGCCCTCGACGCCGGACGTTGTGTGGGCAACGATCCACCGGAGTCTTCTCTTCTTCTTCTCTCTCAAACCCTCTTTTTCACGTTTTAATTATTCTGTCTCCAGAAATATATTTGCGCTAGCAAATTAATTTCTACAGAATAATTTATTGCGCAAAAATATAATTTTCTTTCTGGAGCAGAAAAATTACTGCGCTAATCTATTTATTTTCACAGAAAAATTAATTGCGTTAACAAAATAATTTTTCTCCGCAAAAATAAAATAGCGGCGTTCTGTAGGTTTAGAGAAGAGAGACGAGGGGTTTATATAGGCCACACTAGGGACCTTAGGACAATTAATTAATTAGGCTAAATTGTAATTTAATTAAACCGGTGTCCTTAAAAGAAAACCTTTAATTAAATCCAATTTTAATTATAATTAATTCCACTATAAAATTATAATTGAATTCCCAATTAATTAATCTATATTATTTTACCAATAATATTTCCGCCGAAATTACATATACGACTTTCCCCGTGTTTAAGATATCGAACGTCCACGAATTTATTTAATTACTAACAATTAAATTAATTCGTTTCTTATTATCCGAGACTAGTACCACTCATCCTTATTATCATGTGGAACGAATCCACCTGCAGGGTTTACATGATAAACTTTATGAGCTCATCTCGGGGACGTCATCAACCCGATAAACGGGACACGGTTTCCTGTCTATAATCTATAGCATGCCGTGCGTACAATTACGATTCCCAATTTACCGAGAATCTCGACTAATCATTTAGTCTCACTCATTGGCAAGTCAAAGAACCGAGAATTGGACACACGCACCTATAATTATATAGGGATTAAGAATTCGTATATCCGTAATATCTGAGGTCTAGTTCGATTACTGCGATTAGTATAAATCGAACGCCCTCCCGTGGTCCTGCTCAATACACCAAGTGTACGAGTGTAACATGATAGTCAAGACCGACTATCTACCAGTCACACTACGACGTACCGATGGATTGTCCCTGTCCATCTAAGTCGTGAGCTACTGTTCGATAGTATACGAGTAACCGACAGTATGATCTTCCGCGTGTCTCCTCACGCCATACTGTCTACAACGTATACATCAAGGACTATTGCATTAAATGCAATCATGTTTGAATCATATCTCGAACTAAGGTATAGATAAGGAGTTCCGTATTTGCACTAAACTAGACATTTAGAATACAACTCCATCAATGTAAAGGCTAGAAAAGAGGCGATGAGGATACTCATAAAGGTCAGTTGCTTCGAGGAAACGCTTGAACACGTTTTCGAGATGTTGGACCTTTTGGATTAGTTAAGACAATCGCAAGCTCTTATAGCCAAAGCCAAAGGTTTCGAACCTAAGGGCATAGATCAGGGAATGGAGAGGCGAGCAAAGAAGCCCAGTAGTCCTAAAATACTTGGACCACAAGGTGGGATGAGAAAGCCTTCTGGATATTATTCTCAAAGAAGACAGTCTGTGTACTGGAAGTCTATATTTTCTCCCAAGAAGGTATGAGATTTTTCTTTTGTCATTAAAACATAGTCAGTGGTATTATCTACCAGAGACCTGGTGAGTAGATATGGAACCACTGACGGTATGTGTGCATTTTAAATGCAGGGGTGCCAGGAAACCCAACGACTTGGAAAAGAAAGAATCGTCATGGGAAATGCTGTGGAGGAGGCAGCTGTTGCAGTGGAAGACATTTATTTGCTTGAGTAGTTATAGGATTTCATTTCAAGTTTATTGCTTTATGTACCCTTTTATTTTAGAAAGAACTATGTTCTGGTAATCTATTATTAATGAATGGATATTTTATTTCTTTAATCATTTGATGATTTTGATAAGAAATAATGGTATTATCTATTCTGGTACATTAGATAGCAATATATGAATGATGGATCCTAAGTCTATTACGATGCAACAAACCGTTCTATAACTTGTTTCACTTATTAGATATATTTCTTTGTTAAATCATTATACTTGTGAATTCTTGTGCTAAGTAGTATTTATTCAAATAAGATTTAAAGGTCGAAATTGATTTGATCAATTATAGTTGAAGGAATGAACCTTCCGACCTAAGAATTGAATTTGGAAGATAATACAACTAAGCAAACTTTTATGGATAAAGGATAGAATCCGGACAAGTATTGAAATTGATTAAATACTGATATATGCAGAGATATGTGTACTTAGAAAGGTGACAGTAATTCTTTTAAAGAATACTCGAAGATGGATTAGAGTACTTGATGTGCCACAAAAGCAAAGTGTTTTGACAAGTCAATGGACACAAAGCTATTGTGGAGAACCTTCAAAGTATATCCATTAGAAGCCTGCGATTTGATCGAGGAGGCAAGTACCTATCTAAGTAGCGCATAGCATAATCAGAGAATGGGATTGGATCCCAAATGACTGCACCATACACTCCAGTGTAGAGATGGTGTGTCTGGAGATAAGAAATGGAATTCTAATAGTAAAAAGAAAAGTTATTCGGAACTACCTATGTTCTATGGATATTTTTGGAAAAACAACGGCACATTCAAATGTGGTTGTAGGATATCCTAGAAGAACAAAAGGTTGTGTGTTCAATAGTACTATGAACCATAAGGACGTTATCGCTTGGTTCTTAGAGGAAGACTATTAGATGAACCAAAAAGCCCGAAGTGACGTAGTACTTTGGAATGAGAGAAAGAAAAGACTGGGAACCAGCCAAACCGAGTAGCGGTACACCATTAACTGCACCTACTGTTATTACTGTTTATACACCGGAATGCCATTGCAGTGGGAGGTTGTTAGACAACCAGAGATATTCATAGGACTAGAAGAGTTTCGAACTCTGGATCTAGTATAGATGAAATCGATCCCTAGTTCTGCACAGGGGCAGTACTAAATCTAAATGTGCCTACTTGGAAAACAATAAGTTTCATTGCTAAGAGGCAAGATCATTTAAAGTACAAGCTTAGTTAATCCACTTATGGATTGTTACAAAGTTGTGAATCGTGGAACTTTCGAATTGATGAGATAGTCCATTTGATGGATTCATCAAAGGGCATAGACGAGAAAGGTGTATTAGAAACGTGATGGAAACAAGGTGGTGTTTCTCGAAATTTTATGTAGATGACATTTTATCATTGGCAACAATGTAAAGATATTGTCAGACATAAAATGATGGTTGTCTAAATCAATCGATATATAAGATTGAGTAGAAGTTAGAGCATGTTCTTAAGATCTTTGATCTAAAGGTAAGAACATTGTACTTCTCCTAGATATTTTATACGATTATGGTTCGTTTTAAACATGCAGAATTCCGAGAAAGGTCGTTACCTTTCAGACACGGAATGCATCTATCTAAAGATATGTGTTTGGAAAACTTAAAGGAGATGGATGCAGAAAAGCAGTTTCCTACACTTTGAGTGTGGAAAGCTCAATAAATGCAATGTTGCAAAAGGAGAACCTGATATCAACTATGCGGTTTGCGTAGTGGGAGGATATCAAAGTAATCTTATCAAGAGACATTCGGATGCTGTAAAAGTGCTTTCGAAGTACTGGATTACGGAGCAACATGAATTCTACTTGGATTACATTTTCTCAAATCTCAAAACAGATGAGGACCGGTGTAAGTCGATATCAGGCTATGTGTTCACTTTTGAAAGAGGTGGAACCTTAATATGAGAGAGTGATAAGCACGATGCTTTTCGGACTCTATCATAACCGAATGGCAGCCTCAGAGGCAGCGGAAAGTTTTGGTTGGGCTCTGAGATAACCTCTGGACTTGGATATGATTCTTAGTTCACCAAAGGCTATGTATGTAGCGGTGCATGGTAAACTGAAAGAAGTCATATGTCCATAGTGAAGATAACACATAGAGCAAGTACCACCTGATACGAGTCATCGTCTAAGTGAGACGACGCTGTAGTCACCAAGATAACTTCAGGGACGACAACCTAGATTGCTCATTCACATTGTACTTCTTCGAAGTATAGTTTAAGCACGTGATGGGTATGGGAGTCGGGAGTTTGGAAGAAATGACTAGACCTTAGTATAAGTGGTAGATTGTTGGAGTTGTATACTTAATGTCTAGATTTAAGTGACGTAAACTCCTGATCATAGCATTTAATCTATTTAATTAAATAAACAATTGTTTTCTTTTAATTATTGATAATTAAATATATGCAAACATAGTCCTAGATTATATACGTTGTAGTTAGTATGGTGTGCGTCGTCACACGAAAGATCATATTATCGGTTACTCGTATTTAATCAAACAGTAGCTCACGACCTAGATGGACAGGGACCAATCCATCGGTATAGTCGTTGTGTGAAGGAGAAAATAATTTGTCTTAATTATTTTATCACACTTGTACGCTTGGTGTATTGGGCGGATCGCTTGAGATTTATCGATTAGGATTGTCTTAGATAATCGATTTAAATCTCAGTGTATTTTATTCTTAATCCCCGATATTATTGCGGGTGTGTATATTTAATATTAGTGACTTTGATTTTCCAAAAGAATTGATTGATTAGTATAACCAGTCAATTACCGGTAAAGTTGGGTCACGGTATTTTATATATGACACGCCGTGAATTCTTGACGGAAATGTGTATCCCGATAAGGGTTGATAATATCCCCGAGATGAGTTCATAAGGAATTATTATGTAAACCTCATGAGTGGATTTGTTCCGCATAATAATTAAAGTTGAATGATACTAGTCTCGGATAAAAGAGATAAATAAATTTATTAAGCAATAAATAAATTTTATTCATGGATATTTATATCTTAAATACACGGAATAAATAATACTACCGAAGATAATATTATTTGATATAATATGGTTTAATATTGGGAGTGCAATTATATTTATATAGTGGAAAATAAATATAATTAATAATAGTAAGGATTAATAGATTTGGGTTTTGGCTCAATTTAATCACTATTATTAGAAGCTCAATATTCCACCTCCTTTAGATCCCCTATGTAGCCTATAAAAGCAATACATGACCTTCATAAATCATTAAGCCAAGAATATCATACTTGATAGTTCTAGAGAGTTGAAGGAGATCCATAGGAGTTCGGAGGATCGTCGCCCACACGACGTTCGAACGAAGTGCAAGGAATACGTGGGAAGATTTAAAGGTCATCGAATTGATTTCGTTTCTCCGAACAACGAATCAAAGGTAAAATCATGAACCCCTTTATGATTTTACGTGTTAATTATCGTAGAACATACATGAACGAACGATCCGGGAAACGTACGAACTCCACGGACGGGGATTCGAGATCCCCGGCGGAGATCGAAGGAACCCTCGGCTGGGAGCCGAGGGAGTCGATCGAACCCTAGGGTTCGATCGTGAGCACACGCGAGGAGCCCCGGCTGGACGCCGGGGCATGCGATCAACCGCGTGGTCGATCGCCGGGCAGCCGCGGCTGGTGCGCTGGGCGCACCGCCCTCCTCGGCGGTGGCAGTGAGTCGCCGGACTCACCGCCAGGGGCTGTTCCGAACAGCCCCGAGGCGATGCTCGTGCATCCCCATGCGATCGCATGTGTGCGATCGCGAGCCCCGCGATGGGGCTCGGCTAGGGTTTAGCCGCGGGTTCATCCCGCGGTGATGCTCTCGTCGAGCCCAGCTCGTGCGGTGGTTCGCGGTTGGTCTTCCGGTGACGGGATTTCGGTCGGGTTATTTTTTCCGCAATTTTTGATAACCCGGGATATCGATTTCCAACAGTGTATATATATATGTGTGTCTATACATATATTGTGTGTACTAGATCAAACATGATAGATTTATATGCTTTACACTCTTCCGCACACACGGTATTTGATCGGATCGGTATATCGTAACCATCAATTAGTATCAGAGCCTAGGTCTCGTGCACACTTTTGTGTTGGACACGAAGGTTAAATCACATAATTGGCTTAATTTTTTATTTGTATTTATGTGGTTAGATGTAAGGCCGGCCACCGTTAGTGGTCGGGTGAATGAAATTGTCGTTTCATACGTACGATTGGCCATAGTCTTTTGAGATCTGCGTCCCTTGGAATCTTTTGTAATAGATAGGTTTTCTATTTCAATATGTATTGTTCAATATGTAAGCAATGGATTAATTCCATGGATCGACAATAAATCACGGCTCTCCGGCAAAAACGAGAAGAAACGATGCAAAACGAAGCGAAACGGGCGAAAACCGGGTTGGTGGAGCCGAGGGAGTCGATCGAACCCTAGGGTTCGATCGTGAGCACACGCGAGGAGCCCCGGCTGGACGCCGGGGCATGCGATCAACCGCGTGGTCGATCGCCGGGCAGCCGCGGCTGGTGCGCTGGGCGCACCGCCCTCCTCGGCGGTGGCAGTGAGTCGCCGGACTCACCGCCAGGGGCTGTTCCGAACAGCCCCGAGGCGATGCTCGTGCATCCCCATGCGATCGCATGTGTGCGATCGCGAGCCCCGCGATGGGGCTCGGCTAGGGTTTAGCCGCGGGCGCCGTTTGTGCTCCGGAGGGCGCCGATTGGATTCGGCGGGCGCCGTTTTGGAAACGGCGACCGCCGAAAGGCTGTTTTTTGGTCAGCCAGGTTTTGTACCCTTTTGGCGGGCGCCGTTTTGGAAACGGCGACCGCCGTTTGTGAAACAGCGGGCGTTGTTCGTGGTTTTCTGGGTACGGAATAGGTTTGACCAAAATCGGCCGGCGCGGAACTGAAAGGGCGGGCGCGGACCAGTCTAGAAGATATTCAAGGCCTGTTTTGTTGCTTTTAATCTTTTCTTTTGAGAGTTTTGAGGTTCTAGAGGCCTTTCGATTACGTATTTAATTGCTTTGCTAGTTATAGGATGTTTTATGTTATAAATGTTCAACTTACATATAAACACCTATGCATGCAAGTTCCCAAAATAATGAGTATAATGTCTTGTCCAAAAACATCACACTCATGAAGCCCTCGATCATAAGTTGGTAGGTCCGCCTCAGCGGGTTACTACTTGTTATCTTGGGATAAGTGGGAGTAAGGGTTAGACCTTTACACGTGAGTTTGGTTTTCTCATCGATAGATCCACTGCAAGCGTGGCTATCGAGACATGAGATGAGAATGGGACTCTCATCGACCGAGAGTGACATTAGATTTCATTGACATGGGATGTCTACCTATCTTGAAGTTCTTAAGTGCGGACTCAGTCGGCTTAAAGATTTGCAAGATTAGGGTCTTGGGATCATTTTGTTCTAATTTATTAAAATTTCAAAAACAAATGCCTAATTTGTCTTTCATTTGGTGGATTATAAGGTTAGGATTATTTACACCTCGGGGAGTGATTTAATCCAAAACACTTAAGTTCATCAATAACACAAATTAGAGACTTTCGAGCCATTGGATGGCATGAATCGATTGTCTGGTTGGCTCCCTCATTTTAATGAGAGATAGGGCTTCAATTGCATGATAAGATCGCTGGTTAGAAAACCTCGAGTTTTCACTTACGATTTATCACGTTTTTTGTCATTGAAATAATTGGGAACGACGATATTGGATATCGAATGAACAAAATGGAACAAATAAAATAGTTTTTCTAGACAACCTTATTTGTTTACAGCTTTGTGGATGTTTACTTACTTAATATATCTTTCTTCTGTAGTTTACTATGTCTGTCTCAACTCAATTCAAGTTCAGCTCTATCTTGGATAGAGAAAAGTTGAACAACACCAATTTCCTTGATTGGCAACGTAACTTGAGGATAGTCCTCAAATACGAAGAAAAGGAAAGTGTGTTGGACAAACCCCTTCCCGTGCTTCCCGCTGATGGGGGCACAGATGTCCAAAAGGCATCATATGCCCTTGCTAAGAAAGCCTCGAATGAGGTGACATGTTTGATGTTGGCATCCATGGTACCCGAGTTGTAAAAACAATTCGAGTTCATGGAAGCCTATGACATCATAGAAGAGCTCAAGAGCATGTTCGGGGAACAGGCTAGGATTGAGCGCTTCGGTGTCACCCGGGCTATAGCAACAGCTAGGCTGGAAAAATGTAAACCCGTGGGACCACATGTGCAGCAAATGATTGGATTATTTGCTTCAAGTGCTCGCCTCGGTTTTGCATATGATGACGAGTTGGCTACCGATTTCATTCTCCATTCTCTTCATGATGGTTATGACGCCTTTAGGCTGAATTTCCACATAAATGGACTGAAGAAATCGCTTCATGAGCTTCATGGGATGCTTAAGGCTGCTGAGTCGGCGATTAAGAAGGACCCTAGGAGAGAAGTTCTTATGATTCGGAAAGGAGGTACCAAAAAGTTCAAGGGGATTAAAAAACCGGAAGTGAAAGGCAAAGGGAAAGGGAAAGTTGTGGCAGCTCTTTCCAAAAGGTTCTTGAAAGCTTCTAAGGTTCCTGGGGAATCTGAGTGTTTCTACTACAAGGGTGTTGGACACTACAAGCGGGATTGCCCCAAGTTCAAGGAGGATGTAAAGAACGGGGTTGTTCCTTCATCTTCAGGTATTTATGTCATAGACATAAACTTTACAAATTCTTCTTCTTGGGTATTGGATACCGGATGCGGTGCTCACAATGTTTCACATGTGCAGGGACTGCAAAGAAGTAGAAGTTTGGTAAAGGGAGATGTCGATCTGCGGGTTGGAAATGGAGCGAGGGTCGCTGCATTAGCCGTTGGATCTTATGATTTGTGTTTGCCTTCGGGCCTTGTTTTAGTATTGAAATATAATTATTTCGTACCAAGTATTACCAAGAACATCATTTCTATTTCAGTATTGGATACTGAAGGTTTTTCCTTCACTATAATAAATGGTTTATTTACTATTTCAAAAAGTGGAGTGTTCTATGGTACGACACGATTAGAACATGGTTTATATATACTTCAACTTGACAATCATATATATAACATTGATACCAAAAAGGCCAAATCGAATGAATTCAATGAAACATACCTTTGGCATTGTTGATTAGGCCACGTCAACATTAAACGTGTAGAGAAACTTCTTAAAGAAGGTATTCTCAAATCTTTTGACTTGGAGTCATTTGATACATGTGAAGGGTGTTTGATGAGCAAAATGACAAAGTCACCTTTTCTAAGGAAAGGAGAACGTGCAAGTGATCTATTGGGTTTAATCCATACTGACGTATGTGGTCCAATGAGCTCACAAGCACGTGGAGGTTATTTCTACTTCATAACTTTTACCGATGACTTAAGTAGATATGGTTATGTCTATTTAATGAGGCATAAGTCGGAAGCCTTTGAAAAATTCAAAGAATTCCAAAATGAAGTTGAGAATCAACTTGGTAAGAAGATAAAAGCCATTCGATCGGATCGAGGTGGTGAATATCTTAGCCAAGAATTCGATGATCATCTTATGAGTTGTGGTATTCTATATCAACTCACTCCACCTGAAACACCCCAGATGAATGGTGTTTCCGAAAGGAGGAATAGAACTTTATTAGATATGGTTCGATCGATGATGAGCCATAGTGAACTACCAAAATCTTTTTGGGGACACGCACTTTTAACAGCGGCCTATACACTGAATAGGACACGGTCAAAAGCTGTTGATAAGACACCATACGAAGTATGAAAAGGGAAGGTCCCTAACATGTCTTATATCAAGGTTTGGGGATGTGAAGCTTATGTGAAGAGAAATATCTCTACAAAGCTTGAACCCAAATCGGATAAATGTTTCTTTGTGGGTTATCCAAAAGAAACACGAGGGTACCACTTTTACAACCAATCTGAGAACAAAGTCTTTGTTGCTCCAGATGGTGTATTTCTTGAAAAAGAATATCTTTCCAAGAAAGTAAGTGGGAGCTCAGATGATTTGAATGAAGTTTAAGAAGACTTGAACGAGGTTCAAGAAGAACAAACTGAGATGGAGACTCAAGACTTGGTCGAGAGTACTCCAGAGGTTTTGGAAACCTCACCTAACCCTCGAAGGTCCGGAAGGATTAGAACTCAACCTGACAGATACTTAGGTATACTGACAAATGAGAGTTATGAAATCATGCTTTTAGAAAGCAATGAACCTTCGACCTATATCCAAGCTATGACGAGTCCAGATTCCGAGAAATGGCAGGGTGCCATGAAATCCGAAATGGAATCAATGTCTGAAAATAAAGTTTGGAACTTGGTCGATTTGCCTAAAGGGGCTAGGCCCATTGGATGCAAATGGATTTACAAGATAAAAACAGACATGAATGGAAAACATAGTGTTTTCAAAGCAAGGTTGGTGGCAAAAGGATATAAACAAATTCACGGGGTGGATTATGATGAAACATTTTCACCAATTGCTATGATTAAATCCATTCGGATTCTCTTAGCCATTGCTGCTCATTATGATTATGAGATATGGCAAATGGATGTTAAAACAGCCTTCTTGAATGAGATTCTAGTAGAGGATGTGTTTATGACACAACCAGAGGGTTTTATCGATCCTAATCAGGCTGAGAGAGTCTGCAAGCTTAATAAATTCATTTATGGATCAAAGCAAGCATCTTGGAGTTGGAATCTTCGGTTCGATGAATCCATACAGGGTTTTGGATTTCAGAGAAACACAGAAGAATTTTGTTTTACAAGAAGATCAGTGGGAGTTACGTTGTTCGATTATTACCCAAAGTATCGTATGCTTTGAGCATGACGAATTGGTGTCAAGGAAAATCTGGTGAGGCACATTGGATGTGGCCAAAACTATTCTAAAGTGTCTTTTACGGATTAAAGAATATTATCTTGTCTTTGGAGGACAAGATGAGTTGATATTAACAATCTATTTGAATGCATACTTCAAAACAGACTAAGATAATTTCTGATTTTAATCTGGTTATATCTTTTGTCTGTTTAGAGGTAAAATGTGCTGGAATAGTTCCAAGCAATGCAATAGCTGATTGAACTATAGAAGATGAGTACAGCACTGCATTGGATGCAGTGATGTTGGCAGTTCAGATTTGAAGTTCTTTGATGAACTAGGTGGCGTAACTAGCTCGGCCCATCCGATAGTTCTCTATTTATAGTAGAGCTATCGCGCAAGCCAATGAGCTAGGAAGCATCACAAGTCTAAAACTGGTGCTCAGGAAATTCCACATTATATGGGAGATAGTTTTGTGGAGACATCAAGATAATAAAGTTGCAACCTATGGTAAGGTTGCAAACCCGCTTTCTAAACCTCTCCAGCAGTCTAAGCTTGAGGCTTTCACGACTGCAATAGAGATCAGACATCTTAGAGATGGGTTGTGATTTCTATTACTGTATTAGATACTTTTGGAGATTTGGTAAACATTCACTCATATGTATAATACATATTTCTTGATATAAATATGGTTTAATTTATATGAATTGTCCAAATAATTAAGTGATATCAATTGGGTTATGAGGTCGACTTACCCCATAATGAAGCCCCGATGGTTGAACTGATATACTTGAATCATATGTTGTTCCTGGTTCGTATAATCAAGTACGGACAAAATGATAATTCAATGAACTAGATTGGATTGTGTACTATAGCGCCACTTCATGGGCTAGTGATGTGGGACATCAATTACAATTACATAGATATTAGCTGGGAGCTAATGATCGAACAGACCCGACTGAAATAGTATTTAAGATTTCGAGTCATAATACTATTTCATTGACTGTCGAGCAATTTCCTCTGACCTGAGTAATCCAGAGTAATTCCATTGTGAAATGGTATACTTTGATACAAGTAAACACCTTTCGTAAAAGGAGGTTATAAAACTTGTTATTGGATATATCAGGAAGCAAGTGGGAGAGCTTGGATTGACAAGATGGGATTGTCCTCCATTTATAATGGGATACATGTCTTACCGACCACTTGGAGAGTCGAGACTGTGGAAAATACATGGCCACGTCCAGATTCGTATCATAGTGATAAATCTGGTTTACAGTCTGTCTCAAAGTCCAAGAAAGGTTTGAACCGATTGAGGATGACTCAAGTCTTGCCTCAAGTTCAAACTTAGACATAAAGTGACAACATGAAATTGGCAGCACACTGGCTCTGAAGGCCAAGTGGGAGATTGTTGGTATATGTCCTTCGATCCTACGTGTGCAATCGATAAAGTCATAAGGTCGTCTATGGATGTTTTAATGATTATTCGATAATATTAATTGTTGGGAACAATATAATATTGATCGATAAAATCATACCTACAGGGTCACACACGAGCTCGATATTGATATACATTGCTTAATAAATATATTAATTTTGAATCAATATTTACGTGAATTTAATTCACATGCATGGGATGCATGTCTTGCATGGATGCATGTCACATAGTGTGACATGGCATGCCACACAAGCAAGTGAGACCACATACAATGCATAGTGGCATGTGTATGTGGCATGACCTTTCACCTCCTTTGTAACCCCTTTGCATGTTAATGGTGAATTATGATGCCCATTATGTTGTAGGTTACAAAGGAGTGTAATGGGATGCATAATGATGCACTTATATAGATGAAAATGTGATTTTCATAACATATTATTATCAGCCACGAAAATGCACACAAATAGAGAGAAAAGAGGTGATCTTGGAGATCCATTCTCAAGCAAACAAGGTGTTCATTATCCGGGTTCGTGTGCAACACGTAGAGGCCGGGCCATTTGTGCGGCTTCAACATCTGGACGATCCAAAGGAGTGACGAGGTCATTCACAATGAGAGCTTCAAGTTGCTGATCCATTAAGGTGGTTCAATCGACTCAACACCACCTTAATCAACATCAACGAATCAATTCATTATCAAATGTAAGAACTCGTTGAACCTTTTATATATATATATATATATATATATATATATATATATATATATATATATATATATATTGGATGTGTATATATATATGTTGTTGTATATGACTCGAATTTGGCCCAGCAAAGGTGTCGGCCGACAGCTAGGAGTGTCGGACGACAACTCCAATTTTCTCAGCGCACTTGCGTTGGTACTCTGGGGCAGTGGCGCGAATGCGTCAGGCATGTCGGCCGACAGCGTGAGACTGTCGGACGACACCAAGAAGATTTTTGCGCAGATTTCAGCGCAAAGTATTTTTGCGTGAGGAGGAGTTTTTTGCGTGGGTTTTTTGTTTTAATTAGGGAATAAGAATTATATTGTATATAATTTTATTCCTTAATTATTTAGGAGTCATTTATTAGGAAAAAGGATTTATTCCTAATTCTAATCGTTACCAATTTAATAGGTTTGCTACACCTATAAATTGGGGTTCTCCGGTAGACGAAAATCAGACTAGACGAGTTATTGTAAGCCTCATCGATATAGTGAATTGTTTCTTCCTTCCCGTGGTTTTTTCCCGTGTTTTGGGTTTCCACGTAAATTCTGTGTTCGTTCTTTTACGCATATTTTTTTCTTTGTGTCATCTCGTGTTTATATTCGCGAGCGCCGTGAGCGATTTGTGCTTTAAATCGCAACAAGTGGTATCAGAGCCTGAGGTCGCGACTTGGGTTTTCCGTGTTCGGTGGTGCTCGTTAATATTTGGAGAGATGTCGGCGAAATTTGATATTCCGTTGTTAGATCGGAGCATGAGGTTCTCTACATGGCAGTTCAAGGTGGAGTCGGTTCTCACCAACATGGACCTTGATGATGCGTTGCTGGGCATGGACAATATGGCAAGCACGATGAAGCCAGAAGAGAAGGCTCGGAAGGACAGAAAGGCAAGAGGTATAATTTCGGTCTACGTCTCTGGTCCTTTGCTCGAAGAGGTGATCAAGGAGAAGACGGCGGCAGAGATGTGGTCGAAGTTGGAGGATCTGTGTATGACGAAGACTTTGACCACAAAGTTGCATCTGAAGCAAAGGTTGTACGTGCTGGGATTCGATGTCCCGGGCTATCAAAAATTGCGGAACCGATAACCCGATCAAAACCCTCGATCACCGAAGATTGGATCCCCGACTCATCCGCAGGAGTCCGACCTTTGGAGACTACGCGCCCGAAGACACACAGCCCGCCCCCAGCCGATTTTCTCCCGCGAGTCGGATCCACGAACGCGAACCACCTCACGAGCCGGGGCCCGACCGAATGCCCAGCGAGGTCCGAAGACCGCGTGCACCCAGCCGAGCCCCCGCGAGGGGCTCGCGATCGTCCTCGACGATCGCTGGGATCGCTCGCGCGATCCCCGGGGCTGCTCGTAGCAGCCCCGCAGCGAGTCCATGACTCGCTGCCCAGCGGGGCGTAGCCCCCGCACGCATCCGCTGCGGGCGAACCCGCAGCACGTACGGGGTCGCTGCGGGTGACCCCGCAGCTTACCCGCGATCGATCCGAGGATCGATCGCACGCCCTCGGCTCCAGCCGAGGGCTTTTCCCGTGCGCCGCCGCCGCGCGCCTCCGACGAGGGCGGCTGGGGATCCGCCGTGGCACCAGCCCACGGCATCCCCGGGGATCGACCGAAGTCGATCCCATGCCCCGGCGTCCAGCCGGGGCTCGTCCCTCGTCGCGCGGTGGGGCGGTCCGAACCCTAGGGTTCGACCGCCTCCTTCGATCCTCGCCGGGGATCTCGAATCCCCGTCCCCGAGGTTCGTCGTTTTCCCGGATCGCGTGTTCATGTATATATCACAATTATCAACGCACATAATCAAAGAAGGGGGTTCTTGATTATACCTTCGAATCGTTGTACGGAGAAACGAATTCGGTTGACGACCTTGTGATCTTCCCGCGTATTCCTTGCACTTCCGTTCGAACGTCGGGTGGGCGACGAGCTATCGAACTCTATGGATCCTCCTCACTCTCAAGACCTTTTTAGTTGGCGTAACTTAATTAATTCTCTCTTGAAAGTGAAGACCATGTAGTGCTTATATAGGCTACGTAGGGGATCATAAGGAGAATAAATATTGGGCTTCAATATTGAAAATTAAATTGGGTCCAACCCAAATCTATTAATTCTTATCAATATTAATTTTATTTATTTTCCACTATATAAATAAAATTGCACTCCCAATATTATTCCATATTATATCAAATAATATTTCTCCATCTTAGTATTATTTATTCCGTGTATTTAAGATTTAAATATCCATGAATAAATTTATTTATTGCTCAATAAATAATATTCATCTCTTATATCCGAGACTAGTACCGTTCAACCTTTATTATTGTGCGGAACGAATCCACTCATGAGGTTTACACAATAATTCCTTATGAACTCATCTCGGTGATATTATCAACCCTTACGGGATACACTTTCCCGTCAAGTATTCACGGCATGTCATATATAAAATATAGCGACCCAATTTTACCGGTAATCAACCCAATAATTAAATCGGTTAATTCCTTTGGAAAATCAAAGCCTCTAATATTAAATATACACACCCGCAATAATATCGGGGATTAAGAATAAAATACTCCGAGATTTAAATTGATTATCTAAGGCAATCCTAATCAATAAATCTCAAGCTGATCCGCCCAATACACCAAGTGTACAAGTGTGATAAAATAATTAAGACAAATTATTTTCTCTCTCACACAACGACTATACCGATGGATTGGTCCGTGTCCATCTAGGTCGTGAGCAACTGTTCGATTAAATACGAGTAACCGATAGTATGATCTTCTGTGTGGGCCCGACACACCATACTAACTACAACGTATAAAATCCAGGACTATATTTTGCATAATTAATTAATAATAATTAATTGCAAATAATTGTTTATTAATTAAATAGATTAAATGCCATGACCGGGAGTTTACCGGTACTTAAATCTAGACATTAAGTACACAACTCCAACAATCTCCCACTTGTACTAAGGTCTAGTCATTTCCTCCAAACTCCCGAACAAACTTGTTCTTTTACTATTGGAATCTCATCTCTTATTTCTGACACACCATGTCTACACATCAGTGTATGGTGTAGTCGTTTGAGACTTAATCTCAACCTTTGATTTATGCTATGTGTTAGATAGGTGATAGCCTCCGCGAACAAGTCGCAGGCTTCCAATGGATATACTTTGAAGGATCCCCATATTAGCATTGTGTTGAAAACACTCCGCCTTTATGGCACAACAAGTAGTCTAATCCATCTTCGAGTATTCTTGAAGGAATGACTCGTACCTTCTCTAATTACACATACCGCATTAATCACTAATCATTTTCTATACTTGTCCGAATTCCATCCTTTATCCAGAAAGGTTAACTTAGTCATATCATGTATCAAGATCGATTCTCAGGTCGGGAGGTCCATTCCTCCAACTATAATTGATCAAATCAATTTCGACCTTTTGAATCCCTTTTGAATAGATACTACCAAGTTCAAGAATTCATAAGTATAATGATTAATAAGAGAAATACATCTAATAAGTAAAACAAGTTATACATAACGGTTTGTTGCATCGTGGTAGACTAAGGATTCATCATTCACATATTGCTATCTAATGTACCATAATAGATATCACCATTATTTCTTATCCAAACCATCCAATGATTAAAGAAATAAAATATCCATTAATAAAGAAAACCAGAACGAAGTTCTTTTTCAAAATGAAGGGGTACATAAGCAATAACTGAAAATGAAAACTTAAAACAGATAAATGTCTTCCACTGCAACCGCTGCTACCCCAACAGCTTCGCCCATGTAGACTCGAACTCTTCTTCTCTAAGTCGCCGGGTTTTCTGGAACCCCTGCATTTAAAGAAATTCACATACCGTCAGTGGTTCCATATCTACACACCAGAATTCCGGTAGATAATACCGCTGACTATGTTTTTACGACTAAAGAAAAATTCGTACCTCTGAGAGGACATTCAGACTTCCAGTGTCCAGACTTCTTGCATCGGAAGCATAAGCCCTTTGGCTTACTAGCCCCCACTCGTGGTCCATTCCTCTTGGCACCACTGGGTTTCATGGCTTGCTTCCTTTTCTTGCCCCTACCTCCAATAGCTTTCAAGCTTTTGGGCCTGGTAGTTACAAGCGCTTGAGACTTGCCCTTCTTGTAGATCCCCTCTGCCGCCTTCAGTTCAGTCAGGAGTTGCGCAAGAGTATAAGATAGTTTACCCATGTTATAGCTCATACCAAACTGCTCAAAACTAGGGGTCAGAGACTGGAGTATGATGTCGACTTGTGTTTCACCATCAATCATAGCTCCTAGGACCTCCAATTCATTCAACAGACTCATCATCTTGAGAACGTGCTCCTCGACAGGCGTTCCTTCAGACTGAGTAGTTGACATGAGGACTCTCATGGCTTCTTGCCTCCCCGCACGGTCATGATGCCCAAACATCTCCTTGAGGTTAAATAACATATCCTCGGCAGTGTTCATCGGCTCATGTTGGGTTTGGAGTACATTTGACATGGAAGCCAAAATATAGCACCTAGCCATTTCATCAGCCTTTTTCCACTTCCGATATGCTTCTTTTTCCTCATCAGTTGAGGCGGCCGTGGGTTCAGCAGGGCATTGCTCATAGAGTACAAACTTGTACTCTTCAGCAGTCAGGACAATGTCCAAATTTCTCTTCCAATCAATATAATTGGGACCAGTGAGCTTATGCTCCTTGAGTATCACAGAAAGTGGATTCATAGCTATTCTCTAAACCTATAAGCACATGTAAACAAACAATCAATTTAATGTCCGATATTATCTCCCTCAAATAATATCATTAAATTACTAATTGCATCTAAAATCCCATTAGGTAAGGCAAGCCACATTCGTGTGGACGTTTACCCACCCAAATGATTTAACAATTAGGTTTGCTTCGGTCGTACATCATTATAGCGTTACTTCGTTGGGAAGAATACTATAAAGCGTACCTAAGTGTAAACCATCACTCAGCACTAAGGCAAATCGTTTAGAATTGTTATGTCACCGCAAGCCACGTTCGTGTGGACGTTTACGATAACTCGCAATCCCTCACAATCTCCTATAACTGTCTACATCAATTATTCTAAAATCCCTTTCAGTATAGCAAGCCACGTTCGTGTGGACGTTTACTACACCAAATAGATTTATATAATCGAAATCCAATTACTTGATTCATTTGATTTCGTAAATCAAGACTCGGAGAATCATAAGTGAAACTCGAAGTTTCTAACCAGTGATTCACCATGCGAGCGACCCTATCTCTCATAAATGAGGGAGCCAAGCAGACAATCGATCCATCTATCAAAGAATGGTACGAAGGTCTCTAATTTGTGTCCTCTACATGACCAAGTGGCTCTGGCTCCATTCCACTCCCCGGGGTGAGAATGAGTCGACTTGAAATCAGTTTCGGAAAGACAAATTAGGCATTGTTTGATAAACTTAATCAATGTTTCTTGTAAAAGGAATTACAAGAATTCTCCTACAATGACTTGTCTATATGAACTTCAAAAGTCCATAAAAGTCACCAAGAGAACAGTGATGGAGACCATGGGAATGTTTCCATCCCCTCTCCCACTTAGCTTTTTATGATAAAGGGATACGCTATCTAGTGCATAAAATAAACACATATAGCATGCATGAAAGCAATAAAGCACATAGATCACATAGTCAAAATAATGCTAGAGAATTATTTTTCCCGACTATCATGGCTTCATCTTCATATGCATCCTCTAGTCTTCAGTCTTCGTTTCTTGAATGCTCCATGTGACGAGAATATTAATTTCCAATATTTAAATCTATTTATTTTCAATTAATCCAAAAGTTACTTAATTCGAAAATTAAGTCAATTGAATATATCAAAAATAAAATTAAATATTATTAATATTTATTTATTTTCCTATCTAGTTCTTATTAAATCTTTAGAATAATCTATCCAAATAAAATTTGGAATATTCTAGAAGACATCTATAATAGAACAAGGAAATAAAATAAATTAGGACTCACTACTTTCCAAATTTATTTTTATTCCTAATCCATGAATATTCCCATGAGTAGGAATAATCAAATAGGAAAAATAAATTTAGTACTAAATTAATTAAATTTCTAATCTATGAATATTTCCATGAAGGAAATAAATCAATAGAAATAAAATTAATTTAAATTAATTCTTTTCCTAATCCATGAGAGTTTCCTAAAAGGAAAGTACTCAAATAGAAAAAATCCGAATTAATTAGGAAAGTAGATTTTGGTAGGAAGAGCATGGGATTGGGAGATCCCACGCCATCCCCACCTTATGATGGATCGGCCAGCCACTCGGGGAGGAGCGCCGCCGCCGCCTAGACACGCCGGCTAGGCCATGGGTCGATCACCATGTGATCGATCCCAAGCCCTTCCCTCTTCGTCACTTCTTCGTCTTCCGGCGATCGTCTCATCATCGAACCAACGTAAATAATTTACAAAAAATTAAATTACAATTCCGGTATCGATTCTATACATGAAATCAACCCTATACATTTTCCGGAAAATAAAGTGCGTAATAATAAATCCTAAATTCGGTCAACCCCCGAATTTTTACTATTACAAACATTCAACCACACAAAAACGAATCTCGACATGTCCGAGAGTTTAATAATCATGATAATAAAATTAACAATAATTAAATTAACCATGATAGCCGGAAATCCTGCAAGGTAGAACAATAATCGAATACATACATGAACACGAAACCAAACGCTCTGATACCAGTTGCTGGGATTCGATGTCCCGGGCTATCAAAAATTGCGGAACCGATAACCCGATCAAAACCCTCGATCACCGAAGATTGGATCCCCGACTCATCCGCAGGAGTCCGACCTTTGGAGACTACGCGCCCGAAGACACGCAGCCCGCCCCCAGCCGATTTTCTCCCGCGAGTCGGATCCACGAACGCGAACCACCTCACGAGCCGGGGCCCGACCGAATGCCCAGCGAGGTCCGAAGACCGCGTGCACCCAGCCGAGCCCCCGCGAGGGGCTCGCGATCGTCCTCGACGATCGCTGGGATCGCTCGCGCGATCCCCGGGGCTGCTCGTAGCAGCCCCGCAGCGAGTCCATGACTCGCTGCCCAGCGGGGCGTAGCCCCCGCACGCATCCGCTGCGGGCGAACCCGCAGCACGTACGGGGTCGCTGCGGGTGACCCCGCAGCTTACCCGCGATCGATCCGAGGATCGATCGCACGCCCTCGGCTCCAGCCGAGGGCTTTTCCCGTGCGCCGCCGCCGCGCGCCTCCGACGAGGGCGGCTGGGGATCCGCCGTGGCACCAGCCCACGGCATCCCCGGGGATCGACCGAAGTCGATCCCATGCCCCGGCGTCCAGCCGGGGCTCGTCCCTCGTCGCGCGGTGGGGCGGTCCGAACCCTAGGGTTCGACCGCCTCCTTCGATCCTCGCCGGGGATCTCGAATCCCCGTCCCCGAGGTTCGTCGTTTTCCCGGATCGCGTGTTCATGTATATATCACAATTATCAACGCACATAATCAAAGAAGGGGGTTCTTGATTATACCTTCGAATCGTTGTACGGAGAAACGAATTCGGTTGACGACCTTGTGATCTTCCCGCGTATTCCTTGCACTTCCGTTCGAACGTCGGGTGGGCGACGAGCTATCGAACTCTATGGATCCTCCTCACTCTCAAGACCTTTTTAGTTGGCGTAACTTAATTAATTCTCTCTTGAAAGTGAAGACCATGTAGTGCTTATATAGGCTACGTAGGGGATCATAAGGAGAATAAATATTGGGCTTCAATATTGAAAATTAAATTGGGTCCAACCCAAATCTATTAATTCTTATCAATATTAATTTTATTTATTTTCCACTATATAAATAAAATTGCACTCCCAATATTATTCCATATTATATCAAATAATATTTCTCCATCTTAGTATTATTTATTCCGTGTATTTAAGATTTAAATATCCATGAATAAATTTATTTATTGCTCAATAAATAATATTCATCTCTTATATCCGAGACTAGTACCGTTCAACCTTTATTATTGTGCGGAACGAATCCACTCATGAGGTTTACACAATAATTCCTTATGAACTCATCTCGGTGATATTATCAACCCTTACGGGATACACTTTCCCGTCAAGTATTCACGGCATGTCATATATAAAATATAGCGACCCAATTTTACCGGTAATCAACCCAATAATTAAATCGGTTAATTCCTTTGGAAAATCAAAGCCTCTAATATTAAATATACACACCCGCAATAATATCGGGGATTAAGAATAAAATACTCCGAGATTTAAATTGATTATCTAAGGCAATCCTAATCAATAAATCTCAACCTGATCCGCCCAATACACCAAGTGTACAAGTGTGATAAAATAATTAAGACAAATTATTTTCTCTCTCACACAACGACTATACCGATGGATTGGTCCGTGTCCATCTAGGTCGTGAGCAACTGTTCGATTAAATACGAGTAACCGATAGTATGATCTTCTGTGTGGGCCCGACACACCATACTAACTACAACGTATAAAATCCAGGACTATATTTTGCATAATTAATTAATAATAATTAATTGCAAATAATTGTTTATTAATTAAATAGATTAAATGCCATGACCGGGAGTTTACCGGTACTTAAATCTAGACATTAAGTACACAACTCCAACAGTACGCGCATCGTATGGTGGAGGGTACAAGCCTGCAAGAGCATCTGTCTACCTTCATGGAGATCGTGTCCGATCTTGAGACCATGGAGTTAAAGTATGATACAGAGGATCTTGCTTTGATTTTGCTTTGTTCGTTGCCATCTTCATATGATTCATTTAGGGATACTATTCTTTATAGTAGTAAGACCCTGAAGCTTGGAGACTTGGTCGATGCTTTGAGATCAAAGGAGACGATGAAGAAGGTTGTAAGTGGTGAAAATCCAGGTGAAGGTCTTAATGTCCAGGGCGGGGCAAAGAAGAAGAGATTCAGGGGGATTTGTCACTACTGCAAGAAAGAAGGCCACATGAAGAGGGACTGTCAGGCCCTGAAAAATCGGAGAGAGGAATCGAACGTGGTCGATTTCGGAGAAGGAGGTTTCATCGATGGGGAACTCCTGGCTGTATCCGATTTGGGAACGAGTGAGGGGTGGATCTTGGATTCGGGATGTTCATATCACATGTGTCACAACAAGGATGAGTTTGACACGTTTGATGAGAGTGTCGGTGGAACGGTGGTCATGGGTAATGACTCATTGTGTGAGATACGCGGCACGGGAACGGTGAGAATCAAGATGGTCGATGGGAATATTCGAACCCTCGGTGATGTAAGGTACGTTCCAGACCTGAGGAGGAATCTTATCTCTCTTAGCACCTTAGATCAGAAAGGATACCGGTATTTCTGTAAAGGTGGAGTGTTGAAAGTAAGTCGGGGTAGACGACTTATTTTGCGAGGCGAGAGAACGATTGGTGGATTGTATGAGCTGTGCGGCAACACAATTACCACGAGGGCAACTGCCTCTGCCCAAGGAAGTCATTCGCTGGAAAGTGAGTCGGGATCACTTTTGGTTGAAAATTCATGCATGTGTGATGGTGTCGGGGACACCGGGAATACTAACCCGAATAGTATTCAAAAATCGGAGATCGAGCCTAGGCGTACTATGGATAGCACTGAAGTAATGGCGAATGCAGGTGGTGCTGATAGTGGCGAGAAGGCGAGACTTGAGAATGGAGATTGCGTGATGGTCACGGAGCTTGGCGGTATCCAAGGGGTGATCGGTGCAACTTCGGATTCTTGTACTAAGTTTGGGTGTGGCTCAAACTTAGGTTGCTCATGTTTTGAGTGAGCCCTACGGGGCTGGGTGGAAGGAAGAAACATTGGCCTATGATCGTTGGTGGGTGGTGCGGCTTGGAGCCGCGAGGATTCTCGTCAAGGTGGAGATTTGTTGTATATGACTCGAATTTGGCCCAGCAAAGGTGTCGGCCGACAGCTAGGAGTGTCGGACGACAACTCCAATTTTCTCAGCGCACTTGCGTTGGTACTCTGGGGCAGTGGCGCGAATGCGTCAGGCATGTCGGCCGACAGCGTGAGACTGTCGGACGACACCAAGAAGATTTTTGCGCAGATTTCAGCGCAAAGTATTTTTGCGTGAGGAGGAGTTTTTTGCGTGGGTTTTTTGTTTTAATTAGGGAATAAGAATTATATTGTATATAATTTTATTCCTTAATTATTTAGGAGTCATTTATTAGGAAAAAGGATTTATTCCTAATTCTAATCGTTACCAATTTAATAGGTTTGCTACACCTATAAATTGGGGTTCTCCGGTAGACGAAAATCAGACTAGACGAGTTATTGTAAGCCTCATCGATATAGTGAATTGTTTCTTCCTTCCCGTGGTTTTTTCCCGTGTTTTGGGTTTCCACGTAAATTCTGTGTTCGTTCTTTTACGCATATTTTTTTCTTTGTGTCATCTCGTGTTTATATTCGCGAGCGCCGTGAGCGATTTGTGCTTTAAATCGCAACAAGTGGTATCAGAGCCTGAGGTCGCGACTTGGGTTTTCCGTGTTCGGTGGTGCTCGTTAATATTTGGAGAGATGTCGGCGAAATTTGATATTCCGTTGTTAGATCGGAGCAGGAGGTTCTCTACATGGCAGTTCAAGGTGGAGTCGGTTCTCACCAACATGGACCTTGATGATGCGTTGCTGGGCATGGACAATATGGCAAGCACGATGAAGCCAGAAGAGAAGGCTCGGAAGGACAGAAAGGCAAGAGGTATAATTTTGGTCTACGTCTCTGGTCCTTTGCTCGAAGAGGTGATCAAGGAGAAGACGGCGGCAGAGATGTGGTCGAAGTTGGAGGATCTGTGTATGACGAAGACTTTGACCACAAAGTTGCATCTGAAGCAAAGGTTGTACGCGCATCGTATGGTGGAGGGTACAAGCCTGCAAGAGCATCTGTCTACCTTCATGGAGATCGTGTCCGATCTTGAGACCATGGAGTTAAAGTATGATACAGAGGATCTTGCTTTGATTTTGCTTTGTTCGTTGCCATCTTCATATGATTCGTTGAGGGATACTATTCTTTATAGTAGTAAGACCCTGAAGCTTGGAGACTTGGTCGATGCTTTGAGATCAAAGGAGACGATGAAGAAGGTTGTAAGTGGTGAAAATCCAGGTGAAGGTCTTAATGTCCAGGGCGGGGCAAAGAAGAAGAGATTCAGGGGGATTTGTCACTACTGCAAGAAAGAAGGCCACATGAAGAGGGACTGTCAGGCCCTGAAAAATCGGAGAGAGGAATCGAACGTGGTCGATTTCGGAGAAGGAGGTTTCATCGATGGGGAACTCCTGGCTGTATCCGATTTGGGAACGAGTGAGGGGTGGATCTTGGATTCGGGATGTTCATATCACATGTGTCACAACAAGGATGAGTTTGACACGTTTGATGAGAGTGTCGGTGGAACGGTGGTCATGGGTAATGACTCATTGTGTGAGATACGCGGCACGGGAACGGTGAGAATCAAGATGGTCGATGGGAATATTCGAACCCTCGGTGATGTAAGGTACGTTCCAGACCTGAGGAGGAATCTTATCTCTCTTAGCACCTTAGATCAGAAAGGATACCGGTATTTCTGTAAAGGTGGAGTGTTGAAAGTAAGTCGGGGTAGACGACTTATTTTGCGAGGCGAGAGAACGATTGGTGGATTGTATGAGCTGTGCGGCAACACAATTACCACGAGGGCAACTGCCTCTGCCCAAGGAAGTCATTCGCTGGAAAGTGAGTCGGGATCACTTTTGGTTGAAAATTCATGCATGTGTGATGGTGTCGGGGACACCGGGAATACTAACCCGAATAGTATTCAAAAATCGGAGATCGAGCCTAGGCGTACTATGGATAGCACTGAAGTAATGGCGAATGCAGGTGGTGCTGATAGTGGCGAGAAGGCGAGACTTGAGAATGGAGATTGCGTGATGGTCACGGAGCTTGGCGGTATCCAAGGGGTGATCGGTGCAACTTCGGATTCTTGTACTAAGTTTGGGTGTGGCTCAAACTTAGGTTGCTCATGTTTTGAGTGAGCCCTACGGGGCTGGGTGGAAGGAAGAAACATTGGCCTATGATCGTTGGTGGGTGGTGCGGCTTGGAGCCGCGGGGATTCTCGTCAAGGTGGAGATTTGTTGTATATGACTCGAATTTGGCCCAGCAAAGGTGTCGGCCGACAGCTAGGAGTGTCGGACAACAACTCCAATTTTCTCAGCGCACTTGCGTTGGTACTCTGGGGCAGTGGCGCGAATGCGTCAGGCATGTCGGCCGACAGCGTGAGACTGTCGGACGACACCAAGAAGATTTTTGCGCAGATTTCAGCGCAAAGTATTTTTGCGTGAGGAGGAGTTTTTTGCGTGGGTTTTTTGTTTTAATTAGGGAATAAGAATTATATTGTATATAATTTTATTCCTTAATTATTTAGGAGTCATTTATTAGGAAAAAGGATTTATTCCTAATTCTAATCGTTACCAATTTAATAGGTTTGCTACACCTATAAATTGGGGTTCTTCGGTAGACGAAAATCAGACTAGACGAGTTATTGTAAGCCTCATCGATATAGTGAATTGTTTCTTCATTCCCGTGGTTTTTTCCCGTGTTTTGGGTTTCCACGTAAATTCTGTGTTCGTTCTTTTACGCATATTTTTTTCTTTGTGTCATCTCGTGTTTATATTCGCGAGCGCCGTGAGCGATTTGTGCTTTAAATCGCAACATATGTGTATACACATATATTGTGTGTACTAGATTTATATGCTTTACACGCTTTCGCACACACGGTATATCGATCGGATCGATATATCGTAACCATCAACACATATTTCAGCTATCATATTAAAAATAATATCAATCATATCTATAAATTTTAAAAAATATAACAACATGATTTTTAATAACATGCCCATTTATCATGTTATTTAATTGTTATTATTGTTTAATATTAAAAAAAAATTGCACACCACAAACAAATTGATTCATTAGGTATTTTCCATATGTAAACAAAAAAAATGATTTAAATTGCAATAGTGATTTAACGGTGATTCAAAAGTTAAATAATTTAATACTCTAAAAAACTAATCACATTAATTGAGTATATTATAAAGGTAAATAATTTAATACTCTACAAAACTAAAATATTTACGAAAGTTATAAAAATATATAATTCTTGATTATGGTAATATTTCGTCATCAAAATAATTTTTTTTTCATGCCACGTAAACTCAATATTTATTCAAAGTTAATTTTTAAGATTTCAGTATTTGAGCACAATTGTATGCTGCAATTTATGAGTAACTAATAAAGTTAAAGTTGAAACATTTTACAATAAGATGAAAGTTTACAAAGAAAATAATAATACTAAATTGTAAATATGTATTTCAATTTTATTTTTTATTGTAATATAATGTACAAATTTTAAACATATTTCTGTTTTGTTTAAACCAAAATTTAATTTTTTTTATAATATATCAAACGAATGAAAAATAATATGATTTACATTATTTACATTAAATTTACGTTTTTTTTTCAAACAAAATAATTTAAATTAAATATTTGTGTGCATCGCACATGAAGTTGATTTTACTTATCATTATTAATACATGTAAATTAATAAAAAAAATTAAAAATCAAACAAAGGCCGACTTTTAATCTTTCAGATGTCAGTAGTCAGTTTCAATTTCAATATTTTCAATTTCCCTCGATGATATGTTATGATATAGCAATTAATAAGAGTCAATTTCAATATTTACCCACGCGAGAATATATTTGAAGAAACCAATCGGTGTTTACACATTTGCACTTTATTATGTTGCGATTAGAATTGAAATGTTGCACTTTGTTATGTTACGATTCGAATGGATAACTCATAAATGAAACAGTCAATTTAGTTTATAATTATGTATTTCAAAATTTATAAAATAATAATTTGATAGTTTATTTTTTTTGATTTCGTGAATTTCTTATAAATATTTTTTTATTACTATTCAAATACGAAAGTTACTAATTGGCATGTTCATTTTTTATTTACTGTACATAATAAAAATTAAAAAATTATAATTTTAGTAAATCTAATATTAATTGTTTTTCTTTAAAACTAATTTTCTTTCATAATTTTTTACCATTTGACCTCTTAGCCCCTTATTACGAATTATTTCTATTTTTTTTAATAAATAACCTATTGAAATAAAATTGTTTAACATATTTTACATTATATTTTAATAAGTATTAAGCAATACTAAAAAAGAAATAATATAATAATTTCAGTCATCGTTTTTTTAATTAAAAAAATTACATTATCATTTGACCTCTTAGTCCTTTATTACGAATTATTTCTATTTTTTTTTAATAAATAACCTATTGAAATAAAATTGTTACATATTTCACATTATATTTTAATAAGTATTAAGTAATATTAAAAAAGAAATAATATAATAATTTCAGTCATCGTTTTTTTAATTAAAAAAATTACATTAAATATTCATGTACATCGTACCGGGAATCGTACCGGGAGTTGTTACTAAGTATATATAATGTTATGCTCGGCTATGGTTTCAATTTCAATAATAATATTGAATCATTTAAATCTATAGTTTTTTAAAATGTGTGTTGCATATTACATTCGCATTCCCTCCACATAAAATACAGTAATTAACCGTCCGGTCATCTTTAAAAAAAAAAACCAGCAGCAGCAGCTATCTCATCACCAGTCCATACGGAGGAATAAAACAAAAATTAGGGCAAAATTAGCTCCGCTTTTCAATGGCTGCAATCGGTGGAGTTACTTTAGGGGAGATTAAATTTCACAACTCCAACTCAAACCTACTACTCTCTCCATTCCTCGGAAAGAAGCTCAATTGGAGACCAATTTCAGGCGCACACAGAAAAATCTCCAGGTCCAGAAGCCTCGCGATTTTCGCTTCGGGCGGCGAGGTATTCAATTTCGTCAGTCATTTATTTGTGGGCGTCGGCGTGGGGCTTCCTTGTACGGTCATGGAGTGTGGTGATTTGATATATAGAAGCACACTCCCGAGGTCCAACGAGATTACGCTTACCGTGCCCGGCTTCATTTTGGCTACGGGCACCCTTTCTTACCTATGGGCAACCCCTGGTGTCGCGCCCGGGTTCTTCGATATGTTTGTTCTCGCCTTTGTTGAGAGAATCTTTAGGCCTACTTACAAGAAGGTTTCATTCAGAATTGTTTTCTTTTTATCCTTGTTTGTTTAGTGGTTTTGAATTTCGAAGGATTTTGATTTTTTCTGCAGGATGACATTGTGGTGGGGAAGAAGTTGGGTGAGGGTGCTTTTGGAGTGGTTTATAGGGCTTCATTGGCAAAGAAGTCGTCATCTAGAGTATGTGTTTTCAGAAATTCTCGTATAAAGATTCCGTTTTGGTTTTCCGCCTTTTCATATTGTTCTATTTCTAGGATGGCGAGTTAGTATTGAAAAAGGCGACTGAATATGGAGCTGTTGAGATATGGATGAACGAGCGCGTGAGAAGGGCTTGTGCAAATAGTTGTGCTGATTTTATGTACGGGTTTCGTGAGGTTCGCATTTACTATTCTAAATTATTTTACAGCATGGTTTCTCTATGTAGGGGTGGGCTAGTTAATTTCAGAATTTAATACATCTATTTCAGAGTTCGGGGAAGAAAGGAGTTGAGTATTGGCTCTTGTGGAAGTATGAAGGGGAATCCACGCTTGCTGATTTATTGCAGAGCAAAGAATTCCCTTACAATGTTGGTACTTTGTAAATACACTAAACAACAGATGTAGTTTTTGTACTTATATCAGTTCCTGTTGGGCTTATTATGGTTCTCAGGTAGAAGCAATGATTCTTGGAGAGAACCAGGACTTGCCCAAGGGTCTTGAGAGAGAAAATAGAATCATACAGACTGTCTTGAGACAGCTCTTGTTTGCCCTGGACAGCCTCCACTCGACAGGGATTGTTCATAGAGATATTAAGCCCCAAAACATTATTTTCTCTGAAGGTGAGAACACCAAATTAAAACATTTTCCAATAATCATCCTTGACAAGTATTATTAATTTTGCTATTAATATTATTGAATTTCTGCGACAATAATTAATTTTTCAACATTCACCTTAAAAATATTCAAAACAGGTTCACGTTCGTTCAAAATAATTGATCTTGGAGCAGCTGCGGATTTGAGAGTTGGCATTAATTACATTCCGAAAGAGTTTCTATTGGATCCTAGGTAATTAATTACTCACTGTGATTATATGTTTACTTTAAAAGAATATTCTTAATATTGAAAGATAATTGGTTCTATCTCTCTCTTCCAAAGGGCAACCCATATGTGAATGACACCACAAACATTATCTATTGCTGCACTTGCATGATTGTTTGAATAAAGATTTTTATTCTAAATTTAAGTTCTACTAATAGTTTAAATTGAGCAAAAAACGAAGTATTTTATTATTCATTTTCTTTCTGATTCCAGATATGCTGCACCTGAACAATACATTATGAGCACTCAAACTCCATCAGCTCCATCTGCACCGGTTGCTACTGCACTTTCCCCTGTCCTATGGCAGGTCATACTCTGACTTCTCTCTGATTGTGGTTTTAGAAATATCCACTCCAAATAGTTTTAAACATCTGATTGTATTTTGATGGTTACTCCTTCAACCAGTTGAATCTTCCCGACAGATTTGACATCTACAGTGCTGGCCTGATTTTTTTACAAATGGTAAGTATTTCACTGACTAAATTTATATGCATACGAATAGATGATCTAGAGCTAGTACTTTCCGATGAAACAATGTGAAATGAAGTGAGATCTAACCTCCTTCGCCATCTATTTTACACTTAAAAAATTAAGTTAAAAGATGAAGGATATTTTTTTATTAAAAAGACTTTGACTATTTTCCATGGTATTAAAAAATTAAGTTACAAATTATACCCCTACACCCATGGTATTAAAAAATCAAGTTACAAAAACTAAGTAAAAAAATGAAGCTTATTTTTTTTATAGACTTTGGCTATCTTCCTAATTTAACCCTGACATAAATTAGCTTTGATTACATTATTGAGGTTCAGAAGAAAAAAAAAACAACTCAAAATAACTTTCCATGTGCAGGCATTCCCCTCATTACGCTCGGACAGCGCCCTCATCCAATTCAATCGTCAGTTAAAAAAATGCGATTACGATATAACGGAATGGCGGAGGATCGTGGGCCCCCGGGCCAGCCCTGATCTCAGACGAGGATTTGAGCTGTTGGACTTGGATAGTGGGATCGGTTGGGAACTCTTACAGTCCCTGGTCCGATACAAAGCGCGTCAAAGGATAAGCGCGAAAGCGGCTCTTGCTCATCCCTACTTTGACAAAGAAGGTCTATTGGTTCTGTCCTTCATGCAGAGCCTAAGGCTGCAGCTCTTCCGGGCCACGCAGCAAGATTATAGCGAGTTAGCCAAGTGGGTCATTCAGCTTATGGCGAGATCTGGAACGCAGAAAGATGGTGGTTTTACAGAAGCTCAGCTACAGGAGCTCAGGGTCTGTGTTTCTTTATTCTTTGGATGATTACAAATCTACCCGAGGTTTGGGTTCATTACGTTAAAAACTATAAAAAAAAAAAATGATCTTTGACATACGATTTTTTGTTTCGCATAACCCCTTCATAAAGAAAAGCATTTTCAAACACCACAAGTACATTTGTTAAACTAATACAATTATCCCCTTGTAGTTACTTAAGTGCAAGAACTCCAGTTATCTTCTATAGTTAATAAAGTGCAGAAACTATTGTTGAAGTTTGATTAATTGTTTGAATTGAAAGGCTACCGGTATTATATTATAAATGTGAAAGGTGGCTTTTTGAAATATGTTTTGCTTATTTAAGTGGTAAATGAGAAAGAATCTCAGTGTTATTTTCAGAATTAGTTCAGACCTCAGAGTGTACTTTTTGTTATTTTCAAATGATAGCAGTGAAACTGATTTAAAACTTTGTTTGTTGGCATGAAAATGGGAAAGGAAATTGAGCCGAAGAAGAAATCGAATGTACAGAGGAATGCACTTGCATCAGCTCTACGTGCCCAGAGGAAAATCGTACGGACTATAAACGAGAGTGTTGATGAACTCAGCAGGCGCAGAAAGAGCTTATGGTGGAGCAAGTGGATCCCTAAAGAGGAGTAACTTTTGTGGATGTATGTTCAATGTAAATTTTGTGCAGTAATCATGTTAATTTATATATCTGGAAGTGTAATATGTATTGAATAGAGAAAAAGTTTAGTCTTGATAAATTCGTACTGAAAATAGTTGTGCATCAATATATGGAAATGCAAATAATTTCAAATAATGTCACTGTATACTCTCTGTTGTTGGAATTTGTAACATGTGTTTTACGCTGAATTTACTGGACTGCAGGTTATAAGTGATGCACTGTTCTGTGGTTGAAGTTCAACTAGAGTTACCCACTCGCCTCAATCCGTCGGGTGGGTGGCCCAAGGGTGGTCACTGATGGTTATTTTAATTTATTTTTTACCTAAAACAAATACAGTACCTCGTTATTTTTAAAACAGGAAAAGGTATAATTAATTTTGAAATTTACATGCAGCTATTACAAAATTAATAATATTAATTATTTTTAAAAAAGATTTTCAAACAAAAACTTATTTAACTTTATTCAAAATCAAATGATTTTAAAAATGAAACATCGTTTAATTAAAAATACTAAATGAATTAAAGAAAAATAATTAAAACATTTATTTCATTCCCCGTCATTCTTTTCGCTTGAAAATGTGAACTCAACACGCTCAGTAGGACAATTACGTCATTTAACACAAAATGGAACACCAACCAAGTATCCATCTCATAAACGTTTTTGTCATACACTTTAAAAGGTCATATGCCAAATGACGACGACGAATGTTTGTCGTTGGAAACAAACGCGCTGCCAAAATAATATTTATATTTAGCCAGTACTCCTTTAACTACAAAAACGTATATAATGGTAAGTACGTGGGGTCGGTCCCACAAGGAGGCAATTACAGTAGGTGATCTCGGCTTTGCCCAAGGGGTTGTCACAAAAAGTTTTGAGTTTGGTTGCTGTGGGCACAGCGGTTTTGCAATCGTTCAAACACTCAGATCTAACTACGGCAAACAGAAATAACATGCAAATAATTAAAACCAAAAACAAACAAGTCAAATACTCAGATCTAACAGAATACTAAAAGTAAAAACTGAAATCAATAGATAAACAAGGCATCCGGGCAGACAACTTCACTCAGGATCATTAGGGCAAACTACCGTTCATTGGCACTAAGGATTTTTACCAGCGGTTTGTCAGCAGTTATAGGGTGCAAAAACAAAAGTGGTCCTATTGCGTCACGCCCAGCAATTGCCCCACCCCTCATCTATCCTTACTGTATAAAGAAAAGGCTTGGTTAACACTTTGCCTAAACCCCCTGGATCTGAACAATTCGATAACCTATGCGACCAAACATGGATCTAGTTTGCCCAAACCCGTATTACCCTCTAGACAGACCCGCTCGGCCAATAGCATGCTCGAAACATACGACCGCATCTCCTGCAAGTTCTAGTGCTATGCCCGCAACAATACTACAAGGTACATCTATGCGGTTTGCCAATCACCAGTATCCCAGTTTGTAAAGGTTCACTAGTGGTCGTCCTAGTTTACCCAAACTCCCCAGAAATAAACCTCAAACAACTTTGCCTCGGGAACAAACGCCCAACCGGTTAGTTCAGCCCCTCCAACCTCGCGGCCTAACTAAACCCTAAATCACCTTCGATCCGTCCCTGCCCAGATGCAAATCAATTTAGCCAATCATACCGAAATTAAAAGACGAAATAATTAAAGGAAAGCAAACTATATTAACCATAGCTTCAAATCGAATAATCGTTTTTGAAGGAATTGAAATACGGAATTAAAAGAAATTAAAAGCTGAAAACATGAAATTGTTTCTCGACCCGAAGGTCGGTTCTACTGCAAAACAAATAAAGGAACCCGGACGAGCAGCTCCGCTTCCTTCTCCGGTGACTTCGGCGGCGACGGCGACTGCGGGACCGGCGGCTCTTCCGACTTCTCGGTGCGTAATGTGTGTCGTCTTTGCTGCCCGTCGCGCCCCTTTAGTAGACTTCGAATTTGAATTTTGAATTCCCGGCTGTTGCTCGCCCCTTAGGAATAGGCATCCTTGGTCAATGGGCTGGGGGATAAGTCAGATCCCCCGAATCCAGGGATTCTGGTACGCTGCCAGCTTGCCCGCAGCGAATCTCCTGTCAACAGCCGCTCTCTGCCCAAATCGAAGTCTGCAGGTATTTCTTCTCCTCCACAGGTGGTCGGACCAGGCACGGTACTTTGTAGGAATTCTGGGTCTTCTGCTTCATGACCTTACCCATTTGCCCGATGTGGTCAAACTGTTGCTTGTCACTACCGCTCCAGAATCTGATTTGCCCAAAGAAGGGGATTTCCTTGCCTCTTTTGCCCAGTGCGCCACCTGTTACCTGCATCACCACACACTCTGCCCAAACACCTAATTGTGCCCTCCCAAACACGTTAACGACTCAAACTGACTCAAAAAAGGGTGTAAAAATGCTCTAAGATGAGCAAATAAAATGGCTCATCACCAAACCATCAGGCAAAGACTTAAAACGCCTTGTCCTTCCCAAGTGGCTCGAGGTCCTTTTTGCTATGGGCTACAATCTAAGGGTAGTCATATTTTGAAATATACCAATTCTACGATGCAGTCATGTCGTCTTCTTCGACCCGAACAAGAGTTGGGAATAAACCGTACGTACTTGAATCAATAATTACAGTCTAATTGTTCGATTATATGATCAACATACAAACGTGGACAGTAAAATAAAACCAAGACTTCACAATATAAAATTCGGAGTATCCATGTCACGCTCCGTTTTATTTTCTTTTATAAATAAAATACAACTATAAATTTTAAAAGAAACCAAGAGCTGAGAATTTAAAAACTTGAACATTACGTCGACATTTGAAATTTAAACGGTAAAAAAACTTTAAATAATAGTAAATGCAGCAGACATAATTAAGTTAAACGCGTGTGCGATACGCACTAAAATAATTAAACTTACTAAATAATTAAATGAATCACTGCACAGAAGCATCTTCAGCTACTCCGGTTGAATCAAACATGTCACCAGAAATCATTTATATTAGTAAGGGTTAGTCCACTAACCGGCAAGCAGGTATGCATGCTATATGCTTTAATCTTTTCACTTGTCGTCTTAATCGTATTTTAAACTTTGAACTTTAATGCAATGCAGCTATTGGACTTAACTTAGAACATAAACTTAACTTGAAACTTTAAGTAACTTTCTTTCACGTTAACCTTCGAAACGTGACTTCAACATTGAGACGTTTATCACGTTATCCTCTGAAACGTGACATACATTTTATACTCACGTTAACTTGCGAAACGTGACTTAACATTTGAACTATCACGTTAACTTTCGAAACGTGACTTACGTTTTATACTCACGTTAACCTTCGAAACGTGACTTAATTAACATTTATCACGTTAACCTCTAAAACGTGACTTGACATTTAACTGATTACGTTAACCTACAAAACGTGACATTTGACATTAACTTTCGTTCTTTAGTATTTTGACCGTAATAAACTTTTAATGCATATTATGTATTCTTATATGTACGCATAAACTAATATACATATGAATTCACATTAAAAATTATTAACATAAACATTGGAATGAACATACACATATAAATCACTGAACTAAATATCAAAGATCACTCAAATTAATACAAGACATAGAGCACATAAAACTATATTACTATTATATGTACAAGGACGTATCATCATCATATTATATCCCCATGTTGCTGTGATTTATATACAAGTACAGGCACAAGGCCGTTTATATATATGTATACTTACTACAATTACTTTATGCACGTTAAATATAGTACACATACATATATATACAGGTTACACATATGCCTGCATCTACACATACATATATATATTTATTTACACATACATATTAGTACAACAACAGCATCCACACCTGCTCATACATATACACAGCCATAGGCACAAACAATATATATGAACCGCAATACGCATACTTCAAGGATAATCGACGCACCCTAAATTTGAAATATGATCTAATTACGTGAAACCTAAAAACTCACTTGCCTTGTTAATTTACGAGATCGAGATTACGTGAAAATGTAGAGCATCTGGTTCTTTTTCTTCTTCTCTTCTCAGTCCGATCGTCGTCTCTTCTCTCTCCTTTTCTTTTCGTCTCTTCTCTTTCTTCCGCACCAATGCCCTTCTCTCTTTATTATTTCCTGTTCTTTACTAATTGTTTAAGTTAATATAATTAGGTTTACTTAGCCCCTAAAAGATTTAAACTGTTGTAGCCCATTAGATAAACTTAAATGCTTAAGATTCAGTTTATTTACATCTCAAATATTACTGTACACACCCTCACGATTAATTCACCACCTTAATTTTTTTAATTTGATTATTACACCCCTGATATAATGACAATTTTATCCTTTACATTAAAATATAGTATTTTTTATCTGCTATTCACCCTAAGAATCTGATATTCACCCTAAGAACAAGGGCCAGCTGATGCGAACCGTGACTCGAGGCCCGTAGCACGCTACGAGACAAAACTCGAAGTCATGGTAATCGAGTCACCTGCTACAAGATCGTACGAGGCAGCGTACGAATCACTAGTAGAGGTTTCGATTAGCACTCGTATCAACGAGTCACCAAGCCATGTACGTGAGCTAAAGGACGTACTAACGTCAAATCACGGAGTAGTATACGAGGCTTTTGTCGAGTTACTACGAAGGATGCAGAGCGATCACTACTACAAAATACCATTTATAGTGACGTTTTTTAGTGACACTTATTAATTAGTGTCACTTTATTACATATATAAAGACGCTTTCAATTTTAGTATATGTATAGTGACACTGTATCGGTGAAATTAGCGCCGGTTTATTAATAAGTCCCAGGTTCAAGTCCCGAAAGTGTAATTTTCTTTAAAAATAATTAGTGATAATTTTTTTGATCCTTTAATAAATCATAAATTACTTAGTACGAAATACTGTGTAGTGTATTAACCGACGATCCCCAAGTTTGCCCTAGCATAATCAGCTTCAAAAATTCTTCCTCAAATCTCTATTACTAAAACATTTCTACCCAAATTCAGCCACAAATCTCGATTGCTAAAAAATTCCTACCCAAATTCTTCCTAAAACATTTCTACCCAAATTCAGCCACAAATCTCAATTGCTAAAATATTCCTACCCAAATTCTTCCTTCAATTTCCACGCAAAAATTCCTTCTTATGGCTTATGCCCTATGGCATATTTCGCTCAAAATTGCCCCCGCCCCTAGATTTGTGGCTGTGAGAGGAGCCGAGTAGCAGCTGGACCCCGCGAAATTGATTGTAAACCGGTTTTTCGACGAGGGTTTGTGCCGGAACAGGGATCGGCTTGACGGTAGGCCGAACCGGGACGATGTTGTTGCCGTACCGATGTTGCGAGATTTGGTACTTATCGAAATTCAGGAACTGGTCCACTTTGATTGCATTGCTCAGGTGAAGATTTTATTTTTCAACCTAGATCTGCTTCATCTCTTACTCATCTATCCTTCATCCTAAGGTGATAAAATTAGTTTTTATATTCATATATTATTGATTTAATATTAAATATTTCTATTTGCTTTGCTTAGGCTCACACATAAATGTTTTTTTTCATACTCAGTGGCTCAAAAGTTTTTTGTGTTTAGTTAACTGATTTATTTTTTATCATTTCTATGTCATATCTGGTTTTCTTTAAATTAATATAGAAGTGCTCATACAATACCAATAGAGGATTTATATGCATTATATTTTGAATTTGTTGATGAACGTGTATAAGATATGTGTTAATAATTTATTTATGCGGTTTAGTTGTTTGTTGGGTGTAGCATGAAGATAAATACTCCATGTTATTGTAACTCTTAAATAACTCAATGAATTATAAAATGATGTACTAATTAAATGGGTCTTTCATGCTGAGTCGCTTTCAAACAATGTGCTTGTAGCTGATTTTTGTGATGTAGTTTGGGCACTACTGATCACATGATGAACTCTTAAATAACTCTCAAGGATTTATTAAATGATATGCGCAGTACTAAGTAATTGATTATTTCATGGTTGGTCACTTTCAAACAATGTTGTTTTAGATGATATTTTTGCTGGTAGTAATACTACTGATCACATGATGAAGTTCTGCATGATCACTTTTATATGTTTCAAGACTATATATATGGGATATACATCTTATAGTTAATTGAAAATTTTAAAGATGGTTTTATATATTGTTATAATTCTTAACCAAAATTTTATTTTAGAAAAATGGAAAGCAGGAAAACTGTCTCCAAGTGTTCTTCATGCAATGTCTATAAAACGAAAATAGCCCAAGTGAATAGTGATCAGAGGATATTATCACAATTTTTGAGACGATGTAATTGAGAAACACAATTGTTGTCGAGGTACCATTTATTATTCTTTATATACTACTTTATTGTTTTCAAAAATAGTTATCTTGATTGGAACTTTTTTTCATTTTTCACCACAGTTCAAAGAAAATATTATATCAATGACATGAAGATGAAAAATTGTTGTTAATTCTATTAGTCTTCAAAGAAGTATTGATAAAGTTGTTGCTGAACAAAATGTTAACCATCCAGGTATATTATTGCATTAGTATTTACTATTGTACATTTTTTTTTCTATATCCATGGTACAATAGAACTGCTATCATAATATTGAGATTATTATTAATATATTGGAATTGTGAGTATTTATTTACTTCTTTTTTTTACTGAAATTTTAAAATGTATTTTGAATGGAAAAAATGAAAGTTGTGTTTCATATTGTCTCATTGTAGTAATAATTAACAGCCAACCAAGTCCAAGTTATGTGCCATTCCAACAAAAATGTCAATATATTGATGACAAAGTCCGTGACAAACATGTTAATTTTCAGGTATGATTAAACTTTCTTTAGTCAATTTAGTACATGTAGAGTGTGCTTTTTACAATTTTTTTATGAATTGTGTAATACTGTGATACAAAGCAGGAGGTATAATACTCATTATGAGAGGATGAACCAAGGTCAATGGATGTTCATTGTAGAATATTGGTGCATCGAAGAGTAAATAGTGATGTTTGTGTATATTTCACTTCATTGCACTCATTTAATGTGTTATTCTTATACCATTGCCTTTTCATAATTATATTGTTTTAATTTTGCAGTAGGAAAAAATGCAACAATTGAGGAGTCAACTTCCATCCGGTGAACGAGATATAAGTCCAAATGTTATGTATTTTCAAGTCATTGATAACTATAAAGATGTTTGGTAGAGAGCTATGTGATTGATGAATAACCTTTTGTTGACATTGATTCAATGATTGAGTTTGGTATTAGAAGTGATGAATATTTATTATTATTATTATATTTTTTGTTATTATATTTGGAATTGTGATGATTTTTTTATAATAATTAAATAAATTTTGTGAAAATTTCGATTGATCAGCTTCACAAAATAATATTATTATGACACATAAAAGTGTTACTATATGAGTTTGTTAAGTTGGTTAAAACTTTTTGGTGATGATGAAAAGCGTCACTAAAGTGCACTGTAATGACGCTTGTTAGTGTGGACTAATAGAGTTATAATGACACTTAAAAATGTCACAAAATAATGTTATCACGACGTTGACAAGCGTCACAATATAATGTTATAAGGACGCTTAAAAGTGTCATTATATGCATTTATAGTGACACTTTTCAAGCGTCACATTATCCACCTATAGTAACGCCAAATCAGGTGACGCTTTGTCAAAGCGTCACTATAGTAAAAGCGTCACTAAAACTATATTTTAGTGACACTTTTGAGCGTCTCTAAAACCAGTTTTTGTAGTAGTGGATGATGCGCTCGAGCATATGTGTGGGGTCAAGAACGAGACAGCGTTCCATCCCCGTAGCACAAATGTGCTAGCCACGCATCCCATAAAATCAATGATTCATATGAGGATTGGAGTAGTATTACTCGTATTCATACGAGGAATCTACGAGAGACTCGGGAGTGTGTACAAGGTTTACACGAGGACATGGAACGAGTCAGCGTTCAAGTCCATTATAGCACCCCGTAGCAAGTCACTTAAGAGGTTTCCTATGCGATTCCGCACGATACCTATGAGGCGACACGGGAGTGGACACGAGTTGTCAACGAGCAATCGGAGCGAGACAGCGCTCGATGCTATTGATGTGGTAGTATGCGATGCTTCCCGCAGCGCGATACGATCCCATACGGCAGTTCTCGTAGCTCTTCGTAGCGAGATACTAGCCATGAGCGTCTACGGTAGTACTCGTAGCATCCCGCAGCGAGGTACGAACCAAGGGACGAGGAGTGATAGAGATCACATAGGCGATCTCCGGGGACTCATCGGCCACATGCACATGAGGCGAATGATGATGGCTAACGACGGCGTCGAAGGATTGGGAATATTCCGGCGAATATTCCGGCTACACACGGCGGTCGGAGGCAACGGTAGTGGGCGGCCAAGGAAGTCGCGCCCATCCTATCCGATTAATTAATATTAATTAATAATATTAATTAATCTTTCTTTTATTTTATTTTCTTTTAGATTATTTAATTAATTAGTTTGTTAATTATTTTAATTAGAGAAAATAGTATCTAGAGTATCTTTAGGATTCTTTAGATTAGGACGTGATAGAGTTTTCAAGTGTTGGGATTCTCTTTCATTTGTTTATTATTTTATTTTACTTGGTGTCCAAGTAATGAGCTCTATATAATAGAGGCTCCGCTATGTAATTTAAAAATCATTGGATCAATAGAAAAACCAAGTGGTTTATTGACAAGCAGTGCTTGTATAGTTGGGTGTTATCTTAAACACTAGAGCCGATTACAAGGCTATAAATTCGTTACCCTTTGCCAAGTCAAGTGCGTGATCACTTTGATTTGAGGAACCACAAGTTGATCGTAATAATCACTTGTTGGGACACACGTGTGGTGTAGATTGTGGTAATCGAAGCCACGTTCATATCTCGCGAGTCGAGGAAGGCCAAGAACCTCTCGATTCATCCATCACCCGAAGTCGACGATTCAACACAACTCGAGTGAAGGTCGATCTACTCAACCGAGGCGTGCGGAACGTGAAGAACTCATTGTACTCTCGAGCCAAACAAGACTTGTGGACCCGCGCAAGCGCCTCAACAAACTTGAATTGGTAAGGTATTTTGGTAAGGCCCTATTCGATCGACCGGGGTCCCTATCACCAGCCCCTTCGACAACATCGTCTCCGTCGCATCGAATCCTGGAGAGGAAGCTATGGGGGATTGCAAAAGCTACCGTCCATCTTTTATTACACTCCCTATAGATATTTCAGAAAGCACAATTTTTATTTTCATCATTCAGATCTATAATTAGAAAGCAAATTCAATGAGAATGAAAATCATCCCCATCGCCCCAAGATAGGCTGTAGAGAGGTTCTTTAATCGACGATGGCGATTTCGTTGGGGAAAATCAGCTTCCCATCGACCATCGAAGGTAGAAGCTGCCGATATTGTAGACATATGCCGTCGGCCCGCCGCCACGAGGTGGAGTAGGAGCCGATCAAGATTATAGAGTGTTTGTTGGGCTGCTCTCATGGTGGAGGAAGACTGCAAGTCCACAAACGACTATGGCCATTGTTTCTGGCGATGTCAATTCCCATTTTGGGCAAATTTTGATAAAAGAAAAAGAAGAAAGAATTCATCTTTTCATAGCTATTAGTCTATCAGTAAATTAAAAAGCAATAGTAAATAAAATTAATCTGCATAATCAAAGAATTGAGAATGGATTCAGATCTAGAAATATAGGCATTTAATAATTAATAATTAAAATACATTTAATTTAGAAAAAGGGTATAGTAGTCTTTTTATAATATTATTTGAAAATAATAAAATGAAGGGGGGTGTGGAGAGTAATAACGGAAGTGTAAATAAATACTACCAATACTTAATCAGCCCATTGATAAAGAAATAAATTTACATTGATCCATTAAGAGCAGCCCAATTAATAAAAATAACGAAGTCTAATTAACAAGCGTATAAACTAATTATTTTAATTAACAAATTTTTATTGTAAAAATTTGAGTTGTTACAATTCAAACCATAATTTTATTTGCAATTAAACTCTCAATGACAAAATCACAAACATTTTGTGTACGTAAACTTCAATAAATAGTAAAAATGTCACATAAAGATGAAATGTTACTGTCAAACATGCATTCGGGTTACAACCATTATGACTCTAAAAAACAATTCACCAAACATTTTACCATATAATTAATCAACAATAATAACACAAGTAACCAAAACCCCCAATGATATACGTACCCACACTTATTCTTAATTTTAATTCAATTAATCGATAAGTTAAATACATGTTTATGTATATATATATAAGCACTAACAATTAAAAGTTTTGAATTCTTTGAAAAAAACTTAGTTTACTCATCTAAAATTATTTTCAACATTAATTGAAAATTAATCACAATAGTCTAACCTTCTTTTACATTCTAGATAAAGAAAATGAGATGCTATCTCCTTAGATGATTCGGGTATCTCTCTTGCATCTTCGTGCGCGAAGCGTGAATCCACTGTGACACACTTCTGATTTCAACATGGTATCAAATTCATGTTTCTTATGCTACAACTCATCATGCTTCGGTCAAGTTGGTCATCACTCATTGTTATAACGTTAGAGTCCAAGTGGTTGCTCAGCCCGGGAGTTAATTAATCATTTATTGTGAACATTGTTAGAGCTTTAATCCAATCGCCTAGGCCTCACAAGTGAGTGTGTTAAAGTTGTGTGTTGTGATGTTGTCCTACATTTGAATTTGTATGCAAAGAGAAATGATTTAAAAGCTTAAAGAGTTAGTCAACTTATCACCAATCGATCATCGAGTGATTTTAAAATATAATATTTTTAATTGATTCGTCTAAGACTCACAAGTGAGAAAGTATATTAAATTTGTGTTTAGTGCGATAAACATTTGCACATATCGGTGATATGGGAAATCCAAAATCATTAACAAAATGAAAATTTCATGAACAAAAAGGGCAGGAACGAGTGTAGATTCCATGACACAAAATACTTCACACTTTCACATTGAAATACGAAACAATGTCGTACACAGCTGCACACAGAACAATCCTAAAACAAAACAAAACAAAAACTGTTGTGCGAATTATATTTAACACATTAATAAAATACACTAATTAACATGTTCTTCATGCGAGGAACACGAGACGACACAAGTGGGTTTGATTTGTTCCCTTCTAATTAATTTATGGGTTTAATCGTAATTAAAAAAAATAGTCGTCCATCACTTACTTGTGCTTTGAGCTGGTTTAGGGTTTTAGGGTTTGGAGTTTATCTATAAAAAAACATATTTTTCCCTATGTTTGTTCCTCTGATTTAGGAAGTTGATAATTAAAAGACTATTTTGTATGAATATTGTTTGAATGATTGTGTGGATAAAATCAATCGTAAGTTAGGTCTACTCTAATTTGTGATTAATTCACCACTGTTTGGTTTGTTCTTTTGTGAAATTGTAATTAGGAAGAATTGAGTGAATAAACATTAAAAAAATGTAAGATGAGAAAGTGAATCATCACAATTGTTAATTATAATTAGAATCTACTCTGATATGTTAGGCATTCTCCTCGGTTTGTCGCCCCGATCGTTCTCTCCCTCTGTAACGCCCCGATTTTCATAATATAAAATAAAGCGGAAGTATTTAAAGAAAACTATTTATTTTGAAATAAAAATCAATCCATTCACTACAAAAAAACAGCGTGATTCCTACGGCCATTTCCGTAGGGATCCCCGTAGGGAAGCCTATCCCCTACGGCATCCCCTACGGGATTTGGACGTAGGGGCTAGCTCGTAGGGAGCTTCACCCCTACGGGAAATTCAAGCCATAGGGGACATCCCCTACGGAAAGGCCGTAGGGGAGCGCGTTGGGAATACCCTATTCCCGCCCCTTTCTTCCCGTATGGCCGGCCGACGCCGACGTCGTAGGGGAGGACGTAGGGGTGTCCCCTACGGCTCCTCCCGTAGGGGACTATTTTAGTGTGCCCCTATGGCTCTTCCCGTAGGGGTTGTCTGCCATATGTCCCTACGGCTATGCCCGTAGGGAATTTAAAAAAAAAAGGGTAGGATAAATCCTGTTTTCCTACCTCAACCTGCACTCAATTTCAGAAACATACAAATTCCAAAACATACAAATTCATTCAGAAACATCCAAAATCATACATAAAGATACAACATCATTCAACAACATTCAAAAACATCCAAAATCATTCAAATACATCTAAAATATGAAGTTCAACAAACAAAGCATAAGAAACTACAATCAGGGATGTGGAGGTGGTCGACCTAGAAGCTCATCTCGTAAACGCTGCTCCATCTCTTTTAAGCTCGCAGCGAACCCCTTCTGTAACTCGGCACGATCAGCAGTGCGCTCAGCCTCTCGATCCCGAGCAAGTTGTTCGCGCTCAGCCTCTCGCTCCCGAGCAAGACGTTCCTCGGTCTCTTTTTGCCTCTGCTCGAACTCCTCTCTCAAAGTCTGTCTGATGCGCTCCTCCGACTCTGACGGGCCAGACGAGGAGGACACAGAAAATGAGGAGGAGGAGCTGCTGAAGACCTGAAGCAGAAGAAAGCGTAAATAAACAATTCAAAATCGTTGATTTTAAGAATAAACAAAAAAAATAAAATCCAAACCTTCGCTAAGGCGCCCGTTCCGAAGATCCTATTCTTCTTCTTCGGGGCGACGCTCAGGTAGAACTCGTCCACATCGGGCTCCTCCTGCGTAGAGGCTCGACGCTCCTCAATAGCCTGCTCCACCGAAGCCTAAAAGAAAAATCTTTAATTAATTAGAAATTGTTTAAACAAAAAATTTAGAAATAGTCGAAAGAATAAAATTATAAACTTACAATGAGATGATGTGCTCGCTGAGATGTCGGGGTCCCGTCCTTCTTCGTGTGCAAACGTTTTGCAACGTCCAAAGCCGTCGCAGGTCGACCTAACTCCTCAGCCTTCAAAATATGAAAACATATATAATTAAGTACATATATAATTTAAAATATGAAAACATATATAATTACAAAACTTACAATGTCCAAGGCATATCGGACGCCCGATCGAGATCCTCCAGCGGACTTTGAAATGCCGGTGCCCGGCCCATCGGGCTCACTCATCCGGTTCTTCGTATTACGCTCAGACCTCTCTTTATACTCGGCTAAGTCGAATATCACCAACCACCTCTTCCACACTTCATCGGGCACACAACCCGGCTTCACCTTCTCATCCCTCCACTTTTGACGCCACTCGCTCACGCGGCTGCTGTACCTCCTCATCAACACTCCTCTGAAATATTTGTAGATCTCAGCATCAGTGAACCTGCTCCTATCCCAAGAAAAGCGACGCTTCAAAACAGACAAAATAAATACAGTTAGTAAAATCAAAACGTGTATCAAAGCGTTAGACAATATATATATATATATATATATGTGTGTGTGTGTGTGTGTGTGTGTGTGTGTGTGTGTGTGTGTGTGTGTGTGTGTGTGTAAAAAAAAATAAAGTATCAACACACGTACCTGAAACTCGATCCAATAAATCTCTTGATGACTCTTAGGCACCTTAGCAAGAGTGTATCCATCTGAGCCTCAATAATCTCTCGGAGCGTGGATGCAACGATCATCTTATTTGCAGCCACAAAACTACATTAAAAAGTCATGATTAACAAAAGATAAGTTCAGTAGTTACTAACATTCAAATAAAATTATACTTACGTCCCTCCCTCTGGATAAATCTCGATACGAGGAGGGGGAGCAGCTGAAGAGGATGCATCTGCACTCGGAGGAGTAGCAATAGGAGACAGATCAGCATCAGGAGTCGCAGGAACACTCCCAGAAGAAGTAGTCGGAGGAACACTCCCAGAAGAAGGAGAATGCATCAGGGTGTCGTCATCGCCATCACGATCACTCAGTCTACGACCACCTCCACCTCCACCTCCAACTCTACGTTTACCTCGACCCGCCATCTGCATATACAATAACAACAATAATATTAATTTACAAACATATTTAACAACAATATTACACATCATTCCAATATTACCTGAGGATGACACTATATTATCATCATCCTCATCAAACGATCCTAGATCATCACTATCATCATTTAGTGCATCAACATCCTCTAGCATTTCAGTGTCTTCTTGATTGATATTTGGATTTGTTAACAATAGCAACACATCGTCTGCTTGTACCGGGACGTGATCTTCAATTATTTCCTCTTGAAAAGAGTCTGACAAATGTTCAATATATTCTATGGAACCCCTTGGTTTTATCTTATATGTTGCCCACCAATCTTTATTCTCTCTACGAGTACTCGGGTAAGCTGAGTAATAAACTTGCTCAGCTTGTGATGCCAGAACGAATGGCTCGTAGCCTCTGAAACGTCGATTGTGATTGATATCGACCAGTCTGTATCGCCGATCTAGTCTCGTGCCTGCTGGTGTAGGGTCAAACCATTCACATTTGAACATCAGGACTTTATTTTGAATCATTCCCGTGTAGTCGAGATATAAAACTTCGTTTAGAAGTCCATAGTAGTCATCATCTTCAGATGAGTAGCTACTTCCTCGAATACAAACACCCATATTTGACGACTTTCTGTTAGAACCGTATTCAATAGTGTGAAACTTATACCCATTGACCTTGCAGCCGGGATATACTGACACGAAAGGAGATGGCCCTATTGCTAAATTTCGAATGTCTTCATTTACAACATTGTTTGACGGGTCTTCAGCCTACACATTTGAACAAGGAACAATTTAACTAGTAATTGAAGTTAATTCTTTGAAAATGTAATAAGTTACAAACTCACATATTCTTTAAACCAGCTGGCAAATTCTTTGTCTAGCCTTTCATTGAGCCTCGCATCTGAGATTCTCGGGTCCTGTTGCTTCACCATCTCTGTGTTTATACTTTTACACACATACACATAGTAAAGATTAATAAGTTATTAGTGAAAGAGCATATTGATTAATACTTCAGGTTCGATTTGTAGTTTGAAACTTACTTCACATACTCTTCGACTTCAGGGGTATTCAACAGCACATAGATTGTAACTGCATCGACCTCTTTCGTGTTTAGAAACCTTTTTTGTGCTCCCCCAAAAGGTTCTCCCCGTTGTATGAAGCATGAAAGTCGATCGACACGAACATACTCTCCTTCAATGTCATTATTTGTTTCATTTCTGCCCAAACTGTTAATTCTGGTAGGCACGTGATCTTCAAAGTAACATGACATGAATGTAGCAGTTTCTTCAATCAGATAAGCATTCGCGATCGAACCCTCTACTCTAGCCTTGTTTCTTACATTATTTTTCAATTTTCGAAGGTACCTCTCGAATGGGTACATCCATCTGTATTGGACTGGGCCACCAATTCTGGCTTCGTGTGGCAGGTGAACAGGTAAATGCTCCATCGAATCGAAGAAGCTCGGGGGAAAGATCCTTTCCAAATTGCACAATATTATCGGTATTTCGCGCTCCAATCTGATCATATCATGAGTGCCTACCGACCTAGAGCACAGTTCTTTAAAGAACAAACTCAACTCTATTAGCGCCTTCCAAACTGGTTGCGGTAGCAAATCACGAAAAGCAATTGAAATCAATCTCTGCATAAATACGTGACAATCATGACTTTTCATGCCGATCAATCTCAAACCAATCATGTCGACACATCGCCCAAGATTACTTGCATACCCATCCGAGAATTTTAGTCCCTTCAACCATTCGCACAACTGTGTTTTGGAAGCTTTATCCAAACAATAACACGCTGCAGGATATTTTCCAGTTACAGGATTTTTTTGTAACTCAGGTCGTCTGCAATAATCATCTAACTCCTCTCTCGATTTCGGTGTGTCTTTCGTTTTCCCCTTCACATTCATGACTGTATTAAAGACATTATCAAAAACATTTTTCTCAATGTGCATTACATCAAGATTATGTCGAATGAGATTAGTGCTCCAATACGGTAAATCCCAGAAGATGCTTCTTTTTTTCCAACCGGTAGTCTTGAAAATATTAGCATTAACTAGAGCTGCATCTGGTTCAGTCACTTTCAAAAGACCTAGTCGATCAATCTCGGCAAGAATTTCAGTCCCGGATCGCGGAGCAGGGGGGATAGTAGTGACAACTTTGTTTTTCCTAAAATTTACCTTATTCCTTCGGAAAGGATGATCGGCTTCAAGAAACTTCCGGTGGTTATCAAACCACAATTGTTTGCCACTGCATCGTAAGCTGAACGCTTCAGAACGTTCCATACAGTAGGGACATGCTTCTTTACCTGCAGTACTTCTACCCGATAACATCGAGTAAGCTGGGAAATCACTAATTGTCCACAACAATGCAGCACGAAGCACGAAATTTTGTTTTCTGGATATGTCATAGGATGCAACACCGGTTTACCACAAATTAAGCAATTCAGCTATCAACGGTTGTAGGAACACGTCAATTTTGTCCTTCGGGTTTTTTGGTCCTGGGATCAATACGGTTAAAAACATGTATTGGTCTTTCATCAAGTGAAAGTTATGTTGCACATCTAATTTTTAAGTTAGTGTCTTATCTCATTAACTTTAGCATCTGCTTTTCTGAAATGTTGCTAAATCAGGTTGCCTAGAACTTTACTTTTTGCACCTCATATATTAAGGGTAACACACGATATTTAACAAACTCCAGGTCATCGGTTTTGGTATTGATTGTGGGTTTGTATCAGTGGTGTTTAGCTAATGTGTTTGGAACCTTAATTCTGCAATTCCTATGTGATGAATTATATGGTCAGTGCCAAATACAGCATTGAACACATACGGCTCATCATTTCTTAGTATTAGTGGTGGATGCATCACTTCTATTTAACGAATGCGCTTAGAACCTGAAATCTTGAATTCTTTTGACACTAATCATATGTTTTTGTACCAAATATTGTGACCACATACTTATCTCTTATTGTAATTTTTTTGACAGGTTAAAATTTCCCTACCAATGAACAGAAAGTTCAGAAATCAAAAATGGGAAAATTGAATGAAATACAAGAATTACTCCAAAATATTGTAAAACTTATATTGTAATTAATATTGTAATTAGACTTGGTTATACTTTGTATATTTTGAATTTTTTTTTGCATAATGCCTTTAACTTAGTACTACTAAATTTCATATTACCATGTCATATGGGCCCTCGTCTTGCATGGCAAGACGATCGCCTCTAGTATATATATTAACAAACTTAGATGTGATAAACATAGAGAAGATAATTTTCTTTGGTCAAATTATTCCTCAATAAGTATATAATTTGATTTTATACCAAAAATTAATTATAGGTAATATATATTTAGTAATATCATTTATTTTAATATTCAGGTCGTACATTAAAATATAAACTAACAAACTTAAGCGTGATAAACATAGTATAAATAATTTTCTTTCGTCAAAATATTTTTGTATATCTTGGTTTTTTAAAAATTATTTAGTTAGAGTTATATTTATCATACGTATACTTCTACTAATAATATTTTTTTAATTAATTATAAATAACTTGATTATAAAGTGATCGCGTATCCAAATGAAAATAAATAAGTTGAGTTGGTTCAGAATATTTGATTTTTTTTATTTGAACATATTTAATTTATATGTAGTGTTATAAAAAAATTATATTATAAAAATAGATTTTGTAATAAAATTAATTAAAATTTTATTTATTTATTATGTAATTTAAGCACACTTTGTTCTCGTGAGCATCCGAAATAATTCTCGGAGATCACCTATTCTAGAATTACTCTACGTTTTCGGAGGACACTCATTTTTAAATTACTTCACGCTTAATTTTGAAGTTTTTACAGGAGGATTTCCAAAAAAAAAAAGATGTATTTATTAGAATAAATAGCATATTCAATTCTTTTAATTTTTTTCATTTGCTAGGGCATTAGAATTGTTGTGTATTGAAAGGGTGACTCAAAACCGTTCAAGAAGGCAGAAATTGAGTTTACGCGCCGCGTAGAATAGTTTCGAGTTTTCACGCGCCGCGTAAATCCATTCTACGCGCCGCGTAGTTTTGCTTCGAATTTGTTACGCGTCGCGTAAGTCTGCGACCTAATTTTTTTCTCTTCGACGCGGGCGCAATTTTTGGATGGGCTCGACCCTAGAAGCATCTATTTGACTTGTTGACTTAAGGAATAAGTATTTTTGGATTCCTAACTTGGTTAGGAGGTTTGAATTATATTAGGAAATGATTATAATTTCTAATCCTAATTGTTGCCTAATTTATGGATTTCTACATCTATAAATTAAGATCTCCATGGACACAATTAATAGAGCGTAGAATACAAAAACACCAGCATATTAGAGAGCTATATGACATATTGAGAGAAATTATAAAGAGTTGAAAATGATTATCTATCATTTGTAATTATTGTTATATTATTCTGGAAGTTCTCGTCGTTTTTCTTGTGATTTTTCTCGATTTAGGTTTTCACGTAAATTTTTTGTCTTTTTTACTTGCATCCTTTTTATATTGTTGAGTTATTATTCGATTTTCATTATTATCGTATTATACTTAGTTGAATCTACAAGTAGTATAAAAAGAGCAAAAATAAATAAAAAGAAAAGGAAAAGGACAGGTTTGAATGGTGGGGTCGGAGAGAAGAAGAAATGCACGTGGGGAAGGATAAGGCTGCTCCTAGTTTGACTCACCACACCGTGTCGGGACCCTGCCCTAATTTCTACTACTTCCACCTTTTTTCCACTTATTCTTTTTTTTTTTTTAATCAGAGGTGGCAACCATTAATCAATTACTAGTAATTACTAATAATTATTGGCCGACAACACAATTGTTTATATTATATCCACTCACACTCCCTCACCCACCACCAACTCTCTCCTCTCTCAAAAAAAAAAAAAAATTATTTTTGTTAATCCATTAAATCGATAGTCTATTAATTTTAACTTTTATTTTAAAAACATAGGAGTACAAAAATTAATTAGACTATAGTTTATCCATTTAAAATGTCAGTAGTAATTAATATCCAACTTGAAATATTGAAAAAACAATATTTCAAAAAAAAATCAAATTAATTCAATTCTAACACAAATTACTGTAAAAAATTAAATTGAATTTTACGAATCATTGCGTATACAATTTCTAATCATGTAAAGCCGTAAAGGAGTATGACTATGAGCTATAAATAAACAAGAGTCTAATATTTACAATTTCACTATAAAAACATCCTGAATTATGTTACAATAAATTCAGTTGTTGGACATGGTTGCTAAAATCAACTCACAGTACTATTTAAGTTTTGACCTTACATACAATGTTTCACATGCAATATATGTATGATATTAAAAATAAGCATACACATGTTCATTTCAATTTCAAATACAATATTAAGTTAGTAATATATATTTAATTTTGAACATACATTTAACTTGTCATAAAATGACAATAGAACATAATATAAAGGTTTGCAAAACAAATATTGATTAGAAGCATGTCACTTTCCATTCCTACACATAGCAGTGATAGCACGGTAGGACAAATGAGTGTTTATCCCTAATCTAAGTAGGTCCACGAAATATACATGTATGAAGATTATATAGGTACAATTTTAAGACAAGCAAATTTAAAAAGTTTATCTTCATTTTAGTTATTAAGATGAAAATATTTGAAAATAAGCTTATTTTTTGGCGGCATTTGTTAAATTAAGTCCGATCTTTTGACGTTAAGATGGTTGGTTGTCGACTAACCTCCCACATCGTACATGAATAATCAAACCTAACAATAATTAGTAAAATTAAAGTGTGATTAAGCTGTATTAATTAATCATTTACATATAATTATGATTATTTTGTAATTGAAAAGATTCGATTACGAATTTACGACCAAGGCTTGGTATTACTATATAATAAAAAAAAGTGGGAGAGAAAAGGGGTTTGACCGTTTGAAAGGTATTTTTTAATTATTATTAGATGATTTAATAATTTAATTAGTGGTGTTGGGGAGAGATTATTATACCCATTTGAAAATAACAACTTATATGAGAGAGAGAGAGAGAGAGATTTTTATAAAAAAATAATTTTGTAAGGAACTTAAATACTCTAAAAACATGGATTAATTAAAATTAAATTATTTTAAATAATCTAACTATACTAGTAATTATTATCCAAAATTAGAGAAACTTTAACTTATATTAAAGGCAAGAGCTTCTGTTAAAAATATAATTTAATTTTTAATGAGAAACACTTGAAAAGCTAATAGATCTTGAGAAATTATATGATAAAAGTATAAAACTATTTTTCACAATTTTATTGAAACATTCATTAATTTTTCCAACCCTCAAGGATCATAATCTACAACTTTAAAAAAAATACAGAATATAAACTAAAAATAATATTGTTTCAAAAATGATTCACACCATTTTTTTTTTGTTTCAAAATTGACACTATATCCCAAAAAATGGTAAGAATATGATTTAATTTGAAACTAACTAAAATTATAATCTTTCGAATGATCAAAATCGCAAAATCATTCATAGTTTGAGCAAAGACACGAGCACATGTACCAAGAAAATTGCAGAGTAAATCAAGAATATATCAATGATGAAAACAATCAATCAATTATGAATTCATATATCTGATGGAAAAAATGCATTCCACGAAGGAAGCTGAAACAGTGTATACAAAAGAGCATTCATTAATTAGTACACTACAAAATTGTGAGAATTGCCTAAGTAACTAACTAATCAACTAACTAACTAATTACAAAAATAAAATATAATGTAGTAACAATGAATGAATTAATCATGATAACAGAGAAGCATAACAACACATCTTCTGATGATATAAAGCTTCGCCCTTTGCTCTCTGAGAACGCCTCCGAGTCCTCTGCTCGAATTTGAACTTGATGAAGAAGATGAAGATATTCTTCTCATCTTCAAACCCATATTATATGGAGTATATTTCTTGAGAGAGAGAGTTAGTGTGTGATTGAGGTTTTATTACAAATATTACAAAGGTAGGAAGTGATTTGGAAATGGAATTGGAGTTATTGTTTAATTTATAGAGTTGGGATTGGTCGATTAAAGAGTTCAACCATGGGGGATTGCTGTGCCCCGGACACTGCTTTTGTCTGTGGGCCCCACACCCTACTGTATTTTAATTTTATTTTTAAATTTCAATTTACTATTCCAACTACACACCTTAATTTGTTTTTTTCATATCAAGATTTAGTACATAGATTTTGTAATTTGAAGTGAATGATATATATTTATATATTTAATGTTTGTGTATAGTGTTTACTCTAACATCTATTTGGATGAAATTAACTCTCAATGGAGACGATCTCTTTTTGTTGTATAACAATATTTAATTTAATTTGTATAAATTTTGATGAAAAACTGATAACAGTGTGTGATAGTCACTTGAAATCCATAAGTAAATTACAATTAAGCATCAATATATAAAATACCTGAATGAATAGGATTACATGTAACTAAAACAATCACTAGACGAGTAGAAAAAGCCTAATGACTAATAAATTAGTGTGTCCCCCTCTCACCAAAATTGAAACATTTCTTTTTAGGTATTTTTTTTTAAGTATTTCACAATAGTTGATACACTTTAAAAAAAGAAAATAAATATTTTAATTTTTTTATTTTAAAATAATATTTTAACTTTACTTTATTTATTTACTTTTTAAACTTCACACACAATTACTTTATTTTTCTATTTAAAAATACATTTTTATCTTTTATTGTTTAATTAAAAAATTAAAAATTAATATTTTTTTTTTAATCTTTTTGCCCAGAAAGTATTGAATCTTTAATGAAATAGAGGGGATAGTACTTACCTAACTTTATAAAATTACTTTAATGATGAAAATTATGTCATCCAAACTATCTTTTGAGCAAGCATATATATTTATATTTATGTTAGTGGGAGATAAGATAATTAAAGATCACATCACACTAAAAATCATGTGGAGATATGCAGGGAAGCCTTTTTATGCATACTATAGAGTTTATGTAGGTCTAATGCTAATTGCATTGATTAATTGATCATTAGATATCCTAAGTAAAAGTTGCAGGCTACCTATATATGTTTCCGAAAAATTGGCACAGCGTTTTCGAATACAGTGATTTAATAATATATTAATTTATTTTTAAAATATTTTGATCAAAAAATAAAAAATAAAAATATACATATTTAAGTTGAAAAATAAAAATTACTATTGTTAATTTTTTAAAATAGATGAATAAAGTAGAATTACAATTACATTTTAAAATAAAAAATTGCATGGATCAATTATTATTGTGGGATAACTCAATTTAGAAGTGTAAATGTTGTTTTGGCCACAACTTTGTTTTTCTCTCCTTGTCCTATTTTGCAGGTTTAAGGCTCAAGGATGATACCTCGAATGATTGGACACTGAAAGCTGAAACCCTTGAAGAAGGGATGCGCGAGGCGCATTGCATCGAGCGGATGGACAAGGCGTGAGGCGCCTTGATGGAAGCTGATGAAGAGATGCGTTAGGCGCATTGGAGCGATGTATCAGGTGGCTAACAACATCCTTGAAGAAGCGAATGCATGGACGCATCGGGAGTATGCAGGACAGGCGGATGATACGTCAGGCGCATAGTCTTCCTTGAAGTAACATGCGCTAGGCGCATTGAGCAGGTGCATCAGGCGCCTGGCTCTCCTCTTGAAGATACAATGCGTGAGACGTATCACTTGATGCATCAGGCGCATTCCATTATCCTTGAAGGTTTATGCGCGAGGCGCCTTGAGGTGGGCACATCAATCCTCTGAGGATGCTACCCTCTAAGAATGCAATCCTCTGAGGATGCTACCCTCTAAGGATGCAATCCTCTGAGAATGAAATTCTCTGAGAATGAAATTCTCTGAGGATGCGCATGGCATGCGCTTGGAGAATAAGCGCCCCGAATTGAAGTCGCGCGAAATCAACAATCATCAAATGCAATGAAGATGACGACACGCTCAACTTCAACACTTAGAAGATTTTAATGTCAAAAATGAAGTTGAAGTGTAGACGAGATTTGGAGCTGTGCATCCGTTGAAGCGCGCCCAGATTCAAGATTCGAAGATTCGAAGTTTCAAGGTTCGAAGATTCAAGATTCGAAGATGGTTCTGGAAGTGTGACGTCAAGAATTTCCGTTTGACGTCTGCCGAACGTGTAACCAATGAGGATCACTTTCATCCGGCGTTCTCACGTGCGACACTCCTATAAATACCCTCGTTCCCGATTTGGAAAATCACTTCTTGCATCTATACTTTTGAGATTGAGTTTTTACTTAGAGTATTTTAGGAGTTTTAGGATTGTCGCTTGTTGCGCATTCCGTGAGAGAGTTTTCGTGTAGTTGTTTTCGCTGAGCGCCGTGTATTAGAGTTATGAGATTTAGCTCTAGGTGCTAAGCGGTGGATCCTTGGAGTGCTAGAGTGCTGCGTCACTTGGTCTGCATCCTTTGATCATTTTATCTACCGTTCTCTACCTTGTAATAGTTTTGTTTGATTCTAAATGAAATGAAACATATTACATATATCTTGTCTCCTATCTACTTGCTGTTCAAGATTACAAGATTGTGATTTGAGTATTTTCCTTTGAGAGGGTGATTCTCTAAGAGACGTGGTTTCTCCTCTGAGTGCCTTGCTTCCAGGCGCCCAGAGACTTGTAACTCAGCGCATACCTCTTAGGCGCCGAGTATTGATTTAAGCGCCTCTCCTAGGCGTCTGAATCTTAGGCGCCCAGTATTGAGTGAGCGCTGAGTGGTTCGACTCTTCGAAGGTTTTACGCCTTTTACACCGACTTCGCGAAAAGTTGGTATCTTACGTCAAAGACGTAATTTCAATTGGTATCAGAGCGGGACGTCATACGTATACGACATGATCCGTTACTTGACTCCATATCTTCCGCTGCGATGGAGTCTCAAATGTTTGTTCAAAAACCGATAATGCTTACTCATCAGAATTATTCCAACTGGAAAGCCAAAGTCTCAGCTAGAATCAAAGGTCATGACTCTCGTGCATGGATGGCGGTATTAGAAGGATGGGAGCGTCCATATACCGAAGATGCCGATGGACTAAGAATTCCTAAACCTGAGCTTAGCTGGACAAGAGAAGAACATGACTTATCTACTGCTAATAGCAAGGCTCTTCTCCTCATTTGCGAATGGCTGGAACTTAGCATGTACCAGCTGGTTAAGAATTGCACTTCAGCAAAAGATGCATGGGAAACTCTTCAGAGAACTTGTGAGGGAAGCCATGCCGTTAAACGCTCCAAGATTCGAACCATCACTGCTCAATTCCATCAACTTCGTATGAGAGAAGATGAAGACATAAATGAGTATTTGGACAAAATCATGAGATATGTCAACGAGCTGTATGAACTTGGAGAAGTTCTTCCAGCTATCATGGTGTATGAGAAAACGCTTCATAGTTTTAGTTCCAGATTCGAGAGCAAAGTGCTAACGCTTGAAGCACGTGATGAAGGTAATCAAAATTGGGACTATGCTGACTTAATGGCGTATTTAAGAAACTATGACTTGGCTCTAAAGGTACGAAGTAACCCTGATATGTCTCTCGTCTATGAGCCGATGACTGCACTTAAGATCTCTGAGAAAGGAAAGAGCTCCAGAAGTTCGAAAGCTCAAAAATCTCACTCATTAAGCGAAAAATCCGAAAATAGTCTCTCTGCTGATTTGAATGACTCTGATGATGAGGAAGCTGAGGATATTGAGAGATTAATGAATTCCAATAATCCTGATAAACTTGCTGTGTTGACTGACATAGTCACTTATCTTGTGAAACAAGATTTTAAGAGGAAGAACCGTGCTCGAAACTTCCGGAAATTTCAGAAAAACTCTAGCTCTTATCAGAATTCTCCTAACAACAGACTTCAAGCCTCATCCTCTGACAAAAAGTTTAAAGGCACCAAACTATCACCTTACTCCTCTAGCAGCAAGGATGTGTCTAAATTGCAATGCTTCGAGTGCAAAGGCTTTGGACACATCAAAAATGAATGTCCAAATTTACATCGGAAAAAGAAGCTACCTGTCAGCTATGTGGTGATGGATGACGAAAATGTGATCTCCGAGAATGATGAGTCTGAGGATGAAAGCTCGGAAGAAGAGGAGGACAACGCTCTCGTTGTCATTTTTAATGAGGATTTTGAACTTGATGATTTCTTGAAAGATACGGCAACTGCCGAAAATATTTTTTGTATGGCTTCTAAGAACAAAGGAGTATGTGATGAAGGGATTTTCTCAGATTGTGAATCGGAGGCTGAATCTGAAGTAGAAGAGACAACTCATGTTGTGGTTCAAGAGAAAGTAGAATCTGTTGAAATGCATGTCTTGAAGGAGAGCTTCTCGAATCTCCAAAAATTACATGAAGAATCTATCATCGAGAACGGAGTGCTTGATATCTCTCTTAAATTATTGGAAGAATCCATCAACGAATACTCTGAGGAAAAACGAAAATTCTCCAAGGAAGCTGTCAAGCTGAGAAACCTCCTTGAGAATTCAAACTCTGAAAATCTAAAGTTGAAAAATTCTCTAAAAGTTCTGAGGATCAAATTTGATGATCTCTTCGAAGAAAAACACAAGTATTTCAAGGAAGTCGTTGAACTAAGAGAATCATTCGAGAAGACGAGTTCTGAAAACTCGAGACTTAAAATTTCTCTGAAAAGGGAAACAGCTGAAGTTAAGAAACTCCAAACTCTTTTCAAAAACTTAGATGCTGAAAACGATGAGCTAAAATCTTCGTTGATAAAAACTCAAGCTGATCTTGAAATGAGCAACAAAGAGTGTTATGTGCTGAAGGAGAAACTTCAAATGACTGATGAACTCTTGAAAAAGATGAATACGAATTCTTCGGTGTTTGACAACGCCGCCTCCTACATGAATCCAAAGCGTTATGGACTAGGGTTCCAAAAAGTGTTTGAATCCATATATGCTACTCCTGAAAAGAAGGAAGTAAAGTTCATCAAAGCTTCTGATAATCCTCAAGAGGTTGCTGAGAAAGAAATCCTGAGTGAATCTGAACTGTCTAAGAGGAAGGAGATCGCCGAAGGGAAAAAGGTGGTGACGTCTCCTGATGTTGATCCTCAAAAGTCGAACTCGACAAACTACTCTAAATCTCAGACTTATCAATTTCCTAAGTTTATTGTGAAACATCCTCGAGGGATCTTACCATATGAAGCAACTCTTCTGAAGAAGCTGAGCAACACCAAAATCTTGAAATCTGATGAGAATCCTCCTCACTAAAAAACTGTCAGGAGTGGAGCTCATGTAAGACAAGGATCTCGAAGAGAAAGAAAGTATGTGTGCCACTACTGCAACAAACCTGGACACATTAGACCATTTTGTTACAAACTGAAAAATGATTTGAATCATGGATTTGTGACTGAGTAAAACAAGAATGGTTCAACTAAGAAAGTCAAGAAGGAAAATTCCTTTCAAGCCTTCAAAGAAAATTTCTCAAGACAAAATTCTCAGAGAAAACTTCTCAGAGAAAGATTCTCAGAGAAAAACTCTTTACCTCTGAGAGATCAGAAAAACGCAAAATCTATGATTTCGAGAAAATCTCAGAGTTTCGATATCAAGAAGAAATGGGCAACGAAACAAAGGATTGAAGCCAAACTCGATTCCACGCTCACGAATGGTTGGAAACCAAGAGAACTTATCTTCTGCAATGTTGCTCTAAATGCCTCTGAGAAAGGATCCAAAGGTATTTGGTATTTTGATAGTGGGTGTTCCCGACACATGACTGGAACGAAGAAATTCCTGAAGGAATACGAGCCTATGACGGGCGCCCCCGTGGTGTTTGGAGGGGGAGCGAAAGGCATCGTAATGGGAAAGGGAACTCTGCACATCAAAGGATTACCTCCAATAAAAAATGTTGTCCACGTCAAAGGTCTAGTTGCAAATTTGATAAGCATCAGCCATCTGTGCGATGAGGGGCTGAATGTTAGTTTCGACAAGGATTCTTGCAAAGTTTACAACAATGAAGGAAAGTGCATAATGGAAGGTCCAAGAGCCAAAAATAATTGTTATACAACGGAATATAGTTGTTTCTCAGTAACCGTCTCTGATGAAGTTGATCTTTGGCATCAACGTCTTGGCCACACAAGCTCGAGAAACTTGAGTAAACTTGTTAAGGGGGAGATAGTTCGAGGAATCTCTCAACTCCCCAAGATTGAGAAACGAGTTTGTGGAAAATTTCAAAAGGGAAAACTCACGAGATCTTCACATCCACCTCTCCCAAGTTTGATGAGCACTTCTGCTCCTTTTGAACTTCTTCACATGGATCTGATGAGTCCTATGGAAGTGAAGAGCCTAGCAAAGAAAGAATATGTCCTCGTGGTGGTTGATGATTTTTCTCGATATACTTGGACGAGATTTCTAGCCTCCAAGGATGAAACTTTCAATGCCTTCAAAGGCATTGTAAAATGGATTCGCACGAATCATGAAGCTAAGGTTAAGAGGATCAGGAGTGATCATGGTACAGAATTTGAAAACTCCAGCTTAAATGAGTTTTGTCTTCTCAAAGGAATCCATCATGAATACTCAGCTCCCAAAACTCCTCAACAAAATGGGATCGCTGAAAGAAAGAATCGCACTCTCCAAGAAATGGCCCGAGTTATGCTAATCTCTAAGAATCTTGCAAGAAGTTTTTGGGCAGAAGCTGTATCCACTGCTGGATATATCTTGAATCGAATAAGTATAAGATCTGGAACCACGGCAACTGCCTATGAACTTATTAATGGAAAGAAGCCATTTGTTGGACACTTCAGAATCTTTGGATGCACTTGTTATATCTTGAAGGATCGGGATCCTCTGAAGAAGTTTGAGGAAAAAGCCGATCGAGGAATCTTTGTGGGCTATAGTCAAAATAGTCATGCTTACAGAGCTTATAATCTTCGAACAAGGAAAGTGATGGAGACCGTGAATATCAACTTCGATGAGCAAGACTATCTCGGAAAACAAGAAGAAGAAGATTGGGTCAAGGAAGGAGTCCTGGAATTTCAAACCTTTGGAAATTCTCCTAATATTGAAACCTCAGAAACCTCAACTCCAAATACTTCCCATGAAGAAGGAGAACCCATCAACCCACATAATGATTCTTCCTCTGATGATGAAGAAATTACTCCGATTGAAAATCCAACTGATACTCTGCGCGAAGCTCCTGGATATATTCAAAAACGACACCCTCAAACGCAAATGATTGGAAATTTGAATGAGCGGACTACTCGCTCCAAGAAAACGACAAATCCTCAAGATGAACTTTACAATATTTGCACCTCTGCTATTTGCCATGAAATCGGCATTTCTTGTTTCCTCTCTGAGAATGAGCCGAAAAATTACAAGGAAGCTTTGAAGGATGATTTTTGGATCATGGCTATGCAAGAGGAGTTGAATGAATTTACAAGAAACAATGTGTGGTCCTTGGTTCCTCGTACTTCAAACATAAATGTTGTTGGAACTAAATGGATCTTCAAAAACAAGACAGATGAGTATAACCAAGTGGTGAGAAACAAAGCTCGCCTCGTTGCTCAAGGATATGCCCAAGTCGAAGGCATTGATTTTGATGAGACTTTTGCACCAGTAGCTAGGATTGAATCCATAAGACTCTTGATTGCGATCGCATGCCATCTAGGCATCAAACTTCGACAAATAGATGTCAAAGCTGCTTTTCTGAATGGAGTGTTGGAGGAAGAAGTGTATGTCGCCCAGCCTAAAGGATTCGAGGATCCTTCTAAACCGAATCATGTCTACAAGCTTCATAATGCTCTTTATGGATTGAAGCAAGCTCCACGTGCTTGGTATGGATGCTTAACGGATTATCTCTTGAAGTTTGGCTTTCTGCGAGGTTCCGTCGATAAGACACTCTTCATCAAACGGGAGGGCAAGCATATGATTGTTGCCCAAATTTATGTTGACGACATCGTCTTTGGAGCTACTTGCTCTAAGCTTGTGAAAGCCTTCACTGAATCTATGTCTTCCACCTTCCAAATGAGCCTTGAAGGAGAATTGCATCAATTCCTTGGACTCCAAATCTCTCAACGACCTGGTGGGATCTTCGTCTCTCAAAGCAAATATGCGAAAAATATGGTCGAAAAATTTGAGATGCACCAAGCCAAGCCAGCAAAGACTCCGATGGCCACTACTGAACGCTTATCAAAATCAACGAAGAGCCGGAGCGTGGATCAAACTCTTTATCGTTCCATGATTGGAAGTTTACTCTATTTAACTGCAACTCGTCCTGATATAATGTTTAGTGTTTGCATGTGTGCTAGGTACCAAGCAGATCCCAAGGAAGATCATCTTCGAGCTGTCAAGCGGATTCTTCGATATATTTCTGGGACCTCTAATCTAGGAATCTGGTATACGAGCGACTCCTCTTCAAATCTTGTCGGCTACTCCGATGCGGATTGGGCAAGTGACACGGATGAGAGAAAGAGTACTTCAGGATGTTGTTGCTTTCTTGGAAATAATATCGTCTCATGGCATAGCCGCAAACAAAATTGCATTGCATTTTCAACGGCGGAATCTGAGTATGTCGCCGCCGGGAGTTGCTGCACTCAACTGTTGTGGCTCAAGCAAATGTTAGATGACTATCTTGTCGAGAGTGCTCCCTTGGTGCTGTTTTGTGATAATCAAAGTGCTATCAAGATCAGCGAAAATCCTGTCCAGCATTCACGAACTAAACACATCGGCATTCGACATCATTTAATTAGAGATTTGGTTGATCGTGATATAGTCAGTCTACAGCATATTTCAACGGAAAAACAGCTCGCTGACATCTTTACCAAACCTCTTGACTTTGAGAGATTCAAAACTCTAAGAAATTCTCTCTGCATGTGTTCTCGCTAAGAGTTCACGAAAATCTTTGAAGTTTGAAAGAGTAGTTTCTTTACTTCTGAATACGCACTCGGAATTGTCGTGGACTAGTCTAATCAGACAAACATGGATTCGAGGCCGCTTTAGTCTTCGGACCCAAGTGCATTTATTCCTCTGAATGCAAACATGTGAACTTGACATATAACTCCCATAGCTATCATTTGCATAGATCCATAATACCAAGTAACGGAGGACGCCGGGTCATTTGTCCGCCGGCTCCCCTCTTCGAAAGGTAGCACATGGACGCTCAAATTTAAGATGCTCTCCCATCACACTTCGGAGATGCAGGATGATCCTTGCTCCCCTCTGACTGCTGTAATGAGCATCTGTTGCATATCACATAAAGCTAAAACTCGTCTGGAGGACGCCGGATCATTTGTCCGCCGGCTCCCCTCTGATTGTAGTAATGCTAGTCCCAAGTGGAGTGCCTTAAAAGTTCACCTTGCATTCATGAATTAAAATCTCTTGTGCGGTGCAAACTCATTAAATATGTTTCAACGAAACACGACTGCATCCTTGTGATTGTGACGAAGGACAAGTAAACATGTCTATCAACATACTTCGGTCCATCTCACCGGTTTTTAATTTGAGAGATTTTTCATTATACCTCAAAGTTGCTATCACCTTGTGTGAAAATTTTTGGTTTTGGAAAATGATGAAATGTGGACTCTTTTCTGGGAAAATATTTGCTCTCCACTGCCTCGTATCACCGCTTAAATCTCCACTAAAATGTTGTTGAATGTTTTGATTCGTGTTGAATGCTTGAATGCTAACTCGGGATGTGTTGTTTTGATATTCATTTCTTGCAGATTCATATTCAGCACTTCGAGGAGTTCACTCTTCGGATATTCAAATGACAAGGAGCCTGGCACCTACCGCAATTTCGGCGCGTGACATACTCTCAGCGCCTGATTCTCGACTTTGAGCATTGGCGTGTGATTCCAAAGGCGTCTGTCCACCTAGGCGCTTCACATCTTTGATGTTTCTCTTCTCTCCAGGCGCCTTACTTCGTCGAGGTGTTAAACTCCAAATCCCTGATGGAAAGGTCATCAGGCGCCTGTCATTCTCAAGGCACCTGCCATCCTCATGATCAAAATTCAGAATCCGACGCCCTTGAGTCAAATTCAACACTCCTCAAAATCCTCAAAGCTAAATTCTCTAAGCGCCTAGATTACCCAAGCATCCCCTCTCGGGATCATATTCAGTTGTGGCGTCCAACCTGTTGGATTTCACTAGGCTGCCCGCCAAGGGGGAGGAACTGGGTGCTCGGGAAGAGGGTCAATTGAGAAAGCGTATTTGTTTCGTCTCAAGGAAGGTTTACGCATGATTGTGGGTTTGTTTGCTCTAAATTGTTTTCCCTTGAACTTTTACTTAAGTTTTTTTGTAATCCTTGCATGCATTAAACACTTGATCTCTTGCATGTTTTATTTTGGCGCCTGAGGCGTGTGACATTGAGTTTTTCATAACTCTGAATTCTATGCTATCGTATTATCTATGTTTATTTTGTCTAAGTTTTTACTTATAATTTTTGTTTATGATTGTTTGGTTGAGGGGAAGTTTTACGAATGTTTAACTCCTTTACGAGTTGTGCCAAAAAGGGGGAGATTGTAAATGTTGTTTTGGCCACAACTTTGTTTTTCTCTCCTTGTCCTATTTTGCAGGTTTAAGGCTCAAGGATGATACCTCGAATGATTGGACACTGAAAGCTGAAACCCTTGAAGAAGGGATGCGCGAGGCGCATTGCATCGAGCGGATGGACAAGGCGTGAGGCACCTTGATGGAAGCTGATGAAGAGATGCGTTAGGCGCATTGGAGCGATGTATCAGGTGGCTAACAACATCCTTGAAGAAGCGAATGCATGGACGCATCGGGAGTATGCAGGACAGGCGGATGATACGTCAGGCGCCTAGTCTTCCTTGAAGTAACATGCGCTAGGTGCATTGAGCAGGTGCATCAGGCGCCTGGCTCTCCTCTTGAAGATACAATGCGTGAGACGTATCACTTGATGCATCAGGCGCATTCCATTATCCTTGAAGGTTTATGCGCGAGGCGCCTTGAGGTGGGCACATCAATCCTCTGAGGATGCTACCCTCTAAGAATGCAATCCTCTGAGGATGCTACCCTCTAAGGATGCAATCCTCTAAGAATGAAATTCTCTGAGAATGAAATTCTCTGAGGATGCGCATGACATGCGCTTGGAGAATAAGCGCCCCGAATTGAAGTCGCGCGGAATCAACAATCATCAAATGCAATGAAGATGACGACACGGCCAACTTCAACACTTAGAAGATTTTAATTTCAAAAATGAAGTTGAAGTGTAGACGAGCTTTGGAGCTGTGCATCCGTTGAAGCGCGCCCAGATTCAAGATTCGAAGATTCGAAGTTTCAAGGTTCGAAGATTCAAGATTCGAAGATGGTTCTGGAAGTGTGACGTCAAGAATTTCCGTTTGACGTCTGCCGAACGTGTAACCAATGAGGATCACTTTCCTCCGGCGTTCTCACGTGCGGCACTCCTATAAATACCCTCGTTCCCGATTTGGAAAATCACTTCTTGCATGTATACTTTTGAGATTGAGTTTTTACTTAGAGTATTTTAGGAGTTTTAGGATTGTCGCTTGTTGCGCATTCCGTGAGAGAGTTTTCGTGTAGTTGTTTTCGCTGAGCGCCGTGTATTAGAGTTATGAGATTTAGCTCTAGGTGCTAAGCGGTGGATCCTTGGAGTGCTAGAGTGCTGCGTCACTTGGTCTGCATCCTTTGATCATTTTATCTACCGTTCTCTACCTTGTAATAGTTTTGTTTGATTCTAAATGAAATGAAACATATTACATATATCTTGTCTCCTATCTACTTGCTGTTCAAGATTACAAGATTGTGATTTGAGTATTTTCCTTTAAGAGGGTGATTCTCTAAGAGAAGTGGTTTCTCCTCTGAGTGCCTTGCTTCCAGGCGCCCAGAGACTTGTAACTCAGCACATACCTCTTAGGCGCCGAGTATTGATTTAAGCGCCTCTCCTAGGCGTCTGAATCTTAGGCGCCCAGTATTGAGTGAGCGCTGAGTGGTTCGACTCTTCGAAGGTTTTACGCCTCTTACACCGACTTCGCGAAAAGTTGGTATCTTACGTCAAAGACGTAATTTCAAGAAGTGTCTCTACTGTCACGACCTTCGCGAGTGGCGGAAACACTCGCGTCGCGAGGCAACCTCGAACGAGAGGTTCAACCTTAACCATCGAGACAATTGCTGGTTTCGCCCTGCCTTGGGCTCCTCAGGGAGACGGCTCCAGTCCCCGACCAGTGTGGCCCGACCGTATTTGGGATAAGGGATGGTCGAATTCCCTCCATTCAAGTTAAGTTCTCGACTAGCGACAAGCACCCCGAACTCAACCGGGTCGGCATGTCTGAACTCGAAGGGTGATCTTCCCTTCCACACCTCGAAGTCGTCCTCATTAAAGCACATCAACTAGCAATTGTCCTGCTGTTGCGCCCAGAAAGTTATGGGCGTGACATTCTCCCACACTCAAAATGGTGTACGTCCTCGTACACAACACTCTACCCAGAGTTGACACCACAAAGGATGCCTCGCCTTTTCCTCAGCGAAACACGACGCCCAAGTGCCAATAGGCAAGACAACACACACTGTGTCGCAGCCTAGCCGCCGAAGAATCGCACACTTGGCCTTATATCCTTTGACCAGATTCCATTCCTCGAAACCCTTATCGAGGTCCTCACTCCTCGTCCCCATAGCGAATCCACGTGATGGACGGATCACTGGCCTTCTGACACGCCCATAACTTTCTGGGCGCAACAGCAGGACAATTGCTGGTTGATGTGCTTTAATGAGGACGGCTTCGAGGTGTGGAAGGGAAGATCACCCTCCGAGTTCAGACATGCCGACCCGGTTGAGTTCGGGGTGCTTGTCGCTAGTCGAGAACTTAACTTGAATGGAGGGAATTCGACCATCCCTTGTCCCAAATACGGTCGGGCCACACTGGTCGGGGACTGGAGCCGTCTCCCTGAGGAGCCCAAGTCAGGGCGAAACCAGCAATTGTCTCGATGGTTAAGGCTGAACCTCTCGTTCGAGGTTGCCTCGCGACGCGAGTGTTTCCGCCACTCGCAAAGGTCGTGACAAGTGGTATCAGAGCTAAAGACCCCGGCCCTGTTGCAATGCGTCGCTAAGCGCTCGCATCCGGTCAGAGGGGACGAGTAGGCAAGGACGCGCAACTCCGTCGGGACGATCCGAGGATACCCCATCGGCTGCGGCGATGGATGTACACAAGGTGTGTACTCTCTTTGTCTAAGGGTACTGTGGCGTTCTCCAACAGAAGGACTCACAGGCGTGACGAGCCATGCGTCGGGGCCGATCTTGCCAGTGGACGCCGCACGTCAAATACTTATGAGGAGTTAGAAGACGTTGGAGCGGTAAGGGGCCGAGTGCAAACGATCGAGTCTCGAGGGGTATGATTAAAGTCGTTTTGTAGCGTCACAAATCAAATAAAATAATCGAACAAGTTGCTAAAGCAACTCGCCCGAGTCGATCTCTCGAGGAACACTACTATCGGCGTAAAAGCGTTTATTCGTTTGCAACTAAGTAAAGAAGAGAAATAGCATAATGCGTAAGTTTGTTTTCGGTTTTTGGAATTAATTCTAAAACTAATTAGAGTATCGAAAATACGTGAAAGCGAGTAAAAACGAGAAAGATGGTTTTTTTAAAATCAAAAGAGGAATAAACTAGGGTTTCGGGAATCGCGAATGTCGTCTTCTTATTAAAGTTTGAGTCAACGCAACAATTCTAACACGTCCGTTACCGGTTGGTGTTTATTCAAGACGAAATTCAAACCCAAATTCAAATAATACATCCGTTCATCCCTAGCCCTAGCAAAAGAATTTAGCTACTCATGATTTTCAACGAAAAACGATTAGACTTTTGAAAAGTAAAATTCATGAAACAAGTTTTAAAATTAAAAATAACCAAACAAATAATCGAACTAGAAATTGAAGAACAAGAAAAGTAAAGACAAGTAAACTTACTAGAATGATATTCAAAACCAAACAAGAGTACCCGTCGGCGGAATCTCCGACTTTTACCGAATTCGAATACAAGAGAATTCAAGAGCTACGATCGATAAACCTAGGTGAAAAGCGAGTCCAAAGTCTCTCCAAAAGTGCAGAAAAATAAAGTAAGAATAGCGTAGTTGTTTCTTCGGGTCGAAACCCTACTTATAGTACAACGATTTCCAAAGTCAAACTTGGTCAAATCTGGACGGAACACCGAGCGAGCGCTTGGTCACGGGGCGGTCGCTCGCGACGTAAGGAAGGCGGGCGGCAGGTAAGGAAGCGAGCGCTTGCTCGGCTGCAGCAGAATCTGGACAAAGGGAGCAAGCGGCCGCTTGGTCACCAGGCGGGCGCTTGGTGGCCGTCGCGGGCGGCCGCTTGCAGAGGAGGCGCCCGCTTCGTGCAACTTGCAGAGGGTCTGTCCAGGGGGAAAACGGCCGCTTGGGCAGCGGGCGAGCGCCTGGTGAGGTGGTCTAGCGGGCGCCTGGTTACGGGGCGGGCGCCTGGTCCAGCTGGGGTTCGACTCGTCTCGTTTTCACTCGATAGCATCCGTTTCTTCGACTTTTTCCGCTCAAATACACTCCAGGACCTGCACACTTATCACAACATCAACTCTACCACGAAACATGAGGATGACACTAAAAAGCGAAACAAAAGGACTCGAGACGACACGAAAAACAAAGGAAAAAAACGACACAAAAACAAATATATCAACTCCCCCACACTTAGCCTTTTGCTTGTCCTCAAGCAAACATTCATGAAAGCAAGAACCAAATCACACAAGCATGCCAACTACTTATTCTATCTCCCAAAAGATACAAGTAAACTCCCGGTGCATCCGGAAAAAGTAAAACAAACAAATCTCGACCCCAAAGTACATAGAAGCAACAAAGGTCACGTAAGAATCATCACATGTAACTACTCCAATTTCCCTCACTCGGATTCACTCTTATCTTTTTCTCTCGAAACAAGGTTCCACTCAAAAGCGTACACAAGCGAAGGATAATCAACAAGATACAACTTGTGTACTCAAGAAAAGATAAGCATACATGGAACAAGGATGAGCTTCAAATAATAACATGTGCACCTAAGAACATCAACCAAACACGTACTCAAGTTGTACTCTCCACTAAACAAAGTCTACTATCTTAAGAATCATGGGTGATCGATAAATCGGGTGTAACGGGGCTCGGCTAAGGGTATTCGGGATTATTTGGGCAAAAGTGGACTAATAATGCTCACTACACGTCTCCGCCACACCAAACATCCATCTAATCTTCACAAAAACCTCGACAACACCAATCATGATAAACAAACTCATCTCGCCTCACAAATCTCCCGAGAAATCAACTAATAGCATTATTCGACTCTCTTCTTTTTTTTTTTTTTTTATACTTTTTTTTTTTTGGAGACTTATAACATGTCTCGACTCTTTTTTGGAGACTTATAACACGTCTCATTTATTTCTCTATTTTTTTTTTTTTGGAGACTAAAATACACAAGTCTCAAATTATTACAAACACCGTATACATCAACACCCATCATACCCCATCATTCACACTTCGCTTCCCTCCATCTCGGAATATAGGACAAGAATAAAAGGCTAAATGTAGGCTCAACGGGGCTACTAGGGTGTCCCACGACGGGCTCGGGGTCAAAAGTGAGCGGCAAAAATGGCTATCCTAATCGATCATATCCCAATCACATTCAAAATCAAGTAAGTTATGATATTCTAGCCTCGAGTAACAACTTAAGCACGTCCTAGCTATCTCTAGTTCATACGGGCACACATGATATAGAAAAAGGAAATAAGAAGCTCGAAAGACAACGAATCATATATCACACAAGGAAGAAAGCTATAAAGGCTCAAACTCTCACAAGGCTTTTGGAAAATGTAATAGCTACATGCGATAATCTCACAATTACTCCATTGCAACTAGACAAGGGATCGAAACTACTCGTATACCGACCTCTAGCACCAAGACTCTACCGCACTTCACGAGACGAAATAAAGCAATAGACATACGAACGCAATTCTAGCACATGCTCATGATAAACATCACATAAGTGGGAAAGGGGGTGATCAACACAACTAATCTCAAAACAAACAAAAGAACACACAATCAAGACACGACAAGATCACAAACGCACATAGAACAAGAGAAGAAGAAACAAAAACAAGAAAAAAGGGAAAGGAAGCAAACCCCCCCCACACTTGGGCTATTCCGTGTCCTCATGGAAGTCCGAGCTTCCGAAGAAAGCTACGCCCCATGGAAATCGACCTCGAAGTAGTCCAATGGTATCCGGGGCGAACAACCTACACACACAAACTAAAAACAACCACAAAAGCAAACACAAGAGACTAACGAAAACAAGACAAGTAGAACGACTCAGAAAGAAGAAACAAGGAAACTATATACATACCACGACCGTACGAAAGTACGGTCGATCCTCATGGCTCGGGTGGCGGCTGCTGGGCCCCTCGGAACAAGTCCATCATCTGGGCATACTGAGAAGCATGGTAGGCTCGATCCTCTGCGTAGTGAGCGACATGGAAAGCATGCTCTGTGGCCTGCTGGTTCTCAATCCTATCGAGCCGACTATTGAAGTGGGCATACTGAGTCGTGGCCCGGGCCTCCATCCGGTTGAAACGGCCATCGATATAGGTGCGGTCCTCGCCCGTCCAAGTCTGGAACTCCTGTCGCTGGGTGTACTCGATCTCGCGCCTGCTAGTCTCCGCATCCTCGAAACTCGTGCGCATATCCCGGAACTGAGCATGCATCTCCTGAAACCCGGCGGAATAAGAGGAGTACGTCGGATAAGCAATCGGCTCGTCATCGTCGTCGCTGACCGGTGGTGGAGGAACGATAGGAGGCACGTTGCCTGCAGCGGCGTCCTTGAGAAGACGAGAAGCGTGTGAACGGAAAAGGCCATTCTCGTCAATGAGCTTCGACCCGCTGAGCTCCCTCTCGTCAATACATCGAGGAGTCGGGTTGAAGGGGAGATCCTCCGGAAGGTCGTCGAGGTCTATAAAGTCCAGCTGATGCGCTAGCTTAGTAGCAATGTAGAAAAACGAGGCATGAGAAACGTTTCGGACGCGAGTCCCCCTCATTTGACTACACAAATAGTCGACCATTGTCGACGTCTTCCCTTGTGCTGCACGGTCGAGGAAGAAGAGTTCCGAGCGGTTGACTTTGTTTCCCTCGTGATTCCCCGAGATGTTATAGGCAATGTACCTATGAACCAGTAAAAGAGCCGGATCGGCTATCTGCACACTCCGCCCGGTGTGCTTAGGAACCAAGGCAACGCGCTGCCACGCCTCGTCTTTGTCGATGGTTTTCGGAACATGACGCTGGACCCCAGTGGTCGGGAAGCCGAAGGCCATTCGCAGTGTATCGGCATCAAACCGGGCATCCTGCCCCCGAAAACGACAAGTGTAGAACTTGCCGTTCGAGTGTTTCTCCAAGGTACACAACATCTCTAGGCCCAAAGACTCGGAATACCCGTGCTTCTGATTAGCAATAGTGGACAGCCCTAATAGCTTTAAATATCTCTCGACTTCACCGGCCAATCCCAGTTTGTGCAGTAGATTCCAGTCGAAGGGGCGAGGATACTCAAGTGTAAACTTACGAAAAGCGAGAAGTCGCTGACCCTCCGTGTGATCGTAGATGGGAAAGTCGGCACCATATTCATCTTGTAGGTCGACTCGGTCATCGACGGGTGACTCGACTACATTGGAGGGCCCTGCATCAGTTCGTGCCTTTTTGGACGGAGGTGCTCGTTTCTTGCCTCGGGTGTTCGCCATTATCAAATAAGATCAGGAGTGGTTGAAATATTACCGAGAGTGTCGAGGCGAGGAGTTTTCACGGGACTGCCGTGAATGAATCGGGACGGGTCGGGGCTGTCGGTTCTCGGACTGTGAGGAGGACGGAGCTGCCGGGACTCTGTTCTTGTTTGTGGTGAGCCGTCGGCAGTTCTGGCCGGAGTCGGAACTTGAAGGACGGCGCGACGGTGGTTGAAGCCGGAGCTTGAGTGGGTCGCGGATTTGAGTTGGCTGACAAGGTGAGTTGAGAAGCGAGACGTGAGACGTTCACGGGACTGCCGTGAATCGAGTCGAGGAGGATGACGGGGCGGTGTTCACCGCCGGAACTAACGGAATTCGGCCGGCGATTGTTGTGTTGGACGGCGGCGGTAACTCACGGTGGGCTCGGGCAGGGGACTTCGGCGGCTGAAGCTCCGCTGGGCGAGCTACTTGACGGAGGCGGAGCTGGTTGGTTTAGGCGGCGACGGTTTGCTGCGAGGACGACGGCCGGAGCAGGCTGACGGGACGGCGGCTGGAGCTTAGGGCGATGGTGGCCAGGCGGTCGGAGCTTGGCTGGGAACGATGGTGGTTCGCGGTGCAGCGGTCTCGGAGGCGAGCTTGAAACTTCGACGACGGCTGAGCGGGCGGCGGGGCGGTAGGGCAGCGAGGGAGTTCGGGTTTAGAAGATGAATGGTGGTGGTGGTGAATTCCAGCTGCAAAGACAAAGACAAACGAAAACTGAAAGTGAGATGGCGGCTAACGAAAATTAGGGCAACCCCTTTTCAATTTCAAAATAACTAAAAAGAAATAAAAATAAAATAAAAAAAACTGAATTTTTTTTTTTTTTTTATATGCGGGATGGCAAGAGGAGAAACGCGAGGTAGCCTCGGGCTGATCCTCGCGTTCCACAGATTATTCATCTTCAGAATTGGGCCAAGCGAGCGCTTGGTCCGTGGGCGAGCGCCTGAAGGGGCGCGCTCAGGTGGTAAATGTGCAGTTTCTCGATTATCGTCATAACTTTTTCGTCCGAACTCCAATTGCTTCGATTCGAAATTCTACACAATCTAGACTTCAAGATCTTCGCATCCATATATTTCAATAACAGTTTTTGACGTGAAGTTACTGCACTTTTCCAGTCCCGACCGTCATCTCGTTTTTCCTCGTCATCCCGTTATTCCTCGTTCCTCCTCATTTCCTTTGGTACCATGACTGAAATATGCTCATTTTACGTCGTGAGCTTGACACATCGTGGGTAGGCCCCCACGCGGCGCTCATTTTGGGAACCGAAAGAGCGACACGGTCCGTGGACTAGTCTCCACGCGACGCTCGTTTATAGTCACGAGCCCGACTAACGTGCTCTATTCATAAGAGACGTCCCCGAGTAGAATCGACTCTACTCCAATGGATTGCGGTTCTCCCTCGATGTACGGTTTAACTCGATGGCCATTGACTTGAAATGCCTCCTTCGTCTTCGGATTATAGAGTTTAACAACTCCATACGGGAACACCTCTAAAATCTCATACGGTCCACTCCACCTCGATTTGAGCTTCCCGGGGAACAACCGGAGCCTCGAGTTGAATAAGAGTACCTTCATCCCGGCCTTTAGCTCCTTGTTCTTAATCCTCCTATCATGAGTCACCTTCACCTTTTCTTTATAAAGACGCGCATTCTCGTAGGCTTCGTGGCGCATCTCGTCAAGCTCGGACAACTCTAAGGCTCGGGCACCTCCGCCTTCCATTAGATCCATATTGGTAGCTTTGATTGCCCAATAAGCTCGGTGCTCGATTTCCACCGGCAAGTGGCAATGCTTCCCGAACACGAGGCGGTAAGGACTCATTCCGAGGACCGTCTTGTATGCGGTGCGATAAGCCCATAAAGCCGAGTTGAGTCTCTCCGACCAATCCTTGCGGGACGGTTTCACGGTCTTTTCGAGGATCTCTTTTACTTGGCGGTTACTTGTCTCGGCTTGACCGGAAGTCTGGGGATGATATGCCGTGGCTATTTTGTGGTTGATGCCGTTCTTGACCATCAACTTCTCGAAGAGCTTATTGCAAAAGTGTTTCCCTCCATCGCTGATGATGGCCTTCGGGAAACCGAACCTAGAAAGGATGTTTTCCTGCACAAACTTGAGCACCACTTTAGCATCACAAGTCCTAGTGGGGATTGCTTCAACCCACTTGGACAAATAATCAACACCTAGCAATATGTACTCAAAACCACAAGAAACGGGGAAGGGTCCCATAAAATCAATACCCCAAACATCAAAAATTTCAACAGCTAAATTGATATTTAAAGGCATCTCATCTCTCTTACCGATATTCCCCATGCGTTGGCACCGGTCACAAGCTTTGCAATAATCGATTGCATCTTTGAAAAGAGAAGGCCAATACAAACCTGATTGAAGCACCTTGTGGGCTGTTTTGTGGCCCCCAAAGTGACCTCCACTCTCGTCATGGTGGCAACACTTGAGCACGTCAGCTTGTTCCTCTTCCGGAAGGCAACGGCGAATCACCTCATCTTTCCCGAACTTGTAGAGGTAGGGGTCCGACCAGAAGTACTCTCGGGACAAATGCTCGAACCTCGCCCTCTCTTGAGAGGTCATCCCTTCTCTTAGAGCTCCTGAAACCAAAAAGTTCACAATATCCGCGTACCAAGGTACCGGAGTCATAGCCATAGCAAGCTCATAAGGAAAAGAGTCGGGGATCGAACCATCAATACTTTCACCTATAGTCTCGGGGGGTGGCTCTAGCCTAGACAAGTGATCGGCTACTACATTCTCACACCCCTTCCTATCCTTTATCTCTACATCGAACTCTTGAAGTAAAAGAATCCATCTAATCAACCTCGGTTTGGCTTGAGCCTTGGCTAGCAAGTGTCGTAAGGCTTGATGATCACTATGGACAATAACTTTAGACCCTATGATGTAAGACCTAAACTTATCCAAAGAAAACACAACCGCTAGCAACTCTTTCTCGGTAGTGGTGTAGTTGGTTTGGGCACTATTAAGGGTCACACTAGCGTAGTAAATAACCCTAAGCAACTTATCCACTTTCTGCCCAAGAACCGCTCCTACCGCTGAGTTAGACGCATCACACATAATCTCAAAGGGCAACTCCCAATTAGGTGCTACGACTACCGGGGCTGAGGTAAGCTTCTCCTTAAGTGAATTAAAAGCTACTAGACACGACTCGTCGAACTTAAACTCAACATCTTGCCCTAGTAAATGACACAAAGGTTGGCTAATCTTAGAGAAATCCTTAATGAACCTCCTATAAAACCCGGTGTGCCCAAGGAAGCTACGGATGCCCTTAACATTAATGGGAGGGGGTAATCGCTCAATAACCTCAATCTTAGCTCTATCAACCTCTATCCCCCGACTAGACACCATATGTCCTAGCACTATCCCACTAGTTACCATGAAATGACTCTTCTCCCAACTCAAGGTAAGACTACTCTCGATACATCTCTTAAGAACCCTATCAAGCTTACCCAAGCAATCATTAAATGAAGAGCCAAAAACAGAAAAATCGTCCATAAAAACTTCCATGAAGTTACCTATCATCTCGGAGAAGATGGACATCATACACCGCTGGAATGTTCCCGGTGCATTGCACAAGCCGAAGGGCATCCTCCTCCAAGCATAGGTACCAATGGGGCATGTGAAAGTCGTCATCTCCTGGTCCTCCGGTGCTATCGCCACCTGATAATAACCTGACAAGCCATCAAGAAAACAATAAAATGCATGTCCCGATAGTTTATCAAGTAATTGATCAATAAAGGGAAGAGGGAAATGGTCCTTTCGGGTGGCGGCATTTAACTTCCGATAGTCAATGCACATCCGCCACCCCGTAGTAATACGAGTCGGAAGGAGCTCTCCTTTCTGGTTCTCCACCACGGTGATGCCTCCTTTCTTCGGAACCACGTGAACCGGACTCACCCATCGGCTATCGGCAACGGCATAGATCAACCCCTCATCCAGGAGCTTGTAGATCTCCGTCCTCACGACTTCCATTAATACCGGATTGAGTCGCCTCTGCCCATCTCTCTTAGGGATCGATCCCTCCTCTAAAATTATCCGGTGCATGCACACCGAGGGGTCGATGCCACGGATATCTCCTAGACTCCATCCAAAAGCCTTCTTGTTCTGCTTAAGTATCGCCACGAGCGCTTCTTCGTCCTCGGCTCTCAAAGTGGCTGAGATGATCACGGGTTTTTGTTCCCCGTCTTCCAAGAAAACATATTTGAGGTGGCTTGGTAACGGTTTCAACTCCACCTTATTTTTCGGAGCCTCGATCTCGGCTTCTTGTGAGCTAGGTCGCACAAAGGTGGGATCCATTAATCTTTCCTCCTCGCCTTCAAGGATCTCGGGGCTGCTCTCCTCTACGAAAGCGGCTTCCACTTCGTCATCAACGTGGTCGACGAAGGAGCAATTCTCCACGTAAAGGGCAGCGGGAATGGCTTTCCCCGTTCGGACGGAGAACGAGACTTTCTCACCAAGAACGGTCATCTCAAGCGCACCGTTCTTTACATCGATCACCGTATTAGTGGTGGCCATGAACGGTCTTCCCAAAAGAATGGCGTGATCTCGCCCATTCTCGGGAACTTCCCCAACGTCGAGTACCACGAAATCCACGGGTACTATCAATCCTCCGACCTGTACCAATATGTCTTCCACAATCCCCTTGGGGTATCGAATCGATCGGTCGGCGAGCTGGAGGCACATACGAGTGGGCTTGAGATCGCCCAACTCCAACTTCTCGTACACGGCGTACGGCATCAAATTTATACCCGCTCCCAAGTCGAGCATCCCGGACACTTCCTTGCCATTCCCAACGGCAATCATTATGTTGAAACTCCCGGGGTCTCTTTGTTTCTCGGGGAGCTGGTGCTGAAGTATCGCACTCGCCACCTCGGAAACTACAACCTTCTCGTTGTCGATGAACTTTCTCTTCCTCGAAGCGAGGTCCTTGAAGAATTTGACATAGGACGGGATGTTTCGAATGATGTCGAGGAGAGGGAGATTCACATTCACCTTAGATAAGAGCTTATAAATCTCCGAGAACTGCTGATCTTGCTTCTCGTTCCTCAACCGATGCGGGTACGGTGGCACGAGAGGTCTATAAGGATTATCGGCCTTGTGTAAGGCTGCCCGACTCGTCTCGGGTGCTGGTATCGGATTTTCTACCGGTTTCTCCACCGGTTTCGCCAACGGTTCCTCGATCGGGACTCTCTCCTCGGCTTCTTCCGGAGCCGGAATGTCCTCTTCTACTTCCTCGGTTGGCATTTCGACGTGATTATCAATGACACGTCCGCTCCTAAGCACTGTGACCGCCTTAGCCTGATACGGTTGGCTCGGAATCCGATCCTTCTGATTAGCCTGTGCCATCTCATTCATTCGGCTAGCCATCTTCCCAACCTGCGTCTCGATTCTCTTGATCGCCGCATTCTGGTTAGTCATGTTGCTCTCCACCCCATCTATCTTTTGCTGGTTATTATTCAAGATGGCCTGAGTTGCGGCCATGAAGGATGCGAACTTCTCGTCTAAGTCTGAAGTCTTTGGTGGCACGTGCTGTGGCTGAGGTGGAGGTGGGTGGTATGACTGATGTTGCTGCTGGTACTGGTGCTGGTACTGGGGCCTCTGGTAATTCTGGTTGTTTTGCCAATTCTGATTTCCCGAATTCTGGTACCCCTGATTCTGAGGTCGGTTCTGGTTATTGAAGTTCGTCTGAGAACCTTGCCCCTGAGTCTGTGGCTGATCTTGCTTCCACGAGAAGTTAGGATGGTTCCTCCAGCCCGGGTTGTAAGTGTTAGAGTAGGGGTCATTCCTATGGTTGCCCTGCTGATTGTACCCCTGCATCGCGTTCACCTGCACCTCTGGGCCGTAGTTCGGGTCCATCATTTGGGGTGGAGACGGCATGCTCTGTCCACAAGTGCTGGAGAAATGGCCAATCTCCCCACATAAGCTACACGGCTCCACGTGATATATCTGCCTCTTAGGTTGCTCCTCAGTAGTCTCCAACATCTGGACTTTCTTTGTTAGGTCGGCAACCTGTTTCGCCAACTGGGCATTCACATTCCCCTCGGGTCTAGCGTAGCTACTGCTTCCCCTTGAGATCGTTTGTCTCGACTCAGCTGATAGTGACTTGAAGATCTCCGTCATCTCGTCACTGTTCCGACCACTGATATTTCCGCCAGCTGCGGTTTTCACCTCTCTCTGGTCCTCTCTGCTCAAACCCTTGTAGAAGAATTGGATGACCGAGGTGGGCGTGAGGTCGTGGTGTGGGCATTGCCTTAATAGGCTCCGGAATCGCTCCCAAGCCTCATGAAAGTACTCCCCCGGTTCCTGCTCGAAGGCGCATATCTGACCTCTCAAGTCGAAGGTCTTCTGCTGAGGATAGAACCGAGTAATAAACTCTCGGTACATGTCCGTCCAGGTAGTGATCGAGTCTGGCTCCAAGGATAGCAGCCAGTTCTTCGCCCTATCTCTCAAGGCATACGGAACACATTTCAACCGGAGCTGATCATCGTCTAGTGCTCCGATGGGGAAGGCCTGCAATGCTGTGTAGAACTCCCTGATGAAGTTGAGGGCATCCTCGTTAGTGGTTCCGGAGAACTGAGGAAGCTGAGCAAGATGGTGTGCCTTGAGGTCGTATCTCCGGGCGGCGTCACTCAGGACAATGCATGAGCTAGCTCCGTCGATATGCGGATGAGTCAGATCTCCAAAGAGGGGTGGCTGGACACGGTTTCCGTTATTCCCGTTGTTTCCGTTATTGCCGTTGTTCCCGTTGTTCCCGTTATTGCAGTTGTTCCCGTTACGGTTTGCGGCGTCACGGAGTTCTTCTTCGTTCATGGTTAAGGTTTCGGTCTCGGGTTCGGAATCGGTAGTGGTGGAGTCAGACGAGGAGTCTTCGCCTAACTTCGTGCACCGACTGATGCTCTTGCGTCTGTTGATGTTTTCTATCACGGGTGCAAGCTCGGTATTAGCTCTTCGTGTACCTACCATGCACCAACAAAGACAAACAAACAATCAAACGTACCTGCACCAAATAAGTAAATAAAAAGAAAAATAAAAAGAAATTGTTGCAAACACCTAAACACTAATACTAGTGCCTAAAGTGTTCCCCGGCAACGGCGCCAATTTGATTAAAGTCGTTTTGTAGCGTCACAAATCAAATAAAATAATCGAACAAGTTGCTAAAGCAACTCGCCCGAGTCGATCTCTCGAGGAACACTACTATCGGCGTAAAAGCGTTTATTCGTTTGCAACTAAGTAAAGAAGAGAAATAGCATAATGCGTAAGTTTGTTTTCGGTTTTTGGAATTAATTCTAAAACTAATTAGAGTATCGAAAATACGTGAAAGCGAGTAAAAACGAGAAAGATGGTTTTTTTAAAATCAAAAGAGGAATAAACTAGGGTTTCGGGAATCGCGAATGTCGTCTTCTTATTAAAGTTTGAGTCAACGCAACAATTCTAACACGTCCGTTACCGGTTGGTGTTTATTCAAGACGAAATTCAAACCCAAATTCAAATAATACATCCGTTCATCCCTAGCCCTAGCAAAAGAATTTAGCTACTCATGATTTTCAACGAAAAACGATTAGACTTTTGAAAAGTAAAATTCATGAAACAAGTTTTAAAATTAAAAATAACCAAACAAATAATCGAACTAGAAATTGAAGAACAAGAAAAGTAAAGACAAGTAAACTTACTAGAATGATATTCAAAACCAAACAAGAGTACCCGTCGGCGGAATCTCCGACTTTTACCGAATTCGAATACAAGAGAATTCAAGAGCTACGATCGATAAACCTAGGTGAAAAGCGAGTCCAAAGTCTCTCCAAAAGTGCAGAAAAATAAAGTAAGAATAGCGTAGTTGTTTCTTCGGGTCGAAACCCTACTTATAGTACAACGATTTCCAAAGTCAAACTTGGTCAAATCTGGACGGAACACCGAGCGAGCGCTTGGTCACGGGGCGGTCGCTCGCGACGTAAGGAAGGCGGGCGGCAGGTAAGGAAGCGAGCGCTTGCTCGGCTGCAGCAGAATCTGGACAAAGGGAGCAAGCGGCCGCTTGGTCACCAGGCGGGCGCTTGGTGGCCGTCGCGGGCGGCCGCTTGCAGAGGAGGCGCCCGCTTCGTGCAACTTGCAGAGGGTCTGTCCAGGGGGAAAACGGCCGCTTGGGCAGCGGGCGAGCGCCTGGTGAGGTGGTCTAGCGGGCGCCTGGTTACGGGGCGGGCGCCTGGTCCAGCTGGGGTTCGACTCGTCTCGTTTTCACTCGATAGCATCCGTTTCTTCGACTTTTTCCGCTCAAATACACTCCAGGACCTGCACACTTATCACAACATCAACTCTACCACGAAACATGAGGATGACACTAAAAAGCGAAACAAAAGGACTCGAGACGACACGAAAAACAAAGGAAAAAAACGACACAAAAACAAATATATCAGGGTACAATTGTGCTTGCTAATGTCCGAGGGGCCACCGAAGTGTCACGACCTTCGCGAGTGGCGGAAACACTCGCGTCGCGAGGCAACCTCGAACGAGAGGTTCAGCCTTAACCATCGAGACAATTACTGGTTTTGCCCTGTCTTGGGCTCCTCAGGGAGACGGCTCCAGTCCCCGACCAGTGTGGCCCGACCGTATTTGGGACAAGGGATGGTCGAATTCCCTCCATTCAAGTTAAGTCCTCGACTAGCGACAAGCACCCCGAACTCAACCGGGTCGGCATGTCTGAACTCGGAGGGTGATCTTCCCTTCCACACCTCGAAGCCGTCCTCATTAAAGCACATCAACCAGCAATTGTCCTGCTGTTGCGCCCAGTAAGTTATGGGCGTGACATTCTCCCACACTCAAAATGGTGTACGTCCTCGTACACGGCACTCTACCCAGAGTTGACACCCCAAAGGACGCCTCGCCTTTTTCTCAGCGAAACACGACGCCCAAGTGCCAATAG